>CM067173.1:122397644-122707838 GCA_034093135.1 Erigeron breviscapus
CATTCATTTTAAAATTATCTTTTTTTTTGATGTTTTAGTTGAAAACATTATTACCCTTTTAATTTTGTTCTTGAGATGATGTATGGATTTTGAATATTTTGTATTTGGAATTTATTAGGTTTTATCTATGATTCTTCCTTGGTTAAATTGGTTGATTAATGTTTTGTTTATTTATATATCTTGCATGTATTATAGTACTTATAGCTAAAGATTGAATTCACAAAATGATTTGTGAGATAATGAAACATTTGACAATTTCGCGAAATGATTTGCGAAATGAAAGTAGTACATAAAGTAACTTACAAAAGGAAATCCAAAAGATGAACTTTTAGTATTTCTAAAAGGTGTTTGTTATAAATATTATTTGTCTTAAATATAAGAATCATTGTCTTCACCAAGTGTCACCACTTCAAAGGCTTAATTCGATAAGCTAAATGAAGCAAGATTCGTGATATTAAAAGACAAATGGAGAGTTAAAATCTCCACCAAGTATCACTACTTGAAACACTCGATTCAAAGAGTAAGTGGGAGAAGTAGACTCAGGATTAAAATTCTCTATCAAGTGTGTTATACTTGAAAGATATGGTTCTAGGAATCAGTGGGAGAATTTTTGAAGCAACAAAATACAACATCTTTTACTAGTGACCTATTCTAAAGTTGTAATTAATATATTGAATGTCTTGAACATTTGTTGCTAATTACAAGATTAGATTATTCGTCGAATAGTAGAACTCGATGAATTGAAAGTTTGAAAAGTTACATGGCATCATCCAAGCTAGATCGGATTCAAGACAAATTGAACTTAGTAAGACAAGGTTGAAATGGATTAAAAGGTTTTAATGCCAAAACTAGTTATATGGTGTCTAATTGAGATATTCATAGCATGGATTTAGATTGTAAATGAACGCTAACTAAGGAAATGTTGAGACACACTTAAAACTACCTTTTAAGGAAGGTTTTAATGAAAGTCTTGATAAACACTTAGTCATTAAAGTCAAGTCTATGGCTTGATAAGAAGGGTAAGGCTATGCAATCATACATTTGTTGTATTCATGCAAAATCTTATGATTATAAAAGATCCTTAATTAAAAAGGTTTAAGATACACTTAAGCTACCTATTTGAGCCAAGCTTTAATAATTATCTTAAATAAGTACTTAGTCATTAAATATCGAATCTAGGATTTGATGGATTCTTGCAAGTTGTGCAAGGTTATGTGACTTGAAGAAATTCTTAAAGTGATTTAAGAATTAGAAGTGCTCATAAGTAGAGAAATGATAGTTTCTTGAAATATCATTATTGCTACAAAATTAATTTAATATCTCTTTAGTGATTAAAGATTCCTTTTTCGTTTCGGAACGAAAGGATTCCACTTTGAGGAATCTTGGTCGATTTTCAATAAAGGGAACAACTTAAGTTGCCATTAAGCGAAAACGTTAGATTTCTAAATCTGAAAGAAGTTTAGAAATGTCAACTTAAAATCTGGACATTCAGAACAGTTATTGTGGAAGTATTCAATGAGTAAAATTGTCCAATACATACCACGTTCCAATTAAGTATATTTTATCCATGAATGGTTTTAAGATTATTCTAAATTGCTAGTGCCGGTCGTACACATGGGAATGCTAGTACAAAAGAAAGGTAATTGTGAGAGAAATGTTTCTATTAGCTTGGGAGCTAAGGTCATTAGCTTTTGGGTGATATAGATTGTTGGTCGTAAAAGAGTTTCGAGCCTTACTCACTAGTATTTGATGAGTCGAATATTGGCTGACCCGCCCGAGATCACTTCTTGGATTATAAGTCAATTAAGTGAATCTCGAAGTGATTCCATCCGTGAGTATCCTTTGACTTGTTAAATGCATAAGCGTAGGCCTGGACCATGTCAATCATTTGCTTTGATTTAGTTCCTAACCGGATATCTTTACCGGCCGCAGTAGGGCTACTTTGGGTAAATGTGAGATATGGAAGGGCGTATGTATTTAGTAATAGGAATTTGCTCCCAATTATGGTTTGATAGTAAACTCGGCCTATGACAGCTTGATATAGTAGTGAAATGTATGGCCATACTGCGAATAGTTCGGAATGCTATTATCAAGGAAGTCATAAAGGGTTTAAATTCTATTTGGAAATTGACTTTATCCTCGTGCCAAAATGGAATGCATCATTAAGAGTGGATGCGACACGGATGTACTTGCGTAAGTGAACGCATAAAGAATCAAATTCTTTAAAGTGGTTAAAAAACCGTCATAGGGTAATGATGGAAGGTTTTCTGGAAAAACAAACCTCAGAGGTCCTTGGGGGCATACTTTGGGTGGCTAGCAACAAGGTATGTCATTATAGTTATTAGGATCTACGAAGAGTCCACAAGTGTGAGTGTTAAAATTGTATGAACTTTCGTAGACCCGACTAACCGTATGTCTTCGGATTCTTTGAGCCCGTAGGGTCATACACAATAGAAAATCTATAATGTTTAACCATAAAGCTACGGAATGATATTTGATCATTTACGCATTTAATTAAATAGTATTTAATTAAATTATCCGTTTATAAATTAACGTAAGTTAATTAACGATAAATGGATTAACCGACGAATAATATTTATAAAAGTCAATTAAAGTTTACTTTAATTGATTAGTATATAAATATAGGGAAAAGAATCTGTGTGTGTATGTAACTTGTCTTCAGCTACTATTGTAGGAAAGAAACTTTGTTTTGGTTCATTGTATGTAAGTTTGTCTCAAAACTGAACGAATCGTGTAAAAATCTGCTAAATGCTGATGTGATGGTCTCTCATTGGGCCACGTATCAGATGTTTGATGGTGCCACGTTAGTATCCGGCCGATTGCTTACACAATTCGTTCAGTTTTAAGACAAACTTACATACAATGAACCAAAACAAAGTTTCTTTCCTACAATAGTAGCTGAAGACAAGTTACATACACACACAGATTCTTTCCCATTAATATATTAATTAAAGGAGTTTAATTAATTAAATGGGTTAACAGGTTGGATAACTAATTAGTTAATGATCCAAATTAATTAATAGCTTATTAATTAAAATAAGGAAATCCCGGTTCGACCCACCTAGCCCCTTAGGGCGGTTCTAGGACCTTCTTAGAACATGGTGGTCAAAATTTAGAAGTAAAATTTAAGGTTTTTTAGTTTCCTAATCTAGCTAGGATTCTTCCCTATATAAACCCCTTAAATTCCTAATTAATTCATTCATTCTAAAATCCCTAAAAACACATACAAGAGGTCGAAATTCTTTCCTCCTCTTGTGTGTGTCGAAATCAACAAACCAAAGAAACCAAAACCCCAAATTGTTTTAGGTTTAAATATTTATGGTTTTAGTTAAAACCCTAAATTAGTTTCAACAAAAGGTTTCTCACCTTTTGTGTTTGGTGGGTCAAAATTCAAGAACCCGAACAAGGGTTTCAAAATTCGACTTCCTTACTCTAAGGAAGGTCGAATTCGACTTTAGGCTTCTTTCCGGGGTTTCGTTCGGTTGCGGTGGTAAGCTTAAAGGTATCTAGCGGATCCTTGGTTAAGACATTGTTCGTGTACGCACTTACGGAGGGTTTCTGTAACGTCCTCAACTTTTTATTTAACAGTTGACTAATGCCATTAAGTCAACATTATGTGTGTCGTTAAGTCTATTTAGATTTAATGCTTATATGTAGTTAATGTGTTTATGTGTGAGGCTTGAAGCCTAAATGTTAATGTAGTATAAATGTGTGTAATATGAAGGTTAATGTCTATGTAGTGACATTTAATGAAGGGTTAATGTTGTATATGGTCAATAAAGTAGTTGGTGACCAACAATGAAGGATTAGGAAGCCTAGGGACTAGTTTTGACTTATGGTGAAAGTCAAAAACGGGTTAAGGAGTTTAGGGAGTGTCTATAGGTCATTATTTGCAGATTTCATTCCTCCTAAACAAGCCCTAACCGCCCCCTTTGTTCTTCCATTGATTTGCAAGCCGAAAGGTCCCTTTGTGTGCGATCCGGGTGTGATTTGTCAAGATTTTTGCATCCTATTTGATATCTAGAGGCAGAGCAGGTATGATTTCATCGATATTTGGTCCTTTTGATTATATGAGTCATTAGGATTAATTATAGGGTTTTGGGAGGATTGTTTAATGAAGATTAATGGTGGTTTTGATGGATTAAAGCCATAAATGGTGTAATTAATGATTGAAATGAATTGTAATGGCTTAAATATGAAGGATTATTGAGTATTGAATCTGTATTTTGGACTTGGAGTCATTTGGGGTCGAATTGGGGGTGAAATCGATTTTTGTAAAAGTGCAGGTCGGGGGGGAGTTGCGGCGCAACGCCTAGTTGCGGCGCAACTCGGAAACAGACAGTTAAGTTGCGGCGCAACGATGTGTGTTGCGGCGCAACGAAAGGTTTGAGTTGCGGCGCAACCCAAAAGCAGAAGGTTAAGTTGCGGCGCAATGTAGGGCATTGCGGCGCAACTCAGTCTATTTTCAAAATGTTTATACTTTTGAACAGTAACATCGTTTTGACGCGTAGATTAGACTTGAATCTAAAGTGAGTCTTTAAAGTGTGTGGGGTCTAGTTTATGACCTTTGTAACGTGAGAATGTAGTTGTCTAATGCTTGTTCACTAATTATAAGTAGACGAGCATAGTTACTTGCATTGTAACTAGTTGGTAGATAATTGTGGTCTTCACGGAGGTAAGATACACTACTTTTGTCACGCTGAGGGTTCTACAAGCAATGGTTTCTTACTTATAACTTCCTAACGGTAACTTATGATATATGTGGGTATCTCGGGTTACATGGGAGGTAATGTGGGTTATGAAGTTGACTATGAGACCTGAAATGCAGTCCCTCATGACATGTAATGTAGTACATGTTATGAAATGAAGTATAATGTAGTATGTGTTATGGTATGAAGGATAATGTAGTAATCGTATATGAAGTAGCATGTAGAATCTTGAAATGCAGTATGACGTAGTTTATGTTGTTGTGTGCATATATGAATGGCTTGCTCATCTAGAATACTAGACTTGCTAAGTTGCCATGTCACATGCACGTTTAAGGGCCCAAACGTAATGAAGTTAATGTGTGTTATGTTTAGGTTGTGTGTTTCCTAAACTATTATGTGTGAAACCGAGCTCGTAAATTATAATGCAGGAAAGTGTTAAGCTTAACCCGTACTTGCCCTAGCCCGGCGGGTGCGTGAACGTGAGGTTGCTTGGGTGGCTCCTTGCAACATGGTCATTGAAACGTAGATTGAGTAATACGAGTGGTCTGACCCACCTCCATATACGGATTACTATGGGATTGGCTTGCCATTCCTTAACGACGTATGGTGAGAAGCTTTTGGTTGATCATCTAGTCGGGTGTGTGATGTGTGGCACACTTACATGCAGTAAACGAAGATATGTGCGATAATGTGTGAACTAATGCAGGATAGGCACATTTAGGATGATTATCCTAATTGATATGAAGTTGATATGCAGTTATGTGTGTGTGTTGTGCCTAATGAGTTTGTCTAATAATGAAGAAATGTTTTAATTGGACAAATGCTTTTAAATTAAGTGTGATCTTACTTAGCTATTCTTATAGCTAACACTTGTTTCTTAATGTGGTTGTTCCCTCAGGTTTAGCTTGAAGGACTAGTAGATGCAGGACGTGATGGCGTGGGTAGAAAGCTTGCAGATTCCTTAGCTACCCATAGTTGCTCATTATGGAGACTTTTGTTTACATTTCCATTTGATGTCGAATTTATGTAGTAATGTGTGAACGGTTAATGTTGGGCAACCGTTGGGTTTTCATTTAGACTATTTTATGATATGGCATGTAACACCAACAAATGCAGAAACCGAAATGTTTTATCGGTTTGAATTTTAAGGACCTTTTCCGCAATTCTTAACACCGTTAGGTGAAAGTTTTGAAAGTTTTTTTGAAAACCCATAATTTTAAATGTCTGGTGTTACAAGTTGGTATCAGAGCCAGGTTTAAGTGAACCAAAATTCGACCTATGCCGTAGGATTTTGGACTTAGATCGATGAGAAGTAGGTTAGGCTTAAGTAGGATGCCTAGCTAATGAAGTGGAATGCTCTAAGACGGGTTGGGGAGTGAGTGAGAGTGTGATTTGAGGCTTGTTTATTGTGTGTGATAATGTAGTTATATGTAGTATGGCCTTAACATATGTAGTCACTCTTCGTTGCCTTGTAGAGTTAATGGCAAACACTAGAGCTAGTAACCAGAGAGAAGAAGGAAATGATGGTGGTGTTCCTCCTATTGGAAACGGGGCTGGAATTGAAGTGGAGCAAAGGCCACCCCGTGTACCAAATCGACGTCTTGGTGATCCACCAACCGCCTCTGAAGTAGATAGGGCAAACCCGGTAATTGAACAGGTTCCCAACCAAGCAGAACTACATGAAGAATTGAGGGCTATTCGAGCTCTCTTGATGAGGAACGAAGAAGAGTTGGCTCAAATGAGAGCCGAAAGAGATGCAGAGAGAAGTAGGGGTGAGCGTTCGGAAGGGAATTACTCTAATCCGTCCCTAGGTGCTGAACCATCCATAGTAGCCGTGGGTGTTAAAGAAGTTAATGGTGGAGGACTTGGAGTTGTTAATGCACCTCGTGTTAATAACTTCAAATATGAAAGCTTTCAAAAGTGTGGTGCCAAGGAGTTTGACGGTACCCAAAATGCAGTTAGTGCTATGGAGTGGATTGAGGACACTGAGGTAGTGTTTGCTTCATGCTATTGTCCCGATGATATGAAGGTTTTGTGTGCAAGTAGGATGTTGAAGAAGAATGCCCGTAATTGGTGGAGGGCTACTACAGTTTCTATGGCTCCTGAGGTACTTGCAGTTATGCCTTGGGGTACATTTAAGGAGAAATTTTTAGAGGAGTATGTGGGAACTCGTGAGTTAAGGCTGATCGAAAAGGAGTTTAGATCGCTGGTTGCTAAACCCGGTGCAATTTCTGAATATGCACATTCATTTATGGAGAAGTTGAAGTTTGTTGGACACTTGGTTCGCAGGCAGGAGGACCAAATTGAGGCTTATTGTGATGGCCTCCCAGCTAGCTATCGAGGTTTGTGTAGGCAACATGTTACTCTATCAGTAGCAATAAAGGAGTCAAAGAGGTTGGATGATGACTTCAAAACTGAAAAAGTAGTTGAGAAAGTTGATGACAAGAAGTCGGGGTTTAAGAGGAGATCTAATTGGTCTCCTAATTCGTATAACAATAATAAGAAGTTCCGGGGAAGTCCTAGTTCGGGTAGGGACAAAGATAAGAAGAGAAGTGGCACGTGGTGTGTATCTTGCAAGGCTTTTCATGATGGTCAGTGTTCTGAAAGACAAGGAGGTGTCACAAATGTGCTAGGTTCGGACATCTAGCAACTGAATGCAAGGACAAGACTCGTTGCTACAAGTGTCAAGAAACGGGTCATCTTATAGCCGATTATCCTCAAATGAAGAATGATGGAAAGAAGACAACCACCACAGCAACTAAGGTTCGAGCTCTGCAGATGACAGTGGATGATGCAAGGAACAACGATGAAGTGGTAAGTGGTATTTTCCTTGTTAATTCGAAACATGCTTCTGTTTTATTTGATTTGGGTGCAAATAGGTCGTTTGTGTCTACTTTATTTGCTCCTAAGCTAGGAAGAGTCACTACCCCTTTAGATTGCTCGATAGAGGTTGAGATTGCTAATGGTACGGTTAGTGATATACGTGTGGGTTATGATGATTGTGACATTGAGATTGAAGGTCGTTTGTTTCCGGTCCAGTTATTGCCTACTACCTTAGCCGGTTTTGATGTAGTGATTGGTATGGATTGGTTGTCTAGAAATGAAGCTAGTATTTTGTGTTCTCAAAAGATTATTCGGTTTCCTACATCCGATGGTAATGTGGTAACGGTTTATGGAGATAAGAAGAGAGGGGGGATAAAGATCATTAGTATGATGAAGGATATTAAATGTATAAGGAAGAATAAGAGTCATTTCTTGGCCTATGTTATTGATGTGAGAAAAGAGAAGCCTTCTATTGCTAGTGTTGATGTAGTATCTGATTTTCCTGATGTGTTTCCCGATGATCTTCCGGGTATTCCTCCTGATCGTGAAGTTACTTTTCAGATAGATCTTATTCCCGGTGCTACACCTGTTGCTAAAGTACCTTACCGATTAGCTCCTACAGAAATGAAAGAGTTAATGTCCCAACTTCAGGAGTTACTTGACAAAGGGTTCATTCAACCTAGTTCCTCGCCTTGGGGAGCTCCGGTTCTCTTTGTTAAAAAGAAGGATGGATCTATGCGCATGTGCATAGACTACCGTGAGCTGAATAAGCGAACGGTTAAGAATAAATATCCTCTTCCGTGCATTGATGATCTCTTTGATCAATTACATGGTGCTTCATATTTTTCAAAGATAGATTTGCGGTCCGGTTATCATCAATTGAAGGTTAAGAAGGAGGATGTAGCAAAGACAGCTTTCCGGACTAGATATGGTCATTATGAGTTCTTGGTCATGCCATTTGGGTTGACTAATGCTCCAGCCGCGTTTATGGATTTAATGAATCGGGTATGCCGTCCCTTTCTAGATCATTTTGTTATTGTGTTTATTGACGATATTTTGATCTATTCTAAGTCAGAAGACGAGCACCGTGAGCATTTAAAAGCAGTTTTGGAGGTGTTGAGGGAGAAGAAGTTGTATGCCAAGTTTTCTAAATGCGAGTTTTGGCTTCGAGAAGTGCAGTTTCTTGGTCATGTTATTTCATCAGAAGGTATTAAAGTAGATCCTTCAAAGATTGAAGCTGTTTCAAAGTGGGGGCAGCCAAAGACTCCTACTGAGATTAAAAGTTTTCTTGGTTTGGCTGGATATTATAGAAGATTCATTCAGGATTTCTCCCGAATAGCCAAGCCTATGACTGAACTAACGAAGAAAGGAGTAAAGTGTGAGTGGACCGATAAGCAGGAGAATGCATTTCAAACATTGAAAAAGAAGTTGTGTGAAGCTCCTATACTTGCCTTGCCTGAAGGTACTGATGATTTGGTTGTGTATAGTGATTCTATTACGGGTGTGGGTTGTGTCTGATGCAGAGGGACAAGGTGATCGCCTATGCTCGCCAGTTGAAGCCACATGAGAAGAATTACCCTACCCATGATCTTGAGTTGGCAGCGGTTGTATTTGCATTGAAATTGTGGAGACATTACCTTTATGGTACAAAATGCACTCTGTTTACCGATCATAAAAGTTTGCAATATGTCTTTAATCAAAAGGAGATGAACGTGAGACAAAGGAGGTGGATGGAATTACTTAAGGATTATGATTGTGAAATCAAATACCATCCGGGTAAAGCCAATGTGGTGGCGGATGCACTAAGTAGGAAGGTGCAAAGTTCTTCTTGTAAGTTGATGAGCATGCAAGTTCAAGCCAAGTCGGGGCTACTTGATCGAATTAAAGAAGCACAAGTGAGGGCATTAATGAAGGATAACATTGACAATGAAGGCATTGGAAAGAAGAAATGTCTTGTGATGGAGACAAATAGCCGTGGGTTCAAAACATACAAGGGTCGGATTTGGGTGCCATTGCTTGGTGGTAACCGAGAATTGATCCTTGAGGAAGCCCATAGAAGTAGATATTCGGTTCATCCCGGTGTCACCAAAATGTATGCAGATTTGAAGCCGATTTATTGGTGGCCGGACATTAAAGGAGAAGTAGCTCATTTTGTAGCAAAATGTTTGACGTGTGCACGTGTGAAGACGGACCATCAAAAGCCGTATGGTTTGTTGCATCAATTGGACATTCCCGAGTGGAAATGGGATCATATTACTATGGACTTTGTAACGAAGCTACCTAAAACGCCGAAAGGAAATGATATGATATGGGTGATTGTAGATAGATTGACGAAGAGTGCCCATTTTCTAGCTACCCGACAAGATGTGCCTTTAACGAAGATGGCAAAGTTATACATTGATGAAGTAGTTGCGAAACATGGAGTTCCTTTATCTATTGTTTCGGATTGAGACTCGAGGTTTGTGTCAAACTTTTTGAAGGGTCTTCAACGGGAGTTGGGTAGTAGGATAAATTTGAGTACCGCCTATCATCCTCAAACCGATGGGCAAAGTGAGAGAACTATTCAAACCTTGGAGGATATGTTGAGAACGTGTGTATTAGAGTATGGTGGAGCATGGGATGATCATTTGAGAATGATTGAGTTTGCTTACAACAATAGTCACCATGCAAGTATTGGGATGCCCCCATTTGAGATGCTATATGGAAGAAGATGTAGGACTCCAAGTTGTTGGATGGAGCCCGGTGAAAGCAGTTGACCGGTCCCGAAATTATTGAAATCACCTCTGAAAAGTTAATGTAGCTAAAGTAGCTTTACGTGTGACTAGAGAAAGACAGAAATATATGCAGATAAGAAAAGGAGACCTATTGAGTTCAATGTTGGTGATTTAGTGATGCTGAAAGTATCACCATGGAAAGGAGTCATTCGATTTGGAAAGAAGGGAAAATTGAGTCCACGTTTTATTGGACCTTTTAAAGTCTTGAAACGCATTAAAGATGTAGCATATCAGTTGGAATTACCTCCAGAATTGGATGGAATTCACAACACCTTCCATGTATCCTACTTGAGGAAATGTTTAGCAGAGGAGTCAAGTGTGATTCCTATTAAAGATGTGAGTATTGACCCAATGAAGAAAATCGTAGACGAACCAGTGGCGATACTTGGAAGGAAGCAAAAGAAGTTACGCAGAAAAGTGATTGATCTTGTATTGATAAAGTGGAAGCATAATCATGGATAAAGCTTAACGTGGGAAACCGAAGCAGTAATGAAGGAGAAGTATCCGGAGTTGTTTATTTCTGATGAGATTCCGGGGACGGAATCCTCTTAAGGAGGAGGTAATTGTAACATCCTCAACTTTTTATTTAACAGTTGACTAATGCCGTTAAGTCAACATTATGTGTGTCGTTAAGTCTATTTTAGATTTAATGTTTATATGTAGTTAAAGTGTGATTGTGTGTGAGGCTTGAAAGCCTAAAATGTTAATGTAGTATAAATGTGTGTAATATGAAGGATTAATGTCTATGTAGTGACATTTAATGAAGGGTTAATGTTGTATATGGTCAATAAAGTAGTTTGTGACCAATAATGAAGGGTTTGGAAGCTTAGGGACTAGTTTTGACTTATGGTGAAAGTCAAAAACGGGTTAAGGAGTTTAGGGAGTGTCTATAGGTCATTATTTGCAGATTTCATTCCTCCTAAACAAGCCCTAACCGCCCCCTTTGTTCTTCCATTGATTTGCAAGCCGAAAGGTCCCTTTGTGTGCGATCCGGGTGTGATTTGTCAAGAGTTTTGCATCCTATTTGATATCTAGAGGCAGAGCAGGTATGATTTCATCGATATTTGGTCCTTTTGATTATATGAGTCATTAGGATTAATTATAGGGTTTTGGGAGGATTGTTTAATGAAGATTAATGGTGGTTTTGATGGATTAAAGCCATAAATGGTGTAATTAATGATTGAAATGAATTGTAATGGCTTAAATATGAAGGATTATTGAGTATTGAATCTGTATTTTGGACTTGGAGTCATTTGGGGTCGAATTGGGGGTGAAATCGATTTTTGTAAAAGTGCAGGTCGGGGGGGAGTTGCGGCGCAACTCGGAAACAGACAGTTAAGTTGCGGTCCCTCATGAAGTGACTATGAGACCTGAAATGCAGTCCCTCATGACATGTAATGTAGTACATGTTATGAAATGAAGTACAATGTATTATGTGTTATGGTATGAAGGATAATGTAGTAATCGTATATGAAGTAGCATGTAGAATCTTGAAATGCAGTATGACGTAGTTTATGTTGTTGTGTGCATATATGAATGGCTTGCTCATCTAGAATACTAGACTTGCTAAGTTGCCATGTCACATGCACGTTTAAGGGCCCAAACATAATGAAGTTAATGTGTGTTATGTTTAGGTTGTGTGTTTCCTAAACTATTATGTGTGAAACCGAGCTCGTAAATTATAATGCAGGAAAGTGTTAAGCTTAACCCGTACTTGCCCTAGCCCGGCGGGTGCGTGAACGTGAGGTTGCTTGGGTGGCTCCTTGCAACATGGTCATTGAAACGTAGATTGAGTAATACGAGGGTCTGACCCCTCCATATACGGGGGGGGGGGGGGGGGGGGGGGGGGGGGGGGGGGGGGGGGGGGGGGGGGGGGGGGGGGGGGGGGGGGGGGGGGGGGGGGGGGGGGGGGGGGGGGGGGGGGGGGGGGGGGGGGGGGGGGGGGGGGGGGGGGGGGGGGGGGGGGGGGGGGGGGGGGGGGGGGGGGGGGGGGGGGGGGGGGGGGGGGGGGGGGGGGGGGGGGGGGGGGGGGGGGGGGGGGGGGGGGGGGGGGGGGGGGGGGGGGGGGGGGGGGGGGGGGGGGGGGGGGGGGGGGGGGGGGGGGGGGGGGGGGGGGGGGGGGGGGGGGGGGGGGGGGGGGGGGGGGGGGGGGGGGGGGGGGGGGGGGGGGGGGGGGGGGGGGGGGGGGGGGGGGGGGGGGGGGGGGGGGGGGGGGGGGGGGGGGGGGGGGGGGGGGGGGGGGGGGGGGGGGGGGGGGGGGGGGGGGGGGGGGGGGGGGGGGGGGGGGGGGGGGGGGGGGGGGGGGGGGGGGGGGGGGGGGGGGGGGGGGGGGGGGGGGGGGGGGGGGGGGGGGGGGGGGGGGGGGGGGGGGGGGGGGGGGGGGGGGGGGGGGGGGGGGGGGGGGGGGGGGGGGGGGGGGGGGGGGGGGGGGGGGGGGGGGGGGGGGGGGGGGGGGGGGGGGGGGGGGGGGGGGGGGGGGGGGGGGGGGGGGGGGGGGGGGGGGGGGGGGGGGGGGGGGGGGGGGGGGGGGGGGGGGGGGGGGGGGGGGGGGGGGGGGGGGGGGGGGGGGGGGGGGGGGGGGGGGGGGGGGGGGGGGGGGGGGGGGGGGGGGGGGGGGGGGGGGGGGGGGGGGGGGGGGGGGGGGGGGGGGGGGGGGGGGGGGGGGGGGGGGGGGGGGGGGGGGGGGGGGGGGGGGGGGGGGGGGGGGGGGGGGGGGGGGGGGGGGGGGGGGGGGGGGGGGGGGGGGGGGGGGGGGGGGGGGGGGGGGGGGGGGGGGGGGGGGGGGGGGGGGGGGGGGGGGGGGGGGGGGGGGGGGGGGGGGGGGGGGGGGGGGGGGGGGGGGGGGGGGGGGGGGGGGGGGGGGGGGGGCCATGTCACATGCACGTTTAAGGGCCCAAACATAATGAAGTTAATGTGTGTTATGTTTAGGTTGTGTGTTTCCTAAACTATTATGTGTGAAACCGAGCTCGTAAATTATAATGCAGGAAAGTGTTAAGCTTAACCCGTACTTGCCCTAGCCCGGCGGGTGCGTGAACGTGAGGTTGCTTGGGTGGCTCCTTGCAACATGGTCATTGAAACGCAGGATAAGTAATCTGGTCGTACCATGAGATCAGAGATGTCAAACAAGTATTTTAATTTTATTACTGTTATTAGCTTTTCAATTCATTATTTTCAGATTAAGCGTCTCGCTGAATAAGCGGTTGCGGCTTGTATTTTACTTTTCAGTTTTATCAGTTTTAATAGGAAATCGTGACAACCCCAACCGCTAAAATTACACACATTATTAGACTAGGTAGTGCAACCACAACACTATCTACTTTCGATCGGCTCCACTGCTCATTAGTTTGCGTTTTGTTGAGGTATTTACTTGTCAACATTTTATAAATTTAAAAGGGAAAAATCTATAAAAAGGTAATCTTTTTACTCAAAATTCCTAATAAGGGGAACCTATTTAGTTTTTGTCTATTAAAAGGATCTCATTTCTAAAAGTTTCTCAATAAAGGTAACATTGTTAGTTTTTAACGACTACCTTCCGTTAAATACCACATCGACTTGCCACGTCATTAAAATTTGCTGACATGGACTTTTGTCTGGAAAAAAAAAAGAATTAATCTGAGAAATAAAAAAAAAAATTTAATTCTTTCATAACAAAAATTAAATAGATACATTAAGTAAATACAAGCAAGTAAATCCATCATCTAAATCAAAATCCATATCAACCAATTACGAAGACGGCTAAATTCAGAATTTATATCTTTTGACTTTACAACAAACAACCAATACAGCAGCCACAAAATACATCTGTATTAATATAATCGACGGCGTATGGAACTCGAACTCACTATCAGTCCACTTCACGTTGGTTCTTTCAAAGGCAAAGTGTATTTAATAATAGAGAAGATTAACCAAAAATTTGAAGATTTAGCAAAATTAATAACGGAAGATAAGATTAAAGATTTTGATATAGTTGATGGAGCATTGTAGATAAAGAACTTAGAGACAGAGAAAATAGAATGACGATGATTAAATTAGGGATAGAGTTTTCATTTTAAAGTTTTACAAATAATGGGCTAATGGCCCAAATTTAAATTATCACAGATGGCTTACGATATTTCAACTAGGCCGAAGTAATCAAGAATGTAATGTCAGGTTTTAGGGTTCATGAGAAAGGGGAAAAAATGGGGGGAGAGAAATAGGTTGAGGGGAATTTTTTGTTGTGAAAATAGATATGTAAATAGCTATATAAATATGGAGTGTACAAATATTTTGTCAGTCAAAGGTCCACGTCAGCAATTTTTAATGACGTGGCAAGTCGACGTGTCATTTAACGGAAGGATGACGTTAAAAACTAACGATGTTATCTTTATTGAGAAATTTTTAGAAATGAGATCCTTTTAATAGACGAAAATTAAATATGTTCCCCTTATTAGGAATTTTGGATAAAAGGTTACCTTTTTATGGATTTTTCCCAATTTAAAACAGTATTTTCATAATTAAAAATCATTGTTCTAAAAAACGAAACGCATCAGGGTTTTACAGGTTACAAAAACTGGTACATACTCTGTCAAATTCTCTTCTCACCACCATCCATTAAAACTTTCATGCAACTCAACTAGAAACCCCAATTTGATTAAATTTCAAGAACCCTAACTTGTATTAAATGAATTAACTCATTTTAATTAGAGTAAATTACTTTTTTCTTCCTTGAAGTTGACACGTTTTTCATTTTTGATCCCTTAAGTAAATAAATTATAATATTTTACCTTAAACATGGCAAAAGTTTGCAATTGAAGTCCTTTTGCCAAACGGTGTTAAGTTTCAGTCGTTAACGTCCGCACATGCAAAACACGTGAGGGCATTAATGTCTTTTCCCCTTTACACTCGAGGGATTGAAAGTGCAAAATGTGACATGTTTAGGGACGAAAATTGCAATTTACTTTATTTTTTTTTTGAACGGCAAAAATATGATTTTATTAAACAAAAGAGCAAGCTAGCAAGGTGCTAGTTGCCAAGGATACAAATACAATTACAGTTACAATCTAGAAATAAAACCAACCAACTATCTCTAGAACCGTCCCGAAACATTAACTGCGAGGATTCCAAAAAGAGTGGAAAAAACTCGTGCCAATTAAGACCCGAGAAAAACTCCCAACCAACGAGGGCCGAACCACCGGTTTTCACCTCGTGGTGTTTTTGATGGGATCCCAACCATGTCACGGGGTACTAACCAATAGATAACATGTCAAAAACTATAATTATAAGCAGCATTAAACAATAATAACTAAACACTATGATGTTGGAGAAACAAAATACAGCCTAGTGTGCCTGCAGCTGCTTGCAACCCAAAAGCAAAAGCTCCAAGTCATCCAACCTCCAAAGGATTCACTTTAATCAACCAGCCAAAGGATTCACGACCCATTCATCCCAAGTCAGATTGTTGTTCTTGTCCCGATGACGGATCCATAAGTAGGAAGAAGACACGATGAGATTAAAGACGTCCTGCTCTCTAACGAACCATTATGCCACTTATTGTTCCTTGCTTTCCAAATATGCCACCACCAAGTAAATAAAAGTGCCTCTAATCTCTGCCGCATTTTACTTGAATGTGTCACATTATCACACCAATTCAGAATATTATCTAATGTTTCATCCGGAATAACAATCTTCAACCAAGAGTTCAACAACTTTCTCGTCCCCGAAGCAATAGAACAAGATTGAAAAATATGGTCAGTAAATTCCACACCATTAGAACAAAGAACACAAGTAACAGTAGTAATGTCAACACCCTTTGCGAAGAGGTTCACTGATGTGGGTAACCAGTCTCTTCTCAGTCTCCAAATGAACAAGTTGACTTTTTTCGGTATCAACCTGTTCCATTTCGTCTTCAACACACTCGTCCTATTGATTCTGTGATGATCAAACAATTTTCGTATAAGAGCAACAGAGAACTGAGACTTACCTGATAGATTCCAGATCCATCTATCTTCTTTATCTTCTTGTAATGTAAGAGGCAGCTTACTCGACAATTCTTCCAGCCAAAAAAACTCCCGAGTGAACCTTAAAGGCCTGCGCCAATTCCATCTCCATCTAGTGTTATTCCAGCAGCTACTAACCGTGCAATATTTGTCCCTTTCAATTGCGAACAGCCTTGGAAAACAGGTCTCAAATGACGTCTCCCCACACCAAACGTCTTTCCGAAACAAAGTCTTAGTCCCATTACCAACCTCGAGGCTAATGCAAGTAGATAACCCCGGAATAATATTATGCATTTCCTTAATGGTATCTACAATTCTCTGCCAAACACCTCGATTTTTTATAGTAAGATTAATAGCACAATCCGCTCCATGAATGGCATTAATGACACGTACCCATAAACTATGAGGCTTAACAATAGCCCTCCATCTCCATTTATAAAGAAGTGCATGATTCATAGCCACCAAACTACCAATCCCCACGCCCCCATCTTCATACGAAGCCGTGACTGAATCCCAGTTAACCCATGCAATCTTTCTTTTATTACCAGCCCCTCCCCAAAAATTTTTTGATCTAAAGGCTTCCAAACAATTATTCACTTGTTTAGGCATACGAAATAAGGAGAGAAAGTAAATACCTTATTATCATCATTTTCATCTCAACTAAATCCAACCAACAACATTTATTCTGGTCGTCTTCTCCGGCTAATTTTCCGACACGTCTCCGGCAACAAATTTTTGTCAAGTTTAAGGTAAAAATCAAAATTTTATAAAATATATTATAAAATCAAAAAACATAACATAATTAAAAAATTCATACATTTCTACCTAAAAAATTCAAAAACCCCACCAATTCTATCCATAAAAATTGAACCACACATCCCACTTACACCTACACCCACACCACCGGGAAATTTCTTGCCGCCGTCGGAAAAACGCCAACCATCACCTACTGCCAGCAAACCCTTTCAATCTCCTTTTTATGTTCTTCTATCCACCCGCCTGTTCTTGTAATATTTTATATATGTATATATATATATAAACACACACATATCTCAAATACACACACACATACACACACACACACATCATGACTACCACCACAGTAGCCGCAGCCGGTTGTCACCATCGCCGCAACCAACCCCCACGTCCATCACTACCACCACCACTACCCTAATTTTGGTTTGAAAGTTTGTTTGTAAACATTTTGTATTGACTTTGTATGAAGATTTGTGGGTTTGTTTTGGATTTGTATATAAATTTTATATTGTTGCCAGAGACATATCAAAAAAATTAGCCGGAGAAGATGACCGGAATAACAGTCTCCGGTTGGATTTAGTTGAAAAGAAGACGATGATAATTGTTAGGTCCAGTTTATAGCAAAACTGAAGCGACTCCAGTGCAACCTTGAGTCTAGAAGATTTGTCCAGAAATAATAGAAGCCCAGTGGCCAGTGTACTGTTAATGTCACTGGAGCTTCACTTCAGTCAAGATCTGACTAGAACTGAAGACATTTCAGTTGAAGTCAAAGACAACAAGTGGAAGGAAGAAAACATTCATGGCAGTGAAGTCCAGTGAATGTTTTACCTAGATCAAGACTGGAGAGCTGTCGAGTGTAAAGTATTTACAAAGCTTTACACTGATTACGAGGAAGACCTTTTACCTTTATACTTTATTATCCGGTCAATACCATTTGTCTATAATAAAAGTACAAAAGTGTATAAAGGTGGTTGTTAAAGTACCGTGTACATTGTACTTTAACAAGCATGCTTGTGGAATTAAATGTAATTCCTTATATGCTCACAACCATATTTGTACGGCAAACTTGACATCCCAATGTCAACCTTTTCCTATAAATAGAGGTCTTTGCACATCCAATAATTCACCTTTTGCATAATTCAGACTTTGCATATTTCTTGGTGAACTTGTGCATTATTCTCTAAATCTTAAAAAGGAACATTTCACAACTTTAAGTGTTTCGATTGTTAAAGAGAATTTCCAAGTGTAGATCAATTGTATTTCTCAGTTGTTAGGATATTTACATATCTTTGTATTATCTTGGTTCCGCAACAACCTTGTATTTTATTTAAGACAATAAATAAAATACGTTCAAAAATTACAACTTGGTCTCACCAGTTTACTTTACTTGTATATGTTATTGCACTGCCATTTACTTCTTTATATTGTCACCTAAATAAGTAATCCTCCAGTTCTTGGTATATTGTTCATTGGTACTGGCTCCAGTCAATTCCAGTAAACATATTGCAAAGACTCTCAGCATCGACATAGAGGTGTCTTCAGTAGTACCATCTCTTGAGTTGAGACTTATTAGTGGTATCAGAGCAGAAGGCTAACATACTTGCCTAAATCTGCTTCGATGTCAACTATTAAAGGTGAGAATGGTCCTGGTCGTAATGAAATTCCTGTTAATAATCCACAACCTAATCAAAATGTGAATAACAACCCTCATCCTCCTCCTCCTCCTAGTACTCCACATGTCCATGTGCATTATTCTAATACTCCGGTTCCAAAATTTGATAGAAATAGTGAGACCTTTGACACATGAAAGGCTAGAATGCTTTTGCATTTTGGTGGAATTGAAAGATACATGTTGAAAATCCTTAAGGATGGACCACATGTGCCTATCACCCGTGGAGTTAGATCTTTTCTTGATCCATCTGGATCTAGAAGAGGTAATAGTGTAATACCCGACATTTAAAAATATGGATTTTCAAAATTTTTAAATAAATAACTTAAAATGTAGAAACGTCCCAATAAAACTTTAACCATTTCCTAACGAAATGGTCATCATATGTTTGGTGTTAGTTCATAGCATCAAAACAATAATTCAAGAAAATCCATAATCATAAAGTCGATAACGACAATAAATGAAATAGTAAATGTTATCTAAATTAATGATGCTAAGACTAATAAATGTCTTCGTCTATAGCAAACATCTACCCAGCCCCACTCTAACCACATTTCAATATAACTTGAGGAAACACAACATTTTAAACGAACAAATGTCAGCTTTAAAAGCCGAGTAAGATAACCACGAGTTATAAGACAATTGCTAGTTAAAACATCTTTTCAAACAATCATACGTATGTCAAGCAATCAACAACATCAACATCACCAAGCAATATGTGTTTCATATTCCTACATGTGCCTAGCAACCTCAACATCACGTATCAACGTCAAATAATCAACATCAGGTTATGCCTCTACAATAGCTAAGCGACTTATGTCAATTGTCATAGGGAAACCTGGGGTTGTGTAAAGACGGTCATAAGACCTATAGGGTACCTCACACCCGACATGATGGGATAAACCTTCCGGTGGTCCATCGGCGTCTTTAGGATAAGCATAACCAATCCACGAGTAAGCCGTTTCTCAAACTGCAGTGGTTAGTCCAAACCACCCGGCAAACTCTACCAACGTGACTTAGCCGGGAGAGAAATATCTAATTTATTCCCAAACGACAACAACATCTACACACTAGCCAAGGCTATCATGGGTTAAGCTTAACACTTCCAACGTCAATTATACTCGAGTGTCAACATCTACATTATTTCAGCATTAGGGCCCTTAACGTGCAACGTGTGTAACAACCGTGCATTTTGACTTTTGACTATGGGTACGTTTCCTAAGTTTTTGATTAATTAATATATGTTCAAGTGCAATCTAAGGGTCAATTTATTGTGCAACTAGAGACTTATGTGCAAGTTGGGATCATTAGTTGGTGCTAATCGAAATTCATTAGATAATATTTATGGTAACTAGTAAATGGTTATGGATCCTATCCATGGGTTGTGCCCAAACCCATGACCCCCCAAGTAAGCAAACCCTAACCTCCCTCATTTCCCTCATCCATTCATTTGCAAAATACTTACATTTCCCCTCCCATCTCACTAAAGACTCATACTCTCAATCTCTCTCTAAATTCTTGGTTCATTTATGTTAGTTTCAACAAGATTAATAATAAAATCATCACCCTTAGCATCATTCTAGCATCATATCAAAAATCCAAGTTTTCAAGTGCAAGAAAAAGCTTCATTTAGGTCAAAATAAGGATTTGATTTCTTGTGGAAGTTTTGGTAAGTGTTTTCTAGCTCAAATTCATTATTTCTAGTTATTAAACTTGTATTACATCTAAATCTAAGCACTCTTGATCCTTATAGCTTCAAAATCCGAAATTAGGGTTTCTAGTTACCTAAATTAGGTCAAAAATCGATTTGGGTCATAAGTCATGTTTTGGAATGGAACTATTGTGTGGGTTATGTTCAAATGAGTTTGTTATGTTCAAAAACGGGTCAAGAAACTCCTCAAAACGATTTCTAAGTCGAAAACTAGGTTTTGGGTCAATTTTGTGTTCAAATGGGTCAAGATCGGATTTTAACAAAAAAATGTGTTAAAGGTCGGTTTTGGATGTTGAAACATGTTTAGTTATGTTCAAGTATGTTTAACTATGTTCAAAAATGGGTCTCGAAGTTGTGCAAGTCGATTTCATGGTCTAAGTATCAAGAAATTAGGGTTTTGGGTCGTGCTTGGGTCAAGAGCACCTGCTGGTGCATTGCTGGTTTTGAACGGGCGTAACTTACGCCCCTGTTGGCGTAACTTACGGCCCTCCCCATTTCATTTTTTAAATTGTCTTCTGTTTACGCCTACTTTACGCCCTACCTTACGCCAAAATGCTTGTTTCGGGGTAGCCGTAACCTACGCCCCAATCCAGCGTAGCTTACGCCCCCTTGGGTTCCAACCAGCGTACATTTACGTGCAATTGAGTACAATGAGTACATTTACGTGCAATTGAGTACAATGAGTACATTTACGTGCAATTGAGTACAATGAGTACAATTACGTGCAATTGAGTACAATGAGTACATTTACGTGCAATTGAGTACAATGAGTACAATGAGTACATTTACGTGCAATTGAGTACAATGAGTACATTTACGTGCAATAGTACAATGAGTACATTTACGTGCAATTGAGTACAATGAGTACATTTACGTGCAATTGAGTACAATGAGTACATTTACGTGCAATTGAGTACAATGAGTAATGAGTACAATGAGTACATTTACGTGCAATTGAGTACAATGAGTACATTTACGTGCAATTGAGTACAATGAGTACATTTACGTGCAATTGAGTACAATGAGTACATTTACGTGCAATTGAGTACAATGAGTACAATGAGTACATTTACGTGCAATTGAGTACAATGAGTACATTTACGTGCAATTGAGTACAATGAGTACATTTACGTGCAATTGAGTACAATGAGTAAATAATTACGTGCAATTGAGTACATTGAGTACAATGAGTACATTTACGTGCAATTGAGTACAATGAGTACAATGAGCAATTACGTGCAATTGAGTACAATGAGTACATTTACGTGCAATTGAGTACAATGAGTACATATTACGTGCAATTGAGTACAATGAGTACAATTACGTGCAATTGAGTACAATGAGTACATTTACGTGCAATTGAGTACAATGAGTACATTTACGTGCAATTGAGTACAATGAGTACATTTACGTGCAATTGAGTACAATGAGTACAATTACGTGCAATTAGTACAATGAGTACATTTACGTGCAATTGAGTACAATGAGTACAATTAGTACAATGAGTACATTTACGTGCAATTGAGTACAATGAGTACATTTACGTGCAATTGAGTACAATGAGTACAATTACGTGCAATTAGTACAATGAGTACATTTACGTGCAATTGAGTACAATGAGTACATTTACGTGCAATTGAGTACAATGAGTACAATTACGTGCAATTGAGTACAATGAGTACATTTACGTGCAATTGAGTACAATGAGTACATTTACGTGCAATTGAGTACAATGAGTACATTTACGTACAACTGAGTACAATGAGTACAATTACGTGCAATTGAGTACAATGAGTACATTTACGTGCAATTGAGTACAATGAGTACATTTACGTGCAATTGAGTACAATGAGTACATTTACGTGCAATTGAGTACAATGAGTACAATTACGTGCAATTGAGTACAATGAGTACATTTACGTGCAATTGAGTACAATGAGTACATTTACGTGCAATTGAGTACAATGAGTACATTTACGTGCAATTGAGTTGTACAATGAGTACAATTACGTGCAATTGAGTACAATGAGTACATTTACGTGCAATTGAGTACAATGAGTACAATGAGTACAATTACGTGCAATTGAGTACAATGAGTACATTTACGTGCAATTAGTACAATGAGTACAATATTACGTGCAATGAGTACAATGAGTACAATTACGTGCAATTGAGTACAATGAGTACATTTACGTGCAATTGAGTACAATGAGTACATTTACGTGCAATTGAGTACAATGAGTACAATGAGTACAATTACGTGCAATTGAGTACAATGAGTACATTTACGTGCAATTGAGTACAATGAGTACATTTACGTGCAATTGAGTACAATGAGTACATTAGTACAATGAGTACAATTACGTGCAATTGAGTACAATGAGTACATTTACGTGCAATTGAGTACAATGAGTACATTTACGTGCAACTGAGTACAATGAGTACATTTACGTGCAATTGAGTACAACACAATGAGTACAATTACGTGCAATTGAGTACAATGAGTACATTTACGTGCAATTGAGTACAATGAGTACATTTACGTGCAATTGAGTACAATGAGTACAATGAGTACAATTACGTGCAATTGAGTACAATGAGTACATTTACGTGCAATTGAGTACAATGAGTACATTTACGTGCAATTGAGTACAATGAGTACATTTAGTACAATGAGTACAATTACGTGCAATTGAGTACAATGAGTACATTTACGTGCAATTGAGTACAATGAGTACATTTACGTGCAACTGAGTACAATGAGTACAATTACGTGCAATTGAGTACAATGAGTGCAATTAGTACAATGAGTACATTTACGTGCAATTGAGTACAATGAGTACATTTACGTGCAATTGAGTACAATGAGTACAATTACGTGCAATTAGTACAATGAGTACATTTACGTGCAATTGAGTACAATGAGTACATTTACGTGCAATTGAGTACAATGAGTACATTTACGTGCAATTGAGTACAATGAGTACATTTACGTGCAATTGAGTACAATGAGTACATTTACGTGCAATTGAGTACAATGAGTACAATTACGTGCAATTAGTACAATGAGTACATTTACGTGCAATTGAGTACAATGAGTACAATTACGTGCAATTGAGTACAATGAGTACATTTACGTGCAATTGAGTACAATGAGTACACTTTACGTGCAATTGAGTACAATGAGTACAATTACGTGCAATTGAGTACAATGAGTACATTTACGTGCAATTGAGTACAATGAGTACAAGTACAATGAGTACATTTACGTGCAATTGAGTACAATGAGTACATTTACGTGCAATTGAGTACAATGAGTACCTTTACGTGCAATTGAGTACAATGAGTACAATTACGTGCAATGAGTACAATGAGTACATTTACGTGCAATTGAGTACAATGAGTACATTTACGTGCAATTGAGTACAATGAGTACAATCAATGAGTACATTTACGTGCAATTGAGTACAATGAGTACAATTACGTGCAATTGAGTATAATGAGTACATTTACGTGCAATTGAGTACAATGAGTACATTTACGTGCAATTGAGTACAATGAGTACATGAGTACATTTACGTGCAATTGAGTACAACGAGTACAATTACGTGCAATTGAGTACAATGAGTACATTTACGTGCAATTGAGTACAATGAGTACATATTTACGTGCAATTGAGTACAATGAGTACATTTACGTGCAATTGAGTACATTGGGTACAAGTGTGCAATTTATTAGATCATGTTAATGTTAATTATGTATTGGTTGACATTGGAACGTGTTCTTGTTCATCTTTTCCTACGAACTCACCAACCTAGTGTTGACATTGTTTAGTACACTTTTCAGGTAACCAAGAGAACCAAAGGGCTTGACGAGCTTGCTAGATGTTGGACTTTGACCATGGATCCGTGATCCATTACCCGTTGATGGGATTTGCTTAGGATCATGAGCCATCTTTTGGGTGTTGTTGTTGTAAACTTTTGATGGTTGAATGCTCCTTATGCTTTTGTGACATGTAACTAAATTGTTGGGTTCCCGGAATCCTTTTATTTTCATATAGTCTCGTTCTACGATAATTTCCATCTTGTGTCATGCTTTTCGGTGCATTTCGAGCCTAGCTCGGGGTGTTACAACGTGACATGACAATTCTACTAGAGTCTAGTGTACTACATGTACAGACTATCCAACAATCAAACATCACATATTTCAACAATTATAATCAACAGTAAAAAACATACATAAAATATGCCCCAATTAACCCCACCGTTATCCCCATAGCCCAACATACGTACAGAATATAGTTATCAAGGTTTATAAAAAAAATACAACATTTTGTTGTGTTTCTCATGTGACAAAAGTAATTACCTCAAACTGAAGTTTAGCTCGTTACCCCTCAAAAGACTGAATACCTAGATTATACTTAGGGAAACACTAACATTATTATTTAACATCGACGACATTCATAAAACCAAAAGTATATATTATAACGTTATTATTTTCTTTACTTATAAAACTACTTATGATCTAACTGTACCATCTTTCCATAATCAATTAATAACTACAGTAACTTATTGGGTGTATTTGGCAAAACAAGCTGGTAGCTAGTGGCTGGTAGCTGGTAGCTGTAGTTGTAGCTGTAGCTGTAGCTGAAAGCTTTCTAAATATTTATTAGTGTTTGGAAAAGTAGCTGTAACATTTTATAAATTGTATAAAATGACAATAATAGACATGGACATAAACAACTTAACTTTAAACATTTATATATATATTTTATATATATAAATCTTTCTTAATTATATACATATATCCCACCCCCATACATATATATATATATATAATATTATTAATATTATATTTATGTATGCATATATAAATTCCTTCTCATATAATATATAAAAGATAATTTAATTTGTTTTTTTTACAAATATGTATGAAATACAAAAAATCAAAAAAGAAACTCTAACATAAATTCTTACATGTATACAAATTTAATAATAAAAAAAACTGAAATTATACAATAGACCTCTAACATAAATTCTTACATGTAAGAATTCTACCTTCCAGTTTTAGCAGGTTATTTACATACAATGAACCCGACTAAAGTTTCCTTCATACAATAGTAGCTGCTCACAAGTTACATACACACACATATACTTTTCCCCATAAATAATGCTGCCTTAGAGGTCTTTTCTTGCCGACAATGGGACAATTAATTTTAAGCATAGGATTTATCATAAAAGGTTATTTAAGTAATTTGGAAGGTAAAAGCTTCTAGCTTTTTGTTAACGCTTGCAATACTGCGTTTGAGAAAGGAGCTTTTAATAACAATCTAAAAGCTTGAAGCTCTTTTAAGCAAACAAGATTTTTTATTAGATATGAGCTTTTTCCTACAAGCTTGAAGCTCTTAAAAGTTCTTAAAAGCTCATTGCCAAACATACCTATTATCTTTTTAATAAGAGCTAGTATTTATCTAAGTATTATATATATATCGTTTATTTAACAAAGACCACATCTTAATTTGCCAAATTGCATATGATCTTCAAATGGTGTAAATCAATTTACATCTTACTTATACAACATAATTAAATATTTATAAACAAGATTTGTCAATATATATTAAAAATACTCATGAGCAAATGGGACCAGTGGCGGATCTTGACCCATTTAGTAGAGGGGGCCGAAAGTTACGTGACTAAGATATAACACTAAGAAAAAAAACCAGAGGGGGCCGAAAGTCACGAGAACACAAAAATAGCACTAAGAAAAATAATTTTTCGAACAAATTAGGGATAAAACTATACTAATGATCAGAAAAGCGGCGGGCCCCGGTCCCCCTCGGGCCCCAAAAGAGATCCGCCTTTGCGTGGGATGCTGTATTTTAGTTGTAATTTTAATTTATTTGATTGACATGAAAGCAATTAATATTGTAAATTTGTTGTATGTGAAAATATTTGCTAATAACAATTATTTCACAAAAAAGATTATGTCGTATGTTACCAACTAGATTAAACCCATGCGTTGCATGGTGAATAATTGTTATCGAAAAACTCTTTTAACATAAATAAAGCATCTTCTAAATTTAAAGTATAAAACTACAAAATTATACTGTAGGAAATTGTTGTTAAATTCTAAATGCACCAAAAACACTCTATAAACAGAAGGTATAAAATGGCTAATGATGAAAATTCAATAAAACTAATTATTACAAAAATAAGTGTCATTTGACTTTCTTTAAGTAAAGGCTGCAACAAATAAAAAACTTATACTATTGATGAAACAAAAACTAACTAATAATAATAAATATTGTCGTCGATTCTTATGATAATTATTGAAAAACTATTAATTATAATTTACTTGAAGAAAAAGATTAAGATGTGATCATTATATACGTTTAATTATTAAAAAACTATTCATTTTAATTTACATGAAGAAAAAAAGTAACAATGTGATAATTACATACATTAATTGAAGTTATTATATTAGTCGTAAGTAATATTAGTTGGTGTTTGATTTTAAAAATTAATGTGTTTTATAGTTAAGAGATTATTTATTATTTAATATTATTATCTTATTGGTAGTTATCTATGGCTTTATAAAACACTAACTATCAAAAAAATGATAAATAAGAAAAAATCCTAGTTGTCAAATAAAAGATAATGCCACATAGAATTTTTTATATTCTCTAGAGTAAACGGCCAAAATCGTCCTTGTGGTTTACCCTAATAATCAAGTCTCATCCTTAACTATTTGAAATGACACTGACAGTCCTTTTAAGGAGAATAAAGATCACATCCAGTCCTTTATGCAAACGGACGTTTTCTCTTCTAGTTTTCTCCGTCACGTGCCACGCACACGAGGGTATTATGGTGATTTTCAAAGTTAAAGGACCAAACTTGACATATATTCTTTCCCTTTCTTCTTTGGATAATAAAACTAAAAAAAGAATAAGATTTACATTTTCCTAACCTCCACCACCATCATCATTCTTTTTTTCCCCACCAACAAACCCTAACCTTTATATACAAGCACATACATCAACATAATTCAGATCTGATAATATATATAGATATCTGGTATATATATGTGTAACCGTTCGTCGGACCTGTTATTGTTATATGACGATGATGATTAGCATAAGACGCATGTGTGGTGGAAGAGGGCAGCCGCGACGGTGGTGTGGATTGCCGGCGGTGATGGCACCACCTCTGTCAACAACCAACATCGTCCACCGCCGGCGTATTTCTCAGTCATTAGAATCTTGTCGGAATCCTTTACCACCACCATGGATCTTCACGGATCTTGTTTTGTTGACCACCACCACTGGTGATATTGACCGGATTTATTGATAGTGGTGGTGGAGAAGGTGTTTGTGTAGATCGATCTGGCATGTTTTGTTGACCACCGCCGCCGGAGCTTAGTAAACCACCACCACCGCAAGCTGTTAAAAAGACATGGCCAACGCTTTTCCGGCCTCGTATTTTTTCGGGCACTGAATCTGGCCACCACTACAATACCTTCCAACTTCACACACACACCTCACAAAATTGTTACTGAAAGCAAACTAAAAAAGAAATAAAACAAGGTGGGGAGTGGTGTTGTGTTGTTGTCGAGAGAAACAAGAAAAGGCTGCAACTTTTGTCTTTTGTGGCTCCAACTTCACACACACATCACAAAAATGTGTGTGTATATGTGATATAGTTCTTCGGTTGATATTGGCTATGAATATAGATTAGATTTACTGATTATTGATTTGTAATTAACAGTAATTTGGTGATATATTGATTTGGGTTGAGGTTTATTGATAGGGAAAGGGATGATGAAGATGGTGGTCGTGGGGTTTAGAAAATATCAAGTTTAGTCCTTTAATTTTTGAAATGACCATAATATCCTCACATGCACGTCACATGAGGGAGAAAACGGAGAAGAGAAAACGTCCGTTTGCATAAAGGACTCGATATGATCGTTATCCTCCCCAAAAGGACTGTCAGTGTCATTTCAAATAGTTAAGGACGAAACTTGATTATTAGGGTAAATCACAAGGACGATTTTGGCCGTTTACTCTATTCTCTATTAGTTATATAGACAGATATGTGTTCTTTATCTTTTGCACGTGATTATAAGGATATTTGATGCAGGGATTCCGTCGTCCGACCCAACCCGCAATATCTTTTGTTTTAATAAGTAATCTTTTTATATTAGTTGTTATCTTTTAATTTTGTAGGTTATCTCTTTCAATTATGGATTGATTTGTTTCCTATATTAGTGGTGTTAGGATTAGTATAAATAGGGGTTCTCGCTATTGTAAAATTCAGTGGAATATTATTGAGTTTATGAGAGAATTGACGTTTTGTCAATGATTTCGGTCTTTGATTCAATCTTTTAGCATTGAGTCATTTGATTGCGTGCGAAACTGCATCATTTGGTAATCATAGCTCAGGTTAATTCAAATGGCTATGCGTGATGAGAACCACTTTTTTACTTGCCGAATCGCCGAAAGAGGCAGCGATGAAATCGTGTTCTATTCACAAAATCGCAAGATCCTGGAAACTGACCCAAATATTGTCATCTGGGATGCGATCATTGGGAAAGAGGAGCATCCGGATGACGGCGATAGTAACAAGTTTCAAGAAACCGACTCAGAGGATTTTATCCGGGATGAGGACTTTGGGAAGGAGGAGTATCTTGAGAATTGTAGCACCCTTTATCAAGCACCCGTCGTGTTTGATGAATATGAAGATGAAGAATGGTATATTTGGATGACCGCGAGTTCACTTTTTAAGATGAACTTCTCAACAAGACAGTGAAGAAAGACAATCACACTGAAAATAAAATTTCAGATTTCAATGTGAACATGAAGAACGATCGAGGAGGTAAGGTGAATTTAATCTGGCAAAATATTATCTGTTACATTGAATTGTGTTATTTGGCTTTGAATTATGGGACAAAATTTCATGATTGGCACTTAAATAAAAAGTCAAGTATTAGATTGAACTTTAAAAATCTGATTTTGAGTACCGATTTTATTGCCTATCAAGTTTTAAAATAATTAATCGCATTTATATTGCAATCTCATTTCAGTTTTAGTGCTCCACTAATAAAATTTTTTTATGGAGATGATAGAAATTATATGTTGGAAACCAAGATCTACATGATTATATGTCATATTAAGGTTTCAATTTTAAAGAAGAGAAAGACATGTTTGGATAATATATGTTCTGTACGACCCCGGTGGTACAAGTCTCGAGCTTGGCGTCTTGGCGAGATAACTCGGGAAATTAAGATATTTATGCTGGACGTCATGATAACACTGCATAAGAATCGCATTGTTGTTCCTTTTGATCCTGGAAATTGTAGGGAAATCTATCTATCACCTCCTTGCTTTGATAACCATGTAGACGAAGTGAGTAACAAAGAGTTCTGGTCGCTTACAAAAGCTTTAAACGTGGTGGTTGTTCAAGAAAAAATAACTGTTCAGAGAGAGGTTACCGAAAGCAGTCCCGAGTATGCAAAGATATCCTTCGGTATTTTAAGTGATTTCGCGATAGGAGAAAAGTCCAATGTCAGTGGTGTTGATCATCCAGTTGTGTCTGTGGTGATCCAAATGAAGTGAAGATGACAATGGTGGAACCATTGAATGGTATCCCATTTAGCTATGTGAAGAGTAGACACGTACGAATGCAGTAAAGGAGGACGAAGTTGAGGCAAGTAAAGAAGTCAATTCTACGGTGAATTCAACCCTTAAACATGAAACTCATCCGTTCTAAGAGCACTATGTTATGATGTGAGGTTTTATTTTTTTTTTTTTTTTTTTTTTTTTTTTTTTTTTTTTTTTTTTTTTTTTTTTTTTTTTTTTTTTTTTTTTTTTTTCTTTTTTTTTTTTTTTTTTTTTTTTTTTTTTTTTTTTTTTTTTTTTTTTTTTTTTTTTTTTTTTTTTTTTTTTTTTTTTTTTTTTTTTTTTTTTTTTTTTTTTTTTTTTTTTTTTTTTTTTTTTTTTTTTTTTTTTTTTTTTTTTTTTTTTTTTTTTTTTTTTTTTTTTTTTTTTTTTTTTTTTTTTTTTTTTTTTTTTTTTTTTTTTTTTTTTTTTTTTTTTTTTTTTTTTTTTTTTTTTTTTTTTTTTTTTTTTTTTTTTTTTTTTTTTTTTTTTTTTTTTTTTTTTTTTTTTTTTTTTTTTTTTTTTTTTTTTTTTTTTTTTTTTTTTTTTTTTTTTTTTTTTTTTTTTTTTTTTTTTTTTTTTTTTTTTTTTTTTTTTTTTTTTTTTTTTTTTTTTTTTTTTTTTTTTTTTTTTTTTTTTTTTTTTTTTTTTTTTTTTTTTTTTTTTTTTTTTTTTTTTTTTTTTTTTTTTTTTTTTTTTTTTTTTTTTTTTTTTTTTTTTTTTTTTTTTTTTTTTTTTTTTTTTTTTTTTTTTTTTTTTTTTTTTTTTTTTTTTTTTTTTTTTTTTTTTTTTTTTTTTTTTTTTTTTTTTTTTTTTTTTTTTTTTTTTTTTTTTTTTTTTTTTTTTTTTTTTTTTTTTTTTTTTTTTTTTTTTTTTTTTTTTTTTTTTTTTTTTTTTTTTTTTTTTTTTTTTTTTTTTTTTTTTTTTTTTTTTTTTTTTTTTTTTTTTTTTTTTTTTTTTTTTTTTTTTTTTTTTTTTTTTTTTTTTTTTTTTTTTTTTTTTTTTTTTTTTTTTTTTTTTTTTTTTTTTTTTTTTTTTTTTTTTTTTTTTTTTTTTTTTTTTTTTTTTTTTTTTTTTTTTTTTTTTTTTTTTTTTTTTTTTTTTTTTTTTTTTTTTTTTTTTTTTTTTTTTTTTTTTTTTTTTTTTTTTTTTTTTTTTTTTTTTTTTTTTTTTTTTTTTTTTTTTTTTTTTTTTTTTTTTTTTTTTTTTTTTTTTTTTTTTTTTTTTTTTTTTTTTTTTTTTTTTTTTTTTTTTTTTTTTTTTTTTTTTTTTTTTTTTTTTTTTTTTTTTTTTTTTTTTTTTTTTTTTTTTTTTTTTTTTTTTTTTTTTTTTTTTTTTTTTTTTTTTTTTTTTTTTTTTTTTTTTTTTTTTTTTTTTTTTTTTTTTTTTTTTTTTTTTTTTTTTTTTTTTTTTTTTTTTTTTTTTTTTTTTTTTTTTTTTTTTTTTTTTTTTTTTTTTTTTTTTTTTTTTTTTTTTTTTTTTTTTTTTTTTTTTTTTTTTTTTTTTTTTTTTTTTTTTTTTTTTTTTTTTTTTTTTTTTTTTTTTTTTTTTTTTTTTTTTTTTTTTTTTTTTTTTTTTTTTTTTTTTTTTTTTTTTTTTTTTTTTTTTTTTTTTTTTTTTTTTTTTTTTTTTTTTTTTTTTTTTTTTTTTTTTTTTTTTTTTTTTTTTCTAGTGTTACTCTTCGTGCAAGCGCATCTTCCATTTTAGTTCTCCGTTATAGGAGGAAGTTATTGTTTCCAATGGTGGGATCTATTTAATTTAGAAGATAAATTTACGATGTTGTTATCCTTTGTTGATAATGAAAGTTCCGATGAAGTTATGCATACGCTCAATATGACGACCCCATTGAGTTTCTGAAAATGCCGTTATGATAACGAAAGACTGTGTGTATGAAGTTAAGGGATCAAGTTTGGAGTATTCTCTAGATCGCTCAGTCGTCATGTTAGTGATGACAATATTGCCTAATCTAAGAATGACGTAGGACATCATAATTGTGTAGAGAGTGTGATTACGAATTTCAACGCGAAGAGGCTTAGTTTTAAATTCGTCAAAAGTGAGTAAAAGTTAAAGGAGCAGCTGACATGTTATGTTGAAAGGAGCAAAGTTTTATTTAATGGCTAAGTCCGTGGGTGGAAGGCTATGGTGAGTGCTTGACTACGGCAAATCAGCTCAAAGTAATGTTCTTCGGGACACGAATGTAGTAGAAATGAAGCATAGTCAGAAATGGTGAGACGAACCATTATGAAGAAATACGTTTAAAAGTAAGATTTCAGTATCCGAAAACGAAATGACCAAAAGTGGTACTTAAGGAGGCTTGTGAATCGTGGTGACATGCTTATTTGAATGCCGTCAGAAATGTGATACAACCTTTTATGATATGAGGTGTAGTAAGATATTTGTCTTTTATCACGTGGGAGCCACAACAAAAGTAGTTTCCTTTAATTAACCTCTTAACTGGATTATCTTATGTGTGTTGGGTTTTCCGAGTTGTGCGGGAGGTCATGTGGGAATGTATGAATGATGAAGTGGCTTGTTATGATATGATGACGTTTAAAGTAAAGTGGTTATATGCATATGTAGTATGTCGAATATTATTGTGCCGCCATGAATGATTGTTATGTGAGGGCCTATGTGTGGGGCTTAAGTGTGAAATATCTAGTTCACTAGATACATGTAGGAATTGTCATGAGTTGTGCACGTTAGTGGGATTAAACGTTAAGGTAGATGTGAGACTAGTTAGGTATATATATATACCTAATGTTAAAGTAAAGTGTGAAATGGGGGAAAATCGTCCTAGCCTTAGTGCTAGTGCGTAAGACGTGAGAAATCGTGCTAGTGGTAAAGCTAGTGCGTAATATGTAAGTGGTATGAATATGTTGATAAAGATGTAAGATGTGAGGATAAGTATGAAGTATCGTTGAAAGGCATAATTAGGAGTATATACTCTGCATGTGCTAATATGAATACGTGTGACAAGTTTATGTGCGATATGCCAAGAGGTGATATGAAGTTATGTTTAAGTGGAAAGACTATGTTGATACGGGCAGGAAGGTCTTATCCTTCAAATGAATAGTCCTTGCTGAATGTAAAATGGGGTGATACCTGATTTGATTTAAAGATTGAATCAAAGAAATGCCGAAACGAATGAAGTGTAAAGTGAAAGAGAAAAGACTATGTAAGAAGTTCAATGAGTTGGACATGCTAAGTTGAAGAGACCATAGGTCTTGATAGGATACTCATCCAAGTAGTACAAGAGTGCTGATTTGAAGTCCAATTTGTAATGGCTAAATAACGAAGGAGATAGTGTGTGTACAAAAGTGTGACTTGTACACAAGTCAAATCCGAGCACCGAGCGCAATATGAAGAGATGCAACAACCGGTTATTTAGAAGCAGAAATGTATTCATATGACGACTATGGGTTATGTGACAAAGTGGTATATGTTCCCTTGGGGAAATGATGTGATACGAGTCGGTGTAGTCTAGTTGATAAAAAAATGCTCCTTTTCTCGTCACTCATGAGTATGCGTGTGTGGTGAAGCTTGCCATCTTGTATATAGATGAAGTAAGTAGGGAGTTCCGTTAAATGTTGTGTGGTAAAAGTGTAGGACTCCAAGTTGTTGGATGGAACCCGGTGTAAAGCAGTTGACCGGTCCTGAAAATGTTGAAGTTACGGCTGAAAAAGTCAATGTGGCTAAAGAAGATTTACGTGTGGCTAGAGAAAGGCAGAAAACTTATGCAGATAAGAAAACGAGACCAATGGAGTTTAGTGTAGGTGACTTAGTGATGTTGAAAGTGTCACCATGGAAAGGAGTTATCCGGTTTGGAAAGAAGGGCAAGTTGAGTCCAAGATTTATTGGACCTTTCAAAGTGTTGAAACGCATAAAAGATGTAGCATATCAGTTGGAATTACCTCCAGAATTGGATGGAATTCACAACACCTTCCATGTATCCTACTTGAGGAAATGCTTAGCGGAGGAGTCAAGTGTGATTCCTAGTTAAGATGTGAGTATTGACCCAATGAAGAGAATCATAGATGAACCAGTGGCGATACTTGGAAGGAAGTAAAAGAAGTTACGCAGAAAAGTGATTGATCTTGTATTGATAAAGTGGAAGCATAATCATGGAGAAAGCTTGACTTGGGAAACTAAAGCAGTAATGAAGGAGAAATATCCCGAGTTGTTCCTTAATGATGAGATTCCGGGGACGGAATCCTCTTAAGGGGGAGGTATTTGTAACATCCCAAACTCTTCTTTACTAGTTGACTAATGCCGTTAAGTCAACACGATGTGTGTCGTTAAGTCTATTTTAGATTTAATACTTATATGTAGTTAAGGTGTGTTATGTGTGAGGCTTGAAGGCCTAAAATGTTAATGTAGTATAAATGCGTGTAATATGAAGGATTAATGTCTATGTAGTGACATTTAATGAAGGATTAATGATGTATATGGTCAATAAAGTAGTTTGTGACCAATAATGAAGGATTTGGAAGCTTAGGGACTAGTTTTGACATAGGAGGAAAGTCAAAAAAGGGTTTAGGGAGTCAAGGGGTGTCATTAGGTTGTCATTTGCAGAAAATTCATCCCCTAAACAAGCCCTAAGCCGCCTCATAGCATTCTTCCATTGATTTTCAAGCCGAAAAGTCCCTTTGTGTGTGATTCGGGTGTGATTTGTCAAGAGTATTGCATCCCTTTTATCATCTACAGGTATAGCAGGTATTGAATCATTGTTTTCTGGTCCTTTTGATATTATAAGTCATTAGGATTAATTGTAGGGTTATTGGGAAAACGTTTAATGGTGATTAAGGGTGGTTTTGATGGATTAAAGTTATGTAGGATGTAAGTAAGGGTTGTAATGCATTGTAATGGTTTAAATATGAAGGATTATGATGTTGGGAATCTGTATTTTTGACCTGGAGTCGATTAGGGTCGATTTGGGGGTGAAAACGATTTTTGTAAAAGTGCAGGATCGGGGCCAGTTGCGCCGCAACTGGCAGTTGCGGCGCAATTGGTTTCCAGTGAGATATGTTGCGGCGCAATAAAAGGCATTGCGGCGCAACAAAAGGCCTGAGCTGCGGCGCAACTCTAGGTTGCGGCGCAACTCATCAGTTTTCAGAAAATGTTATTTTGAACCGTAACGTCGTTTGACACGTAGATTGGATTTGGAACTAAAGTGAGTCTTTAAAGTGTGTGGGGTCTAGTTTATGACCTTAATAACGTGAGGATGTAGTTGTCTAATGCTTGTTCGCTATTTATAGGTAGACGAGCATAGTTACTTGCATTGTAACTAGTTGTTGATTATTGTGGACTACGCCGAGGTAAGATACACTACTTTTGACACGCTAGGGGATTCAACTAAAAGCTGGTTTCAAAACATAAATACTTCCATTTGGTATCTTTATATTGCATGTGGGCATATGGGGTTACACGGGAGGTATTATGGGTTATGCAGTTGACCATGAGACCTGAAATGCAGTCCCTAATGTAGGGAAATGAAGTATTGCTTAACGTAGTGTATTGTTATGCAGTTTATGTAGTATTACGAAGTATCTCATTATGCAGGAAATGTAGAAATGAAGTATAATGTAGTATGTGTTATGAAATGAAGTATAAAGTAGTATGTGTTATGGTAAGAAGGGTAATGTAGTGTTTTTATATGAAGTAGCATGTAGAATATTGAAATGCAGTATGACGTAGTTTATGTTGCTGTGTGCATGTATTAATGGCTTGCTCATCTAGAACACTAGACTTGCTAAGTTGCCATGTCACGTGCACGTTTAAGGGCCCAAACATAATGAAGATAAAGTGTGTGAATGTCTAGGAATGTGTGTTACCTAGACTATATGTGTGTGACGGTTTAGGAATGCAGGGACCTAAACTATATATGTGTGAAACCGAGCTCGTATATAAGATGAAGTGTTAAGCTTAACCCGTATTCACCTTAGCCGGGTGGGTGCGTAGATGTTGTTGCTTGGGTGGCTCCTTGCAACGTAATTACGTGGTTTGAGTATCTCCGGGTGGAGTGATTACCCACCAATGTCTTGAACATACGGACTACTCCTGGAGTGGCTGGCCATTCCTTAACGACGTTTGATGATCAGCCTTTTGGTTGACCATCTAGTCGGGTGTGATGCAGGGCACACCTATATGCAGATAACGAAGATATGTGTGATAATGTGTGAACTAATGCAGGATAGGCACATTTAGGATGATTATCCTAAACGCTATGAAGTTGATATGCAGATATGTGTGTTGTGTGTTGTGCCTAATGAGTTTGTCTAATAACGAAGAAATGTTTTAATTGGACAAATGCTTTTAAATTAAGTGTGATCTTACTTAGCTATTCTTATAGCTAACACTTGTTTCTTTAATGTGGTTGTTCCCTCAGGTTTAGCTTGTTGGACTAGTGACGCAGCACATGTGAGCTTGGGTAGATGCAATGAAGGAGCCTTAGCTACCCATAGACGATTCCTTCTTAGACATTTAGTTACATTTCGTACTTAATGTCGAATTTATGTAGTGTCGTGTGAACGGTTGTTTTATGTTGGGCAACCGTAGGGTTTTCATTTGAACTATTGTTTGATATGTTATGTAACACCAACAAAACGCAGAAACCGTAATGTTTTTATCGGTTTTGACTTTTAAAGTCTTTTCTTCCGCAATTTGACACCGTTAGGAGAAAGTTTTTGAAAACCCATGTTTTTAAACGTCGGGTGTTACATTAACCCTTTTTCATTTCTAAAAATGTCGAGTCAAAGTGTCTTGTTCATACCCGGGAAGAGTTGTTGAAGCGTTTGTGGGTTTGTGACTTGACTTAAACTAACTAGAATGATTTGTTTAGGGTTTTAGAGTTAAAAATGATAATATTTGCGATATACTTTGATAGGTGGTGGTTACGAGCCGGTTATTGAGCGTTTATAACTCTTTGTTAACTCGTTATCGTTGCTTGGAAATCAAGGTGAGTTTCGTAAACCCTCCCTACTCAATTGAGATTCGGGCTGAAAAGTGTACATGTATGTTTGATTGATTATTTGACTTAACGTATTGACTTGTTGCTCGGTTAATTATGCTTTCGTTTATACTTGTTGTTAAACGATTGTCGGTTGATTCACTTTGTCATGATATGGAACGAGATGTTAATTGTCTATTTGTTGATTGTTGATGTGATTACTTGTGGTTTAATGGCGCATTGTTTATCATGTGAGTCGCAATGGGTTACGATATATGGCGCATTGTTTATCATGTGAGTCGCAACGGGTTAACGATATATGGCGCATTGTTTATCATATAAGTCGTAATGGTTTAATGGCGCATTGTTTGACAAGTAAGGCGTAACGGTTTATGTGTAATGGAATTGTAATTGAAATGTTGATTGTGTTGATTTTGTGCTAACGTGAAACCTTTTAGGGTTTCCTTGGACATGATTAGGTATTCTAATCATCGCTTATCGTTAACGGTTGTTATCCGACACACTTGTTTCCTATTGATTGTCCCTACGAACTCACCAACTTTATGTTGACGCATTTTAGTACACTTTTCAGTTAATCAGGTTAATCAAAGACAAAATGGATGATTGTATGCTTGCATTGCTAGGATTGGACTTGCTTCGGACTTTCTGGATCCGTGATCCTTATCTCCCTTTAATGGGTTATGCTTAGGATCAACTACTATCATTTAAACATTTTCTTTTAAGTGTTGATTGAGTGTGTATCTTTGATGGATGTGGATTATTGTAATATATTTGAATGAGCTTGTGGATTGTTTAAATCTTATGAATGGATATAGTTTGACTCTACATAATTTTCATGTCGTGCTGTGCTTTTCTAAGTGATACCCCATGATTCCGCCTTGTTGGGGTGTTACAGAATGGTATCAGAGCCGTGGTTGTAGAGAGCTAGGTGGATTGACCTAGTCTATAGCCATTGCACCCACATTTCATATTAGCATGCATGGTAGGAAATTTTGTGTGCAACGTGAACTGTATGATGCATGAAAAATTGTTTAAACGGAGTTCGTAGGTTACTTATGATTTGATGACTTGATTGTGATGTGACAACTTGATGGACGTATATGATAGTGTCGGGATACACCGTGAATTCTGAAATTGTTGTGATAAACGGTGATGTGTGAAATTTTGGAAGTATTTATTATTTGTCCCCCAGCAAAGTGAAACGATGGCATTAACGGAGTATAACACTCGATAACCCTATAGGCGCCTGATCAACAAATCTATGGTTATCCTATGTCATATAAAGTTAATGATCTCGTGGATTGCGCCTCGTGGATTGCGCCTCGTGGATAAAGTATAGTAGGTAACCCGATATGCTTAATGAGTGTTGGTTAGGTGGAGGGTTAGCCGCTGGTACACCCTGTATACATACCCGGCCAACACTTAGAGAACATATCGGAACCGAGTCTTGACATCCATTCAATATATTAACGGTGTGGAGGGTTAGCCGATGGTACACCCTGTATACAAACACCTTTAATGTGTCGAATGTTGAAGTTAAGATCCGGACTATACTTTACCCACCTTGTTATGACTTGACCCATTTATATTGTGTCGAATGGTTCGTGATTGTATTGTTAATTGTAAATTGTACGATTGATGAAGCCTTAAATTATTATCATGATAGTATTCCCCATAGAGATAACTATATTCATGCAATGATTTAGAAGGACTTGATGTGGAAATTGTGTATTACTTGAAGGTAAATTTTGATATTCGGGTGTGAATTGTGAGACTTAACTTGTTAATCTAATACGTGTGTTCAGGAAAGATGGTTAGGCCAAGGAGAGCTAACACTAACTATAGGCGTCAAGATGAGCAAGATGAGCAAGAGGAGCCGATAGTTCAAGAAGAAATTATAGGTGGACGTGGTGGTGGAGGTGGTCGTGGTGGTGGTGGTAGAGGTGGTCGTGGAGGTAGAGGTGGCCGAGGAGGTCGTGGTGGCCGAGGTGGTGCTAATCCCCCGGTAAGAGCCGATGTCATTACTCAAGCTCTCAATGAGCTTATGCCGGAACTTGTGGCTCGAATCGCGGCGGCCATGGATGAAATGAACAAGAAGAACCGGAAATTGAAGCAGAAAATGAAAATGAAAATGAAAATGAAAATGAAAATGAAAATGAAAATATGAATGTGAATGGTGATGGGAACGGGGAAAATGTTTTTGTTCAACCAATAAACAACAATGTTTACCGCCAAGGTTGTATTTTCAAAGATTTCAAGGCTTGTGGAGCTCCGGAATGGAAGGGTGAAGGTGGAGCCACCGGTTGTTTAGAGTGGCTAGAGAAGATTGAATCTGTGATCCCTAGAAGTGGTTGTACTCAGGATCAAAGAGTTTCTCACGCCACCGGTATGTTAGCAGGTGATCCTCTAGAATGGTGGAATGTAGAAGTGGATACTTTGGGGATTGACCTCGCAAATTCCATACCTTGGGAAAATTTCAAAGAAATGATCATCTCCAAGTATTGCCCACCATATGAAATGATAAATTTGGAAGAAGAATTTACTAAGCTCACCATGAAGGGAGCCGATCATGTGGGGTACACTCGCCGCTTCAGACAACTTTCTAGACTCATTCCTCATCTTGTGAGACCTGAGGCCCAGAAGGTAGAAAAGTATGTGGTTGGCTTACCCCACAAAGTGAGGGTACTTGTTTCTCATCCCACCATGCCATTGACAATCAATGAAGCCATTAACCGAACCGCTAGTGTCACCATGGAGCTTGTGAAGGGTGGTGAAATAGCCAAAAGTGATAACAAGAGAAAAGATACGCGAGAGTCGAGTGGCACCAAGAAAGATGATAGGCGCAATAATAAGCGCCATGGTCGTGGTGGAAAGGTATATGCGGTGGTTGAACCGAGAGTTGAGCCGCAAAAGGGTGGTTATACTGGGACAAGTCCTTTATGCCCTAGGTGTAACCGTCATCATCGAACTAATGCGAGATGTGATGCTTGCTTCATTTGTAACAATCAGGGTCACACCTCAAGATTTTGTCCTACCCGTCGAATTGCTCCATTAAATGTTGCTCCACTAAATGTTAGATACCCCCAAATGGCCCGGGGCAGTTGTTATGAATGTGGTAGCCAAGACCACTATCGTAACCGATGCCCAAATCTCATCGGCCAACAAGTTCAAGTGACCGTGCATCCTAATCAATTGCAAATTGCCGGTCCAAATCAAAACCGAGGAAATCAAGGTCAACAACAGCAAGCTCCTCAACAACAACTCGTTCCCCGTGGAAGAGCTTTTGCCGTGAATGCGGCCGAGGCTCGTGTTGATCCAAACGTGGTAGCAGGTACTTTTCTTCTCAATCACCAATATGCTACCGTGTTATTTGATTCCGGGGCCGATTATAGCCTCATTTCCAATGATTTCATTCCGTTGATCGATGCAAGTCTTAGCCCATTGTCTTATTACTTTGAACTTGAAATGGTAAATGGTGGATTGTCTAGAATTAGTCAAGTTGTTCGTGATTGTGTGTTAGAATTATGTGACTACCCGTTTTACATAGACTTAATGCCTTTTGATATCGGTAGTTTTGACGTGATCGTGGGTATGGATTGGTTGTCGGCTATAAACGCGGTAATAGATTGTGGTATTAGGGTGGTGAGAATACCTTTAGAAAATGGAGAAGAACTAGTGGTTCAAGGTGAGGCAATCGAGCCATGGGAAGGGAAAGTATATAATGTAGGATTGAGATTCTCTACATTTACTCCAACTTCATAGGTGAAGTTGGAGTAAATGTAACCATTGGATTAAATCCAATGGTCAAGATTAAAAGTTGATGTTTTAATCTTGACCATTGGATTTAATTCAATGGTTGAAGTTACTCCAACTTCACCTATGAAGTGGAGCCATGGGAAGGGAAAGTATATAATGTAAACGTTACTAAGGTCGAATTGAAGACCGTGCCAGTAGTTAAAGATTTTGCGGACGTATTCCCAGATGACCTCCCGGGTTTGCCTCCATCTCGTGAACTTGACTTCCGTATTGAACTTATTCCTAACGCTTCTCCCGTGGCCAAAGCGCCTTATCGCTTAGCCATGACCGAATTACAAGAGTTGGCCGCCCAACTCAAAGAGCTTCAAGACAAGGGTTTCATTCGCCCTAGTCAATCGCCTTGGGGCGCACCGGTTTTGTTCGTTAAAAAGAAAGATGGCACACTCCGAATGTGTATCGATTATAGAGAATTGAACAAACTAACGGTAAAGAATCGTTATCCTCTTCCTAGGATTGACGATTTATTCGACCAACTCCAAGGTGCTCGTTTATTTTCCAAAATTGATTTGAGGTCGGGTTATCATCAATTAAGGGTTCATGAAGACGACATTCCCAAAACCGCCTTTCGAACGAGATATGGACATTTTGAATTTACGGTGATGCCTTTTGGGTTGACTAATGCACCAGCTGTGTTCATGGATTTGATGAACCGAGTGTGTCAACCCTACTTGGACCAATTTGTCATTGTTTTCATCGATGACATTCTTATCTATTCTAAGACAAAAGAAGACCATTTGGAACAATTGAAACAAGTCTTAGAGTTACTCCGGAAAGAAAAGCTTTATGCCAAGTTCTCCAAATGTGAATTTTGGCTTGAAGAGGTCCACTTTCTTGGTCACGTAGTGAGCAAAGAAGGAATTCATGTGGACCCAAGTAAAGTCGAAGCAGTAAAGAATTGGAGACGACCCGAAACACCGACCGAAATTCGCCAATTTCTTGGTTTGGCGGGTTACTATAGACGATTTATTGAAGGCTTTTCAAAAATCGCCCAACCTTTGACTCTGTTGACTCAACGGGAAAGAAGGTTTGATTGGGGTGAAAAGCAAGAACAAGCATTCCAATTGTTGAAGGACAAATTGTGTGATGCACCCATCTTGAGCTTGCCCGATGGAGCCGATGATTTCGTTGTATATTGTGATTCATCCGGGCAAGGATTGGGTTGTGTCTTAATGCAACGGGATAAGGTGATAGCATATGCATCAAGACAATTGAAGGTGCATGAGAAGAACTATCCGACCCATGACTTAGAATTGGGAGCAGTGGTATTTGCTTTGAAATGTTGGAGGCATTACTTGTATGGCACCAAGAGCGTGATTTATACCGATCACAAAAGCCTTCAACATATCTTCAATCAAAGCGATCTGAACATGAGGCAAAGAAGATGGCTTGAACTGTTAAGTGATTATGATTGCGTTATCCGGTATCACCCGGGTAAAGCAAATGTGGTAGCCGATGCCTTAAGTCGAAAAGAACTTATAAAACCAAGAAGAGTTAAAGCCATGAGCTTTACCGTGTTAAGGAGTGTTCGTGACTCCATTATTGAAGCACAAGAATTGGCAACTAGACCAGAAAACTTCATCAATGAAACCTTAAACGGTCTAGAAGAACAATTTGATAGAAAGAATGACAATGGCTTGTATTTCGTTGATCGATTATGGATTCCCGTTCTTGGAGGATGGCGGTTGAAATTGATGGATGAAGCTTATAAGTCAGCCTACTCGGTTCACCCGGGTTCTGATAAAATGTACTTTGGATTGAGAGATTTGTATTGGTGTCCGGGAATGAAGAAAGACATTGCAAAATATGTTAGTGAATGCCTCACTTGCTTGCAAGTGAAAGCCGACCACAAGAAACCACCGGGTTTACTAGTTCAACCAGTAACACCGGTGTGGAAATGGGAAGAAATTGCTATGAACTTCATCACGAAGTTACCTAGGACAAGTAGTGGTCGGGACACTATGTGGGTGATAATTGACCGGTTGACTAAGTCGGCTCACTTCTTAGCCATCCGGGAGGACGATAAATTTGACACCATGGCACGTTTGTACATCAAAGAGGTGATATCCAAGCATGGAGTGCCGATTTCCGTGATATCCGATCGGGATGTCCGCTTTACTTCAAAATTTTGGAAGGCGTTCCAGAAATCTATGGGTACTCGTCTTGGCATGAGTACGGCGTTCCACCCACAAACTGATGGTCAAAGTGAAAGAACGATCCAAACCTTGGAAGATATGTTAAGAGCTTGTGCCATTGATTTTGGTGGAAATTGGGATGTGCATCTTCCTTTGGTTGAATTCTCCTACAATAATAGCTATCATGCTAGCATTGGAATGGCCCCATTTAGGGCATTATATGGGAGAGATTGTAGGTCGCCGCTAGCTTGTGCGGAAGTTGGTGAAAGCCAACTCGTTGGGCCCGAAATTGTTATTGAAACGACGAAAGTGATCTCACAAATCAAAGAAAAGTTAAGAGTGGCCCGAGAACGACAATTGAAATATGCTAATGTTAGACGACGACCCCTCGAATTTGAAATTGGTGATTATGTTTTATTGAAAGTGTCCCCGTGGAAAGGTGTAGTTCGTTTTGTGAAACGTGGCAAGTTGGGGCCACGGTACATTGGCCCGTTCAAGATCTTGGAGCGTATTGGTCCGGTAGCGTATCGATTAGAACTTCCTCAAAATTTGAGTGGAGTTCATAATGTTTTCCATGTTTGTAATCTTAGGAAGTGTTTGGCCGATCCAACACTTCACGTGCCTCTTGAAGAAATCCGTGTTGATAAAACGTTGAAGTTTGTGGAAGAACCAATAGAAATTCTAGATCGACAAACTAGAAAACTAAAGAATACTCGGTATACACTCGTTAAAGTGAGATGACAAGCTAGACGTGGACCCGAGTTTACTTGGGAACGTGAAGATTCTATGAAAGCCAAGTATCCCCATTTGTTTAACGAGTCTAGGTAGATTCAAATTTCGGGACGAAATTCCTTTAACGGGGGAAGAATGTAACATTCATGATTTTTACCGTTTGACGGTGCATGTAATTTGATTAACTATTTCAATAAACGGAAATTTGGACATAATTGTGTACATTTATCTGTAAATTGGGCCAATTATAATGTCATATTTGAACTTCTAGAATTAGGGCCATATTAGCAGACTATGATATTGGCCCAGTACATGTTATGGAAATTATATGATAGATGATAATTGAGTAACTGTGGTAACAGGAAAAACGTATATACGAAACCTTAAGTATAATGTACGGTTCCAACAGTGTCGGTGGAACAGTGTCGGTGGAACAGTGTCGGTGGAACAGTGTCGGTGGAACAGTGTCGGTGGCTAGATGATAATTCCATTAATGAGACAAAGACCGACATAACTTTATGTAAAGAAGAATACTTGTGAAATCTTCGTTGTTTGTTATTGATCATGAACCTAATCCCTTAGCCGGATATATACCCTCACCTTATTCATTCAATTAATTCATTCATCCAGCACCCATTTCACTCTCTCTCTAGTAAATGCACACACACAAACACATATCACTCTCTCTCTAATTTAATTTATCATCTAGTGTTGGTTGGAGTAAAATTTATACTAGATTAATCATAATCATCACCTTCTAATCATCATATCACAAATTTGGGTTCCATATTGCAAGAAGTTTCTAGTTGTAGTTCAATTTCGGAGTTGACTTTCTTGGAAGGGAATTTTGGTAAGTTAATCCTACTTTAAAATCATTATTGGGGATTAATAACCTTATTCTTGGTCCATTTGTATGAGTCTTGGTCGAGATTGAGTCCAAAAACACTCCTAGGTCGAGAATTAAGGTTATGTGTTCATGGGTTGGTTTTGATTGAATTTGGAAATGATTCTTGATGTTAAGGACCAATATTGGAAGTGGGTTGGGTTTGATTATGTGTATATATGTATATTTAGGTCCAAAAACGAGTTGGAATGGTCTTTTGGTTGATTTTGGGTGTCAAAATAAAGCTTGGGTGTAGTTTGGCTCGTCCTTGTTGCAGAACCTGATCTGGATTGACTGAGGCGCAGTGGGGCTTGAGCACTCCCACTGAGGCGCAGTGGGAAATCTCTGGAAAAACATGTTTCTTGCCCCGGCTTTGACTGAGGCGCAGTGGGACATGAATCCTCCCACTGAGGCGCAGTGGGAAATCTCTGGAAAAACATGTTTCTTGCCCCGGCTTTGACTGAGGCGCAGTGGGACATGAATCCTCCCACTAAGGCGCAGTGAAATCTTTCTGGTTTTGCGTCTTTGTTTTCAAATGCTTATAACTTTTGAACCGTAAGTCCAATCGAGTCATGTGACCTATCGTTGGAATCGTGAGAGAACCTACTTTATTATGGTAAAATCCTTTTGGGCTTAACCCTTTTTTATTTCTAAAAATGTCGAGTCAAAGTGTCTTGTTCATACCCGGGAAGAGTTGTTGAAGCGTTTGTGGGTTTGTGACTTGACTTAAACTAACTAGACTGATTTGTTTAGGGTTTTAGAGTTAAAAATGATAATATTTGCGATATACTTTGATAGGTGGTGGTTACGAGCCGGTTATTGAGCGTTTATAACTCTTTGTTAACTCGTTATCGTTGCTTGGAAATCAAGGTGAGTTTCGTAAACCCTCCCTACTCAATTGAGATTCGGGCTGAAAAGTGTACATGTATGTTTGATTGATTATTTGATTTAACGTATTGACTTGTTGCTCGGTTAATTATGCTTTCGTTTATACTTGTTGTTAAACGATTGTCGGTTGATTCACTTTGTCATGATATGGAACGAGATGTTAATTGTCTATTTGTTGATTGTTGATGTGATTACTTGTGGTTTAATGGCGCATTGTTTATCATGTGAGTCGCAACGGGTTACGATATATGGCGCATTGTTTATCATGTGAGTCGCAACGGGTTACGATATATGGCGCATTGTTTATCATGTGAGTCGCAACGGGTTAACGATATATGGCGCATTGTTTGACAAGTAAGGCGTAACGGTTTATGTGTAATGGAATTGTAATTGAAATGTTGATTGTGTTGATTTTGTGCTAACGTGAAACCTTTTAGGGTTTCCTTGGACATGATTAGGTATTCTAATCCTCGCTTATCGTTAACGGTTGTTATCCGACACACTTGTTTCCTATTGATTGTCCCTACGAACTCACCAACTTTATGTTGACGCATTTTAGTACACTTTTCAGGTAATCAGGTTAATCAAAGACAAAATGGATGATTGTATGCTTGCATTGCTAGGATTGGACTTGCTTCGGACTTTCTGGATCCGTGATCCTTATCTCCCTTTAATGGGTTATGCTTAGGATCAACTACTATCATTTAAACATTTTCTTTTAAGTGTTGATTGAGTGTGTATCTTTTAAGTGTTGATTGAGTGTGTATCTTTGATGGATGTGGATTATTGTAATCAACAAGAAGCTTTTTCTTGTTTAGTTTTGATTGGGAGTTAAATGTCAATGGAGATAACTATACAATTGACAAAACAAGTCACAGAATAAATTTGACAATAGAGACCAAGCGAAACAATTTTAGAGCAGGCATTCTTCCGTTCTTCTACAGTTCTCGAATCTACAAGTTAACTGCCTGATTCTCACTGTAACGATGATTTGGTTCCCCAATTTGCTTACTTCTTAAATAACCTTGAGCTTCTCTCTTGCCATAATTCATAAAGGATAACTTAAAGCCGCTGCCAAGACATGCTTTAGTACTACAAAGATACGCAGCTTTAATAGGCATTGTAAAGAGATCAAAAGTATTGTGTTCCAGTTTGGATTGAGTGCAACTCTTAGTATGTAAACGTAGAGCTACTGAAGTGGGCATCGAATGATTAGCAGACCAATTTTAAAGGCATTAATTAACAGATTTAAGACATTAACAAATGAATTTGTCAAATTTCAAAGGCATTAACCGGCCAATTTTCAAAGCATTAAGCAATTTTAAAGGCATTAATTAACAGATTTAAGACATTAACAAATGAATTTGTCAAATTTCAAAGGCATTAACCGGCCAATTTTCAAAGGCATTAACCGATTTTAAAGGCATTAATTAACAGATTTAAGACATTAACAAATGAATTTGTCAAATTTCAAAGGCATTAATTAACAGATTTAAGACATTAACAAATGAATTTGTCAAATTTCAAAGGCATTAACCGGCCAATTTAAGACATTAAAATGAATTATGTAAATTTTAAAGGCATTAATTAACAGATTTAAGACATTAACAAATGAATTTGTCAAATTTTAAAGGCATTAATTAACAGATTTAAGACATTAACAAATGAATTTGTCAAATTTCAAAGGCATTAACCGGCCAATTTTCAAAGGCATTAACCGATTTTCAAAGGCATTAATTAACAGATTTAAGACATTAACAAATGAATTTGTCAAATTTTAAAGGCATTAATTAACAGATTTAAGACATTAACAAATGAATTTGTCAAATTTCAAAGGCATTAACCGGCCAATTTTCAAAGGCATTAATTAACAGATTTAAGACATTAACAAATGAATTTGTCAAATTTCAAAGGCATTAATTAACAGATTTAAGACATTAACAAATGAATTTGTCAAATTTCAAAGGCATTAATTAACAGATTTAAGACATTAACAAATGAATTTGTAAATTTTAAAGGCATTAATTAACAGATTTAAGACATTAACAAATGAATTTGTCAAATTTCAAAGGCATTAACCGGCCAATTTTCAAAGGCATTAACCAACAGATTTAAGACATTAACAAATGAATTTGTCAAATTTCAAAGGCATTAATTAACAGATTTAAGACATTAACAAATGAATTTGTCAAATTTCAAAGGCATTAACAGATTTAAGACATTAAAATGAATTTGTCAAATTTAAAGGCATTAATTAACAGATTTAAGACATTAACAAATGAATTTGTCAAATTTCAAAGGCATTAATTAACAGATTTAAGACATTAACAAATGAATTTGTCAAATTTCAAAGGCATTAACCGGCCAATTTTAAAGGCATTAATTAACAGATTTAAGACATTAACAAATGAATTTGTAAATTTTAAAGGCATTAATTAACAGATTTAAGACATTAACAAATGAATTTGTCAAATTTCAAAGGCATTAACCGGCCAATTTTCAAAGGCATTAACCGGCCAATTTTCATTGAAAATTAGAATATTCAAAGGCTGTGAGTTGATTTTGTAGAAAACCTTTGATAAATTATCAGTAGTAGTTGTTGCAAGGGTAAAGTAAGTAAAGCAAGCGGGCTTTAGGCCCCCAAATTTTCATTAACCGGCCAATTTTCAAAGGCTTTCTTCAAAATCAACTCACAGCCAATCTAGAATATAGGAAAATTATTGAGCCATGATAAACAATAAACAAAACTACTGATCGTATTATACAAGCAAGTTATTCTACAGCAAGCATGGGAATGAAAGATCTTCTTTCACGAGTAAATAATCCATTATGCATCTTATTTATTGGGAATAACTTAACTATTGTTTACAATACCAAGTTTTAACTTGTATAATTTGTGTCAGCAACGTATCAGCTATCACTAAACTAAACCTTTGATTAAAGATAGTATCTACCAAAAAACTGAAAGATAGTATCTACCAAAAAAGCTAAAGATAGTATCTACCAAACTAAACCTTTGAAAGATAGTATCTACCAAAAAACTGAAAGATAGTATCTACCAAAAAACTGAAAGATAGTATCTACCAAAAAACTGAAAGATAGTATCTACCAAAAAACTGAAAGATAGTATCTACCAAAAAACTGAAAGATAGTATCTACCAAAAAACTGAAAGATAGTATCTACCAAAAAAGCTAGCAGATTAAAGGTGTTGTAACTCACGACGACATGTAACGCTGAAGTATATTTTATTCACAATCATCCCGATCGATAGTACATAATAATCATGAACCTACTAGCTAGGATATGAAACAGACCAAACAAATCAAACATACGACCGAGGAGGAGGATTGGGGGACACAAGGGTCTCCTCATATATGATTCGCCTATATGTAACTGACGACCACAACGAAGATGAAGAACACGAATGCTCTTTTAATGTGAAATCCTCCATATTCATTATTTCAAATGAGTTGTTGTTACCCTCCATAATCGCAAGCCAGCTATCTCGGGCATTCCTAGTGATGCATACGTTGGGCGGACTTGGTATGTCTAACGATGAATCATCATCATCTGGAGCGCCTGGGAAAAAGGCCACCTCCACCCACGAATCACCAGTAATCAACTTCCACATGTTTCCCCTTTTAAACCGTATGTAATCTTTACGAATGTTATAGGCTACACACAAGTGAATGCATCCGTCGATAACCACTAAACTTGAATGAAGACGAGTCGCACCACTTGGAAGAGGTGGAAATTGTATTATCCTGAAGTCCTCCGTGTTCACATCAAAACAAATAATGTATTCATGATCATGCTCAAAGTGTCTTACCCAAAAGTAAAGACTATGGTCGTAGAAGGTAGCCTGCGACCATTGGTCAAAGTAACACTCGCCATAGTTTTCAATGACAAATTCAATCTTTCTCCATGAATTCAATCTTTGGGAATAGATATAAGCCGCGACGGCACCCCAGAAAACCATATGTAGAAGCTTATAGTCATTGGAGGAGTCGGAATAGAAACCAATGAGACCGCTATGGGGATCATAGAGAGAAAAAGAACCTTTGTGGTGAGGCGGCAACTTGTAGTAGGCACCAGTCAACGGATTCCATAAAGCTAGACTAGTGAAGATTTTTGTCGTCGAGGCTACACATACCAATCCATCCAAAGCAGCTAAAACCAAATCAAACCTGGGATGAGCTTCTTCCAGTGGATTAAAACCGACCGTAACTGATGAACCGTTCAGGTTGAGGAGGGGTTGGCAGCTGGGCTTGTCAAGTAAGAGAAGTTTATAGGTCTTGTTGTTGTTAACGTGACGGAGGCGGTGCATCTTTCCAAACAAATGTGTCGACAGAAACAGTTTCCAGGGTTTGGAAACTGACTTGAAACGGCATATGGATTTGGCTGAAAGTCTTGGTAATATCTCATACTTTATTATATCATTATCAACAAGTGCAACGGGAGGAAGATCATGATCATCGGCCTTCTTCATCTTCTTCTTTTCGGTACCTAATTCATCAGCGGCTGCTCTTTTTGCCTTATCTCTATCTCGATCTATCTCTATATATAATACGAGTATTATATTATATTATCGATCGATCGATGGAAATCCTCTCGCAATAACTTTCGCTGGTGGGTTATTTTTTTATTTAGGGATACGGATGATTTCGATCACACTGTTTTTTGCCATTCATCATACGTCTTTATCTTTATTTATAGGGAGACTTTCCTATATCCTACTGGATTGCGGATTTATACACTTTAATTAGTTTAGGAAACATATATATTGATTTATGGTAAGTATACTAGATCTAAAACCGCATCAAATACACAAATAATTTATGATATGTTAAAAATAATTTATGGTAAGTATACACACTGTTTTTTGCCATTCATCATACGTCTTTATCTTTATTTATAGGAAGACTTTCCTATTGAATTATCGATTTATGGTAAGTATTTAATTATACGGTAAATTTTCATTTGAATCCTTAATTTTTCATGTAACCCAAGGACCAAATCCTAGTCATTTCATCATCTCAATCAATGGCTAGGATTGAAACTTATGCCTTAATTAAAAAAAAAACACGGAGGGACATTTATGTAAATTTGCTTAACAAAAAAAAAACTGTTTTTTCCCCTTTCCTCCTTGAGATAAAAGATTTTGAATGAATTAGATGAATAAAATGATTTATGGAGGAGAGAGAAAAAAAATGAGTGGTTGAGATTTGAGGAGAGAGAAAGTGTATTATAGTTATTTTAGGTAAATATAGAATAGATAGGAGGAGCATTTTGGGGAAGTAAATGTTGAAACTTAAAATTTAGACAGGGATTATTTGCTTTAAAATATAGTATAGATATGATCCCTTCTCTCTCCTACTCCTTTTTCAACCCCCTTTTTTGTTTTTTTTCTAATTCTATCTTTATCTTTTTCAAAATAAACCTTATTATTTCTTTAGCACATCTTCTGCTAACACACCTTCTGTGATGTTTTCATAAGTACCAGCATCCATCAGAAGTGACACATCCGTAGAAAGTTAAAACAACTTCATATTAGATTCTTGGAAATATGGTAGGGATGTGACATTTCACAGTGCCATTTAAAAGTTTTAATAATTCGACTTCCAAAATAACCACACGGTCATATGTGTGGTAATGGAAGCCACTACCATGCTCTTAAACAAAACTCTAAGGTAACATAGAAGCTGGTAATATGTACAATGAGTTATTTATAAAGATAGCAAAAATGGGAAAGTAAGGCTGGGTAATGTGCAAATATAAGTCTGGCGTAAAAGGGATTGTTATTTTTGGGGGTTCATAGAAGGCCAAGATCAGATTACAGATACCTTCTTTCCATTTTTGAAGAAGCATGGTAGAGATGTGAAGTGTACACACACACTCCAGGGAGGGTCCCGGCCATATAGTCACAAGAGTGCTATATACTGCTCGGCATCTAATGAGTTTATATAGTCGAGAGTTTTCTTGAAAGTATGGTTCCCGTGTTTGTGGCCGATACATCCAATGAAATGTGCAATCTTGGAACGACAAAAAGATCAAGAAATGCAGGTTAGGGTGTCTCATAACCGATAGCAGCGTATGCTTAATAGAAACAGTGAGTCCCTTCCAATTCACTAATCCCTTACATGCCAACCGCCACATCCATCAAGGTAGTCACTTTTCATATGGCACTCTACAAGTACGACTATGTGCAAGCTGAACTTAAAATACAGGTTGAAGTATCCCAAGCAAAATCTATTTAACTCAAAGTTTAATAAAGATACACAACAATAATACTTGGTTACACAGTTTGAACCTACAATTTACATTCAAATATTCATAAAAAGCCAAGCAATAGTATTTTGGTTAAGATCAAAAGGTTGATGTGCACATATGCTCAATTTCATAATCATGTAGAAGTATAAAGAAATATAAAAACACCATTTTACGCTGTAGTTCAAGGCCTTCCTTAGAGAAGGCTTTTATCTTTGTTTCGTTTTCACATATTTGAAAGCGTTATTTCTTATTTCAATACGCTTGCGAGAATCCATAAGAGAATGCTCATAAGAGGCACAATTCTATAATAGAAGAGCCTAAAACATTTATAAGGAAATATCGTCGTGTATGATTCTCAACGTATGTTAATCAAATACATAGTATCATCATGAATAAATAGTACCCAAGATTTTGAATGAATTAGATGAATAAAATGATTTATGGAGGAGGGAGAAAAAAAATGAGTGATTGAGATTTGAGGAGAGAGAAAGTGTATTATAGTTATTTTAGTTAAATATAGAATAGATAGGAGGAGCATTTTGGAGAAGAAAATGTTGAAACTTAAAGTTTAGACAGAGATTATTTGCTTTATAATATAGTATAGATATGATCCCTCCTCTCTCCTACTCTTTTTCAACCCCCTTTTTTGTTTTTTTCTAATTTTATCTTTATCTTTTTCAAAATAAACCTTATTATTAACAAATTATCTGAAGTAATCTATAACAATTTATAACACTAAAACTAATTTTTCTATTGTTTAGTTCTTTTTTCCCTTTTTTATATCCGTAAAAGCATTATCAATATTCTTTTTGTATAAATCTACCAAAACAAATTCATTCTTTTGATATATGAATTTTTTTTCAAATTTTAGTAATTAGTATCTAAAAATTTTAATCATTTTTTCCGTACAGAAAGCTATAAATAATGAAAAATACAACCGGCTCTAAAATGGATGGATTGGTGATGGGTTTTGGACTTTTGGTCAAAGATGAATGGTCGAATCATGATCAACATTAAGATGAATGGTGAAAGTAATTTATGTTTCTTTTTTTTATATAATCGTATTGTATACTCTAATTAGTTTTTTATTCTTTGATTATTTTTTGGCTTAATTTGTTTGTTAAATATTGATTGTTCTAGTTGAAACTTACGATGCACACCAAACGTTTGATGTAATGTTTGAATGAAATTATGAGTTTTGGCTGGCTTCATTAGTTTAGTAACTATGTATTGGGTAGAGTAAAACGTGATGTATTTATATGAGAGTACCAGTATAAACTGTGTTAGATGAGCTCAAGAACAATAAAACAAGTCTTTTAAATTCTTTGATGTATCTGTTTATGATTTCGTTTAAAAGATACTATCATATGTTTCTGGGCACTATCACATTGTGTACTAAAGGGTTGGGTACAAGGAGATCATTACAAGTAATTGGCAATAATTATTATGGCTTAATGCAGCTAAATGTGTATCGACGCTTTTTAGTTGTTGATTAGTTTCTCCACCATCTCACTGCAAGCAAACTGTTTGAGTTGAGAAAAGGCAAAAGAAAAGAAAAGCTGTTGAAGATATTTCCCCCAAGCGACAAACATATTTCGCCAGTCTAATTTATTCAGGTATGAAATGGTGGTGGATTGTTTAATTTTTGGGTTCGGTAATTGTTTTACTTCTTCACGTACTTCATATATTGCTTTTGTACGAAAACCGATTAGTATCCAATCAAATCGTTTCTGCATTGCTGTGAAGATTGCCATACAATTAGATGTTATATAAAGGTTTATGTCCAATAACAAATGTTAATTAGCCAATTAGGGTGATGAACCTTAAAACTCTACAACCTCAGCTAGTAATTGAGCATCGCAAGCACAAACCACAGTTTGCTTACCGAGTTTTTATACTCAAGAGGATTTTGTCCGTGTATATATAATAGTAACATCAATTTAATTTGCTACTATGAAAAAGAAATAGGTTATTTCTTAATACCTTCATTTGCTTGAACTATTAGGCATCCTTTTAATTACATTTATTTGAAAGTGATACTTTGGGTAGTTCACGAAACTGATGAGAATTGAAGATCTTCCGTTTATTCATTTCCGACTCTTGAGTAATTCCATATTTTTTCATCTGGAATTGCTAAATTTTCTTTCTGAAATGCTCATTATTTTCGGTTTTGATACTATGATAACTCGTATATTTGAAGGCTTTGTCGTCCAAAGTTTATAGTAAATTACCAGAGGCTTCAATCTATGGGTTAAGAGCAGTTAGTCCTGGTATAAGTGGTTTGGTACCCCCTACCAAATCAAATGTGGCTAGCACTAGTAATGCAATGCCAGTTGCACCAAAAAGGGTTAAAGGAGTTGATTATTTCATGAAAAAAGAGTAAGTCCAATACGTTTTTTATAGATCAGAAAGCAATATCAAGGATTTTCTTAAAAAACGTAATTTAACCATGTTGTTTTGTTAATTAGTTGATACTCATTATATATTACACGGTAGCATCTTCATATTATAATTAAGCTTGCTACAAGTGGTGGTTGGTTCTCTATGTTAATGTTATATAATCATTTGATATAGGTCAAGCATTCTAAAACTAATACTCGAGTTGATTAACTCAGGTTGTTGGTGCTACTCCAATTACAAAAAGAAACATTCTTGAGTTCCGAGGACTCTAATTTCTCAAACAGGGTGAAGAAAGCCGTTAAGAATGGTTTTGTCAAAGCTGCTCATGTAAGTGGATGGTGATCTAGAATGGCATACGGAGTATTATTATATTTGTTTGCTGCAAGTGGGATGATTTGGAAATTTTGTGGTGATCTCCATTCTCAAATGAATATATTTGTGCATTATACGGCGTTTAAAATGGTGTTTTAGTTTTTGAACCTGCAAGTGGCTTTTTAGCCTTTTCTGTTAATGTATTTTTTAGAAACTCTCAATTCTCAATTGAATATATTTGTTTTGTTTTGTAAACTGGGAAGTTATAACTTTTATATGATATTCTTAGTGTTTTATGTTACAATCTTTCATTATGCTCGACTATCCTTTACTGGTCTCTTTCTTGCAGGCATCGGCATGGTGATTCATGTTCATTACATGTGGTATCACATTGAAATTTTGCTAGCATCAGTTTTGTTGGTAACAAGAGTTCCACAGGTTATTTAAGCGATAGGAACAAGTAGTTAACAACAACAAAAAAAAGATCTTATTATACAAAATTGAGCCATGATAAACAATAAACAAATTAAAACTACTAATCGTATTATACAAGCAAGTTATTCTACAGCAAGCATGGGAATGAAAGATCTTCTTTCACGAGTAAATAATCCATTATGCATCTTATTTATTGGGAATAACTTAACTATTGTTTACAATACCAAGTTTTAACTTGTATAATTTGTGTCAGCAACGTATCAGCTATCACTAAACTAAACCTTTGATTAAAGATAGTATCTACCAAAAAACTGAAAGATAGTATCTACCAAAAAAGCTAGCAGATTAAAGGTGTTGTAACTCACGACGACATGTAACGCTGAAGTATATTTTATTCACAATCATCCCGATCGATAGTACATAATAATCATGAACCTACTAGCTAGGATATGAAACAGACCAAACAAATCAAACATACGACCGAGGAGGAGGATTGGGGGACACAAGGGTCTCCTCATATATGATTCGCCTATATGTAACTGATGACCACAACGAAGATGAAGAACACGAATGCTCTTTTAATGTGAAATCCTCCATATTCATTATTTCAAATGAGTTGTTGTTACCCTCCATAATCGCAAGCCAGCTATCTCGGGCGTTCCTAGTGATGCATACGTTGGGCGGACTTGGTATGTCTAACGATGAATCATCATCATCTGGAGCGCCTGGGAAAAAGGCCACCTCCACCCACGAATCACCAGTAATCAACTTCCACATGTTTCCCCTTTTAAACCGTATGTAATCTTTACGAATGTTATAGGCTACACACAAGTGAATGCATCCGTCGATAACCACTAAACTTGAATGAAGACGAGTCGCACCACTTGGAAGAGGTGGAAATTGTATTATCCTGAAGTCCTCCGTGTTCACATCAAAACAAATAATGTATTCATGATCATGCGCAAAGTGTCTTACCCAAAAGTAAAGACTATGGTCGCAGAAGGTAGCCTGCGACCATTCGTCAAAGTAACACTCGCCATAGTTTTCAATGACAAATTCAATCTTTGGGAATAGATATAAGCCGCGACGGCACCCCATAAAACCATATGTAGAAGCTTATAGTCATTGGAGGAGTCGGAATAGAAACCAATGAGACCGCTATGGCGATCATAGAGAGAAAAAGAACCTTTGTGGTGAGGCGGCAACTTGTAGTAGGCACCAGTCAACGGATTCCATAAAGCTAGACTGGTGAAGATTTTTGTCGTCGAGGCTACACATACCAATCCATCCAAAGCAGCTAAAACCAAATCAAACCTGGGATGAGCTTCTTCCAGTGGATTAAAACCGACCGTAACTGATGAACCGTTCAGGTTGAGGAGGGGTTGGCTGCTGGGCTTGTCAAGTAAGAGAAGTTTATAGGTCTTGTTGTTGTTAACGTGACGGAGGCGGTGCATCTTTCCAAACAAATGTGTCGACAGAAACAGTTTCCAGGGTTTGGAAACAGACTTGAAACGGCATATGGATTTGGCTGAAAGTCTTGGTAATATCTCATACTTTATTATATCATTATCAACAAGTGCAACGGGAGGAAGATCATGATCATCGGCCTTCTTCATCTTCTTCTTTTCGGTACCTAATTCATCAGCGGCTGCTCTTTTTGCCATATCTCTATCTCTATATATAATACGAGTATTATATTATATTATCGATCGATCGATGGAAATCCTCTCGCAATAACTTTCGCTGGTGGGTTATTTTTTTATTTAGGGATACGGATGATTTCGATCACACTGTTTTTTGCCATTCATCATACGTCTTTATCTTTATTTATAGGAAGACTTTCCTATTGAATTATCGATTTATGGTAAGTATTTAATTATACGGTAAATTTTCATTTGAATCCTTAATTTTTCATGAAACCCAAGGACCAAATCCTAGTCATTTCATCATCTCAATCAATGGCTAGGATTGAAACTTATGCCTTAATTAAAAAAAAAACACGGAGGGACATTTATGTAAATTTGCTTAACAAAAAAAAAACTGTTTTTTCCCCTTTCCTCCTTGAGATAAAAGATTTTGAATGAATTAGATGAATAAAATGATTTATGGAGGAGAGAGAAAAAAAATGAGTGGTTGAGATTTGAGGAGAGAGAAAGTGTATTATAGTTATTTTAGGTAAATATAGAATAGATAGGAGGAGCATTTTGGGGAAGTAAATGTTGAAACTTAAAATTTAGACAGGGATTATTTGCTTTAAAATATAGTATAGATATGATCCCTTCTCTCTCCTACTCCTTTTTCAACCCCCTTTTTTGTTTTTTTTCTAATTCTATCTTTATCTTTTTCAAAATAAACCTTATTATTTCTTTAGCACATCTTCTGCTAACACACCTTCTGTGATGTTTTCATAAGTACCAGCATCCATCAGAAGTGACACATCCGTAGAAAGTTAAAACAACTTCATATTAGATTCTTGGAAATATGGTAGGGATGTGACATTTCACAGTGCCATTTAAAAGTTTTAATAATTCGACTTCCAAAATAACCACACGGTCATATGTGTGGTAATGGAAGCCACTACCATGCTCTTAAACAAAACTCTAAGGTAACATAGAAGCTGGTAATATGTACAATGAGTTATTTATAAAGATAGCAAAAATGGGAAAGTAAGGCTGGGTAATGTGCAAATATAAGTCTGGCGTAAAAGGGATTGTTATTTTTGGGGGTTCATAGAAGGCCAAGATCAGATTACAGATACCTTCTTTCCATTTTTGAAGAAGCATGGTAGAGATGTGAAGTGTACACACACACTCCAGGGAGGGTCCCGGCCATATAGTCACAAGAGTGCTATATACTGCTCGGCATCTAATGAGTTTATATAGTCGAGAGTTTTCTTGAAAGTATGGTTCCCGTGTTTGTGGCCGATACATCCAATGAAATGTGCAATCTTGGAACGACAAAAAGATCAAGAAATGCAGGTTAGGGTGTCTCATAACCGATAGCAGCGTATGCTTAATAGAAACAGTGAGTCCCTTCCAATTCACTAATCCCTTACATGCCAACCGCCACATCCATCAAGGTAGTCACTTTTCATATGGCACTCTACAAGTACGACTATGTGCAGGTTGAACTTAAAATACAGGTTGAAGTATCCCAAGCAAAATCTATTTAACTCAAAGTTTAATAAAGATACACAACAATAATACTTGGTTACACAGTTTGAACCTACAATTTACATTCAAATATTCATAAAAAGCCAAGCAATGGTATTTTGGTTAAGATCAAAAGGTTGATGTGCACATATGCTCAATTTCATAATCATGTAGAAGTATAAAGAAATATAAAAACACCATTTTACGCTGTAGTTCAAGGCCTTCCTTAGAGAAGGCTTTTATCTTTGTTTCGTTTTCACATATTTGAAAGCGTTATTTCTTATTTCAATACGCTTGCGAGAATCCATAAGAGAATGCTCATAAGAGGCACAATTCTATAATAGAAGAGCCTAAAACATTTATAAGGAAATATCGTCGTGTATGATTCTCAACGTATGTTAATCAAATACATAGTATCATCATGAATAAATAGTACCCAACTACTTACCAAAACTTGCTAATCATGCGAAAAAACTAACTAAAATACTATAAGAATAAAAAATAAAATAAAAATAGAAACTGAACAAAGCATAGTCGTACACGAACCTTCTTATCCTTGATTTTGGTGGACTGTTGCCTTATCAGTTAATCTGATTTCTATATCTACACTTCATAACTCCAGCTTGGTATCTTATAATTCGCCAGGCATTATGCTGCAGCAAAAGCCAAAAACAGCATCCCAATAAACCCTACTTCCCTCATTTGATTTTTGAAAATCATTATGTTTCAATTTAACTTCAAAATTGATAACTACTATAAGATGTCTCAAGTATAAATTCGAGAGAAATATTCGTGAATATCTAAAAACTAACGGAAAAAAGGAAGAAATTTAAAAAGCAGAAATATTAATAAAAAAATATACCTTTGAATCATCATCGTCGTCATCCTTGTCAGTCAAAATTAACCTAATTCGTTTTAGATACTTTTCATCAAAATTCCACAATTAAATCCAACTTTAGAAAACAAATCAGAGAGATATAAAAAATATATATAACGATCACCAATAATAAATAACCAATTATAATTAAATTATCTGTAGTTGAAGAATTGTTAAAAACTATTGTTTCCATGAGATGCTTAATATTTCCCTGTAAAAAGAAAAAGAGAGAATAACATTAGACAGGAAAAAAGGAGAGGGCGATGAAGATCAAAAATCAAAAATTGAAACTGGTTAATCTAAGTTATCACCGAGTTTGCATTCACGGCATTCAATTATATTAATACTAATGCTCTAAATTAGTGAATAACATCTCCAAAAAGCCCAAAAGGCCCTGATCAAGCAAATAATATACTTATGGGTGAATGAATACAACACAAGTGATTTTAAAATTTGCAATGACGCAAGCTAAAAACTGATCTATCTCAACCCAAACTTGTTTTGATCCGTTAGTCGTTACCCTATCCGTCATATATAATATCAACTCTAGCTTATGTCCCTTCATTATTTGAAACATATATAAAAAAAACGAAATACATCAATTTTCAAAGAAAATACCAGTATAGAGCTTTACGATTGATGAAGTTGAAAATGGATGGCAAATCAGACCCAACTCAAATCATCACCTTCAACCCTCACTTTCTTTAATCTTAACAAAAATCACACAAACTCCAATATAATTCACTTAAAATTCTACCCTCCTATTATTCCTCTGAACCTTGAGAATTATCATTTGAAGTCTATTGTTGTTGCATTCCAGTTTGACCCATTTGATAAATCTGATCCGAAGCTTGTTGATTCAAAACCTCAATATGACCCTCTTGTGGTAATCCTAATTCCAATCCATTGTGGTGTCCTTCTTCTAAATAACTGGAACATATTAAGTATAGGTCAGTAGATGTCCACATAATTCAAATTTGTAGCTAAACTATTCAATTAAAAAGATATGTACTTGTTCTTTCCTTGTTCAACCTATTAGTAGTGGCGATGTTATTATCTAATTTGTTGTCTTTTAGCTAGCCCTATGCCTTGTCCAGTGGGTGTTGATGCTGAAAATCGGGGTCATTTGCTTTTACTGCTCCATAACAGGCCAATATATCAATGAAATCTGAGGTTTCTTCTTAGAAAGGGAGCCCGCTCACAATGACTGTTTTGTTGTCTCTTGTCAAGGCGTTCACATTTCTGTCATGGAGAAGTAACAGTCGTTTACTATCTGCAGCACACACAAATTCAACTAATAATCACAAGACATTGATTATGAATGTAAATCACGCTATTAACTCATTTCTTCAATGTATTTTATTATTTTTTTCATCTCTAGCTTGTAAAAGTAACAAAATGGCTAAAATAGGAACCGTCAAATGGGTCATAAGTCGCCCAAAGTGTATCTTTAGCGAATAAAACTTCATTAATCAATAAAGTACACCGCCAAGGACTAATTTTTGACATTATTTGTTAGCCAAAACCTGCCCATTCTAACTGTACCCAAAATCACCCGCCTTGACAGCATTATCCAAACCAATCTACCCATTTTGCCACTTCTAGACATCGCATGCTACTGTAGGTCTTATTGTGAAAAGTTGAGAACTCCCTATCAAAGGAAGACATGTCCACCTAAATGGAATAATATAGTTGATTATTTAATACAAATATAGCTAATTGCCTGCAGTTTTTGCAAGCTAATTTATTAATAATAAAACAAAAGAAAAAAGAAGCAATACCTAAAAGAGTACTACAGGCGCAAGAAAGTATTTAGCTACAAATGTTTCCTCGACCACCTATCTTTGCCTACCATCAAGTGAAGAGCTGACAGAAACTGAGTCATGGCATGAAGGTTCCCCTTTTTATATATTACACCAGCCCATTTTAGAAAATTACACATCCAGACCAATACATGGTTACCCTTTTTGAACCAACCAACCTATTTTTACCACGTCTAGCGTAAATGATAGGTTGAATAAGAATGAGATGGCATTCATATTCTTTGCTTTCTTGCTAATAGGATAGTTAGAAATTAACTTTAGATGCAAAACGTCATAGTCAAGTTTTAGGAACGATAGTAGATTATATATCCCCAACAAATAGAAGAAGAGATAAAGCATTTATTAAAGTGCTCAAGTTTTAGTTTCCATTCAAGCATTTAGTCAAACATCAGGTATGTAGCTTAAAGTTAATAGCATAATTAGTTTTTGCATACAATCGGAGACAAAGCATCATTCAGTAAGCGCATAGTCTAATAAAGTAATTTTAAATATCAACATCCCCTGTTGCATATCAAAGGTAACAATAAGTGAAAGGATGATGACGGGTCATCCATATTAAACTTCATTATATTCAATTAATGCATTAATCAAAAATACAGAAACCACTTATTTTATAATGCGTAATTATGACAATTATGCACTCAGAATGGACATTGATAAACTTCCAACCCGTTTGACCCACCCCCCTTCTATCTATATTTTTAACTGTCCATTTAGATGGAACACAACCCAAATCTACCTATTCATGGAGAAATGAGCCAGAACTCCCACCTATACATGATTTTTGAATTCATACCGATGAAGTAACGTTACTAAAGTTTAAGTTAAAACCTGGCAGCTGAATATCCTTGGCTTCAGCAAAACAAAGCCCAGCCACAACCTTTGGGACACCTAAAAACAGTCCACTGGCATCACTATTTTTGTGTGCTTTGTGCACCAAGCTAGTCCACCTCCATCATCCATTAGAGCGGGTGCTTCCACCCATTTTATAGTCTGCAAAAAGTAGATAACACCCATTGAATATGGAATGAAACCCCATTATTATTCCATCATTTGTAGCGAGCATCAATTTTATATTGCTCTTTATCTGGCTCAAGGTTCGGTATCTTATATTCAAATGATAATGGTGACATTTAATTTATTTGAGAAATGGCAAAGTTCAATCCATTTAGGTATGAATAGGTCCATGGGGGTTATGTTTATATGGGTTAAATCAAAGAGTTTAGCTAAGAGAGAAATAGGTTGAAACTCATTTATAGTCTTCTTGATGTATACAACCTGTTACTCCTTTGAACAAACAATTAAGATCATTATTGGAAAAATAATGTTTTGTAGTCATATATACGTACCCTGATTAATTTACTAAAAAAATGACGCACTTATAACATCTACATAATGAAGAATAAATATAAAAGCTTAAAAAAAACTGTATTCCAATTGAGCCCCCATTTGAGTACTTTTTTTTTAAAATATGTATAAAGAGCAAAGCACCTTATCAGCATTTAGCCATTTCACATACTCGACCAACCACCCAACGAAGCAATATTCATCAAATCAGCTCTTCCCAGGGTCTGTATCCTCTTTCTCTTCTCATTCTCGAAAGCGAAGGCAGTCCACTTTAATCCAATAAACCCAGATGCAATTCCCCTCTCATCACCCTCAATCATTTCTAATGTTACGATATACCTTGCCCGCTTGTAATCCACTATGCTAGCAAATGGACAGATTGGGCAACTTGTTCTAAAAAATTGGTACCTTGAAAAGAGCCGGTGAGTCCATTGCCAATTGCAAAGACCTGTTCAATAAATCACAAAACACATCGATCATGCGACTAACCAAATATATCTTCATTACTGGCTTTGTTAATAAGTGAAACCTAATTTATCTATAGCTACATATAAAGATATCAACATATTCAAATTTTACATACATATATGTGTATAGAGAGAGATACATGTACCTATAGCTATATATATGTATATATAATTACACTTTCTGACCAATAAAGAAATTAATACTTAGAATCCGAAGTTAGCCAACAAAAATACCTTGCATCCTCTAATATTTTAGACATTTAATCGAGCACCTTTCATGTATTCAGCAAACCATCAATACAAAATTTTCCTTGTATTGGTCATAAATGGATTATTTCTCGAAATAGAATTCTTTTACGCAAGTGATTTTAGGAAAATTAACCAACGGTTATTTCAATGAAACACTAACACAGTCACTTGAATTGAAAATACAAAATCCAAAAACTTGGTTTATACCCTCAGGCCAAATGCAACAAATAATAGGTTGAGAAATTATATCGAACACTTAGTGTTCATGACGTTGCTGATGAACCTCATATTGAACCAAATACATGAAAGATTAAGTATAATGAGGGAATAAAGTTAGCAAATTTTTTAACAAATATAAATATATAACCAGAGAGCAATTTATTAAAATAAACGATATTGTCACAACTGATTTACATAACAAAAAAATCAGAAACATTCGTTTTTAATGATCACCAAAAATTATAATAATAGCAAAAGAAACGTACCATGATGAAATAATCATCCTTGTCACTCAAATTCGTTCAGAAGGGTCGTATTTCGCAAACTGTAGCGCTATCTTTCTCCCATCAACAACTCTCCCTAAACCAATCACATTAACATAAAAAGATAGACATTATAATTCAAACACCAAACCCCTGAACTTATTAATATCCACAATTCTGTGTAATCAAAACTTTATCAGTAAAATAAATAATCATGATCAGTTGTATGTTAAAAAGATATAGAGAAAATTTCATTACATCCCCTGTGCTTTATCATTTTATAAATTTTTGCCCTTGTGCTTTTTTTTTATTATTACATCTCCTTGTGGTGGGTTTTCGTATCATTACACACCCCTCCCTTTAACCGCCGTATATTGTCTTCTGTTATCCCCTCACATGCATATCACGTGAGGGTATATTCGTTTTTTTACATATAAAATACCCTTCCTTTTTTTTTCCAGGCCGCCACCACCAAGATCTAACAAAATACTTGCTTTTTTTTCTCCATTTACACAACTCCATATACATACACACATATCTATATATCTAAAAAAAAAATAGATCTGTGCATATAAATACATATACACACATCCATATATCTTACCATATACTTAATTACTTAATATTCATAATCCCAACCAAACCAAATCTAAATCTATACATGTATATTTCATATATGATTTCAGTCATCTTTCTCTCCCCTCATCATCTTCTCTCTTCAACACCAGTGTTGGGGACGCCACCCACCACCACTGTTCGGGTTTTTAAAACAATCCAAGTATGTGTGTGGCCCTTTTGGATCGATGTTGTACAATAGATTCAACATATTCTGGATCAACTGCTGGGTGGATTGTAGTTGGGGGGCTCGTAGGTGTAGTGCCAGATTGCAATGGAGGTGGGTTTCGTAGGGTGGATGGGGTTTGATGGCTTCCGATGGTTGTGCCAAGTGTATGCAGTGAGGGTTTCGCGAGGTGGTCGTAGGGTGGGAGAAAATGGAAACGGTCGGTGGCAGATTCCGGCGATAATGGGGGTTTCAGAACTATGAAATCTTATTTAGTTTCATTTTCTTCGTGAACAATTTTTTTAGATGGTTGGGAACCATCTAGATTTATAACAAAAGCTACTATGTGTTATTGGATAAAAATTTGGTTTATCAACAATCGTAAATCTATTATATTCATATTTTTTGTTTGGGTTATTGTTGATATATGAAGTTTTTTTTATTTCTAGATTAGGTTTGAGTGATTTGAAAAGATTGTTAGTTCAGTTGGGTTTGAATTTGACTGTTTGAGTGTAGCATATTGGGAAAAAAATGTATAAAAAGTGAATATATCTGGGTTGAGTGGTTGATGATGAAGATAATGAAGGGTATGGAGGGGATAGGGTTTAACGGACCAAAATACCCTCACGTGATATGCACGTGAGGGGGATAACGGAAGACAATAAACGGCGGTTAAAGGGAGGGGTGTGTAATGATACGAAAACCCACCACAAGGAGATGTAATAATAAAAAAAAAGCACAGGGGCGAAAATTGATAAAATGGTAAACCACAAGGGGATGTAATGAAATTTTCTCAAAGATATATCATAGAATTGAGATAAACAAAATCTATTTTTAACAAAGTAAAATTTAATAACAAAATCAAATGTTTTTAGGGAAAAGATCACATTTTTTTCAACTCAAATTCAACCAAAATTTCAATTAGGATTAGAATAATAATAAAATACAAAAAAAGTTACCTTACACATCATCCATGTCACTCAAATACAAAACCTAATTCGTTTTTGATGCCAGAATTCATAATTTGGGGAAGAAAGGAGAGACGGTTGGGGAGAGAGGGAAAATGTCTATTTACCTAAGAAATTTTGATGGCCGGGGGATTATCTTTATCTTTATTTTTATCATTATAAAAATTATGTCATCATGTTGAAAAGTTATAAAAAGAAGAGTTTGAAAATGACCAATTTATCCTTAATGACTCCTCCTTTACTACTTATAACAAATTACTTAATTGCCCTTAAGAAACTAATATTACACCTTCAATCTTTATCTTCTAAAATATTTCCACTATCACTTTTACATAAATTACATTTAAATCAGTCTACATCATTCGACGTCGCCACCACCGTCACCACTATCACTACCAATTGCCGTCACCATTAGACCGTCGTCGCTGTCATCACCTCCGCATTGCGCGGGTACCATACTAGTTTATTTATTTGTAGAGTTAATTTCATTAGGTGCCCATGTGATTGTCGTTATTATCTGTTTTCACCTTGTGCTTTTTTTTCATTACTAGATACCCCTATGATTCATGTTAATTTCATTACATGCCCTTTTGACTAACGAACGTTAGTCTTTCTCTGTTAAAGCCCCCATGTGCATTGCACATGAGGGTATTTTCATATTTTCACATCTAAAACATCATATCCTTCTTTTTCATCTCATTTTTCAGATTAAACTCTTTTTCTTTATCTTTCTTTTGTACAAATCCAAAATCTCAAATCCAAACAAATTCACAACTTATCACCTACACCCACCACCACATACATCCATAACAGTTAACACCAATATATTTGTATAACAATTTTATATAACAACTCCATTCCATGAACTTTGTAAATCATCAACACACGCACACAAAAAAGAAATAACAATCATTTCCCTTATTCCTTTAGATCCACATGGCGATAACCATCAAGCCATATATTATCCTCTAAGGCGGAGTGACGTTATTGGCTTAGGCGTGAAAATCTCAAAAAGGCAAAGATATTCACGAGTAGTTTCATCGTGAATGTTTAATCTGATTGAATGTTTCATCTCTGTTTGAAAGTGATGGCCGGAAAACATGGTCTCCGCCGCCCCAGGTTGAAAGTGAATGCCGGAAAATATGGCCTCCGCTAGCAGGTGTCGTTTAATTTTGAGTAATTTTAGGGATAAGAAACTCATCGAACAAATATCACTCTAATTTGTTTGGGTTTTCAATGGGCTTAACTAATCAAACAAATAGTTCTGTATCTATGTATCAAATTTTTGTGGTTGAAGAATGGAGAAAAGAAAAAATGGGTTAATGTGTTAAAAAAAGGTTGATTTATATACTTTCGTTTAGTATTAAAGATTTAAAAATTATGGTTATGTATGTTCTTGATTTTTGGTTTGATGATGGGTGTTTGATTTTGTCTGTTGATTTTCGTTTTGATAATAGGTGTTTGATTTGGTTATTAGATCCAGAGAGTAAAGATAGATGAAGAAATGAATAATTTTAGATGTGAAAATACAAAAATACCGTCATGTGCAATGCACATGGAGGCCTTAATAGAGAAAGACTAACGTTCGTTAGTCAAAAGGGCAGGTAATGAAATTAACGCGAACCATAGGGATACCTAGCAATGAAAAGAAAGCACATGGTGGAAACAGATAATAACGACAACCACAGGGGCACCTAATGAAATTAACTGTAACATCCCAAACTTTTATTAACGTTTGACTAAAGTCGTTAAGTCAATAATACGTGTCCGTTAAGTCTTTTGCTAGATTTAATGCTTATATGTGATTTATGTGATATATGTGAGACTTGAAAGTCTTAATACATGATATGAAAATATGTTTATGAAGTAATTATATGCCTACTAGGAGTGATTAATGAAGTATTTAGGTAGTATATGGTCCTTAGAGGAGTTTTTGACTAGTAATGAGCTATATGGAAGCCTAGGGACCAAATTTGACATATGGTGAAACTCAAAAACGGGTTTAGGGTCTCATGAGGAGTCATTTGAGTGTCATTAGCAGATTTTTAACCTCCTCTCAAGCCCTAACCACCCCCTTTTATCCCTAATCAATTCTTGAGCAAAAAGGCCATCAAAAGTGCGATTTGGAAGTGTTTAATCTAGCCTTTCTCGTTCCCATTGTGAGTTGCAGGTATAGAAGGTATAATTTTATTGATTTATGATCCTTTTGATTATAAGAGTCATTAGGAATTATAATTGGGCATTAGGGAATCAATTAATGTGTAATTAGTGATGGTTTTGATGAAATAAGGCATGTATGATTTTCCTAAAGGTTGGAATGCTTTGTTAAGGCCTTAATATGAAGGATTTTGATGTATTGAAACTGAGTTTTCGATCTGGAGAGGGTTGGGTTCGAATTGGAGGCATAATCGAATTTCTAAGTGCAGGTCGAAGGCCCATTACGGCGCAACTCTGTGTTGCGGCGCAATGGAATTTCAGATAGATAAGTTGCGGCGCAATGGTATTCATTGCGGCGCAACGAGCTGCTCGAGCTGCGGCGCAACTCTATGTTGCGGCGCAACTCACCTGTTTTCAACAACTTTATAGTTTTGAACCGTAACCTCGTTTTGACACATAGCTTACTCCTGAAACCTTGAGTGTGTTCTTAGTTATGTAATTCCAGATTATGGTCTTATTGATTAGCGTATTAATGGCCGTTTACTAATCATAGGTAGACGAGAGTTGTTGCTTTGTTTGGTAACTTAGCTATCCTTTATTGCGTGCTACTTCGAGGTAAGATACACTACTTTGACACGCTGAGGGATTCAACAAAAGCATGGTTTTCAGAATATAACTTCTCTATTCTCATCTTGTATACTTAAGGGTATTCGGGTTGTATGGGAGGTTATATGGGATATATATTTGACTCATGAGACCTAAAGTACATTTCCCTTTTATATGCAATGCAATGTTATGTTATGAAATGTGATGCAAGTATATGTTGATTATGATGTGTATGTATGTGTGGCTTGGTCATCTAGTTCACTAGACTTTATAAGTTGCCATGTCACGTGCACGTTTAAGGGCCCAAACGTAAAAGATGATTATATGTTTTGTTGATATGATGTTGATGATATGATATGATGTTGATGATATGATATGATGTTGATGATATGATATGATGTTGATGATATGATATGATGTTGATGATATGATATGATGTTGATGATATGATATGATGTTGATGATATGATATGATGTTGATGATATGATATGATGTTGATGATATGATATGATGTTGATGATATGATATGATGTTGATGATATGATATGATGTTGATGATATGATATGATGTTGATGATATGATATGATGTTGATGATATGATATGATGTTGATGATATGATATGATGTTGATGATATGATATGATGTTGATGATATGATATGATGTTGATGATATGATATGATGTTGATGATATGATATGATGTTGATGATATGATATGATGTTGATGATATGATATGATGTTGATGATATGATATGATGTTGATGATATGATATGATGTTGATGATATGATATGATGTTGATGATATGATATGATGTTGATGATATGATATGATGTTGATGATATGATATGATGTTGATGATATGATATGATGTTGATGATATGATATGATGTTGATGATATGATATGTGTTAATATGATAATGTTGATGATATGTAATATGTGCCTTTAATATGAAAAGCTGCTTTACCAAGTTTTAATGGGACAATATATTATATATATATATATCTATCTTACTATATATATATATATATATATATATATATATATATATATATATATATATATATATATATATATATATATATATATATATATATATATATATATATATATATATATATATATATATATATATATATATATATATATATATATATATATATATATATATATATATATATATATATATATATATATATATATATATATATATATATATATATATATATATATATATATATATATATATATATATATATATATATATATATATATATATATATATATATATATATATATATATATATATATATATATATATATATATATATATATATATATATATATATATATATATATATATATATATATATATATATATATATATATATATATATATATATATATATATATATATATATATATATATATATATATATATATATATATATATATATATATATATATATATATATATATATATATATATATATATATATATATATATATATATATATATATATATATATATATATATATATATATATATATATATATATATATATATATATATATATATATATATATATATATATATATATATATATATATATATATATATATATATATATATATATATATATATATATATATATATATATATATATATATATATATATATATATATATATATATATATATATATATATATATATATATATATATATATATATATATATATATATATATATATATATATATATATATATATATATATATATATATATATATATATATATATATATATATATATATATATATATATATATATATATATATATATATATATATATATATATATATATATATATATATATATATATATATATATATATATATATATATATATATATATATATATATATATATATATATATATATATATATATATATATATATATATATATATATATATATATATATATATATATATATATATATATATATATATATATATATATATATATATATATATATATATATATATATATATATATATATATATATATATATATATATATATATATATATAATATATTTACATCTACATATATATCTAACCATATATGTATCAATAACAATCAACATCTCTGCATCTATCTATATGTAACTTCACAATCTATATATATATAGTTCTATACATATATGAAGATATAGATCTACCAGCATTAAGAGAATGTGTTTTTTTTTTTTTTTTTTTTTTTTTTTTTTTTTTTTTTTTTTTTTTTTTTTTTTTTTTTTTTTTTTTTCCGGCGAGAGTCAAAGGGGGGCGGGGTTGGAAGTTTTGCCGGTGGCAGGTGCGGCGGTTGTAGCTTAAGATGGAGGGATGGTGCGTGGCCATTGTTTGGTGGCGGTGTTGGTGGCCTGACTTTGTGGTGGTGATGGTGGCTGATCGGACTTTTTTGGGTTGGTAGGATTTTTTTAGTTTTAGGGTTTTATGTGGGTATGAAAATGGTTGTATAAATGGTTTTTTAGGTACAAATGGGGAAGAAACAACAAGGCAGGGCAGATTTAGGTGCAAAAGACGAGTATACCCCTTCATGTGACTGGCACATGACCAAACTTAACAATCCATCCGTGTCCGTTAAACGTAGGTATGTCAATTGTGCAAAATTGCAAACCATGGGTATGTCTCGGGTAATTTTATGCAAATAGGTATGAATTGTGTAATCTGGTGTATTCGCCAGGTACCATCTTTGTAATTTACCATAATATATATATATATAATATATATAATTTTTATAATTCAGGTACCATCTTTGTAATTACCCTTATTATTAATACATTACTTTATAAAATTATATTTTATCAATTAGTATTATTATAATAATAAAAAATATATATCAATATAAAACTCAAAATTTTGCCTTTGTTTTGTATCTTGAAAAATATGCATCTAATTGATATTGTTTCAACTGTAATGTGAACGGCAAAAAAAACAATCACACATCTTTTATTTTTTCGCGATCAACAAAAAAGTATTTTCCATGTCATATTTGTTTTTAGTTTTTTATTCATATGGTACATATATGTATCTATTATGATGATTCTTTTAGTTTACATACTTTCGTTTTATTTGATCTGTTGTTAATAATATATATTGTTTTTAAATTATAATTATTAACAGTTTCGGGTGTGAGTTAAAATATCATTCTAGCTATGATGCATATTGAAGATTATTGAGAGTAATATAGGTAATGGTATAATTAAGTTCATTGTATACGATATACATATATATAATATCAATTTGTACATTATACTCGATATGTGTATGTGTGTGTATATATATATATATATATTAGGGGTTAATTATTGTAAAACAAACTTAAAGTAAAATAAATAAGACAAAAATTGGATCAAATTTATAACTGATTGATGATTTTTTTATGTAACTTATTAAAATAATAAGGGTTAAGGCTTATAATTGACGTTGTGTATATCTATATCCATATCTAGAGTTAAGTTATTACGAGAACTAAATATTTGTCGAGAACTGCAAGAACTATTCTAAACCATTAGATGAGATTAATCAATGGCTAATAAATAATATGCATTTAAAATAATAAATAAATGATAATAAAATGTAAAAGGGTAAACAAGGAATTAAAAAATGACTAAAAAACCGTAACTTCAATTCCAAATCTCCAATTACTTCGGCATCCCCAATTTGATGATTCAAATGGTTATTTGATTTCAAAATTATATAATATTTCGTGAAGATTACGACTACTTTTATCAATACACATAGTTCTAGTTTTTTAAAATGCATTAACATGATTAACACAAATATATAGGTATATATTTTTTGACAAAATTTACAAGTGTACTTAAAAACAATCATATATGAATTAAGTTCACATGTGAACAACTTTTATTAACACACGTGTATGATGATGTTCATGTCTAAACAACTTTGATATACAAATGTGGACGATGATGTTTATATGTAAACAACTTTTAGAACACATATGTATGATGATGTTCAAATCTAAACAACTTTTATATACACATATGGACGATGATGTTCACAAACAACTTTTAGAACACATATGTTATGATGATATTAAAATCTAAATAACTTTTATATACATATGTGGACGATGATACTCACATGTATACAACTTTTATTTACACATATGTATGATGATGTTCACATGTAAAAATCTTTAATAAACTAAGGCTTACTATGTGAATGAAATATAATTACACAATTTAATAAATTATTAATGTGATTTATGTTTAAAACTTTATATTATAAATTTATGAAGATTTAATAAACAATTGGATAACTTCTTAATCTATTAAAACTATTATTATGGGGACATAAAGTGTCAAATTTTCAATTTTATTTTTTGGGAGTATGATGTTAGGACCCATTTACAACAAGAAACGTAATACTCTTAATTATTTTTATTAGCATAAATATTACATTTTAATCAAAACTAAAGCTTTTTGAAATAAACTTTATTAAGTTAAGAAAAGATATATAAAAGAAAAAAGTTTTGAAAAATGCTGATTAAAACTTACGTAAGAAAACTGGAAAAGAATGTTGTAAAGATTGAATAATGAGTCAAATTTACATTATTTATGGAGATATTTAAGGGATTCATTTAATTAAATTATTATTTATACTCATATGCTTGTTGAAGTACAAAATTACCCCTATCAAACAAGGTTCTCGCAGTTCTCGACATTTTCTTGGTTCTCATTTTATCTTTTTACTCTCTCTCTCTCTCTCTCTATATATATATATAATATATATATATATATAATATATATATATAATATATATATATATTATATATATATATATATTATATATATATATTATATATATATATAATACACCAATTTTATAATATAATTATATCTATATATATATATATTATATAAAAGTTGAGTTTTGGCATCAATGCTAAAACTAAAGTTATCTCTCTTATTAATGAATTTTTATTAATGATTTCTTATTTAACATTTGGTTTAGTGAATGTAAGTCCCCTTACTGGATCGTTAATAGTTTGCTACAGTTATCTTGAGGTGCGGAATCCCTCACTATAACTTGGTGATTCACAACAAGCCTTCAGATTATCTGCTGCCTCGCAGATCTTCTCTAGGCTAGCGGAACAATCTATTGACGACTTAACCTGCACATATGCTCGAAATTTCGACAAATGTTCAACCCTAATCTCTGTTAGGGTTCGATATATATAGGGAACATCACGACTTGGGCTTCAGCGAGTCGGCCTCGCATTCCTAGCTCAGCTCGACATAATTGCGAGGTCGCAATTCACACTTAGCAGATTATCATACATTTAATACTTCAACTTAATCTAGTATTCTATGCATAATACAAAGTTCATTAATGACAATCACATTACAAAGATATATTACAATATAAGCTCAAACAATCTAGACTGCTATTGACATAGACGTGCACTTACAGACTCCCCCTTGGCAATAGCTTCTAGACGTTACAAATTATGTCTTCGTCTTGTCTTTGTCATCAATCTTCTTCTTCTTCGTATCAACCTTCTTCTTCTGAACTTCCTCTGAATCATATGCAGCCTTATAGAAATCACAGTCTGAATGTAAACCAATCTTCAAACACAAACTCACTGCATTCCTATATCGCAACGCTGGACCCTAAAAATATGGTGGAAACCAAATAGTAACACTGTTAAGCTTCAACAGATCTTTCCTACAGAAGTTCACTAGATGCAAGGGCTCATAAATCCTCAAAATCTCATAGTGATGGTCATCATACATCACAGCTTCATATGTCTTACTATCAAAGTACCAGCCCATCATATTATCCAACAAGTCCTTCTTAAACTTCTTCAAAGGAACTTCTTTGGCAAACTTGGTTGGCTAATACTTCAAAGTAACAACCGGCTTCTTTGTCTTCGGATCTATCTTCGATTTATCCTTGACCATCTTGCCTTCTTGTGGATGATATTTTCTCTTTGATGCATCCTTGATCTTCATATCATTTTCAATAGACCTAGAAATATGATTAGCCAACTCATAACCACTCATAACCACTAGGATTTACCAGTTCTAGCCTAGCTAAACACCAGAAATCAACGTCAGTAAGAGAGTTGATTGCTTCTGCGTTCATCTCCAAATACTGCACTCCGTCTGTTCTCCTGATAACAAGAAATCTCAACTCGTTATCCCAATGAAAACTCACGATTCTTGAGCATGCAGTAGTGGCATAGGCTTCAACCTTTTCTCCCTGTATCTTGTCTTTGTATTTGATAGGTCTATGCAAAGCCTCATACTCAGCCTTAGTATGCAGCCACCAATTTGATCTAGTGTCTGTACTAGGCTCTGTATGTTGCACATCAGGATCCGCAACAACTGGTTCTTAAGTGACTGGAGATTCTTGATCTTGGACTTGTTCAGAATTGTCCATTCTATCTAGATTAGCTCTAAAGTCATCAATACTAAACCCTTTGCGCTCAGCATCTACATCCACAAGCCTTGAAGTTGTAACCGGCAGATCAACTGCGATATCCATCTAACTCTCATCACCATAGATTATTTCCCCCTCTTCCCTCACTGCATCTGTTGACTTAGAAGATCCTACCATACCAGTTGCAATCTTAGTCAAAGATTCTATTGCCTTGGTCAGATCTTCTCGATGTGAATTACCTTTATCCTTTGCTGTATCCGGGTCTTGATTTGTGTGTGTGTAGGGCGATCGTAAAAAGAATATCTGGTATCTGGACAGCGCAGCTGGACGGACAATGACCGGATGTAAGCCCCTGCTGGAAGAGTTCACTGTCCAAGATGGACCGGCAGTGACGTTTGGTAATGATCAGAATGGAAAGACTGAAGGATATGGTGTGCTAAATAATGGACAAGTCGAATTCAAAAGAGTTGCATTTGTGAATGGTTTGAAATACAACCTGATCAGTGTCAGCCAACTTTGCGATGATGGCTTCAGAGTTTTGTTTGATATTGCACAAGGCACCATATTTAACAAGGATTGGAAAGTGGTGATGATTGCACCAAGAAAAGGCAATGTGTACATCATGGATATGGAACCAGCTCCAAAAGAGCAGTGTTTTTATACCAAGGCTGATGAGGACACCAACTGGCTGTGGCATAAAAGGTTATCCCATCTCAATTTCAAAAATATTAACAAGTTGTCTCGCAAACAACTGGTTGATGGGATACCTCAGATTTCTTTCAATAAAGAAAAGCCATGTCCAGGGTGTGAGATGGGCAAGCAGAAAAGAGCCAGTTTCAAAACTAGGCAAAACTTTAGCATCACTGAACCTCTTCACATGCTCCATATGGATCTCTTTGGTCCAGTGAATGTTCAAACTAGAGCTGGAAAGAAGTACACTCTAGTTGTGGTCGATGAATTCACCAGATACTGTTGGGTGGTATTCCTTCGATCCAAAAGTGATGCACCTGCTGAAATCATCTCTCTCATCAAAAGAATTGAGCTCAAATATACCCGAAAAGTCTGTTAGTTGCGAAGTGATAATGGTACTGAATTTCAAAATAAGGTACTTGAAACATTTTGCAATGACACTGGCATCTCTCAAAACTTCTCATCAGCTCGCTCTCCAGAACAGAATGGAGTTGTGGAAAGAAAGAATCGCACACTGATAGAAGCAGCCAGAAGTATGCTATCTGAATCAGGTCTTCCTACCAGTTTTTGGGCTGAAGCAGTTGCAACTGCTTGTCACACCCAAAACCGGTCAGTCTACATCAAGAGACATAAGAAGACTGCCTATGAAGTACTCAGGAATCGTAAACCAAATATTGGATATTTCCATGTATTTGGTTGTCCAGTTTATATTTTAAACGATTCCAGTCAGCTTGGAAAGTTTGATGCAAAAGCTGATGAAGGAGTATTTTTAGGTTATTCAGATATTCGAAAGGCCTTTAGAGTTTATAATTATAGACTCCAAAAGGTCCATGAGACAATTCATGTCACATTCGACGAATCAACTGAAGCAATCAACAAGAGACCAAGCCTTGATATCTCTCCAGTCGTTCCAATAAGCTTTGGTGAAACTGACCAAGTTCATCAGTCAGTTGTTTCACCAAAAGATGTTTCCAGTTACTCACAATTGGAACCAGTTAAGAAGAAGAGCACCACCAGTGACACTTCATTTTATCCATCCATCAATTTCAATCTACCACAGGAATTGGTGATTGGATCTGATGTACGTGCCACTCCAATATCAGCACCAGTTCAAACCCCAACTTCTCCAGTTCTTCAAGAAATGCCTTTTAATGAAGAATTTCATGATGCAAATCGTGACCTCATTGACTCTGATGAGGATATAGAAATGGTTTGGACTGATCCTCCTCCAGAAGCTGTTGCAACTGAAGAAGATCGCCAGGTGACTTGCACTGATATTGTAGTTCACCAGCCTAGTCAATACACTAGATGGACTCGAGCACATCCAATTGAACAGATTGTGGGAGATCCATCTAGTGGGGTTCAGACTAGAAGAGCCACCAGTGAGCAATGCTTGAATGTCACCTTCTTATCACTAATTGAACCGAAGAAGATTGACGAGGCTATGGCAGACCCAAGCTGGGTAGAAGCTATGCAAGAAGAGCTTATCCAGTTCGAAAGGAACAATGTATGGGAACTAGTTCCTTGTCCTCCAGGTTTGAAGAAAGAACCTATTGGAACAAGATGGGTCTATCGAAACAAGATGGATGAAGATGGCAATGTTGTAAGAAACAAAGCCAGATTGGTTGCCAAGGGTTATTGTCAAGCAGAGGGCGTTGACTTTGATGAAACTTTTGCTCCAGTTGCAAGACTTGAAGCCATCAGAATATTTCTGGCTTATGCAGCCCACCTGCAGTTTAAAGTCTTCCAGATGGACGTCAAAAGTGCGTTCCTTAATGGAACATTGGAAGAAGAAGTTTATGTTAAGCAGACTCCAGTTTTCATCGATGAGAAGCATCCTCATTGGGTGTATAGACTGAACAAAGCTTTGTATGGTCTAAGACAAGCCCCAAGAGCCTGGTATGATACTTTAACTAAACATCTTCTTAAAAATGGCTTTCAAAGAGGTGCAATAGATAATACCTTATTTATCTTGAAAGAAAAAGGTAATATCTTATTGGTACAAATTTATGTTGATGACATTATATTTGGTTCAACTGATGATGCAATGTGTAAAAAGTTTTCTAAAATCATGTCATCAGAGTATGAAATGAGTTTAATGGGAGAATTAACATTTTTCTTAGGTCTTCAGATTAAGCAAACTGAAAATGGAATTTTTATAAACCAAGAAAAATATGTCAGAGATTTGTTAAGAAAATACAAATATGATTCTATCCCATCGAAAAACACACCAATTGCAGCACCACTAAATTTGGACTCTGACCCAACTGGCAAACCAGTAAACATAACTGACTATCGTGGTATGGTTGGTTCACTGATGTATTTAACCGCCAGTCGACCAGATATAATGTTTGCAACATGTCTATGTGCCAGATTTCAGGCTAACCCAAAAGAATCACATTTGCTCGCTGTTAAGCGCATCTTTAGATACCTGAAAGGGTGTCCTAGCCTTGGTCTTTGGTACCCCAAAGGCTCAGGGTTAGATCTAATGGGTTATTCAGATTCAGATCATGCAGGTTGTAAGATAGATAGAAAATCAACAACTGGTGGTTGTCATTTCCTTGGAGGAAAACTGGTAAGTTGGACCAGCAAGAAGCAGACGACAGTCTCTATGTCCACTGCTGAGGCAGAGTACATTTCTGCGGCCAGTTGCTGTGCCCAGATTCTCTGGATCAAGAACCAGTTACTAGATTATGGTCAAGTATACAAGGACCCCAATCTTTTGTGACAACACCAGTGCAATTGCTATATCTCACAACCCAGTGATGCACTCCAAGAAAAAGCATATAGACATCAGGTATCATTTCATTCGTGATCATGTTATGAAAGGAGACATTGAAATCCATTTCATCCCCACTGACAAACAGTTAGCTGATGTTTTTACAAAACCTCTCGATGAGAAAACCTTTAAACATCTCATCAGCGAACTGGGAATGTTAAATCCTTAAAACTGGAGCTTTCTTTGTTATTGAACGCGTCAGTGACACTGATGAAGTTCTCCAGTTGAGGAGGTCCAGTTAATCTTTGCTCGCCAGGCTATCGAACGCCTTTGTGATACTATCCTGGCACTGATTGATTACTGGATCACCATTTTGGGGGGAAAGACTTAAAGTAATTTTTCTGACTAAAATTCTTTTTATTTGAAAATGACAACTGGAGAACTCTCCAGGTGATTTTCTTATTAAAACTCTTTTACTTAAAAATTACAACTGGAGATGTCTCCAGTTGGAAACTGGCACTGGACTAATCCTCCAGTGACCAGATTCAGTCTTGTCTTAATTTTTCATAACGTTAGAGATACATGGTCAATATTTATGCCACGTGATGGTACTCAAGTGTTTTAACCCACTTGATACTGTCATGTGACGTATTTTGGTAAATGACAACTGTTTTTATTGGAAAATAAAAGAAAGTGGGCGAGTGGGTAAGTTAAGCCGTCGTAGCATTTAATGCTAAAACGGGTAATTATGTTTTTATTTCAAAATTCAAACTTATTTTGTAAAAATATCTACGAAATTGATTTTGTTAAATAAAATATAATTTTTGGTACTACATTGGGATCTTGAATTCCAGTATAAATACCCCTTATTTACTCCAAAACTCATTTACTCTCTTTTCATTCTCTTCATTTACTCTCATCATTTACTCTCCAATCATCATTGCTTCCTTTCTTTCTCTGCTTCATAAATCAAAAACCCTAATTCCCAATTTTTCAATTTCATACTTGAATCAAATGGCACCAAAATCTTCGAGGAGTAGGGATGTCAATCTCCTTACTGTTCCATATGATCCATCAAAAAATGTGCATAGAGCCGATGGTGCCCCTCAAAATTCTAAATTAATTAAACTCAATCCAAATAATCCCATGGCTAGTTTGCAAGGGGTTCAAACTCCTGATACTCTTATTGGAAAAATCCAAAAATTCCTTCGGGAATCGCCTATCAGCGAGTGTTTTACCCTAAACCCACGCAAGTTATTTCATGATTACTTGTGTGAGTTTTGGTACACTGCAAAACTTTCTGACGACTGTTCATCTATCACCTTTACCCTTAAAGATGGTTCAGTCGAGTGTACCATAAATGTTGAAACGTTGAGGGATGCTTTACACCTCAACTACTGGAGACAGGGTGAGACTCCAGTTGTGATATCCCAGAACATTAACTTTCGCCAAGTGCTCCTCGATATGGGGAATAAGGAGTGCTTGGAGCATGGGGTATTAAAAACAAAAGGTGCGATGACGATGAAGGGCCTCTCACCATCCTGGAGGTACTTCTTCATCCACCTTGTTGAAAGCATGGGTGGGAGTTCTGGTGGATTGGACCAGATTAACTCCACACAAGCAGAAATGGCATACTGCTTGTGGAACGGACTCAGAGTGGATTTCGCTGATATCTTGTTTAGAAGCCTGGTACAAAAACTGAAGGGCTCAAGGGGACCATGTATCCCCTTCTCCAGGTTCTTATCACTCTGTTTCCTTCAAATTCTGGGCAGTGATGAATACAAAAATACTTTATCACTGTACACTGTCCCAGAAATGTTGAGAAATCTGGACTCCTTTGCTTCTATACCTGGGGAGGTCCAGATTCCTCCGAGAATGTTGCTGGCATTCTCTAAAACCGGTGCACCAATCCAAGGTGAGCCGGAAAGACAACTGGGCGGGCCTCAAAACAATGAGGGACCCACCAGTTCGTCTACTGGAATTATAACTGTGGCACAACCCATCCGACAGTTTAACCCTTCCAGTTCCAGCGTGTCAGTCCCTCAAACTGTCACTGGAGACCTCCCAACAGGTCTCCAGGGTGTTCCAAAGGCAACCAGGTCACACCGTCGTCGTCTTAGGAATTTGTCAGAACTTGCCACTGACACTAGTAACCCAACCAGCCCTCCAGTTTCCTCCCAACAGGAAACTGGAGATAGTCAAATGGGAAACTTGCAAGCAGCCACCCTCGAAATTTCTGTAGGAGAGGGTGGTGAAGATATTACTGGGATAACCCAACCCAGAGTAGAGTCGGTGTCAGCACAAATCTTGCAGAGCCAAATTTCTGACACTCTTGCACGAACTGACGAAGTCTCTGGCCAGTCACAGCTAGAGACTGAGGTTCCAAACTCTACGGCCTATGATATTACGACTGAGGATAGAGCAGTCGTAGTTGAGGCACCAGTGACCTCTATTCATGGAGAAGTTGCCACGGCAACTGATCCACCAACTGATGAAACCATCCAGGAAACTGGAACTGGTCATCAGGAGTCTGAACTTGATGTTCAGCCATCCCTATCATTTATGAATCTAGGCATGAATGAGGATGAGTTCCATCTTGAATCTTCGGATTCAGAAGGAACACAAGATGATCAGGAAATGGTTGATGCATCTATACATGATCAACTCCCTTCATTTTCTGATCAACCTCTAGAACCACAAGTTTTAGTTTCCTATACAGATATGCTCACCAGATCTTCCCCACAAAGAACTCCATCACTAATATCAACTCTTTTTGTGCCTAGAGATAGGCACACCTCCCTACCGCCGCCGTTGGTCACACCTGAGCATTCTCAGCATGACCAACACATTGAAATTCCTCAGCGTTCTTTTTCACTACCAAATTTAAGTTCTTCTGCTACTGTAACAACTGGAGAGGCTTCCATTGTATTGCCCCCTCCAGTTTCTCCAGTGCAACCTGCTACTGGTCCAGTGACACCCTCTCCTCTGTCACTGGACACTCAATTTGTCTCTTTCTCAGCCGACATCCAAAACCTGATCAAACGGGTGGAGGGTGTTCATAAGACAATTGAGCAGAATGCCAAGTCCATTTCCAAATACAACAAAGACTCGATCACAAATTCTAAGGTGGTTGATTTGGGAATAAACAAATTTGCTACTAATGAGGACTTGGTATTTAAGAAGTTGAATGAGTTAGTCACAAGCTGTAACAATCTGGCCACATCTTTGAAAGAAGCTTTTGAATTAACTCATTCCAATGTCAATACATCTATCTCCAACCTGTTGAGTAACACTGTTCGATCATCAGAGGTTGATCTGAAGGAGATAGAGAGGCAGGTCAAGGAGTTGTTTGAAAGACCTGGCCTTAATGTAGTTGAAATTGGACAGCAGGTGGCCACTTCAGTTGGCCAGATGATTGATGAAAAACTGGCTAGTCGAGAAGATGAACTGGTTAAGAAGGTAATGGCTGAAGTTGCCAAGCTCCCCCCTCCTCAGGTTAATCTGGAGCCTCTGGCACTTGAAGTAAGACAGTTAAGGGGAGCAGTTAATGCTGTAAACACTCAGTTAGCTTCTCACACTTCATCAATTGCTAAACTGGTGACTGAAGTGGAGAACTTGAAAAAGAAGGATGCTGAAGTGAAGGAACAAGTGGTTAAGGGTTTAGATGAAGATTCAAAGCTGTTGAAAGACTTGAAGACTGGTCAGGATCAAACTGCAGCAAATGTTTTGACCCAGTCTCAAGAAATTAACCACTTATGGAGATCCTTCCGAATGATTTGCACAGTTTTTAAAGAATGCAAGGATATGCAAACGTGGCAGCCTCTAGCCCGTTTGCCCTCCAGTAATGAAGACTGGGCAGCTATTCGTGCTGGTCTAGATGCTGCCAGGGGGGAAAGGGAAAGAAGGAATATCCTTGCACCTGCACCAAGACTGCCAGGTCCAGTAAGTGCAAGGCAGTTGGTAGAAAGAAATGTTGTTGGTACTGATGATGATGACCAGCAAGTAATTGAAACATTTGATGATGTTGGTCATGGGGGGAATAAAGGAAAGCAAGTTATGCTGGCCACTGATGAACAAGCAAAAACAACTGGTACTGAGGCCAGTGTGTTAGAAACTGGTAACATTGATCAGCTTCCTCCAGTGTCAGATGATGTTAGTAAGAAACTGGCAAGACTTGGGGACACAATCAAGGAGAGAAAGAAATAGATGAGGGTCAATCAAGCCAATGATAGAAAAACACTGGCCCCAACTCTACTTGATATAAGTGATGCGCGTCTCCTAGGCATGACACTTGCAGAATATGCCAATGTCAAGGCTGACCCCAGAATTATTAATGCCTTAAAAGAACAACTGGAGGTTGAGCTTGACAAACACTATAAGGAGGATGAGGCTGAACATGATGCCAGATGTCTAAACATCACAGTGGAGAAGGCCAAAGAAGCTAGAACTGAAGGGATTCTCAAAAGAAATGAGCATGTAAAGAAGGTGGTCAAACAAGTGTTGAATCCACCCAAGTCCAGAGGAAAACCTAAGCAACTGCCAAGAGATGTAGACCTTAGGACCTGGGTGGAAACAACTGAACCTTCAAGTGAAGATATCAAAGCTGCAGTGCACAAAATGAGCACTGGCCAGATCAAACTGGCCAATGAATCTGAAGCTCGAGCATATTTATCTGAAGTGCAACAGCGGAGATATAACCCTGGTAAAATTACTGATGTGAAAGTTTCAATCAAATCAGGTACCAAACACTTCACTGTTGGGGTTCAACACTTTAATGGACCCATGAGGCAAACTGAGAATCCTGATGTGAATCAATATGGTTATTCTGAGCTGGTGGAGATGCTAAACTTGTTGGGGGCTAGGCAACAAAAGAACAAGGTTGAAAGGGGCTGGATGTTTGTTCTTCAAAGTCTGCTTAAGTTCAAGGAAAATGTTGAAGAGAGACTGAACATTGATCCTGAAGACAGACAGCCCATTTCTACTGTTAAGAGAAGGAGAACTGGCGAAGGGCCATCTGATTAAGTTCTTCTTCTATTTATCTTCTTGTATTTTGTTTACTTTCTTGTAACTCTTGTAAATTTCATCATATAAATGAAGTTGCCAGATTGTAACAATAAGATAGATAATAGATTAAATCTAACAAACCCAAAAGAAAAAAACCAAGGCATTTGCTGATCTATAAAAATGCCTTGGAAAATTTAGATAGATTTAGTCATTCAGGTCTTTCCAGTTCATACTTGTATAGATACAAAGAACTAGAAAGACTTAACAATATTTCAGGACAAATGGGGGGAATTTGTTAGGACCAGTTTCACCTGGAAACTGGCCAGTCTCCAGTTGCATCTGGAGACCAGAAGATTTGTCCAGAAATATAAGAAGTCCAGTTGCATTGTACAGTTAACGCAACTGAAGACTTCCTCCAGTTGACATCTGACCAAGACACCTGAAGACATTCCAACTGAAGTCGAAGACATCAAGTGGAAGAAAGAGAATAACAATGGCAGCGAAGCCCAGTTGTTATTCTATCTCAGATAGAAACTGGAGAACGTCAGTGTAAAGCATTTACAAAGCTTTACACTGATTACAAGGAATTGACTTTATGCTTTATGTACCTTTACACGGATAATAGGATTTATCTTATTATTAAAGTACAAAAGGTACATAAAGATGGTTGAATAAAGTTGCTTTAACCTGCAACTTTACACTGCATTTTAAGGAATTAAATGCTATTCCTTAAATATTCTCAACCATATTTGTACGGACAAAGTTAACATCCCAATATTAACTTTGCCTATAAATACAAGTCTTTGCACAACAAGAATAATAAGTGAAATCACATAGTGAACGAACTTCATAACTTTGCATACCTGCAATATATTTGGTGTTCTTGTGCAATATTCTCTCAATCACAAAAAGGAACATTTCACACATTTAAGTGTTTCGATTGTTAAGAGGATTTCCAAGTATTAGATCGATTGTATTTCATAGGTTGTTAGGATATTTACATACTTGTATTATCTTGGTTCCGCAACAACCTTGTAATTTGTTTATTATCAATAAATAAATTACACTTGAAAATTACATATCATCTCACCATTTTACTTTACAAGTATTTACATTATTGCACTGTTCCTTACTTATATTTGTTTGTCACCTTTATAAGTAAACTATCCAGAACTTGGTATACATTCGTTGTAACTGGTCGTCTCCAGTTCAGTGTTTATATTGCAAAGTTAACTCACCATCGACATTGAGGTGTCTTCAGTTAGTACCATCTATTGAGTTGGGACTTACATTCATTAATGACAATCACATTACAAAGATATATTACAATATAAGCTCAAACAATCTAGACTGCTATTGACATAGACGTTCACTTACAGACTCCCCCTTGGCAATAGCTTCTAGACGTTACAAATTATGTCTTCGTCTTGTCTTTGTCATCAATCTACTTCTTCTGCTTCTTCTTCGTATCAGCCTTCTTCTTCTTCTGAACTTCCTCTGAATCATATGCAGCCTTATAGAAATCACAGTCTGAATGTAAACCAATCTTCAAACACAAACTCACTGCATTCCTATATCGCAACGCTGGACCCTAAAAATATGGTGGAAACCAAATAGTAACACTGTTAAGCTTCAACAGATCTTTCCTACAGAAGTTCACTAGATGCAAAGGCTCATAAATCCTCAAAATCTCATAGTGATGGTCATCATACATCACAGCTTCATATGTCTTACTATCAAAGTACCAGCCCATCATATTATCCAACAAGTCCTTCTTAAACTTCTTCAAAGGAACTTCTTTGGCAAACTTGGTTGGCTAATACTTCAAAGTAACAACCGGCTTCTTTGTCTTCGGATCTATCTTCGATTTATCCTTGACCATCTTGCCTTATTGTGGATGATATTTTCTCTTTGATGCATCCTTGATCTTCATATCATTTGCAATAGACCTAGAAATATGATTAGCCAACTCATAACCACTCATAACCACTAGGATTTATCAGTTCTAGCCTAGCTAAACACCAGAAATCAACGTCAGTAAGAGAGTTGATTGCTTCTGCGTTCATCTCCAAATATTGCACTCCGTCTGTTCTCCTGATAACAAGAAATCTCAACTCGTTATCCCAATGAAAACTCACGATTCTTGAGCATGCAGTAGTGGCATAGGCTTCAACCTTTTCTCCCTGTATCTTGTCTTTGTATTTGATAGGTCTATGCAAAGCCTCATACTCAGCCTTAGTATGCAGCCACCAATTTGATCTAGTGTCTGTACTAGGCTCTGTATGTTGCACATCAGGATCCGCAACAACTGGTTCTTGAGTGACTGGAGCTTCTTGATCTTGGACTTGTTCAGAATTGTCCATTCTATCTAGATTAGCTCTAAAGTCATCAATACTAAACCCTTTGCGCTCAGCATCTACATCCACAAGCCTTGAAGTTGTAACCGGCAGATCAACTGCGATATCCATCTAACTCTCATCACCATAGATTATTTCCCCCTCTTCCCTCACTGCATCTGTTGACTTAGAAGATCCTACCATACCAGTTGCAATCTTAGTCAAAGATTCTATTGCCTTGGTTAGATCTTCTCGATGTGAATTACCTTTATCCTTTGCTGTATCCGGGTCTTGATTTGAATCATCATCTTTCTTCTTTGAAAGCTCATCACCTTACAGCCTAGATCTGGTAATAACTTCTTCTCAACCAAAAACTTCTCGATCAATTCATTCAAATCTGATTGCGTCACACAATCCAGCATGACATTAGCAATCTTAGTCATTTGTTCAGCCACTCTAACTACACCAGTACTAGCTCTAGTAGCCGAACTTTCTACTTTCGTAGCTTCACGTCGAACCATGTCAAAGTTGGATATGAGAGTGTTAATAAAGTCTTGATGATTATCATTAAGAGCTTTCTTTAACATCTCAACTTCCTTTTGCTTTTTTTGCATCTCTTTCTCATGGTTCTTCTTTTGTCTCTCCAACTCATCAAACAAACCATTAACTCTTACCTCTAACACTGTCATCTTTCCTTTCATGTCAGCCATACCAAACACTAGTAGTAAAATAGGAACTTGACGTGTAGTCGCTTCAGCTCTTGGTTCTGGATTTGGCACTGAATTCTTCATTCTATGAGTTGTAGACGGCCTTTCTAGATTAACAGTCGTCTTTTGAGATCTTCTTGGCATCACTGGCTCCGCATGTGATTCAACTGATCTCCTAGACCTATGTTCAGAAATATTGCTTGATGCTTCTGGAGCCTTGATCGTCTCATCTACTCCACTAGCAAAATCTTTCTCTTTTACTTTCAACTTGATAACACTCTTCTTCTTTGGAGCACGTACCTTTTCAACATCTGGCACCTCATATTCCCTAGAAGCCTCTGCTCTCTTCCTTTTCAGACTATGATCAGATGGAACTTTCTTTGAAGCATCTTCAGAAGAACTAGCAACATGATCAACAGTATCTTCATGTGCTTCTGCATCTTTTTCAAGATCCACATCTCTCTCAACCGTCACCCTTTCTGTGCTCTGAACCTGTGGTTGCTCAATGTCGCGCATTGGCTCATCTGGCATCACCATCTGTAGAGGAACTGGGTTAGCAACTGGCTCATGTGGAACAATCTCAGTCCTGAATCTGGCAAACTCTTCAGCAGTAGGTGGATTGAAGTTAATATCAACTAGAGCTCCAAACAAAGGAATATCTTGAGACCTGGATCACGATCAAAGCGACTCTTAAGCTCATCATATACCCTTTTCACTATGAATGTCACTTTCAGAACTGTCTTGGTAGCAGGCAGATTAGGAATATGATGATTGATAATCATCATAACGAATCTAGGATAAACCATAAACCTATGCCCTTTTTCTGGAAGTTGTTTGCTTCCTTAATTCGTTGAAGAAATACTTAGAAAAACTATACGGTTTATTGTATACCAGACCAACCATCTGAGCTTGAGATTCTTGATTAAGTGTATCCCATCCGGTTCTTCTACTACACAAACTAACCAATAATACGTCACTACAAAAAAACAGGCTTTTTGGGACTGAAAAATCAGTCTTTGATACACCTTGATCAGTTACTAATAGTATATCAAGGACTGATTTTGCTAGTTGCTAGCCAGTTACAACAACTTAGTCCTAGAAAGTGGGGTTACCAACTGAAAATCAGTCCTTGTTGTATGGAACCAACAAGGAGTGGAGATCAGTCTCAAACATTAAAAAATTCAGTCCTTATTTTCATTGGCTGGTACCATATTATTTCAGTCCCTGATTTTTTATTCAGTAACTGAAACTCAGTCGCAAATACTATGCTAGTTCAGTTACTAATACGTAAGTGTAGGGACTGAAAATTAGTCCATAAAATTGCTTATAGTCTCTAATATCTTTCGTTTTTTATAGATTACCATACCAAATCAGTCTCTATAAAAAGGCCTTAAAGACTGATTATTAGTCCCAGATTCCAGACGATTTCAGTCTTTAATTTGCTACTTTTGGAGACTGAAAATTAGTTTCAAATCGTCACCTATTCAGTCTCTGATAAAAGGATTTAAAAACTGATAATTAGTCCCAAAAACTGGGACTTTTAGTCCTTAATTTGTTTCTTTTAAAGACTGAAATTTAGTTTCTGATGAGTTTTCAAAGAAAGGTTTTAAAGACTGATTAATAGTTGTAGAATCCAAATGATTCAGTCTTTAATTTGATACTTTTGGAGGCTGAAAATTAGTTTCAAATCATCAACAAATCAGTCTCTAATAAAAGGCTTTAATAACTGATAATTAGTTCCAAAAATTAGGCACTTTCAGTCCTTAATTTACTTCTTTTAGAGATTGATATTTAAATTCAAACCAGTCTTAGATAAAAGACTTTAAGACTAATTAATAGTCCCTGAATCAAGACAATTTCAGTTACAAACCAAAATTTTTTATATCAACATTGTATACTGAATGTGCTATGATTACCACATTATACACTAAAATCTCATAATATAATATAAAGACAAGATAATCATTCAAAGTTAGCATTTGAAAAAACATAACATAATATAAAGATAACAAAAGAGGTCTAAAACGTGCAACCTAAAATGTATTGCAACAAAGTATATAAAATGAACACTAAACCTAAACAAAAACATACATTAAAACTAGTAAATAGAACTTGGACAGGTAAAACACTCATGGTTCATGACTTGCACCTGCTCAGAATGACTTGTATATTGTTGAGTATCAAGTCCACTTTCTTCACCATTATCGTGAATCATCATCAAATTCTACAGTAAGAATACGGACATACCTACACAATAATTCAAGAGTATGCTTTAGTGAACTATTTTCTTTTGTTATCTTTCTTAACTTTCTGGCCATTGTCAAATCTTTATTACCATAAATTCCATCTAGCTTAGAAGTAATTGCATTCAGAATATTGTTTGGGTTCAACAAATTAAATGATTTTGATCCATTTCGATAAACTCCTTTTTTCCTTTTACCACCAACCATCTCATTAAAAAGTGGCAATTTTATCAATTGTTTGAGACTCAACCCCCCCAAGCCACCACACCGGCATTGTCAAAGCTACATCAATCACTAGAAGCTTTAATCAACATCATACATGGTCCTAACCTCTTTTGAATGTGAAAAATTCACTTGACGCAACAATGACACCTTTTGTCAAAAGTCTACTGCTCCATTATTGGTTCTCTCTAGGTGGTGATCATACAACGAATGATACTTCACGAAAATATAATCTTTAAATCTGTCAAAAGCAAGAGAAAGGGTCAATTAATGTAATGAACTGCTGTAAGTGCACGTCTATGTCAATAGCAGTCTAGATTGTTTGGGCTTATATTGTAATATGTCTTTGTAATGTGATTGTCATTAATGAACTTAGTATTATGAATAGAATACTAGATTAAGTTTAAGTATTGAATGCATAGTAAATCTGCTAAGTATGAATTGCGAGCTCGCAATTCATACAGATGTAATGCGACCCCGTATTTGCAGGGACAAATACGAGTCGATCATATAGGTAATGCGACCCCGTATTTGCAGGGACAAATACGAGTCGATCATATAGGTAATGCGACCCCGTATTTGCAGGGACAAATACGAGTCGATCATATAGGTAATGCGACCCCGTATTTGCAGGGACAAATACGAGTCGATCATATAGGTAATGCGACCCCGTATTTGCAGGGACAAATACGAGTCGATCATATAGGTAATGCGACCCCGTATTTGCAGGGACAAATACGAGTCGATCATATAGGTAATGCGACCCCGTATTTGCAGGGACAAATACGAGTCGATCATATAGGTAATGCGACCCCGTATTTGCAGGGACAAATACGAGTCGATCATATAGGTAATGCGACCCCGTATTTGCAGGGACAAATACGAGTCGATCATATAGGTAATGCGACCCCGTATTTGCAGGGACAAATACGAGTCGATCATATAGGTAATGCGACCCCGTATTTGCAGGGACAAATACGAGTCGATCATATAGGTAATGCGACCCCGTATTTGCAGGGACAAATACGAGTCGATCATATAGGTAATGCGACCCCGTATTTGCAGGGACAAATACGAGTCGATCATATAGGTAATGCGACCCCGTATTTGCAGGGACAAATACGAGTCGATCATATAGGTAATGCGACCCCGTATTTGCAGGGACAAATACGAGTCGATCATATAGGTAATGCGACCCCGTATTTGCAGGGACAAATACGAGTCGATCATATAGGTAATGCGACCCCGTATTTGCAGGGACAAATACGAGTCGATCATATAGGTAATGCGACCCCGTATTTGCAGGGACAAATACGAGTCGATCATATAGGTAATGCGACCCCGTATTTGCAGGGACAAATACGAGTCGATCATATAGGTAATGCGACCCCGTATTTGCAGGGACAAATACGAGTCGATCATATAGGTAATGCGACCCCGTATTTGCAGGGACAAATACGAGTCGATCATATAGGTAATGCGACCCCGTATTTGCAGGGACAAATACGAGTCGATCATATAGGTAATGCGACCCCGTATTTGCAGGGACAAATACGAGTCGATCATATAGGTAATGCGACCCCGTATTTGCAGGGACAAATACGAGTCGATCATATAGGTAATGCGACCCCGTATTTGCAGGGACAAATACGAGTCGATCATATAGGTAATGCGACCCCGTATTTGCAGGGACAAATACGAGTCGATCATATAGGTAATGCGACCCCGTATTTGCAGGGACAAATACGAGTCGATCATATAGGTAATGCGACCCCGTATTTGCAGGGACAAATACGAGTCGATCATATAGGTAATGCGACCCCGTATTTGCAGGGACAAATACGAGGCCAATCACAGAATGCGACCTCACATTAGTGACGGGCTGGGCTGGGTTTGCGAGGCCAACATGCTGAAGCCCATGTCGGGTGTTACTTATATAAACCGAACCCTAACAGAGTTTAGGGTTGAACATTTGTCGAAATATCAAGCATTATTGTGCAGGATTCGTCGTCAAAGGCTGTTCCGCTAGCCCGAAGAAGATCTGCGACCCCGCAGATGATCTAGGGGCTTTTTGTTGATCACCAAGTTATTGTGAGGGATTCCACACCTCAAGATAACCGGATCAAGCTATTGACGATCCGTACCAGGGGACTTACAATTGGTATCAGAGCCTCTTGGTTGAATACCGGAAGGTTATAGCTTGTTGGTGATAGACAATATTGATTTAGGGTCGTTTAGACGTGATTCTTTCACGAGTTTACGACCGGAAATCTTGTTTGTGACCTCTATTTGGGTTTGCAGCAGTCGAAAGTGTTTTGTTGGTGTTTAGGGTTTCGAATTCAAGAGATCTAAGGATTCCAACAGTTGTTGCGACCTCGCGGGCTCGTACTACCTCATCCAGCTCGTATTGCGACCTGGGTAGCTAATTACGACCTCGCTAGTTCAATTGCGACTTCGTGTTTCGTTTGCGACCTCGTGAGCTCTTTAAGACCTCGCCAGTTCAATTACGACCTCGAGTTGTTAATTGCGACCTCGCTTTTCTTCACGACCTCGTGAACTTTTACGACCTCGTTTTTATAAACAGTTCGTGAACTTTGCTAGCTCGGAGAAAATGACGTCTCAATTACCCGCAAATTATCAATCTCTGTTGAATCAACTAATTTTGATGGATCACGAAACCGGAAAGGCCAACTCACCGCCCAAGTTGATAAGCCTTGATAGATATTTCAGTTGGAAGGGCAGATTCGAGTCATATTGCAGGTTAATGGATGTAAGGATGTGGATATGTATTGTTAATGGTTATGTTCATCCTATTGTGCAAAATGACAAAGAAACTACTGGTTCGAGTGGTGGGAAAGAGCTTCGTATGAGCAAATGACTGTCGATCAAAAGTAAGATTATGAAGCAGAAAGTAAAGCTTTAGGATCACTCCGAATGGCTCTCCAAGGGGAATTCTTGCACTTGTTTGAAATGTATGATAGTGCAAAAGGCTTATGGGATGCACTCAAAGAGCATTGTGAAGGTGATGATGATCTCAAGAAGAGTAGGAAGGATTTGCTGAAGAAGCAGTATTATGTTTTTACTAGCTTCAAAGATGAACCTCATGATGAGATCTTGACTCGTTACAGTCATCTGCTCTTTGAGCTTGCATATTTTGGGTACAAACCTGATCCAAAAGATGTCATCGAGAAATTGTTGGAAGCACTTCCAGCTAAGTGGGAAGGGTTTGTCACTTCAATCCAACAAAATCCCGAATTCAGTTCATGGACTCTGGATCAGATCATTCGATAGCTGAGAGGTCAAGACATGAAACGAAAGTCGAAGGAAGCAGGTAGCAGTGATTTTGTTCAGCGTCCTGAACTCTATCATAGCAAATCAAGCGTTCCTTCTGCTAAATCTTCAAATGGAGGATTACTTCCTTCTATAGTGGAGACGATGACAAGATGAAGATGTCAACGGATTCTGATAGCAACTTGATATATGTAACTTCTCCAGAATCGGCCATGATAGTGCAAAATGGAAGTCAGAATAGTAGTTCTCCAAACTCGAGTTACACAGGGATGCCTATGAGCATACGATCTGCTGAGGGACAATTGGGCATGCTCGCTTCATTTATGTCTGCTCATGAAAAGTTAATTGGAGGAAAACTAACTGATCCTGATTTGGTTAGGGAGGATTACAAGCAAGTTGATCCAGATGACTTGGAAGAAATGGATCTGAACTGGCAATTAGCTATGTTAACATTGAGAGTTCAGCGTTTCACAGATAGAACCGGAAGGAAGGTTGTGAATGGCAAAGTAGGGTTTGATAAGACCAAGGTGAAGTGTTATAACTGTTATGGTTTTGGACATTTTGCAAGAGAGTGTCAGAGGCCAAGACGGGATAACAATTCAGCTATCGGCCGTCAGAACTTCAATCAAAGTGGTTCTATAGTGAGTCAGAATTCCGGACATCAATATGCTAATACTGGGAACCGAAGCTCAGGAGAAGCGGACAACTCAAGAGCCTTAGTTGTTCAATCTGATGGTACATATAATTGGGGTTCGACTAGTACCGATGATCAGAATCATGCATTCATGGCAATTATTCAAGACCTTGATGAAGAAATGAACGATCTTGCAGATAATTCATTTGATCCTATGGTATGTGCTAATGATCATGATAGTTTTCATCAGAAGGTAGAAGAGGAACATGAGTCATCAGAACCAGCAAGACCTGAGAGCGAAGATGAGACGAGCTTGATGGCACATCTTGAAGGTGTTGAACATAAGGAGCCACTAAGGAGAACTGAAGGGTTATGGTTCATTGATAGTGGATGTTCAAGACATATGACTGGTGACAAGAGACTGTTATCAGAGTTTACACCTATTAAAAGGTCCAATGTTAGTTTTGCTGATTTCAAAGAAGGAAAATTTTCCGGGGTTGGAAGAGTTGTAAAAGGAAGTGTTGTAATTGATAACGTTAATTTTTTTGAAAAACAGAATCAGAATCGTTTGACAGGCGTATCAATGTCTAAGAAGGACATAGAAAAGGAAAAAAGTCTATCTTACTCAATATACATTAAAGAGGAGTGATCGAGTTTTTACCGAGATGGAATTTTCAAGATTTTGCTTTCCTCGAGTTTTGATAGACAAGGTATGGAGTGTAGAAGTGAACATGGAGAATCGCAGCTATGATCATCCGAAAGTTGTTCCTCTTGTGTTAACTCCTGAACAAGAAGAGATTTGTAGGTCTCATGAACAAGCTGTCAAGGATTTTGCGGATATTGTTTCAGATGAAGAGAATGATCGACCCAAAGCCAACAGGGCTAGGGGTCCTTTGAAAAACTAATTGTTTTTGAATGTGCAGGAGCTGCTAGGGAAGACCGCAGGTTTATGGTTTGTCAGTAGCAAAAGTTCCAAGCACATTATGGAAGACAAGGGATTAATTAACGAAGTTTACTTCTGTTAAAGGATCCTATGTCTGTTTTGTAAATTTATTTTGTAATAAACAAAGTACTATAGAAGATCATGTTTAGATGATTATCTATAGTACAGATTCTCTTACTTTATTTTTCTTTGTTGTTGGTTATCATATGTGTCAGTTCCAGAAGTGCATTAGTTTAATCACAGGGATGAAGAAATTGGTGTTCTTGAGGAAGAAGACATCAGTGGATGTTTGTCTTAGGGGAGAGATCGGATTACATTACTGCAAGTGAATTCTCATTCACCAGCTCGGAATATCACGGTTAGGTTTTCCTTTGTACTCTCATAAAGACAGATTGTAAATCCACCATATCCATTACCAATAATCATGTTAAGCACAGTAGGACTAAGCACATAGACATAAGGTTTCATTTTATACGTGATTGTGCTGAAAAGAAACTAATAGTCCTAGAAAAGGTGTCGAGTGACTTTAATTTAGCTGTTCACTAAGGCTTTCGACCGAACTCGTTTCGAGTTGTTAGTCCAATTGATTGGAATGAGAAATCTATAGTGACAGTGTCTCTCAAAAGGAACTTTGTAAAATGAGTCAGTTTTTGTGTCGTAATGTATGTGTGTCATATAGTGTCAGATAAACAAAATAAAAATCAGAAAAATCAGAAAAGAAAAAGAAAATAATAAAAGGAATAAGGTCACTGCATCAAGATGTTTAGACGTGACGATACTTTAGCTTTTAAGCCTATTTAATTGTACTTTAAAATACTCAGTTCAGTGATACCATTATATGATGTATCGATAGGCACAAAGTACCATGGTTTCCTTATAATCTGAACTTAAATGTATACAATGTTCTTATGGGAAACGTATTCAGATATATGGCTGAGAATGCTTGTTCTTAAAATAGACAAGTCCTTTAAATCTTATGAAAGATCTTGCATTGTAATTATGAATATTTGGTCTTTATAAAGAAGGTCTCGGGTACATATATGTGTATGTATTGCTTTTTCGGATGTATATTTGTGACAAGATATGCAAATATCAAAATAAATCTATTGAAAAATATGAAGCTAATGTGGCCTTTGAGATTCGAACAAGTAAGTCCTTGGGGTGTCTTTGTATACCTAGCCTACCTAAAGCTTCCAACTTGGGATAGGTTGTCAGAAAGTTCGCTACACGGGTCTCATCGAAAGTCATGGGTTTTCATAAGTGCTTTAAAATAATGTCACAAATATGTAAGTACTTGACATTATGCAATGTTGAGTATATTTCCGTACGTGAGTCAAGTTAAGTCGCTTTGCGCGTGAGGAATCACCGACCTGTCACCACTGACTTGATTCTTAAAGACTTTCTCACTTTATTCACCAAATGTCTTAATCTTAGTGCTTGTGTCGATTGTGAGAGTGTATCTGAATATGGGGCACATAAGTTCGCAAACATGATTAAGTGACATATTAGGCTACTCGGGTTCATGGTGACTGTCCTTGGCCAGGGTATGTCGAAAGTGTCATAAACCAAAAAGGAAACTGGAAGTACCGAGTGTTTAAAAGGACAAACATATTGGTAATCGTTTTTGGATCACTGTTCATAACTAATAATAAGAGAATTATTTCTCGCTAGTAGGCTTATGTAACATGCTAATCTGATCTAATCAGCAGTAACTTTAGCTCTTGTAACTATGTTATTCGTTTATGTTCAGTGTATTTGTGTGTGTTTGTGTTTTTCGTGAAATGTGTAATTGTTATTATTATTTGTTTATGTTGTTGTTGTTAAAGACTCTAATTTTTGTTGTTGTTGTAAAATAAAAGTTCCTATTGCACGAGAGACAGAGTCAAAATAGAATCTAGTTTCCAAGAGGACTCAACTACGTTCTTATGGAACAGTAAATAAACGAGTAGGGTAGTTAAGCGATAGTGTTGTGATCAAAAGCTAAATGAAAGTATGTCACATTAACAGAATATAAGTTTAAGGAAAAGAACACAGAGATGTTAATTTCAATAAACAGATATTGAGTTAATGCATTTGCATTGATTCTTAGAAAGAAGACTTTCTCAAGAATGAACACAGAGATGTTCATAGTTTTGAATTTTATCTTTAAAAGAATCATTTTATATCTTAGAAAGAAGATTTTCATTAGAATGAACACAGAGTTGTTCATAGTTTTGAATTTTATCTTTAAAAGAATCATTTTATATCTTAGAAAGAAGATTTTCATTAGAATGAACACAGAGTTGTTCATAGTTTTGAATTTTATCTTTAAAAGAATCATTTTATATCTTAGAAAGAAGATTTTCATTAGAATGAACACAGAGTTGTTCATAGTTTTGAATTTTATCTTTAAAAGAATCATTTTATATCTTAGAAAGAAGATTTTCATTAGAATGAACACAGAGATGTTCATAGTTTTGAATTTTATCTTTAAAAGAATCATTTTATATCTTAGAAAGAAGATTTTCATTAGAATGAACACAGAGATGTTAATTTCAATAAAAAGATATTGAGTTAATGCATTTGCATTGATTCTTAGAAAGAAGATTTTCTTAAGAATGAACACAGAGATGTTCATAGTTTTGAATTTTATCTTTAAAAGAATCATTTTATATCTTAGAAAGAAGATTTTCATTAGAATGAACACAGAGTTGTTCATAGTTTTGAATTTTATCTTTAAAAGAATCATTTTATATCTTAGAAAGAAGATTTTCATTAGAATGAACACAGAGTTGTTCATAGTTTTGAATTTTATCTTTAAAAGAATCATTTTATATCTTAGAAAGAAGATTTTCATTAGAATGAACACAGAGATGTTCATAGTTTTGAATTTTATCTTTAAAAGAATCATTTTATATCTTAGAAAGAAGATTTTCATTAGAATGAACACAGAGTTGTTCATAGTTTTGAATTTTATCTTTAAAAGAATCATTTTATATCTTAGAAAGAAGATTTTCATTAGAATGAACACAGAGTTGTTCATAGTTTTGAATTTTATCTTTAAAAGAATCATTTTATATCTTAGAAAGAAGATTTTCATTAGAATGAACACAGAGTTGTTCATAGTTTTGAATTTTATCTTTAAAAGAATCATTTTATATCTTAGAAAGAAGATTTTCATTAGAATGAACACAGAGATGTTCATAGTTTTGAATTTTATCTTTAAAAGAATCATTTTATATCTTAGAAAGAAGATTTTCATTAGAATGAACACAGAGATGTTCATAGTTTTGAATTTTATCTTTAAAAGAATCATTTTATATCTTAGAAAGAAGATTTTCATTAGAATGAACACAGAGATGTTCATAGTTTTGAATTTTATCTTTAAAAGAATCATTTTATATCTTAGAAAGAAGATTTTCATTAGAATGAACACAGAGATGTTCATAGTTTTGAATTTTATCTTTAAAAGAATCATTTTATATCTTAGAAAGAAGATTTTCATTAGAATGAACACAGAGATGTTCATAGTTTTGAATTTTATCTTTAAAAGAATCATTTTATATCTTAGAAAGAAGATTTTCATTAGAATGAACACAGAGATGTTCATAGTTTTGAATTTTATCTTTAAAAGAATCATTTTATATCTTAGAAAGAAGATTTTCATTAGAATGAACACAGAGATGTTCATAGTTTTGAATTTTATCTTTAAAAGAATCATTTTATATCTTAGAAAGAAGATTTTCATTAGAATGAACACAGAGATGTTCATAGTTTTGAATTTTATCTTTAAAAGAATCATTTTATATCTTAGAAAGAAGATTTTCATTAGAATGAACACAGAGATGTTCATAGTTTTGAATTTTATCTTTAAAAGAATCATTTTATATCTTAGAAAGAAGATTTTCATTAGAATGAACACAGAGATGTTCATAGTTTTGAATTTTATCTTTAAAAGAATCATTTTATATCTTAGAAAGAAGATTTTCATTAGAATGAACACAGAGATGTTCATAGTTTATGACTTATGATAGTGAAGAATAACAAATTTGGAGAAGAAAATAAAAAATGTAGTTCTAGATTAAGTCATTGCTAGTATAGTGATGAAATAATGAAGAATAACATTTCTGTTATTTTTTATCTCTTTGTTTGTATTTTTGAGCTTGGTTGTGCAGGTGTTAGCACAAAGAAGCTTAATGGAAAGTCTGTAAGACTTATATTATGTTTCTTCTGATTATGAGGACAAGAAACATTTATGGAGACAAAGAATTGCTTTTGAAATAGGTTCCATGTTCCTGAAGTTTGTGATTCAAGTTTCAAAGTTTCTGGTTTTCATGGGAGTCACTCGTTCAGGATTGATTGTTGGAAATTTTACTTCTCTATTACATGCCGGTTAGGCAAGGCGAGCAGGGACTCGAGATATGCTTAATTCGGAGAGATTTATTGTTGAGGGGAGAACTACAACAAGCAATGGTGCATTAGTTGATTGTTATGACGATACAGAGAGTTTGAAGTTTGCTTCTCAAATCTGAAATTTCAGAGGATCAAGTTTCAGGTATGGCAATTATATTTTGTTGTCTCGAAATTATTTTTCAGTATGTTTGCAGAGAAGTCAATCCAAGGAAGGGTTTCTAAGCAAAAGACTGAAATATTCAAGACCTTGCTATTAAATGCTAAGGATATCAGGTTTTAATTGTTTTTGCTATGCAATTTTAACAAGATATTAATAGTTATGTCATTATTAGTTGAAGATCTTAGATATAGAAATAGTTTTATTTTAAATAAAAGATTATCAACTAGGTTATGTAAAACCTTAGACATAGACATTAAGTGAATGTAGAAGATTATTAAAATCTTAGACATAGACATAATGTGAATGTAAAAGGATTAATAAATCCTTAGATATAGACTTAATGTGAATGAAGAAGATTAAGAAAATCTTAGTCATAGACGTTAAGTGAATATGAAAGGTTATTGACTATATTATGCCTTAGACGTAGAAATGTTATGTTTGAATGTGAAATGCTACATAGTTAATATTTTCTGCCTTAGACATAGATATATCGTTTGAATTTGAAAGGTTTCAAAGAACATAAACCTTAGAAATTGAAACGCGTATATGAATGTTCTAAGTTAGTATAAATTGCTCTGATCATAGTTATGTATCCCAGTCATAATTTGAGGGGGAGTACATAAGAATGATTGTGGTTATATTGATTAATCATAGTTATACCTACTAGTCATAAAATTGAGGGGGAGGTATAAGAATGACGAATCAATTTTATAACTTTTTTAAGTGTTTACAAGTGGTTCAGATTCGGGAAAGCTTTCGTGCAGGTTTTGGAAAGATTGATCGTGGAAAAGTTAAAGAATTTCGGTAAGTTTATTAACTTTTCAGGTGTAAGACGAAGGTCAGGGAAAAGATGAAAATTTGATGCCTACAGGTTTGGTACAGGTTTGGTCATTTTAATTTTCATATTTCCAGGAAGTTCGTTGATCAATTATTCAGAAACTTTGACGAAAATTTGAAGTTTAAAGTGTGCAGGTTTTACGACCTCGTAATTAGCAAGAGGCAGAATACGACCTCGTAATTGGGTCAATTGGGCCTTATGCAGATACGACCTCGTAATTGGATGGGCCGGGTCGATCCAAGCCCATTCGGGTCGAGTGGGTATATATAACCCAATTTAACCCTAATACGACCTCACAATTAAAAATCACTTTCAGAGCTTTACGACCCCGAAATATCACTTTGCTACCCCGATTAAGATTTGATAGTTACAATTAGATCGAGTATTTTTGAAAGATATATTTGTGTTCATCTCGAAATACTGAATCTAGGTATACTATCTAATCATAATGTAGTTAACCATGCAACAAGAAAATCAAGAAAAAGGGATTCTAAATTTTCGAATTAGGTTTTCTAATTTTCTTCGATTTTGATGTTTTCTGGGTAAAACTAAGGGTTGGGGTATATTTGTTGTTTGAATACGAGTGTATAGAAACAACTTTTATAAGTTTTGGTTGGGTAAATCTCGAAATCGCATTGGGGAAGATGAACAGTGCGACGACCTCGCAAAAGTGGGTTTGCTAGCCCAGATTTGCGACCTCGCATTCGTCAATTTATTTTGACTTTGTTGACTTTCGGAATACGATATGGATTTACGACCTGGACTAATACGATGCCAAATTGGAAAATACGACTTCGTATTTTAGAGTTTGGTTGACCGTATTTTGACCTTGAAATACGACCTCGTACAGGGATACGACCTCGTGTTTTTGACTTAACAGATTTTCAAAAGTTTATTTTTTATAAAAATTTGAAAATGAGTTAATTTTTATATTTAGCTTAATTACAGAGATAATTTAAGTTAATTTAACAGATTTTCAAAAGTTTATGTTAATAAAAATTTGAAAATGAGTTAATGTATCTTTAACTAAATTACAAGGATAATTTATGTTAAACTATCTATAACTAAATTACAGAGATAATTTATGTTATGTTGTAAATTACAGGGATAATTTACATGTATTGACTAGATTACAGAGATAATACTAGTTGTATATGTTATGCATATGAATTTTTATGTCTATTTGAGTAATTAATTATTTGTTATTGATTACAGAAATGGCAAGAGAACTTGTATCAGATCATAACTTTCTAATTAATTTGGACGAGAATCAAGATGGAACAGAGTATTATCATGATATTTTTAGATTTTTGAAGCGGTCAAGAATTAATCACATTCTTACTCACTCACCTGTGTTATATGAGTCATACCTGGTAGAGTTTTGGGAAAATGCAAGGCATAAGAAGACTGCTACTCAGGAATGGATTGAAACAGTGGTTGCGGGCAAGACCATTAAGTTCTCAGCTTTCGATCTCATTGATATCTTGAAGTTAGGTACAGTAGATCAAGAAGGAGGAGAGAATGGACCTACTACTTTTAGTAGAGAGGTTATTGTTGGAGGATTTACTAGGATGGGATATGCTGATGATTTGAATGTGGGAACATTGAAGAAGTGCGGATTCTTTGGAAGGTGGAGATACTTAGCGCACGTATTGTTGGTTAGTTTGTGTAGTAGAAGAACCGGATGGGATACGCTTAATCAAGAATCTCAAGCTTAGATGGTTGGTCTGGTATACAACAAACCGTATAGCTTTTCTAAGTATTTCTTCAACGAATTGAGGAACAAACAACTGCCAGACAAGGGCATAGGTTTATGTTTTACCCTAGATTCGTTATGATGATCATTAATCATCATATTCCTAATCTGCCTGTTACTAAGTCAGTTCTGAAAGTGACATCTATTGTAAAAAGGGCATATGATGAGCTCAAGAGTCTCTTTGATGGCGATCCAGGTGCTCAAGATATTCCTTTGTTTGGAGCTCTAGTGGATATTAATTTCAATCCACCTACAGCTGAAGAGTTTGCCAGATTCAGGACTGAGATTGTTCCACATAAGCCAATAGCTAATCCAGTTCCTCTACAAATGGTGATGCCAGATGTGTCAATGGGTGACATAGCACAACCACAGGTTCAAGGCACAGAAGAGGTGATAGTTGAGAGAGATGTGGTTCTTGAAAAAGAAGTAGAAGCTCATGAAGACATCGTTGATCATGTTGCTAGTACTTCTGAAGGTGCTTCAAAGAAAGTTTCATCTGATTCAGGTCTAAAAAGGAAACGAACAGAGTCTTCTAGGGAATCTGAGGTACAAGAGGTTGAAGAAGTACCTGTTCCAAAGAAGAAAACTGTTATCAAATTGAAAGTTAAAGAGAAAACTGCTACTAGTGGAGAAGATGAGACGATCAAAACTCCAGAGGCATCAAGCAGAGTTCTTGAACAGAGGTCTAGGAGATCAGTTGAATCACATGCAGAGACAGTGATACCAAGGAGATCTCAGAAGACAACTGTAAATCTTGAAAGGCCGTCTACAACTCATATAATGCAAGATTCAGTGCCTAATCCCGAACCAAGAACTGAAGCAACTACACGTCAAGTTCCTATATTACCACCAGTGTTTGGTATGGCTGACATGAAAGGAAAGATGACTGTGTTAGAGGCTAGAGTTAATGGCTTGTTTGATGAGTTGGAGAAACAAAAGAAGAACCATGAGAAAGAGATGCAGAAAAAGCAAAAAGAAGTTGAGACGTTAAAGAAAGCTCTTAATGATGAAAGAAAGAATCATCAAGACTTTATTAACACTCTCATGTCCAACTTTGACATGGTTCGTAGTGAAGCTACTCAGGCAGAAAGTTCGGCTACTAGACAAGATTCAAGGAGAGAAGGTTGAAGCCTATGCTACTACTGCTTGCTCAAGAATCGTGAGTTTTCATTGGGATGATTACTCATTATCAGGAGAACAGACGGAGTGCAGTATTTGGACTATAATGAAGAAGCCATCAACTCGCTAACTGATGTTGATTTTTGGTGTTTGGCTAGGCTAGAACTAATCAATCCTAGTGGGTCTGAGTTTGGAAAGTATATTGCTAGGTCTATAGCGAAAGATATGAAGATCAAGGATCCTTCTCAGAGAAAGTATCATCCACAGGATGGCAAGATGGTCAAGGATAAATCAAAGATAGATCCGAAGACAAAGAAGCCTGTCGTTACTTTGAAGTATGAGCCGACCAAGTTTGCCAAAGAAGTGCCTTTGAAGAAATTCAAGAAGGACTTATTGGATAATATGATAGGCTGGTACTTTGATAGTAAGACATATGAAGCTGTGATGTATGGTGATCATTACTATGAGATTGTCAGGATTTATGAGCCTTTGCATCTAGTGAACTTCTGTAAGAAAGATCTGCTGAAGCTGAACAATGTTAATATTTGGTTTCCAAAAGATTTTCAGGGTCCAACGTTGCGATATAGGAATACAGTGAGTTTGTGCTTGAAGATTGGCTTACATTCAGATTGTGATTTCTATAAGGCTGCAGATGATTCAGAGGAAGTTCAGAAGAAGAGGGCTGATAAGAAGAAGCAGAGGAAGTAGATTAATGACAAAGATAAGACAAAGAAGACAAAGAAGCCTGTCGTTACTTTGAAGTATGAGCCGACCAAGTTTGCCAAAGAAGTGCCTTTGAAGAAATTCAAGAAGGACTTATTGGATAATATGATAGGCTGGTACTTTGATAGTAAGACATATGAAGCTGTGATGTATGGTGATCATTACTATGAGATTGTCAGGATTTATGAGCCTTTGCATCTAGTGAACTTCTGTAAGAAAGATCTGCTGAAGCTGAACAATGTTAATATTTGGTTTCCAAAAGATTTTCAGGGTCCAACGTTGCGATATAGGAATACAGTGAGTTTGTGCTTGAAGATTGGCTTACATTCAGATTGTGATTTCTATAAGGCTGCAGATGATTCAGAGGAAGTTCAGAAGAAGAGGGCTGATAAGAAGAAGCAGAGGAAGTAGATTAATGACAAAGATAAGACAAAGATAGATCCGAAGACAAAGAAGCCTGTCGTTACTTTGAAGTATGAGCCGACCAAGTTTGCCAAAGAAGTGCCTTTGAAGAAATTCAAGAAGGACTTATTGGATAATATGATAGGCTGGTACTTTGATAGTAAGACATATGAAGCTGTGATGTATGGTGATCATTACTATGAGATTGTCAGGATTTATGAGCCTTTGCATCTAGTGAACTTCTGTAAGAAAGATCTGCTGAAGCTGAACAATGTTAATATTTGGTTTCCAAAAGATTTTCAGGGTCCAACGTTGCGATATAGGAATACAGTGAGTTTGTGCTTGAAGATTGGCTTACATTCAGATTGTGATTTCTATAAGGCTGCAGATGATTCAGAGGAAGTTCAGAAGAAGAGGGCTGATAAGAAGAAGCAGAGGAAGTAGATTAATGACAAAGATAAGACAAAGATAGATCCGAAGACAAAGAAGCCTGTCGTTACTTTGAAGTATGAGCCGACCAAGTTTGCCAAAGAAGTGCCTTTGAAGAAATTCAAGAAGGACTTATTGGATAATATGATAGGCTGGTACTTTGATAGTAAGACATATGAAGCTGTGATGTATGGTGATCATTACTATGAGATTGTCAGGATTTATGAGCCTTTGCATCTAGTGAACTTCTGTAAGAAAGATCTGCTGAAGCTGAACAATGTTAATATTTGGTTTCCAAAAGATTTTCAGGGTCCAACGTTGCGATATAGGAATACAGTGAGTTTGTGCTTGAAGATTGGCTTACATTCAGATTGTGATTTCTATAAGGCTGCAGATGATTCAGAGGAAGTTCAGAAGAAGAGGGCTGATAAGAAGAAGCAGAGGAAGTAGATTAATGACAAAGATAAGACAAAGATATAGATATGTTAACGTCTAGAAGCTATTGCCAAGGGGGAGTCTGTAAGTGCACGTCTATGTCAATAGCAGTCTAGATTGTTTGGGCTTATATTGTAATATGTCTTTGTAATGTGATTGTCATTAATGAACTTAGTATTATGCATAGAATACTAGATTAAGTTTAAGTATTGAATGTATAGTAAATCTGCTAAGTATGAATTGCGAGCTCGCAATTCATACACATGTAATGCGACCCCGTATTTGCAGGGACAAATACGAGTCGATCATATAGGTAATGCGACCCCGTATTTGCAGGGACAAATACGAGGCCAATCACAGAATGCGACCTCGCATTAGTGACGGGCTGGGCTGGGTTTGCGAGGCCAACATGCTGAAGCCCATGTCGGGTGTTACCTATATAAACCGAACCCTAACAGAGTTTAGGGTTGAACATTTGTCGAAATATCAAGCATTATTGTGCAGGATTCGTCGTCAAAGGCTGTTCCGCTAGCCCGAAGAAGATCTGCGACCCCGCAGATGATCTAGGGGCTTTTTGTTGATCACCAAGTTATTGTGAGGGATTCCGCACCTCAACATAACTGGATCAAGCTATTGACGATCCGTACCAGGGGACTTACAACTGCAAAGGTGCTATTACTTGATTCTACAGCTTGTTACTTTACACCAAAGAAAAACACAAATAATACTGAAGGTAGGAAAGATAGCGATAGCCATTAGCAGAAAAGATAAAAACAAAAAATATTTTATAATCAGCAAAAACATGTTAAGGCGTGATAAATGGTTGCAGCTGTATTTAGACTAGATATTTGTGTCCATGTAACATGCTTTCCACGGGACTGTCACAAGATCTGTCACGCCATTGTAATACAAGTACCACCGTATTGTTGTATTTGCAGTCAGAAAGTATTACATTAGTAAGATACTTGATTCTTATTGATAGTGCAATCTGATAACTTAACCCCAAGCCAGAATCAGAACCTTCTGAAAAAATACACTTGAAAGCTAGGAATGCACTAAAATAAATACAAAATGAAATACAAAATATCATTCAGCTGTAAGAACTTTGTGAAGTATAGCACTATGTTTCCTATTTGAAGCTTTGTGGAGTCTCTTACTTACCTTTAGATCCCTTAGATGTAGGGAGGATGCAGCTGAACCAAGAACATACTCAATAGTCAATAGTATGTATTAGTTGATGTGCCGGAAATTCACCGAACTCAAATTCCTCATAGCTCTGGTTCAATATTGCCTTTGACATTTCCATGTGGTTCGTAGGTTTCACCTTGTTGTCCCTAGTAAAAAATGTCACAACATTGCACTAAATATTATAATAAAATAAGTTTTCTGCTTCTTCAAAAGAAATGGCTTGAAATCAGCATCCATTGTACAGCAATAAGTGCCATCAATAGCAGAGTAACTGACAAATGCTTCTTATGACTTTTAAGAATTAGTTATAAAAATAGATCTTATGACAAATGTGATGACGAACTAATTATTATAAGATATTAGAATGGATAAATTCTTGTTGCTTTCTTTTTTTCGTAAGGTAATTACCACTAATCTGAAACAATTTAAACGCAAGCATATTCATCTAAACTCTACAAAATTTCAGATTAAATTGGGCATAAATTAGTCGAAAATACTATTTTTACATACCTTCATAAATATGTGAAATCCAAACATTTATGTACAGATATGACTCTAATTCTTCCCCTAAACGACAGCCAAACACCCTGGCCACCCACTTGAAAAATGACATTGCATCCGTCCTTTAGGGTTTGACAAATCTATTAACATCTTAAATAAAAGGTTGAAACAAAGAATAGGCCTTTTTATTTTGGATTTATATCTTGAAATGTTTTGAATTTCAATGTAATTGGTGGACATGTGGTATCCACTAATTTTCTTTCCTAATCTTGCTCCTGATTTTTCCACATGTCATCATCCAATAATTAGGAGGATTTTTAGGCTATTTTATTAGGAGGATTAATCATTTCCCTTTTATAATATATATAACTTTTCGTCTTAAAAATTTATAATTTTAAGAACATGAATATAACATATACGGACCATTAAAATTGTTTTGACTATCAAAACTCAGAAAATCTTAAAAAGTAATTTTTAAAATATAATCTGCTACAAGAATATATAGTTTTATTTAAAAATGGAATAGATACTATATGTACAGTTATATACTTATATTAATACACAAATTGTTTTCAAAATTTTCATGATATTAGTTATGTTACAAATTAGGCTTAATTCTTAGTTGATTTGAATCTTTTTATTACCTACAAATTGTAACTGGATCATTTAAAAGCATAAATTGGACCATTATAATTGTTATGAATTTTAAATTAACAGACAAATTAATTGTACTAAATTCATACGAGTTTATGCACAAAAAACAATTGGATAATACTAACATAATATCTGTACAAAATAGCAAGATTGAATATTTTCTTTAGCTGATGTTCAATAATTATCCATTATGCCTAAACATGTTTATTTAATTTCCTAAGTAATTTTTGAAAGTTATACCTATAGTTAAATAGTTATGAAATACATTACCCTAACTATCACAAGATAATTGTTAGATTTTTATTTTAGTTTGTTTCATACCTGCGCAATGATACGGTACCGATGTGGTGGTGGCAGCGTCGGCGATAAATAGTGTATGTAGTTGATGTAATGAGGGTAGTATATTTCTTTTTTTATTTAAGGGATACATGATGTCAATAGATAAGAGGGGCATATTGATCATTTTGTATATCATAAAATTGTAACTTTTCAACATGGGCCAATGATTTATATATAGAAGTCTATAGAATTACATATATGTTTCGTTTAAAATTTAAATATTATACTAAACAAGCATCTTATATCTATATTTATTTTTACATCGTAATTATACAAAGATATAACACACAAATGTTAAAAAATATAAAAAAACATTTTCAATTGATAACATCCTCATTTTAGTAAATAGTATATATATATATATATATAATATATATACATATATATATATATATAGGTTTTAGGTAAAATAAAAGTATTAAAGTAAAACAAATAAAACAATAGGTTTCTCTTCACTGAAAATCACCATGCATCATGAAAATCATCGTGCATCATTGCTTCGTGAATCTTCGTGCATCAATTTAACCATGATCTAAGGGTCAAGATCTTGTCCTATTTGTTTTACTTTAATACTTGTTTTATAATACCCAACCCCTATATATATAATTATATATATATTAATATATAATATCATATTTTAAGCAAATAGTATATATATTTAACTTTACACCATCATTATACAACAATATGACATACATATTTTACTAACTTTTTTCAATACGAAATACTTTTTAATAATAATATCATTATATTTCAACATGTTTTATATAACTATTAATTATATATTATAAAAATTTATATATTTATCTCGTGTATTACGCGGGAAAATAATCTATTTAATATATATTATCTATAACTATTAATGGTGTTATTATAAAAATTTAATTTGTTTAGCCCGCGTATTACGGGGGAAAATAATCTAGTTGTCATATAAACCATTAGGTGGTTTTGAAAAGAACCAACAAGGGAAAACTATCCAAGACTATACATCTAGGCTCTAGCTCTCATTTTGTGACCAAAAGCTAAGATATAATCTTGGACAAAAAACCATCAGGTGGAATTGGAGTTCTTTTTCTCGAGCAAGTAACCAACAAGTCCAACAATGACTAACTTATCTTGTATAAACAGAAAATGTTGGAACTTTTTATTTTTTTAATTAGTCCACCCGACTTTTAATTTGTCATTACTATCTGATGACATTCCATACCCCTCCAGCGGTACGAAGAAGGAACAGTAGCACGTTATGACATGAAGGTTGTCTGTAACGGAGGATCGCGCAAAAGATGGAAAGATAAGTATTGTCCCCCTATAAAAAAGGGATTTGTTCTTATCAGGAAGGGCCGGTAATTAAGGAAGTTATACTCCTGGCCTTTTATGAAGAAAACCCTAAAAGACTTGGCTTCCTCTCCAAGTCGAACCTCCTCTATAAAAAGGAGAGGCATAAGACCTTTATAGGCATTCCCGATTCACTCTAAAAATACTCGTCGATTCAATACCTCCTGCTGGACTCAAAGTCTACTAAAAAGCACGATAATAATCGGCTGGTATTCACATTATACGATCAAACAGATCAGACCACATTTAAAACACAATAGCACGATCTCAATCGGCTATATACTCGATTGGCGTAAAGAGATTAACTCTACCTTTTGGGAATCGCCAACAAACAACCAAAAACACCTATCATCCCCTTTTCTAAACCTAATCTCGGTTTGGTGTACAATTATTTGGCGCCATCCGTGGGACCCGCGCATCACTCAAAATCAAAAGACCCGTAATAAAGTTTTTTGTGCATTCACACCGCAAGAAATGGTGAAGAAAAACAAAAACAGATCTATGAAAAACAGGAGGTCTACCCTGACAATCAGCCAGGCAACGGCGAACCGCTCAGATCTGACTAAGGCTGAACCAGAAGGTTTTTATTTCCCTCCTCTGGGGGAAAATAAGCCTCCCAATGACCCTCTTATTATCCAAGCCACAATATTTAATATCTAGGTACAGAGAGTCTACCTAAATAGCGGAAGCGAGTGCGATGTCATCTTCGAACATTGCTTCCTCAAACTACCAAATGCCTTACGAGCCCGAAAATTGGACTCCCGGGGCCCATTAGTTGGCTTTTCGGGAGAGCATGCATGGCCGCTGGGGGAAATTGACCTAGACGTCACTATCAACGATGGGACGCACGAGAGGACCGAAACATTGGACCTCTCGATAGTACGATCTCCTTCGCCCTACAACATTCTTTTGGGAAGGGCTGCAATGCAGCGGATGGAGATAGTACCCTCAGTGATCCATAGGCTCGTCAAGTTTCGATCTGAAACAGGGATAGGCACGATCTGCTCGTCTTATGAGCCGACGAAACAAATCAACGATGTGAAAAGGATAGAAGACGGAGATTGCTTCGCCCCGAAGGAACCGCAGAGAGAAGAAGATACGACGAAGATCGTAGTTAACCCATACTTTCCGGATCAGACGGTCTCTATAGGTGCCCATCTTTCAGATGCATGTAAACACAGACTCCGGAAGCTACTACAATCAAACATAGATATTTTCGCATGGGAGTACAAATACATGATCGGGGTCCCTAGGATCCTGACGTTGGAAGGAAAGCCATTCGTGACGGAGCACCGTTTGAACGAACGAAAGCATATAGAGCCGGTTCACCAGAAAAAACGCAGCCTCTCCGCTGACAGAGACGAGGCTGCTAGGAAAGAAGTAGAGGAACTACTTGTAAGTGCACGTCTATGTCAATAGCAGTCTAGATTGTTTGGGCTTATATTGTAATATGTCTTTGTAATGTGATTGTCATTAATGAACTTAGTATTATGCATAGAATACTAGATTAAGTTTAAGTATTGAATGTATAGTAAATTTGCTAAGTATGAATTGCGAGCTCGCAATTCATACAGATGTAATGCGACCCCGTATTTGTAGGGACAAATACGAGTCGATCATATAGGTAATGCGACCCCGTATTTTCAGGGACAAATACGAGGCCAATCACAGTTACGACCTCGTAAAAGTGACGGGCTGGTCTGGGTTTTCGAGGCCAATGTGCTGAAGCCCATGTCGGGTGTTACCTATATAAACCGAACCCTAACAGAGTTTAGGGTTGAACTGATACGTCCCACGGTGTATCAATATACCAGAGTATATTGAACACAGAACAGTTGTAGAGGGGGGTGAATACAACTTTCCACAATCTTTACAAACTTTTAAACATAAAATGTTTTAAGATTCAGACAAGGAAATTAAGCAAGTAAGTAAAGTGCAGGAATCATTAAAACAGTAAAGCAGTAAAACATTCTTGAACACAGATTGTTATTTTTCAAATGTAATCCTTTATTAAGAAATAATCTATACAAAGAATTACAGGGTTGTTGCGGAATAAAGATAGCCTATAGATATCTAAACAACCTTATGAAATGACAAACAACAATCAATCAGTTTCAGCTCAAGAGAATCAGCCCAAGCTGATCTCGTACAGACTAAGCTGTGTGTAAGAGCAGAGAAACTTATGTGAAGAATGATTCTCAGGAAAATGCCACACATATGCAATCCATGAATGATGCTTTTATAGGCACAAGCGCTCATTCATTAGGTGTCCGTTGTAGCTACGTGTTCTTCAATCAGTGGTCGATGAGGGAATAATCAATCGTGCCTCTTCATGGTACTTGTGGTCCCCCACGTACTGACGCACATTCTTTCATCCACCAATAGGAGTATGGACACGCATATGTAAACAACCACCAACCTGGATCCTAGGAATCTTCCTAGTCACGTCATTTGTCCTTATCTTCAAATCCAGGTTATTATCTTCACTTGATTGTCAGACACAGATTGGGCCGTTTGTCAAGGCACCAATCTGCCTAAGTGTTTCCAAGCTGACTGCTAATCCCAAGCTGTCTTCCACTAACATCTTGGTCTTCTATCTTCAATCCTCCTCTTTGATTTGGGCTGAATGCTAATACAATTTGATGTAGCTTGAATAACACTTGCTTCCATAAGATATTACAATTTAAGAATATGAAGCGTGATCTGGGTCAAAGACAGATCGTAAGCTGTATCAGCTTAGTCTGACCCAGATCAGAGTACAAGACCCAAAAGATTACTAAGTGTTTATAGGTCAGATTTGTCATCATTAAATTTACAATTAACATTGGGACTCAACAATCTCCCCCTATTTGATGATGACAAAACCCAACTACACTTGTAACTATCATCTTACAAAGAATCAAAAAAAATGACTAACAGTTTGTGACCCTTTGAATCTTTTGGGTTCTTTTCAATCTGATATGAAATTATAACAAGACAACTGAATTTGTACAACTACTTGTATATTTGAGGAATACAAAGTATTGCAATAAGACTTTAATCCCCAATTAACTCTACAGTTTCTTGCTTAACTTCAAAAGATGGAGCAATCGTCACATCTACCTGCCTATCTAGTCCTTCATCTATAAGGAACTGCTCATACCCATTACTTTGTTCACTGAAAGTAACACAAAATCTGTACAAGGTAAAAAGGTGCATAGTTGGTACCTCTTTCAGCTCAGCAGTCCTTTGAAATGCAAGTCTCCCTCTTGTATCCACAAAATACATACCATGTTCAAGTTCAGTAATGTGCATTCCACTTCTTGCATTTTCCACACCAGCAGGAAGAGACAGATTAAGATGACTTAGAATTTTGTCTAGAGCATCAGTAGATAATAGCCCAAGAAACTCTGAAGGGTTCAAATTTCTGAGGAAGTCTGTGTGATCACCTTCAGGAGCTTGGAGTCTAACATTTCTTTTCCTCTTCTTCTTGAGTGGCTCTTCTGACTCATCTTCATCATCCATATCAAATGCTTTTGGTCTTGGAAGGCCAGTAATATTAATTTTGTATTTCACAACTGCAGCCAACTTTTTCTCAATGGCTTCCAAGACAGTCTCTTTGTGGATTCCAGGCATACCAGTGATAAGGTCATGCAACTCAACCCATTCTGTATAACCTAGATCAAGCAATTTGTCAAGATCATAGGTTTCCCAGTTAGTTTTAAAACCTTTCCTTGTAAACCTTATGTTGGGAATGCTTTTTCCTTTTCGCCTTTTCAAAAGAACCTGGTGGATTGGTTCTGGATGCCTTCTATAATGAATATTTTCAGTCACTTGTCTTTTCTCCAAGGCATCAAACCAACTATGGGCTTTCACACTCTGCCCCACATCTTTAACCTTCTGAGATGGTTTTGAATGAACCACCATTTTCCTCTTTTCTTTACCTTTCCTCACAACTTTCTTTTTAGAACCAATAGCTGCAGGATCTTTTTCATCTTCTTTGTTTAATTGTTCTTGAACAGCCTTGGCAATTTCAGAATCAGACTTTGTTGCAGCAATTCTCTCTCTTTCTAGTCTGTCCTCCTTTATCATTTTGTATGCCACCTCAACTGTTACACCAAGCTGTGATGCAGTTTCAGTTGCCATCTCCCAATCCTTCTCTTTCTCAGTTAAGACCTTCACACCACTTGACCCAGCTTCAGTTCTCTTTTTGATCATGAACTGGGATAGAGTGGCTGTGTCTTCACTTGATGAAGTTTCATCAATTTGTACTTTGGGAGCTGGGTCAGCTTGAGATGGCACAGATTGTACAGGGTCAACTTGGGAGAACTTTCTTTTCTTTTTAGCCTTCTTTTCTTTTTCAACTACCTTTTCCTTTTCAACTCCACCAGCCTTCCTTATATCTTTTTCAACACCAACTTCCTTCCTTATATCTCCCATATCACCAACAGTCTCCCCCTTGGTAGTATCACTCTCCTTCTCAGTTTCTTCATTCAATTTTCCAACAGCACCAGACTCAGATTCTGGTCTTTTTATCTCTTCCACATTCTCCTTCTCACTTTCCACACTAGAACCATACACAACCAATCTTCTATCTTTTTGAGCCTCCTCAGCTCTAGCCTTATCCTGTCTCACTTTCAACCTTCTAAGATAATCTTCAATATCTCTATCAACTTGAGCTTTTTGTCTTTTAATTTCAGCTTCACTCATAGCACTTCTCTTCTTAGTGTTCTTCTCCCCCTTTTTGTCATCATCAGCAGGGAAAGAACTCACTGGAGTTACAAGAAGGCCTTGGAGTGCACTATTGATCAAGTCAATTTTGATATTGGTGAGACAACAGGATCTTCTAAGCTCAACATAGTCTTCATGGAGGAGCTCTATCTTGGATTTAACACCCTTAGACACTTCAATCAACTCTTTCTTGAAATCTTCTTGTGACTTATTTGCAGATTGAAGTTCTATGGTGACATCCCTTGTGAATTTGGTTGCAGCATTTTCAATCTGACCCAGAGTGCTCTTGTTTCTTTCATTTTGTTCATTGACTGCCTTTGTAAGCTTATCAAGAGACTCTGTCAGCTTGCTCTGGTTCTGCTGCATTACATCAACTGCTTTCTTAACATTATCTTCCAATGCAGTCTGATCAAGACAAAGCCTGTCCACCTTCTTATCCGTCAAATCCTGATCCTTTTGGATCTTTTCCAAGCATTCGGTCAGTTTTGAGCTCTCAACCTTAGAGGTTGAAATGAACTCAGTGAGCTGACCCACCACATCTGAGAATGAGATAGTGGCAGCTTGGGAAGGACTTGCAGTTGGCTTAAAAGCCACTGACTCTGGAAAGAGCAGCCTGCAAACCTTAGTTTCAGGGTCATTGGGAATGTTTAGAAGGGGGTGGAGGTTCAAGGAGTTTTGGAACATTTGCTCATGAGAGTGAGTCTCATGAGTGGATTTTCAGAATTGATGATGAGTTGGTCAGCCTGAGAAAGATTGACGTTTAATTCAGGCTGAGGGCCAGTGGGAATATGTTGATCTTGAATTTGATCAACTCCTCCTTTGGCATCTTCCATCAGAGCATCCCTTGATGATGGATGGGCAAACTCATCATCGAATGAAGAATCACTTCCGGAGATAGTGACCATATTCTCATTGACATCGAGAGGACCATCAATGGTTCCCTTTGCTGCACAAGGGGCTGACATGACTGCCTTAAAGACAGCCAAGTAACCTGCAGAATCCCTCTGTCCAAGGACAGATGCAGACACAGACTCTGCAGGTGTAATGTTTTGTGTAGTTGATTGCCCTTCAACCAAGGTGTGTTGTTGCACCAAAGTATCCTCAGGGAGAATTGAGGCCTGTACCCCTCCTTGTGACATAGAAGGGGCATTGGAAGCCTGTGCAGACTTAGAGTGTAAGAAAGAAAGAGTCTGATCAGCTTGGGGAGAAGAAGCAGTGTCACCAATGCGTTCGATACTTCTCTCCTTGGGCTGACCGTCCTCAGGAATGATGTGCATTGACTCTGACTCACTTTGGATCTGGGCTAGATCCACTGTTACCCCTTTTATGATATCATCAACCTTTTGGGAGGCTGATGACGGTGAAATCGGTTTTGACACAGTCTGACCTTGGGAGGAGGTCTTTCTTTCAATACCTTCACCCTGTTTGGAGGGTTGGGTAGCAATGGGTGTTCCCTTTAACTCGTCTACACTCTTTTGGGAGAGTGCAGATGGGCGTGGTGTATTCGGCTTGTCAGCTTGGGTGGCAGGGACAACTTTGGAATGTTCCTTAGCTTTCCCAGCACCTTGGGGGATCTCAAGAGATGTTGCATTATCAACCCCAGAAGCTGACACAGATTTCTTTGAAGATTTTTTCTTTTTGACCTTGAGAGGTACTAAGTCCTCAACAAGGGGTCTTTTAGAGTCGGATTTTGAGCGATTGATGAAGGTGTGGCTAGGGAGGCTGATGTTTTGGCCAACCCTTCACCCTCTTTTGTAGGAGTAGAATGAATAGATCCAGAAGAGTTTGAGGGTTCAGAAGCATGTGTACCTGGGTCCCCCTGATTGGCAGATTGAGCGTCAGACCCAGATCGCGTCGAAGAAGGGACAGCTTCCCTTAATGCTTCTTGTTCCTCCTCTCTTTTCCTGCAAAAATCAAGGTAAATCTGCATTGCTCGGGTCAGACCCTGCACAGATACCTTTGGACTATTGAAGATGTTGTTATTTATGGGCTTACATTCTACAGTCTGACCAGTTGCCAGACTGAAATCATTGTCAAGAATAGCCTCAATGATAAGAGAAAGAATCCTACCATAAGGTATGGTAAGACTCTTCTTATTAACACGATCAACAAGGTCCTTAAAAATTAAAGCAGCGAAGTCTATTCTGGTCATGGTGACCATTGCATGAAAAATTTGCAATTCTAGGACATTAGGCTGATCAAAGCTGCCTGCCTTTACTTGTAAGGTTTTTGAAATTGTGCTCAATAAATAGTTCCAAATACCAGTTAAATGTTTCATTTTGACAACTGAAGCCAGTGGACCAGTATATCCAACTTTTTGTAAAACAATTTTGGCTTCAGTGTGAGACACAACAACATCGTATTCATCATCAGGCATATATGACAGCTCAAATGCAGACTTAAGCCTCTCGTAAGAAATATATACCTTCTTCTTACCATTGAGGATTGAGCCATAGATTGCAGCATCTCTTTTCTTATTCGGTTTTACAACACAGCTCGCCCAAAATTCACACAAAAGATCTTGAAACACCCAGTCTGGCTTTTCAAGCATCACTTTCCCAAACGGATGATACCACAAGAAAGCTACTATCTCATCGTATCCTTTTGCCCATGAGGGAGGATGAATATTAGCATACACCAGACTACCAATCTTGATTTTACCAGTATCAAGATCGGCCGGAACCACTACTACCTTATCTCCAACCACATAAGGAGACAGCTTATTAGCGCTTATTGGAGCAAGAATTTGACTTTCAGATTCAGAAGAAGATTGCGAATCATTAGAGTGAATAGAAATAGATGATGATGCCATTTTAAAAACAGATTTTAGAAGAAATTAATTTTAATAAAACAGTAATCCGATTAGAGAAAGAAATTGATTTGAAAAAAATATGAATAAGTGATTTTGGATTTAGGTTTAAACTGATGTTATATACACCCCAAAATATCTTATTTGAAAAAGTTGGAGAGAGAAAGATTTTGATTGGACGATCAACAAGTAGTGGTGGTACTTTTTCAGTAACCAGTATGGACCACTACACGTGTCACGCCCCAATAGGATCATCAAGTAAACTAAATAAAATAATGAAAGTAATAAAACGCACTGAGATATTTAACAACAAAAATAACCACGAAGCTGGGTCAGACTCAGCTTACTCTCTTTCACTAGTAAAGCACCAAGTGTGAAAGAGTAGTCTGGGTCTGACACAGCTTACCCTCAGAAATTTAGTAAAAACTCTAAGGGGTCAGATTTGCTATTACTTAGCTCACTGTATTTTACAAATTTAGCATACCTAGCTTACTTATGAGGTGATTGAACCTTGATTCATCCAATGGCTTGGTGAACAAGTCAGCAAGCTGATTGTCTGTTGGAATGAAGTGGAGTTCAACATCTTCTTTCATTACATGATCCCTAATGAAATGATATCTTATATCAATGTGCTTGGTCCTTGAATGAAGTACAGGATTATTTGAGATTGCTATGGCACTGGTACTGTCACAAAAGATTGGAGTCTTTGTTGCAGTGACACCATAGTCTTGAAGCTGATATTGCATCCAAAGAATTTGGGAGCAACAACTTCCTGCAGCAACATATTTAGCTTCTGCAGTGGAGATAGAAACTGAATGCTGCTTCTTGCTGGACCAGCTTACAAGTCTATTGCCAAGCAATTGACAAGCTCCTGAAGTACTTTTTCTGTCAATCTTACAGCCTGCAAAGTCAGAATCTGAATAGCCAATTAGATCAAATCCTGAGTCTTTGGGATACCAAAGACCCAGATTGGGACTACCTTTAAGGTATCTAAAGATTCTCTTCATAGCCTTAAGATGAGATTCCTTAGGTCTAGCTTGATATCTTGCACAAAGACATGTAGCAAACATAATATCTGGTCTACTAGCAGTTAGGTAAAGTAATGATCCTATCATACCCCTATAAGCTGTGATGTCAACAGATTTCCCATTTTTATCTTCATCCAGCTTATCACCAGTTCCCATAGGAGTTTTCATAGGTGAGCAATCAGTAAAACCAAATTTGTTTAAGAGATCTTTAACATACTTTCCTTGGTTTATGAAAATTCCATTTTTAGTCTGTTTAACTTGTAAACCCAGAAAATAGTTTAGTTCTCCCATCATGCTCGTTTCATACTTCTTTGACATTAATTCAGAAAACTTTTTGCATAGTCTTTCACTGCTAGACCCAAATATTATATCATCTACATATATTTGTACAAGCAGAATATCACCATTATACTTTCTCACAAACAAAGTCTTGTCAACATTACCTCTTTTAAATTTATTAGCCAATAGAAATTTAGACAAAGTATCATACCATGCCCTTGGAGCTTGCTTCAACCCATAAAGAGCCTTGTCAAGCTTGAACACATGGTCAGGAAACTTTGAATTTTCAAAACCTGGAGGCTGTTCAACATAGACTTCTTCTTCCAACTTTCCATTAAGAAAAGCACTCTTCACATCCATTTGATAGACCTTGAAACCTTTGTGAGCAGAGAAGGCCAAGAACATTATGATTGCCTCTAATCTTGCCACTGGTGCAAAGGTCTCATCACAATCAATTCCATCCTCTTGTCTGTAACCAAGAGCTACCAATCTTGCTTTGTTTCTGGTCACAACTCCCCTTTCATCCATTTTGTTTCTGTAGACCCACTTGGTTCCAATCACAGTTTTGTGATGAGGTCTTGGAACAAGTTCCCAAACCTTATTTCTTTCAAACTGTGTAAGCTCATCTTGCATTGCATTGACCCAAGAGGGATCTTCCAGAGCTTCATCAACCTCAGTTGGTTCCATCTTACTCACAAAATTGACAAACATGCAGAAGTTGCCTGTTGCCTTTCTTCTTGTTTTCACACTAGAGAGTGGATCACCAATGATTTGGTCAATTGGATGACTCTTTGTCCATCTAGTAACTGGGACAATGGACTGATTCAGATTTGATGGTTCAGCATGATCAGCTTGAGGAAGAGACTGATCAGCTTGGTCAGGAATGGAGGAGTCTGAACCAGTTGGAGAGTCATTTAATGGATTCTGAACAATAGCTTCAGGAGGAGTAGGATCAGCTTGAGCATCTTCAAAGATTGGAACTTCTTTTTCTTCTTCAATGAGTTGCTCCCCCTGAGTTTGAGCATTATTAGCTCCAACTGGAGGATTTGTTGGAGGCTCATTCTCAGGTACAACCAGTTCTTCAAAGTTGAAGTCTTCATCTTCTGGAGGAGAGCAATCTGGCTTAGAACAACCTTCATCAATGCTTACATTTACAGAGTTCTCAATTGTTTTAGTTCTCTTGTTGTACACTCTGTAGGCCTTCATCATTGTTGCATATCCAAGTAGGATACCTTCATCTGATTTCTCATCAAACTTTCCAAGGTGGTCTTTCTGATTCAGAATATAGCAAGGACTTCCAAACATTCTTAGGAAACCAATCTCAGGTTTTCTCCCCCTAAGAAGTTCATATGCAGTCTTTGGGTGTCTTTTTACAATGAGGGATCTGTTCTGGGTAAAGCAAGCTGTGTGTACTGCTTCAGCCCAAAAATGAGACTTGACATTGTTTTGAGCCATCATGGATCTGGCAGCTTCAATAAGATTTCTGTTTCTTCTTTCTGCAACACCATTTTGTTGAGGAGTTCTGGCAGCTGAGTAGACTTGTGAAATTCCCTTTTCACTGCAGAATGAATTAAGAGTGATGTTCTTGAATTCAGTTCCATTATCACTTCTTAATTGCCTAATAGGCCTTTTGTAGAGAATCTCAGCTTGCTTGATGAAATGTATAATGCTGTCAGCAGCTTCACTCTTGTGTCTTAGAAAGAAAACCCAGGTATATCTTGAATATTCATCAACAATTACCAAAGAGTACCTCATTCCAGTGAATGATGGAGTACTGATTGGTCCAAATAAGTCCATATGAAGCAGATCCAAACAATTATCAATGGTTGAGCATGTTTTAGATTTAAAGGTAGCTTTATGTTGCTTGCCTTTCTCACAAGCACCACACAGCTTGTCCTTCTCATACTTGATCACTGGAAGCCCAGACACCAACTCTTTCTTACACAGCTTGTTGATGTCTTTGAAATTCATGTGAGACAGCCTTTTATGCCACAACCAATTCAGCTCATCTTGAGACTTTGACATGAAGCAGACTTCTCTTGTGACAGTTGGATTTCTCATGTCAAAAGAATACAAAGACTCATCCCTCTTTGCAATCAGAACCATATTGCCTTCTAAATCAAGAACAATCCCCTTATCAGACCTGAATCTCACCTCATAACCAGCATCACACAACTGACTCACACTGATCAGATTGTGCTTCAAACCATTAACATATGAGACTCTTCTGAAAGTAAGAGGACCATTTGAAAGAACACCAAAACCTTCAGTCTTTCCTTGAGAATCATCTCCAAAAGTAACATTAGGACCAGCGCGAATCCTAAAGCTACATAGCAGGGACTTACATCCGGTCATATGCTTGGAACATCCACTGTCCAAGTGCCAGGTGTTATCGTCTTGACTGCCCTGCAATCATGATAAGAGATTAGTTCATTTTGGGAACCCATCCAAGGATGGGTTCACCAGAGATGACCTTCTGGTCTGACTCAGATTGGGGAACTAAACACAGACTCTTATCACTTTTAGAAACCCATTGTTGCTTGGTCTGTCCTTTACCAGATTCAAAGTTCTTTTTAGCAACATTTGAAGTTTCCTTCTTAACAAAACCTTTGCCTATTCCAGCTTTCTTAGATTCAGCTTTCAATTTTCTTTGATCAACAATTTTTGGATCAGATACATCCTTAAGAAAATTGGTTTTCATAGACACCTTATCAGTTCTGGACTCAACATAGTTTAAAATCATCTTTTCAGAAACAGATTTGGTGTTACTTGAAACAGACTCAGATTTTGCTAGTGACTCATTTCCTAGAGAATCAGACTTCTTACTCTTTAAAAGTTTAACTTTCCCTTTAGGAACACTGTGATCTCTAACCTTTCTTTTGTTTCTCTTTGAATTATTCTTGTTTGTTTTGTTCTTTGAATCTGACACAGATTGGGTGATGGTCAGCTTGGACAGGTCAAGACTTTCCTCAGGTTTTAACTCAACAACCTGATCAGCTTCAGACATAGCTTCAGCAATGGTCTGACCCATGGTTTCAGGATCCTTAAACCCAATACCACATTTCTGAACCAACTTAATTGGTTTAGAAGTAGTCTATTTGGTTTGGACTTTGGGTGGTGAAGGAGGCTGATAACAAGGCTCCATAGCACATACTTCAGCTATGGCTATGGCCCTATCATAATCACCATCAAAGATAGCTTGGATCTGATGAGGTATTTGTTCATTTACACATTTAGCAACCCTTTTTGAACTGACACACCATGTTTCAGTGATCTGTTTGACCTTCAAAAACTTTTCTTCTGCAGTTTTAGCTTCTTTAATCAAGATGGAGTTTAATTGCTTTTGAGCTTTAACTTCAGAATTTAGTTTTTCAATGATGTGACTCTTAGAGCTGTTATCAAGTTTCATAAGATGTATTTCCTTTTTAAGTTCTTGATTAAAATGTTTTTGTAACAAAGCCTCATCACCAAGTTTGTTCAGTCTGGACAGCTTCTCATTATCAGACAGATTTGAGAAAGAAGTTACCTCAGGTGGAGCAGTCTGACTGGTGGATGCCTGGTGAGCTGACTCTGATTGTTGTTGTATTCTGGCCAGATCTTCAGCAAATCTTTGAGTAGCTTCTTTAGCCATGAAACATTTGGCATCTTTGTACAGCTCATCATCAGATGATGTAGCACTTTCAGCCCAGTCTTTGGCTACCAGACTCTTCTCATTTTTGTTCACCTTCCCAGTCAGCTCAGCTACTTGTGCTTTCAAGGCTTTGTACTTAGTCTTGAGCTTAGAGTATTTTTCACCTCTTCCACCTTTGGCTGGCACAGCTTGAGCAGTTTCTTGGGATCTACAATCACCATCCATATGTTCAGTCTTGCCACACTTGTAACAAGTGACCTTGGACATGTCAAATGACTTCTTGGCTCTATCAGCTTGGCCACCTCTTCCTTTTCCTTTAAAATTGTTAAAGGATCTCCTTCTGATCCTTTCAGCTAACATAGCAACCACATTTGCTAGTTCATCACCTTCAGATTCTTCACACTCAGATTCAGCACAAACAGAGTTAGGATTAGACTTCACAGGAATATCATCATTGACATAAGGAATGATCTCATTACTAATAGAACTAGGGTGTTCAGTCATTGAAGCAACAAGTGCAGCAGCAGGCTGACTATAAGAATCACCCATAGCAATTAGTTTTTCAGCCTCTGAACATTCTTGGTTATGAAGCAAACCAAAAAGTCCAGGGAGATCAAGATCATGATATACAGAACTTAATTTAACAGATGAAATATAATTGTTCCATTTGGGTGGTAATGAATCAAGAAATTTGCTCTTTAAAACCTCATTTTTCTTATTGAAGCAACAAGTGCAGCAGCAGGCTGACTATAAGAATCACCCATAGCAATTAGTTTTTCAGCCTCTGAACATTCTTGGTTATGAAGCAAACCAAAAAGTCCAGGGAGATCAAGATCATGATATACAGAACTTAATTTAACAGATGAAATATAATTGTTCCATTTGGGTGGTAATGAATCAAGAAATTTGCTCTTTAAAACCTCATTTTTCTTATTGAAGCCAACAACAGCTAAATCATTTACCAAGGCATTAAAGTGGGTATGAGTATCAGTCAAGGATTCATTTCTCAAAGAGAAAAATCTCTCATACCTCCTGGTCAATGTAGTTATTGTGGATTCCATGGAGGTAGAGCAACCCTCAAACATAACAGTCAATGTACCCCACATTTTCTTTGCTGTTGAGCACATTTTAATTGAATGGTAAAGGTCTTTGGGCACAGCTTGGACAATGAAATTTCTAGCCTTTACATCCAAGTTTGCCAACCTCCTATCCTCATCCCCCCAATCTGCCTTGTCCTTAACAATAGATTTGACTGTGGCAGGAATGGTTGGTTGACCTTCCCTGACCACAGCTTCTACCACAATGGTTTGTGTAGGAACATAAGGACCATCCGTAAGGATGTCAGGCATATTGTTATCGATGGATTCAAGGAACAAAGACATTCTACCTTTCCACCCACTGAAATCATCTTTGTCAAACATGGGTGGTCGGGTTGAAGAACCATTATCAATATGAGATGACATAGCTTTACTATAAAAAAATATGCAAGGATCAAGTCAAGTTAATTCTCAACCACCGCTCTGATACCAATTGATACGTCCCACGGTGTATCAATATACCAGAGTATATTGAACACAGAACAGTTGTAGAGGGGGGTGAATACAACTTTCCACAATCTTTACAAACTTTTAAACATAAAACGTTTTAAGATTCAGACAAGGAAATTAAGCAAGTAAGTAAAGTGCAGGAATCATTAAAACAGTAAAGCAGTAAAACATTCTTGAACACAGATTGTTATTTTTCAAATGTAATCCTTTATTAAGAAATAATCTATACAAAGAATTACAGGGTTGTTGCGGAATAAAGATAGCCTATAGATATCTAAACAACCCTATGAAATGACAAACAACAATCAATCAGTTTCAGCTCAAGAGAATCAGCCCAAGCTGATCTCGTACAGACTAAGCTGTGTGTAAGCGCAGAGAAACTTATGTGAAGAATGATTCTCAGGAAAATGCCACACATATGCAATCCATGAATGATGCTTTTATAGGCACAAGCGCTCATTCATTAGGTGTCCGTTGTAGCTACGTGTTATTCAATCAGTGGTCGATGAGGGAATAATCAATCGTGCCTCTTCATGGTACTTGTGGTCCCCCACGTACTGACGCACATTCTTTCATCCACCAATAGGAGTATGGACACGCATATGTAAACAACCACCAATCTGGATCCTAGGAATCTTCCTAGTCACGTCATTTGTCCTTATCTTCAAATCCAGGTTATTATCTTCACTTGATTGTCAGACACAGATTGGGCCATTTGTCAAGGCACCAATCTGCCTAAGTGTTTCCAAGCTGACTGCTAATCCCAAGCTGTCTTCCACTAACATCTTGGTCTTCTATCTTCAATCCAGGTTATTATCTTCACTTGATTGTCAGACACAGATTGGGCCATTTGTCAAGGCACCAATCTGCCTAAGTGTTTCCAAGCTGACTGCTAATCCCAAGCTGTCTTCCACTAACATCTTGGTCTTCTATCTTCAATCCTCCTCTTTGATTTGGACTGAATGCTAATACAATTTGATGTAGCTTGAATAACACTTGCTTCCATAAGATATTACAATTTAAGAATATAAAGCGTGATCTGGGTTAGAGACAGATCGTAAGCTGTATCAGCTTAGTCTGACCCAGATCAGAATACAAGACCCAAAAGATTACTAAGTGTTTATACGTCAGATTTGTCATCATTAAATTTACAATTAACATTGGGACTCAACATGAACATTTGTCGAATTATCAAGCTAGTATAGCAGGTTAATAGGTCAAAGGTTGTTCCACTAGCCCGAAGAAGATCTACGAGGCTGTAGATGATCTAGGGGCTTTCTTGTTGATCACCAAGTTATAGAGAGGGATTCCGCACCTCTTGATAACTGGATCAGGCTATTAACGATCCGTACCAGGGGACTTACAATTGGTATCAGAGCCTCTTGGTTGAATACCGGAAGGTTATAGCTTGTTGGTGATAGACAATATTGATTTAGGGTCGTTTAGACGTGATTCTTTCACGAGTTTACGGCCGGAAATCTTGTTTGTGACCTCTATTTGGGTTTGCAGCAGTCGAAAGTGTTTGTTGGTGTTTAGGGTTTCGAATTCAAGAGTATTAAAGGTTTCAGCATTGTTTGCGACCCCGCGGGCTCGTATTACCTCATCCAGCTCTATTTACGACCTGGGTAGCTAATTACGACCTCGCCAGTTCAATTGCGACCTCGTATTTCGTTTGCGACCTCGTGAGCTCTTTAAGACCTCACCAGTTCAATTACGACCTCGAGTAACTAATTGCGACCTCGTTTTTCTTTGTGATCTCGTAAACTTTTGCGACCTTGTTTATTTTTGAACAATTCGTGAACTTTACTAGCTCGAAGAAAATGACGTCTCAATTACCCGCAAACTATCAAGCTTTGCTGAATCAATTAATTCTGATGGATCATGAAAACGGAAAGGCCAATTCACCGCCCAATTTTGATAAGCATAGTATTGTTTCTGAAAAATCTCCAAGTGGAAGGATTACTGCCTTCTACAGTGGAGAAAATAACAAGATGAAGATGTCAATGGATTCTGACAGCAACTTGATGTATGTAATTTATCCGGAATCAGCCATGGTAGTGCAAAATGGGGTTCAGAGTAGTAGTTCTCCAAGCTCGGGTTACACAGGGATGCCGATGAGCATAAGATCTGCTGAGGGACATTTGGGCATGCTTGCTTCCTTTGTGTCTGCTCATGAGAAGTTAATTGGAGGAAAACTAACTGATCCTGAATTGGTTAGGGAGGATTACAAGCAAGTTGATCCAGACGATTTGGAAGAAATGGATCTGAACTGGCAATTAGCTATGTTAACATTGAGAGTTCAGCGTTTCACAGATAGAACCGGAAGGAAGGTTGTGAATGTCAAAGTAGGGTTTGACAAGACCAAGGTGAAGTGTTATAACTGTGATGGTTTTGGACATTTTGCTAGAGAATGTCAGAGGCCAAGACGGGATAACAATTCAGCTATAGGCCGTCAGAACTTCAATCAAAGTGGTTCTATAGTGAGTCAGAATTCAGGACATCAATATGCTAATACTGGGAACTGAAGCTCAGGAGATACGGACAACTCGAGTGCTTTAGTTGTTCAATCTGATGGTACATATAATTGGGGTTCCACTAGTACCGATGATCAGAATCATGCATTCATGGTAATAATTCAAGACCTTGATAAAGAAATGAACGATCTTGCTGATAATTCATTTGATCCTATGGTATGTGCCAATGATCATGGTAGTGTTCATCAGAGGGTAGAAGAGGAACCTGAATCATCAGAACCAGTAACAGCTGAGAACGAAGATGTCGCCGAAGCTGAGACGAGCTTGATGGCACATCTTGAGGTTGTTGGTTATGATATATGTCAGTTCCAGAAGTGCACTAGTTTAATCACAGGGATGAAGAAATTGGTGTTCTTAAGGAAGTAGACTTCAGGTGGATGTCAGTTCTTAGGGGGGAGATTGGTTTCATGGCAATGTAAGAAGCAGACTTCTGTTGCAATCTCGTCTTGCGAGGCGGAATACATGGCAGATGGTGGATGTTGTTCACAGGTTCTATGGATTCAGCAACAACTGCGTGATTACGGTCAGAACTTTCTTTGTACTCCCATAAAGATAGACAATGAATCCACCATATCCATAACTAATAATCCTATTAAGCACAGTAGGACTAAGCACATAGACATAAGGTTTCATTTTATACGTGATTGTGCTGAAAAGAAATTAAAAGTCACTCGTCACTTGACTTTAATTTAGCTGATCTGTTCACTAAGGCTTTCGACCGAACTCGTTTCGAGTTGTTACTCCAATTGATTGGAATGAGAAATCTATAGTGACAGTGTCTCTCAAAAGGAACTTTGTAAAATGAGTCAGTGTTTGTGTCATTATATATGTGTGTCATATAGTGTCAGAAAAACAAAATAAAAATGAGAAAAATCAGAAAAGAAAAAGAAAATAATAAAGGAGTAAGGTCACTGCATCAAGATGATTAGACGTGACGATACTTTAGCTTTTAAGCCTACTTAATTGTACTTTAAAATTCTCAGTTCAGTGATACCATTATATGATGTATCGGTAGGCACAAAGTACCAAGGTTTCCTTATAATCTGAACTTAAATGTATACAATGTTCTTATGGGAAACGTATTCAGATATATGGCTGAGAATGCTTGTTCTTAAAATAGACAAGTCCTTTAAATCTTATGAAAGATCTTGCATTGTAATTATGTATATTTGGTCTTTATATAGAAGGTCTCGGGTACATATATGTGTATGTATTGTTTTTTTGGATGTATATTTGTGACAAGATATGCAAATATTTAATAAAACTGTTGAAAATATGAAGCTAATGTGGCCTTTGAGATTCGAACAAGTAAGTCCTTGGGGTGTCTTTGTATACCTAGCCTACCTAAAACTTCCAACTTGGGATAGGTTGTCAGAAAGTTTGCTACACGGGTCTCATCGAAAGTCACGGTTTTCATAAGTGCTTAAAATAAATGTCACAAATATACAAGTACTTGGCATTATGCAATGTTGAGTATATTTCCGTACGTGAGTCAAGTTAAGTCACTTTGCGCGTGAGGAATCACCGACCTGTCACCGCTGACTTGATTCTTAAAGACTTTCTCACTTTACTCACCAAATGTCTTAATCTTAGTGCTTGTGTCGATTGTGAGAGTGTATCTGAATATTGGTCACATAAGTTCGCAAACTAAAATTGTGGCATGAGTAACTTACTAGGTTACATGGTGACTGTCCTTGGCACAAGTAATACGAAAGTGCCACAAACCAAAAAGGAGACTGGAAGTACCGAGTGTTTAAGAGGACAAACATATTGGTAATCGTTTTTGGATCACTGTTCATAACTAATAATAAGAGAATTATTTCTCGCTAGTAGGCTTATGTAACATGCTAATCTGATCTAATCAGCAGTAACTTTAGCTCTTGTATATGTGTTATTCATTTAGTGTTGTGTGTGTGTGTGTGTTTGTGTTTTTCGTGAAATGTTTAAATTGTGTTGTTGTTGTAAAATAAAAGTTCCTATTGCACGAGAGACAAAGTCAAAATAGAATCTAGTTTCCAAGAGGACTCAACTACGTTCTTATGGAACACTGAATAAACGAGTAGGGTAGTTAAGCGATAGTGAAATGATCAAAAGCTAAAAGAAAATTTGTCATATTAACCCATATTCTGTTAATATGTTAATGCGCTAATATGCTAATATAGGTTTAAGGAAAAGAACACAGAGTTGTTGATTTCAATAAACAAATTTTAAGGCATTAACTCAATAATGAACACAGAGATGTTCATCTTTTAATGCTTTTGCATTGATTCTTAGAAAGAAGATTTTCTTAAGAATGAACACAGAGATGTTCATAGTTTTGAATTTTATCTTTAAAAGAATCATTTTATATCTTAGAAAGAAGATTTTCATTAGAATGAACACAGAGATGTTCATAGTTTTGAAATTGATCTTTGAAAGATTTTTGAATCAAAAGATTATGCATATAGTTTATCAAAGCGATTTATTTGAAAGTGCTTGCAATGATTTATCTGATCCTTTATGTGCATAATTTGAAAGTGCTTGCAGTGAATTATTTGACCTTAATGAGACTTAGGTTAATAATGGATTGCTAAGTATATTCAATTTATCTTGCCTTCTTATTCATTTCTTCAGATTGTATGTTATTACTTTGAGAAGATTTGATTTGTGTGTTGAGATGTGCAGGATAACGGACATATATTCGTTTTTGTAGGTTGTCGAGCAAGATCTCACCATGGAAGCAAGATATGGATCATGCAAATCCATACTGAACAAAGATAAATACTAGTTTGATGAGACTATCATAGGAGTATTTATAATTGTTTAACCAAGATGAATACTAGTATGATGAGGAAATCATAAGAGTATTAAGTATGGTTTGTAATTTTTCGGGAACTTACCCTATGTTTCTGATATGCAAAAGTATAAGAGATTAGGTTTCAGTTAGATGTTTTTACAGAGTTAAAGACAAGTGACTTTGGAAACTGAATCTATAAATTTGCATAATGAAGGATACTTTGTTGGAAGACCTTAGATTAGGTTATCCATAGAATAATAAGACAGGGTTCTTAAGATTCTAAATAAGTATCCATAGAATAATAAGACAGAGATCTTAAGATTCTAAATGTGTGATAAGTATCCATAGAATAATAAGACAGGGTTCTTAAGATTTTAAATTTGTGATAAGTATCTATAGAATAATAAGACAGAGATCTTAAGATTCTAGATAAATATCCATAGAATGATAAGACAGAGATCTTAAGATTCTAATTTTTCTGATAAGTTGACGGATAAACAAGGAGTTTATAGGTCCTTATTTTAAAACCGTAAGATCTCAATAAGAAGTATACGGTTTAGATTTTTGAACAATAAGAGGTTCAAGTTTTTGAAGATTTGTAGTTCTAGACTAAGATAATGTCATATGTTTATGACTTATGATAGTGAAGAATAACAAATTTGGAGAAGAAAATGAAGAATGTAGTTCTAGATTAAGTCGTTACTATCGTATATTATAGTGATGAAATAATGAAGAATAACATTATTATTTTTATCTCGTTTATGTGTTTTGTTTAAGCTTGGTTGTGCAGGTGTTAGCACAAAGAAGCTTAATGGAAAGTCTGTAAGAAACATTATTATGTTTCTTCTGATTATGAGGCCAAGAAACATTGTTGGAGACAAAGAATTGCTTATGAAATAGGTTCCATGTTCCTGAAGTTTGTGATTCAAATTTCAAAGTTTCTGGTTTTCATGGGAGTCAACTAGTTCAGGATTGATTGTTGGAAATTTTACCTCTCTATTACATGCCGGTTAGGCAAGGCGAGCAGGGACTCGAGATATGCTTAATTCGGAGAGATTTATCGTTGAGGGGGAGAACTACAACAAGCTTTGGTGCAGTAGTTGATTGTTATGACGATACAGAGAGTTTGAAGTTTGCTTCTCAAATCTGAAGTTTCAAAGGATCAAATTTTGGGTATGGCAATTATATTTTGTTGTCTCGAAATTATTTTTCAGTATGTTTGCAGAGAAATCAATCCAAGGGAAGGGTTTCTAAGCAAAATACTGAAATATTCAAGACCTTGCTATTAAATGCTAAGGATATCAGGTTTTAATTGTTTTTGCTATGCAATTTTAACAAGATATTAATTGTTAGGTCATTATTAGTTGAAGATCTTAGATATAGAAATATTTTATTTTAATATGGAAGATTATCAACAAGGTTAAATAAATCCTTAGGTATAGACTTAATGTGATTGAAGAAGATTAAGAAAATCTTAGTCATAGACGTTAAGTGAATATGAAAGGTTATTGACTATATTATGCCTTAGACATAGATATATCGTTTGAATTTGAAAGGTTTCAAAGAACATGAACCTTAGAAATAGAAACGCTTATATGAATGTTCTAAGTTAGTATAAATTGCTCTGATCATAGTTATGTATCCCAGTCATAAGTTGAGGGGGAGTACATAAGAATGATTATTGCCCTGTTTATTTGATCATAGTTATGTATCCCAGTCATAATTTGAGGGGGAGTACATAAGAATGATTGTGGTTATATTGATTAATGATAGTTATACCTACTAGTCATAAAATTGAGGGGGAGGTATAAGAATGACGAATCAATTTTATAACTTCTTTTATTAATCAATTTTGCAAGTGGTACAAATCGGGAAAGCTTGTTTCGAGAGAGTTTTGGAAAGATTGATCGTTGAAAAGTTAAAGAATTTTGTGTAAGTTTATTAACTTTTCAGGTTAAGACGAAGATCGAGGAAAAGATGAAAATTTGATGCTTACAGGTTTGATCTTTTAAATTTTCATATTTCCAGGAAGTTCGTGGTAATCGCTAATCAATTATTCAGAAACTTTGACGAAATTTTGATTTTAAAGTGTGCAGGAGGTATTTACGACCTCGTAATTAGCAAGAGGCAGAATACGACCTCGTAATTGGTCGATTGGGCCTTGTGCAGATACGACCTCGTAATTGGGCCGGTTTGACCCAGATCCATTCGGGTCAAGTGGGTATATAAACCCATTTTAGCCAAACACGACCTCACATTTTATTTTATCAAAATTATGCTTTACGACCCCGAAATACTACTTTGCTACCCCATATTAGATTCGATATATACAATTAGATCAAGTGTTTTTGGTTGATATATTCGTCATCACCGTGAAAAACCGAGTCTAGGTATACTATCTAATCGTCCAATAGTTATCCATGCAACAAGAAAATCAAGAAAAAGGGTTTCAAAATTTTCGAATTAGGTTTCCATATTTTCTTCGTTTTGATGTTTTCTGGGTAAAACTAAGGGTTGGGGTATCTTTATCGTTTGAATACGAGTATAAAGAAACAATTTTTACCAGTTTTGGTTGGGTAAATCGCGAAATCGCGTTGGGGAAGATGAACAGTGCGACGGACTCGTAAAAGTGGGTTTGCTAGCCCAGATTTGCGACCTCGTAAATGTCAATTTATTTTGACTGGTTTGACTTTCGGAATACGATGCCGATTTACGACCTGATCAAATACGTGTCCAAATTGGAAAATACGACCTCGTATTTTAGAGTTTGGTTGACCGTATTTTGACCTTGAAATACGACCTCGTACAGGGATACGACCTCGTGTTTTTGACTTAACAGATTTTCAAAAGTTTATTTTAATAAAAATTTGAAAATGAGTTAATTTTTATATTTAACTTAATTACAGGGATAATTTAAGTTAATTTAACAGATTTTCAAAAGTTTATGTTAATAAAGATTTGAAAATGAGTTAATCTATCTTTAACTAAATTACCGACATAATTTATGTTACCTTTATTACACGGATAATCAAAGTTAGTTGTATTACTGCATATGAATTTTTATGTCTATTTGAGTAATTAATTATTTGTTATTGATTACAGAAATGGCAAGAGAATTTGTAGCAGGTCATAATTATGTGATGAACTTCGATGATAATCAGGAGGGAACTGCGTATTATCATGAGATATTCGCTTTCTTCAGAAGATCAAGGATTCATCATGTTCTTACACATTCTCCAATCATATATTTAGATTATCTCAGAGATTTCTGGAATAATGCTAACTGTGTGAAGGCAGGAGATGTGTATATATTTCATACCATAGTTGCTGGGCAGCAGATACAGTTCACAACTGCTGACCTCATTAACATTCTTAATCTGGGCACAGTTGAACAAGAAGGTGGTGCTACAGGTCTCACCAAGTTCAGACATGAAGTCATTCAAGGTGCTTTCAGAAGAATGGGGTTTGCTGCAGATATGTCAAGTAAAACTCTGTTCAAGAAGGGTTTTTATGGCAGGTGGAGGTATCTTGCACATGTGTTGCTGGTTAGTTTAAGCAACAAGAAGTCTGGTTATGATACATTGAACCAGGAAGCCCAAGCACAAATGGTGGGCTTGGTATTTAACAAGCCATACAGTTTCTCAAAATTCTTCTTCGATGAGATGAAGAAACAGATCACAGCCACGGGAAAGAGGAGGTTTTTGATGTATCCTCGGTTCGTGATGATGATAATCAATGCTCGACTTCCAAATCTACCTGTTGTAGGAGAAGTGAAGCAAGTGAGCTCGATCATCCGACGTGGTTATGATGAGTTTGTGTCTCAATACCATAATGATCCAAATGCACAAGATGTAGCATTATTTGGTGCCATCATCAACGCCAATTACGTGGCACCTGCTGATGAGGTCATATCAGCTTATGAAGGGCCTCAACCAGAGGGTGATGAAGCTGCTGAGAATGTTGAGCAGTTACATGATGTAGTAGTTCGAGAAAATGCACCGGAAGAGCCTGAAGTTGTTGTACAGGTTGCAGATGATGTGATAAACCAACCTGGAGCTAATCCTGAGATTGTGGATGAATTATTGGAAGAGATGGCTGATCCAGATGGTGATATTGCCCAAGTGCAAAGGTACAATGCTAATGTTGATGACCTAGTAGATGTGGACCTTGACCAGGACATAGATGATTATGTAGCTGAAGCTGCAGTTGGTTCTGAAGTAGCTAGAGCTAGTAGGTCAGGTACTGAAGAAGCTAGTGGGTCAGGAGCAGGTCAGGCTAGTGGATCTGGTATGGATGCTGAAGGTAGAGGAAAGGCTGTTGCTGATGTTCAAACAGACAGAGAGCCTTCTATCCATTCTGATGATGATTCCAACAGTGATGGTGATGAAGATCCTTACAGATCTCATGCATTCATCAGAGTTGGATCTAAGATGGTTCCTAAACCTACTGAGGCAGCTCAAGGAAGAATAAGGAGAGAAACGGATGAAGATTGGGTGCCAGAGCAGCCTATGCCAAAGAGAACTAGACTTGTCAGGGAACAAGAGACTTTTGCTGCTACTGGTGGTTCTCAAAGTGTGCCTATTGTTCTTGAGACTACAGCGACAAACAAGTGAAGAAACTAATCTTGGTGATCTGCAGAGACAGATGAATGAGATGAGAGGTTTGATCACTCGTTTAGCTGGTGAGTTTAAGGTTGTTAGTGACAAGAATAAGTTTTTGGAAGATAAGTTGGGCAAGGCTGAGGTAGTTGTGTCCAGTATGTATAAGAAGTATTTGGCTCTAGATGAGAAGGTTATCAGGATGGAAGATGCATTGAAGAAAGGAGTCAAGATCGCCGAAGAAAAACTGCATGATCTCATCGATAACTATCTCAAGGTTAGAGCTGAGAGAGATAACTTAGGTTGCAGAGGTGATGAGCTGGCTAAGGCAAGACATGATGATGATCACAATAAAGATCCTGATGTGGCCAGAGCTACTCAAGAGCTAGGAGGGAGTTATATTTTAAGAACAGAGACTCAAGGAGAGTCTAGCCAGACTGGTATTGCTGGCAAGGCAACCTCAGAAGCTCCACAAGTTCAAGAACAGATGTCTACAGAGATAAACATGGTAGTTGAGCTTGAGGCACCTCAAACCAAACTCCTTATAGAAGATGTTGACGTTGACCGATTAAACAAGGGTAAGGATTTGGTAGGGCAATCTGATGTTATTGCTCTTGATACTGATAATGCGACCCGTATTTGCAGGGACAAATACGAGTCGATCATATAGGTAATGCGACCCCGTATTTGCAGGGACAAATACGAGTCGATCATATAGGTAATGCGACCCCGTATTTGCAGGGACAAATACGAGTCGATCATATAGGTAATGCGACCCCGTATTTGCAGGGACAAATACGAGTCGATCATATAGGTAATGCGACCCCGTATTTGCAGGGACAAATACGAGTCGATCATATAGGTAATGCGACCCCGTATTTGCAGGGACAAATACGAGTCGATCATATAGGTAATGCGACCCCGTATTTGCAGGGACAAATACGAGTCGATCATATAGGTAATGCGACCCCGTATTTGCAGGGACAAATACGAGTCGATCATATAGGTAATGCGACCCCGTATTTGCAGGGACAAATACGAGTCGATCATATAGGTAATGCGACCCCGTATTTGCAGGGACAAATACGAGTCGATCATATAGGTAATGCGACCCCGTATTTGCAGGGACAAATACGAGTCGATCATATAGGTAATGCGACCCCGTATTTGCAGGGACAAATACGAGTCGATCATATAGGTAATGCGACCCCGTATTTGCAGGGACAAATACGAGTCGATCATATAGGTAATGCGACCCCGTATTTGCAGGGACAAATACGAGTCGATCATATAGGTAATGCGACCCCGTATTTGCAGGGACAAATACGAGTCGATCATATAGGTAATGCGACCCCGTATTTGCAGGGACAAATACGAGTCGATCATATAGGTAATGCGACCCCGTATTTGCAGGGACAAATACGAGTCGATCATATAGGTAATGCGACCCCGTATTTGCAGGGACAAATACGAGTCGATCATATAGGTAATGCGACCCCGTATTTGCAGGGACAAATACGAGTCGATCATATAGGTAATGCGACCCCGTATTTGCAGGGACAAATACGAGTCGATCATATAGGTAATGCGACCCCGTATTTGCAGGGACAAATACGAGTCGATCATATAGGTAATGCGACCCCGTATTTGCAGGGACAAATACGAGTCGATCATATAGGTAATGCGACCCCGTATTTGCAGGGACAAATACGAGTCGATCATATAGGTAATGCGACCCCGTATTTGCAGGGACAAATACGAGTCGATCATATAGGTAATGCGACCCCGTATTTGCAGGGACAAATACGAGTCGATCATATAGGTAATGCGACCCCGTATTTGCAGGGACAAATACGAGTCGATCATATAGGTAATGCGACCCCGTATTTGCAGGGACAAATACGAGTCGATCATATAGGTAATGCGACCCCGTATTTGCAGGGACAAATACGAGTCGATCATATAGGTAATGCGACCCCGTATTTGCAGGGACAAATACGAGTCGATCATATAGGTAATGCGACCCCGTATTTGCAGGGACAAATACGAGTCGATCATATAGGTAATGCGACCCCGTATTTGCAGGGACAAATACGAGTCGATCATATAGGTAATGCGACCCCGTATTTGCAGGGACAAATACGAGTCGATCATATAGGTAATGCGACCCCGTATTTGCAGGGACAAATACGAGTCGATCATATAGGTAATGCGACCCCGTATTTGCAGGGACAAATACGAGTCGATCATATAGGTAATGCGACCCCGTATTTGCAGGGACAAATACGAGTCGATCATATAGGTAATGCGACCCCGTATTTGCAGGGACAAATACGAGTCGATCATATAGGTAATGCGACCCCGTATTTGCAGGGACAAATACGAGTCGATCATATAGGTAATGCGACCCCGTATTTGCAGGGACAAATACGAGTCGATCATATAGGTAATGCGACCCCGTATTTGCAGGGACAAATACGAGTCGATCATATAGGTAATGCGACCCCGTATTTGCAGGGACAAATACGAGTCGATCATATAGGTAATGCGACCCCGTATTTGCAGGGACAAATACGAGTCGATCATATAGGTAATGCGACCCCGTATTTGCAGGGACAAATACGAGTCGATCATATAGGTAATGCGACCCCGTATTTGCAGGGACAAATACGAGTCGATCATATAGGTAATGCGACCCCGTATTTGCAGGGACAAATACGAGTCGATCATATAGGTAATGCGACCCCGTATTTGCAGGGACAAATACGAGTCGATCATATAGGTAATGCGACCCCGTATTTGCAGGGACAAATACGAGTCGATCATATAGGTAATGCGACCCCGTATTTGCAGGGACAAATACGAGTCGATCATATAGGTAATGCGACCCCGTATTTGCAGGGACAAATACGAGTCGATCATATAGGTAATGCGACCCCGTATTTGCAGGGACAAATACGAGTCGATCATATAGGTAATGCGACCCCGTATTTGCAGGGACAAATACGAGTCGATCATATAGGTAATGCGACCCCGTATTTGCAGGGACAAATACGAGTCGATCATATAGGTAATGCGACCCCGTATTTGCAGGGACAAATACGAGTCGATCATATAGGTAATGCGACCCCGTATTTGCAGGGACAAATACGAGTCGATCATATAGGTAATGCGACCCCGTATTTGCAGGGACAAATACGAGTCGATCATATAGGTAATGCGACCCCGTATTTGCAGGGACAAATACGAGTCGATCATATAGGTAATGCGACCCCGTATTTGCAGGGACAAATACGAGTCGATCATATAGGTAATGCGACCCCGTATTTGCAGGGACAAATACGAGTCGATCATATAGGTAATGCGACCCCGTATTTGCAGGGACAAATACGAGTCGATCATATAGGTAATGCGACCCCGTATTTGCAGGGACAAATACGAGTCGATCATATAGGTAATGCGACCCCGTATTTGCAGGGACAAATACGAGTCGATCATATAGGTAATGCGACCCCGTATTTGCAGGGACAAATACGAGTCGATCATATAGGTAATGCGACCCCGTATTTGCAGGGACAAATACGAGGCCAATCACAGTTACGACCTCGTAAAAGTGACGGGTTGGGCTGGGTTTGCGAGGCCAATGTGCTGAAGGCCATGTCGGGTGTTACCTATATAAACCGAACCCTAACAGAGTTTAGGGTTGAACATTTGTCGAATTATCAAGCTAGTATAGCAGGTTAATAGGTCAAAGGTTGTTCCGCTAGCCCGAAGAAGATCTACAAGGTCGTAGATGATCTAGGGGCTTTCTTGTTGATCACCAAGTTATAGAGAGGGATTCCGCACCTCTTGATAACTGGATCAGGCTATTAACGATCCGTACCAGGGGACTTACACTAGTGAAAGCCGGAATAATAAGAGAATCCGCCTACCCAATTTGGATTGCAAGCCCGGTGATGGTAAAGAAAGGAGATGGGGGGTGGAGGATGTGTGTCGACTTCACAAATATAAACAGGGCATGTCCAAAAGACTGCTACCCCCTACCTGAGATTGATTGGAAAGTAGAATCGCTGGCGGAACACAAGCTGAAGTGTTTCTTAGACGCATACAAGGGATACCATCAAATATAAATGGCGGAAGAAGATGAAGATAAGACAGCGTTTTACACAAGTAATGGAACTTACTGCTACCGAAAAATGTCGTTCGGCCTGAAGAACGCAGGGGCTACGTACCAAAGGTTGGTTGACAAGGCGTTCGCCACGCAAATAGGAAGGAACCTAGAGGCATACGTCGATGATATGGTCATCAAAAGCAGGGATGAGGATCACCTCATAGAGGACATTCGTGAAACCTTCGGAAACCTCCGAAGGATCAACATGAAGCTCAATCCCAAAAAATGCTCCTTTGGCGTAGAAGGAAAATTCTTGAGATATTACATCAGCAATAAAGGTATTCATGCGAATCCCTCTAAGGTGAACAAGTTGAGGCAAATCTCAGGGCCAAAGACGATCAAGGAAGCCCAAAATTTGAATGGCAAACTTGCCGCGCTTAACCATTTCCTTTCTCGAGGAGCTGACAAACAGCTCCCTTTCTTCAAAATACTGAAAGGCTGCATCAAGAATAAGGATTTTGCATGGACGGACGAAGCGAATAAAGCTCTGGAGCAAATGAAAGAATACATCGCAGACCTACCAACACTCACAGCCCCAAAACCAAAAGAAACACTCTTCGTGTATCTGGTAGCTTCGCCCGAATGCGTCAGCGCAGTGTTGGTGGCCGAGAGGGATAGACAGCAGATACCAATCTACTTCGTAAGTAGAGTTTTGCAGGGCGCCGAAGCCAATTATCCAGAGCTAGAAAAACTCACCCTAGCATTGGTTCACGCATCACGAAGGTTACGGAGGTATTTTCAAGCACACCCTATTGTCGTGCTATCTGATAAACCAATAAAACATATACTGTTAAAACCAGAGAAGTCAGGAAGGGTGGCTAAATGGGCCATCGAACTAGGGGAGCACGGCATAGAGTTCAGAGCCAGACACGCAATTAAAGGACAATTGTTGGCCGATTTCATTAGCGAAGTCCACGAAGGTAAAAATTCGATGACACATTCTATGTCACTGGAGGTAATAGGAAATGTTGAAAGTGACACCTGGAAATTATATACCGACGGAGCCGCTAGCTCCGATGGTTGTGGGGCCGGCCTTATGCTAATTAGCCCAGAAGACAAAGAATTCACCTATGCCTTAAGGTTCGAGTTTGAAGTAACAAATAACGAGGCCGAGTATGAAGCATTGCTAGCAGGGCTGCGGATCGCAAGAGACATGAAGATCCGAAATATCCGAGTATATGTCGATTCCCAATTGGTAGCATGCCAAGTAAAGGGGGAATATGAGGCGAAACAAGGCACAACGAAGTTATACCTACGGAAGGTACAAGAATTGATGGAATGTTTCAGCCACTTCGAAATAGAACACATTCGAAGAAGCCAAAACAAAAAAGCGGATGCCCTGAGTAAGTTAGCTTCCCTCACGTTCGGACATCTGTGAAAACAGGTACTAGTGGAAGTCTTAAAGAAAGGTCAATTGAAGAGAAACAAGTATCGGACCTTGTCGAGGAGGAAGTTAAAAACTGGATGACTCCCATCTATGAATTTCTAGTAAGTGGGATACTCCCAGCAAATAAAGACGAAGCCCGAAAGATAAGGATTAAAGCTCCACAATATAAAATTCTTGACAAAAAATTGTACAAGAAAGGCTTCGTCACGCCATGGCTCCGGTGTGCAGGGCCTAAGCAGGCGGAGATGATTATCCGGGAGATACACGAAGGAATCTGCGGAGCACATTCGGGAGCAAGGTCTGTCGCTACGAAGGCCATGAGGTTAGGATATTTCTGGCCAACTATGCATCAAGACTCTGCAGCATTGCTAAAAAATTGTGAAGCATGTCAGCTACGTGCCAACATCCCAAGACAACCCAAAAATGATATGACTTCGGTAATTTCAGCGTGGCCCTTTATACAGTGGGGAATTGATCTCGTAGGGCCACTCCCCGAGGCTCAAAACAAGAAAAAGTTCTTGGTGGTAGCCATTGATTATTTCACTAAGTGGGTAGAAGCAAAACCGCTTGCTACGACGAATGGAGATCAAATGAAAAAATTCGTATGGGAACACATTATATGTAGATTTGGGATACCACATACGATAGTATCCGATAACGGGCCACAATTCGCAAAAGGAGTCTTCTCTGAATTTTGTAAACAATTGCAAATAAAGTAATCATTCACATCCGTGTACCACCCTCAAGGAAACGGACAAGTGGAGGTAACCAACAGGGAAATAATCAAGGGGATAGAAAAACGACCGGGGCGAAGCCACAAAGGATGGATAGACGAATTACCGTTGGTCCTCTGGGCTAACAGAACAACACCAAAGCGGAGCAACGGAGAAATTCCGTTCAGCTTAGCGTTCGTAACGGAGGCCGTAGCACCAGCAGAATTCCAAGTTTCCACCTATAGGATGCTAAATACAGAAGGAAATTCGGAGGAACTAAGAATAGATCTAGACTTGCTAGAAGAACGAAGAGAGATCGCAACCATCAGAGAAGCTGCTTTCAAAAAGAAAATTGAGGGATACTACAATAAAAGAGTAAATCCCACAACATTCAAAACTGGAGACTATGTGTTACGGTTAAATAGCGCAAGTGAGAAAGAGTACACGGGAAAGTTGGGACCAACATGGGAAAGCCCATACCGAGTACAGGCAGCCTTCGGGACGGAGCATACAAGCTAGAGACACCCGAAGGGGCTCCGGTCGACAGGACCTGAAACAGCTCAAACTTGCGCAAATTCTATTGCTAAGTTTCCTCTCTTTTTCTTTTTAATAATATGTATAGGCTAAGATGCCTTTGGAGTATTTAATAAAGCAAAAGCCCTTACGGGGGACATCGCATTACAAAAGACCAATAGTCTTAAAAAGACCAATAGTCTTAAAAAGACCAATAGTCTTAAAAGACCAATAGTCTTAAAGGACCAATAGTCTTCAATATTCAATATAAGACCAAATAGTCTTAAACATATAAGGCTATGTGCCTCAATTATTCAAAAATAAGCAAAAGCCCCATGAGGGACAATGCATTAATCGAAAGACTCATTGTCTTAATATAGAGGATCGCTACCTCAATAAACAAAAAGGGAAGAAGCTGACAGGGACGCCTAAACAGACACCCCAATATACGCAAACACATAAACATATATATGGAATAAAATAAGGACGATAAAGTCTAAAACATAAAGTTCCATAAATATAAAGTTTGCAAATAAAAACTAATCAAAACGGGGCTTCACGACTAAAAAGTCGTAGGCCCCGGAGTTGCGAAGATGGGTAATATCATAAATATAGTTGCTGTGATAACTTGCCAGTTTCAAGATAGCCTGGTCAAACACTTCCTTCGCCTCCATGTACTCAGGAGAATGCTCAGAATGGGTAGCAGACACTTTACCTTTCTTTTTGGAAGAGTTCACCACAACATCAATCAAACCAACCGCCTGTGGACCTGTAGCAAGAGTCTCACACAAATGAGGGATCACCTTCTTCACAAAAACCCTCACCTCCTCCCGGAGTTCCACATTCTCAAGATCTTTCTGAAAAAGTTCATCATGGCGCCTCCCTAAGCCTGTGCGAAGAGCCTTCACCTCCACATCCTGTTCCGTCAACCGTTTTTCCAGATCAGCGATCCTGTCCAGCAAACTCCCAACCACAAGTTGGGACTCCTTCAACATGTCTTGAGAATACTCGTATTCTCGACACAACCCCCTGACCAAGAGATTCTTCCGCTCGCCCATATCCTCTGAAAGAAACTCTTCTTCCATAAATTTGCGAGCGGTGTTGCCGGAAAAAGAAACAGGGGGTATATCGGCAAGGCCTTTCCCCTTCTTTGCAGCCACATCATCCATAAGAGCGGCAGAAGAACCAATGTCAGCAACCTTTCTCTTTGATGACATTCTTTGACGGGAACAATAGAAGATCTGAATAATTAAAAACATGGAAAGGCAAATGAAAAGGGAACAGTAAAAGACGGCGTTCAATAATGCAAAAAAAAAAAAGAGAGAAAAAGGAAGACAAGACTTACAAAAAATAGGTGGGAACAGTTGCAGAAATATAAATGGAGAAAATAAAGACGACAAGAAGTTTTTATAGGAGTGGAGGGATAAAACCCTAACCGTCGATAACACACTTTGGGATATGCGTACTGACAAACGAGACTTTTTGAATTCCATTTTTTGCAACACGTCTCCCCAAGAGTTAGTAAATTACCAGAAATAGTCCAAGACAATGCTTATTTGGCAAAAAGCATCCCCTTGGACTGGGGGGCTTGATGACATACCATACCCCTCCAGCGGTACGAAGAAGGAACAGTAGCACGTTACGACACGAAGGCTGTCTGTAACGGAGGATCGCGCAGAAGATGGAAAGATAAGAATTGTCCCCCTATAGAAAAGGGATTTGTTCTTATCAGGAAGGGTCGGTAATTAAGGAAGTTATACTCCTGGCCTTTTATGAAGAAAACCCTAAAAGACTTGGCTTCCTCTCCAAGTCGAACCTCCTCTATAAAAAGGAGAGGCATAAGACCTTTATAGGCATTCCCGATTCACTCTAAAAATACTCGTCGATTCAATACCTCCTGCTGGACTCAAAGTCTACTAAAAAGCACAATAATAATCGGCTAGTATTCACATTATACGATCAAACAGATTAGACCACATTTAAAACACAATAGCACGATCTCAATCGGCTATATACTCGATTGGCGTAAAGAGATTAACTCTACCTTTTGGGAATCGCCAACAAACAACCAAAAACACCTATCATCCCCTTTTCTAAACCTAATATCGGTTTGGTGTACAATCACTTTCAACCGACTATTACATAAAAAGGTTATCAAGGTACAAGACATATACATGATCCACTTTAAGTACTTGAAAATTTCACCAGTATATGTTACAGCTAAACTTGTTGCAATCTAGACCTATTTACAAACTGATATATATGCTATTTTCTTACTAGTTTCAAAATGCACATACATGCCTTACTAGATACTGCTAATAAAGCCTCTGTACAACTGGTACATGCCTTACTAGATACTGCTAGTCAAAATAGATATGTACTGACCAATTATTTGTGAAAATGAACCAAGAAAAAGGTCGGATCTTAGCCACATACAAGGGCCAAAACAGAAATGAAAATTTCTTAGGTTGCGAGTGACGTGATATCATTATAAAGCATGAAAAAATCATAGTTAGATATAATACAAAAGAGTAGTTATTCAGACAAGTAAATAGCAAGAATGACAGGTGACTGATTACCTCTCCAACAACAAAATATTTAAGCCATTCAAAACAAAAGATATTCGGTATGGAAATTGGTCATTAAACTGGTCAATATTTCTACCTTGACGTGACTGTTGTCTACCTAGTCGGATGTAGATGCAAGTGGTGGTTTCCAGGATCCTATAACAAACTTTCCATTATGCTCTAACCTACTAAATGATACTTAGCCAAAAAGCTAAATAAGCCACTACTCATGTTAAGAAGACACGCACAATTAATATCAAAAAGATACGTTAACATCTATGATTTTGCCTGAAACAATTGGTGGGGCAGGGCATTGAACATTATAATGAGAATATTGAGAGCTTAAATAAATATTCACATCTTGACAAAACAAGGACAAGTGGTATATGTGAATTACCTGTATCGCCATCTTGCAGCTGCATTGACTGTATACAAGGAGGTATTTCAAAATCGTCAATCCAGTCCCCATAAATACGATTATTTCTCTTAGGCTACTTTTGGAAAGATCCTTGTACTGCGCCTCGTAGGTGTTCAGAATCATCTGCACAAGCAACTTATGGTAGAGAGGGTCACACAACACGAGCAAGCGATGAGGTAAAGGTCACTCCATTGTTTTAGAAACATGATCCCTTGGTTGTTGAGATTAGCCTCTCCGTTCACCATCTCATTGCATCTCAAACTAACCTCAGATTGATTAACTGTTTGTTGATAGTAGTGTGTATGGCTCTTTTGATTTGAAAGAGGTGGTGGTACAAGAAAACTTGTTAAAAAGTAAATGGGTGAAAACTCAAAAGAATTGTACATTTTTTACATAAACAACGTTCGAAATCTCATTATTAATTTACTTTTACATTATAATATGTTTGAGCTATAAGTAATAAAAATATAAGAAAAAAGTCTTTCGGGTAACGTAAACCGCCCATAATTACCCTTTCGGCCACTAAGCTGATGATTAGCTGTTTGTTATTAGAACTTGAAACAGATAATCCTACTATATTTCTCAGCACACATTTTTACTAAAACTCGTTATCCGACTTTGATGATGTTGTATCAAATAAATCACTTTCAAAATGCAATTATGAGCCATGACACATCCTAGAGAAATCATGGCAATAGAACCAAATCCATATTCATCAGCGGGCATTACGACAACAACTCTACTCTTAAGACCACCATCAACTCTATCTCTAAGACCATTTGAAATGAGATCCTACGAAGGATAAGTGATTGTGCACCAAATCGCGTCGGGAGGCTTTCTAATTCGAAGGTACAACCCTAAAGGGTTTTTATGATTTGTTGGCGATTCCCCGAAGGTAGGAACAACGTTCCTTTATGCCAACTGAGGGTTAAAGATGGTAGTCGAATTATATTCGACTTTTAGGGTTTTCGATCGGTGATCGTATATGTATGGAAGTCGATATTGTATATCGTATGATAATGATGATCGAAGTATATCGATTGTTGATGAATCCTCCTCCTTTATAGGAGGAGATTCCTTGGAGGAGAAGGTTAGGGTTTTCCCTATTCCTTCTTTGTGTCAAACTTTACTTGTCATGTTTATCCGATTTAGTTTCCTTAGGAGATAAACCTTTAAGGAGATCGAACTAGGAAAGTGTTGTATTTATCTTTGATGAATATCTTCTTTATCTTTTGGAAAGGATTTGTGTTAATCCTTTGGTTGATTAATCGAATTAAGCGCCTTCGTGCTTATGCTCTTTGTGAGGGTGCTCCGTATTCGGTGCCTTTCGTATAGTGATTCGAAGGGGTACATCGTCAAGCCCCCCAGTCTAATGTTATAGACTGCTAGGGCTATGATTTTAGACTATACTTATGTTCTCTTTGGATATCTCATTTATCTCTATTTGGAGCGAGTATTGTCTTGATGATCTATTTTAATGATCTTCGAATTACATCCTTCGTCCATCTTGTATTCAGGAGAATCACCTTCGAAGGCCCATATTTGCACTTTTTATTGGTTATTGAGGGGCGAAGGGCGGTGACTCATTCTTCAGGGGGTGAAAATGAAAAATTGTCATAAGTAGGTAGTTGCATGTACTTTAATTGATGCAAGTGGGCGGCTCTTTGGGAAACGTGTTTCATAATTTCCATAAATATTTCCCAATCTCCCTATTTCACTTTCTTTTCCTCCATTATTCACTATTCCGTCTGCCTCATTGATCAAATAACCCCTTCGCTGATCGAGGTATTATTCTTTTCCTTCTGTACTTTTGCTTGTTGTCACGATGGCGAAAATAGGTATCAAGTCAACCTTTTCGTCCGTCTTCGTTGAACAACTTAGGGATTTTGTAGACAAATATTTTCTGGGCAAATTGGTCTTTTCGTCTACCTGGGAAGAAACAAAGTATAGTATCTCCCCCTAGTGGTTTCGTTGGTATATATCTAGATTCCTTTGTTCATGGTAATGTTAGGTATCCATTTTCCCCTTTCTTTCTTAGCGTTCTTAGTCACTATGGAAACCATTTATCGCGATGGCATCCCCAAGGTCATGCGAAGGTTATGGCTTTCGAGGTGATGTGTCGTGCTTATGGTGGTGATCCCACTGTTGATCGTTTTAGAAGATTTGCGAATATTTGTGATACGGGTGATTGGGTTACCATACAAAATAGGCCAAGCAATGCTGGTTGTTTTGAGAAGTGTGGGATGACTATCAGGGGTTGGAAGGATCACTTTGTATTTATGAGTGATTCTTTAATTCCCAATGTCTTTAGCATCTTGGTAGATAGGGCGGGATTGGAGGATGTGAAAAAGTGCGTTGATCCAATCCCTCCTGGTGAAGACTTGAGCCCTTTGTTTAAGGAAATTCATGAGAATCATATAGTTGCGTTGTCGTACCCTGATAGTGTTCTTTTCAAAGCGAAGGTTATAGATGTTTTACCACCTGGTGAAGAAGAGATGGATGGTAAGCACAGGTTTTGCTTTGTTATACTTGTCTCTTATGTTTCTGCTTTTTAGCTTGACTCCTTTCTCCTTTCTTTATTTGTAGATATAAGTTTCATGGGTTTTGTGAGGAAAGGAGGTCAAGATGTTGTGCAATCTTCTGTTGAAGCTTCTGTTGAGTCCCAATACATGCCTTCTGTTATTCCAAGGGCGAGCCATGCTGAAGGACTTGAATCTTCTCCTTCCGGGGGGGTTGATCCTTCTGTAGAAGGATCCCCTCCTGTTGTAGTCGAGGATGATGATGATGTGGAGATTACTGGTGTGAAGGCAAGTAATTGGAAGGTCCCCGAGGAAGGTATTGGTTCACGTCTTCGTAAGAGAAAAGAGACTCCCTCACCTTCGGGTCCTTCATTAAAGAAGAAGAAAACTAAGCTAAAAGGTATGTGTCAATTTGTTTTTTTTTTTTGCCATCGTTTTTATGTCTTGGTTCTTCGGCTCCTTTGTTTGCTCTTTACTTTTGCTTGCTTATGTGCAGCATATGTCATTTTTGATCGTGCAGATGATACCCCCCCTAAGTCTTATGACGATGAAGATGATGTTTCTCTTGACTCTCTTCGTGGCATGAGTGATTTAGGCTTTATTAAGTCGTATCATAAGCATGCCCAATGTCAAAGCAGGATGAATGTTATTGTGGAGGAGCGTCTGCAGGCAGTGTGCTCTCGTGCTGAGGAGTTATTGGAGCGGTTAGAGGAGAAAAACCAAGAGTGTGAGAAACTAAGGAAATCTGCTGAGGAGGTCAAGAGCCAATCAAATGAGGTCTTAGTATTGGAGAGGAAGCTAAGAGAGGCTGAGGTTGGTTTCAAGATCAGGGAGGATGAAATTGCTGAATTGAAGAAAAACTTGACCAACTCTGTCTTGAACCATAATTTGGAGAAGGAGGTGTCTTCGGGGCTGGCTAAGCAGGTGCAGGAGCATATTTCGGAGCGTGCTGGTCTAAAACCGATGTAATTCCTTATGTTTGTAGAGCCTTGGTAGACAGTGATGAGTTTGGGAAACTTGTGGCAGCAGTGATTTCGGCGAACAGGGACGACGAGAGGTCACTTATTCTGAAGAAATTGAGTGATGATGGGAAGGTGGATTTGGCTTCTTGTTCTGACTTCAAAGCCAATACAGCCGAAATCATTGATTGAGTTGTGGCTGATTACAAGAATGCCGATTTCCCATTTGTTGAGAAGGTGACCTCCGATCCTGCTGCTTCGTATAAGACTTTAATGCACATTGTTCCTGATAAGATTGATCTTGTTCCCACACCAGCTCCTGCAAATATGGAATCATCCGTACCTCCTGTCACAGCTCCTTGTGAGTCCCTCGATAGCTGCAGATCGCTCTCGAGATCGTCTATTGTTATGTCGTGAGTGCGGAATCCTCACGAGATAACTAGTTTGATTAGTTATCGAATATATAGCTAATTATAAGTATATAATCAGCCGTATGTATACTATCTTCGTTTTCTAAATGTTAGAAACGAACTTAGTCGCTGGAGATGTGTGTGAGTTGAACGGATTCTTTAATTTAGGGTTTCCATTCATATATATACGTTTCTGATCGATATTGGGCCTGCTGGGCTTTGTTCTTATGAACTTAGCAGCCCAGCCCATATAACGAAGATTATCTTCGTTTTCTAAATGTTAGAAACGAACTTAGTCGCTGGAGATGTGTGTGAGTTGAACGGATTCTTTAATTTAGGGTTTCCATTCATATATATACGTTTCTGATCGATATTGGGCCTGCTGGGCTTTGTTCTTATGAACTTAGCAGCCCAGCCCATATAACGAAGATTATCTTCGTTTGTTCCTAACGAAGATTATCTTCGTTAGTACTAACGAAGATTATCTTCGTTTGTTCCTAACGAAGATTATCTTCGTTTGTCCTAACGAAGATTATCTTCGTTTGTTCCTAACGAAGATTATCTTCGTTAGTACTAATTTCCATCAGCATCTATGTCTAGTTATTTTCCAAGTATTTCACGTACAAGGAACCTAACGTATATTATGTTTGTACTTGTATAACACACATATATATAACACCAAAACATGTAATCGATCATTACCAAAACATGAAGTCCATAATCTATCAATTACACATATATAAATAAGACATAAAGTAACATAATGTCTTAATCTAAAAAGACTAATCAAATCTAAGTTGCTGTTGTCACATCAACATGCATCAACAAACTCCCCCTTGACAGCTGCATCTTCGATTTCTTCAGTCTTCAAAAGAATCTTTATCATCCATCAAACAACAATCGCTTGCTATTTGCATGGATATTTTCGTGTAAGCAGACTTGGAGAATCTTACGATATCGACCTTCTTCATTCTTCCAAAATGGTAAAAATGAACATTCAGTATCGTATAATTTTCTCTGATCATTTCTTGAGAAGTTAACCAACTGCATTGGATCATACATCCTTCTCAACAACATCTTCTTCTTCGAGTCTGCATACATTTTGGCTTCACCAGAATTTCGATCAATCTCCCAATTATCCATCTTATCCAAGACATCTTGTGCCCACTTCTTGGCAGGGACTTTGATCATACACTTGATATCATGTTGAATATACTCAACACTTTTATCTGGCTTAACCACCTTCTTCTTCCGTCTTGGTTTAATATGAAACTTTGGTTTCTCTGAGTCTTTCATATTCGATCTCAACTTGAAATCTTCATGAAGATTCTTACCAAGAACATCAGCAAGACCATAACCACTTGGATTGATAATCCAGTTATTTCCGAGTTCATGTAAATCTTCTTCACACAAACTTCTGAAGTGTCTCTCATGCCACGCTAAATACTGACAACCTTCTGGTCTTTTAAGAACGAACAGCTTCAATTCTTCATCATAGAACCAACTCCAGATTATCGTCTTATATTTTGCAGCATCTTTATCTGAGATATGAGTCCAATACATAATGGGTTTCATAGTATCCCATGTGAATATATATTCATTAATTCTTTGCCCAGTCACAAGTCGATCAATCACTTCCAGTGGATCATCTTCTCTGAGAGGAACTGGATAATCATTTGGATCAAAAGGTCTTGTCAAGTTAATTTCCCAGTGGAAAGGAATCAGTGCATCATCAACCTTAGCATATACCACAAAGTTTAAAACTTTAGCGGTGCTACTAATTGGAGCTTGAAGCATTCTTTCCTTAACTTCTTTTCTCTTGAACTCTAACACTTTTCTTTCTTAACTCTAACACTTTTCTTTCTTCTATAAATGGATCTTCAGGAATTGAGTCCCAAACATCATCAAACCCATAAGGTTTCTTGAATATGTTTAGATCCGGTTCAGGAACAAACTCACCTTCCTCAAGTTCATCACCATCAAAGAATAATTCTGCATCATCTGTATTATCTATTAAGATTACACAAAATGAACACCAGAATACAATGAATAATCATGATAATAATAATAAAGATGAAATATAATTGCATTGAAATAAGATAGATTACATTTACATGTCGTAAATTTATTACATGCAACCTAATATACACTTTATCAATCTTTATCAGAAACATAAGTTGAATCAGAATCAGAATCAGTCATGTCCAAATTTTGCCTTAACTTCACGCTTTAATCGTTCAGTTTCAGCTTCAACTTGATCATCACTTAAATTTCGAAGAATTACCTGAGTCAAGTGCTTCAACAACTTCAGCATCACGAGGAGCACTTGATCCACCCGCACCAGAAGTACCAACCTGGGTAGTATCCTCTCCTGTCTCCCCCTGAATCTCAACCCCTTTTCCTTTGTCAGAAACTGGGCGAGAATCAATCCGATTACCAGCATTATCAGCATCATCATCATCATTCTGACGTCTTGGCTGAAGCACCGACAATCTGCAAACTTCTTCAGGAACATCTCCCCCTTGATTCTTGACCCAGTTTATTAAAAAGGTCAAAGCAACTCGAGCATCCGTAAGATCAGACTCTAATGTATCAACACGAGCCTGAAGAATATCGATACGCTGAACTAGTGAATAATCTGAAGGAAGAGGAGGAAGAGTAGGCAATCTGGGCAATACAGGTAAGGCAGGAGGCAACAGTGGACGCAACGTTACACTACCAGCAACAGAAGGAACCTGTGCTGTAGAGACAGCAGGAATAGCAGCAGCAGTTGATCGTGAATGATCAGGAATCGATACTGAAGTAGCCTCAGTAATTCGTGCACGCTTAGCTCTGCTATAAGTAAGAGAAGCATCCAATGTCCTTTTAGGACTTCCGGTATGAATTGGACTTGGTGCATTCACAGGATCATTGATATCTTCAAAAATGCTGGCCAATTCAGGATCATTTTGAGCAGCAATCTCAGAATCCGATAAAATACGTGCATCAAACTCTTGAGCCATATCGCTTTGTGCATCATGAACAGATTGATCCGTATCAGAAAAATCAGGATAAGAGTGACATGCCTTACTCCGACGCTCTCTGCGTAAAGCACCAGGTACACCTTCTCGAGAAAAATGATATGAATGATCACTTCCGTAATCAGCAGGAACATCATGAGCCATCTTAGTTCGATTCTCATTACTAGAATCAGCAGCGACACTATCATATGCATCTGTGTCATCTGCATCATTACCACTATCAGAACCATCAGTACCAGCTTCTACACCATCCTCATTCCCATGATCAGAATCATCATCGGAATCATCATCAGAATCGCTATCAGAACCTTCTGCATCATCATGATCAGAATCTTCAGCATCATCCACGAACATATCATTCTCAAGACGAGATCGATAGTTTGGATTAATCAAATGACCAAAAAGTGGTGGATCATTTAGACCAGCCACATTTCGAGTATTGGCTTCTAAATCAGCAAAAAGACGCGAAGGCCAAACATGTGGTGTATAGCGAGGACCTTGATCAAATACTAAATTCGGACAAAAATGTCTAACTATTGCCATAACAAAACGAGGATACAACAGAAATCTCTTTCTCCCCTTGGCATTGAGTTGATCAATGAATTCCTGATAGAAGTATGCTGAAAACGGATAAGGTCGATTATAGACCAACGCAACCATCTGCGATGAAATCTGAGCAGAAAGTTGATCAAATCCAGCCTTACGATTGCTCAGACAAACCAACAAAGCGTAAGCTAGATATCTCCATCGTCCTTGAAATCCACTTTTATCAAAAGGAAGTTTAATTTCACCAACATAACCCATCCTCTGAAAACATTGACGAATAAGATCAAACGAATAAGATAATTCCACTACTTCCTCTGGTTCTGCACCTAAATGCAAAATATTACGAAGAGTTGCAGCATTGAAATCAAATGTGATTCCTTCAACAGTAGCACGAACAAAGCTACGACCATTAACCATAACCTCATGAGCAGTCCTCCAGAAATCATCTATATACTGCCTAATGAGTCTTGGTGAATCACAAAATACAAAGGATAGCCTTGATCGAGCGATATAATCGAACATCTCATGATAATGCTCACAATTATGCTGATCAAAACAAATCACAGTATCTAAACAAATATGAAACAGGCATAGTGAATGAATTGCAGCCTTGGAGGAACTTAATCAATAAGTTCGTAAGTTAAAACTGTACGAAAATACTCTTTAAGTTCGTAAGAAGAAGCTGTACGAAAATAGGGCTTAAGTTCGTTAGTAATAAATAAACGAAAATAAGAACTAAGTTCGTAAGTTAACAACAGACGAAGGTAGGCTTTAAGTTCGTTAGTTGACAATTAACTCCTAAATTCGTTAGTTGAAAACAGAGTCTAAGTTCGTAAACATTACTCAGAATCTAAGTTCGTAGATGCTAAACGAAAAATAAGTTCGTTTGAACACTCTTGAGCAGCAACCCATCTCAAAATCGAACATTCGATTTGAAAAACAATTGATTAACATTCAATTTGCCCGAAATAAATTACAAAACTTTTGTATCAATGAATTGAAGCATAACCCACTTCGATTTTACAGAGGAATTAAAGATATAATGGGTTAAAATCTCAAAACGAAATTAAACCCTAAAAATCTAAATTTCTATAAAAACCGGTAAGTTCTTGCAATAATTGGCCAAAATAACAAATTAGAATTGGGGATTAGTGAATGAAAACACTCGATAAATATACCTGAATCACTAACTTCAACACTAATCGAAACAACAAGCAGAAGATCGAGTGAAATCAAGTGATTTGATTGATAATAGGGAAGGGGTTTTTTGCAGAAGAAGAGGATTAAATTCGTTTTCTTGAAAAATTATGAAAGTATAAAAAGTAAAACGAATAAACCTTGTATTTATATAGGTGGTAAAAACGGGTTAAAACGGGTCGGTTAGGTAATCGGTCACGAATATGTTCGAACGAAGTTAGACTTCGTAAGAACAACTGGAACAATACAACTTCTAACTTTCTGAACGAAGATAGAAGTTATCTTCGTTAATACAAAACAAAACGAAAATAGATTTGCTAACTTCGTTAGAGGACTTAGAAATTTCCAGATACAGCTAAGTTCGTGAGAAATTATTTCAAGCTCAGGAAATATCCAGATTTTCCATCACGAAATTTTCCACGACGTGACTGTTTACCTAATCCTGTACATAGCAAAAACTTGTTAAAAGCAACTTGTTCATGCCTTGTACCAAGAAGTTCCATCAACCAAAATCATCATCATAATGTAAGTATTTGACAAACATTATAATCTTGAATAAAAAACCCCAAGGTTTAAAACCAACCATCAACAATCCTGAAAATAATCAATTGACATATTAACAGCGTTACCAATCATGACCATGATACGGAGAACATTTCTCTAATCATTGAGATGCTTGACGGCAAACCATCTTGAAACACTTAAGTCCCATATTAGATGCCGTCTACAAAACAAACAAACAATGAATAGTCCAAAAATCCAATGAAGAACTTTGTAAAGTTTCCGAAATCATGTCATAAGTCAAGGTACGAAAATCAAAAGAAACAAGTATCAACACTGATTATTTTCACTAAATACATGAATTGTAAAGTAAATAAATACTCCAAAGGCAAGTTCATGTATTCTTCCTTCACGTGCTCATATCTGCATCACAATATTGTCACTTCACACCAAAAATCTTGTCTCCACGATATCATCAGTATGAATAACACTGTATTGCAACAAAGATCAGCACTCCAACTTTATCTTCTTAACCTGAACACTGCACACTTACCAAAAACTCATTAACGCATTAAGAGCAAAACATAATAATGCAGAAAATTCAAGCTAAAAACACACAAAATCAGGATTAACAAATCCGAAATAACAAAGAATCTAACAAAAGATCAAAGGAGGTCATTTCATTGTCAAACCCTAAAATGTCACCAAGTTATTAATTAAATTCATAACTTGTAACAACTGAAAATTGTGAGATTTCAAATAACTTTGACTTTTCACATAACACTTAAAAGATCATTTTCTAAACTTAAACAAATTAATGTTCATATCAGAAAATCTTCTTTTTATACAAACCACACAACAACCTCATCAAGAATTCACATGAATGAATTCAGCAAAACATATACTCAGAATTTAAATAGGATCTCTCGTGCAATAAGAACTTATGAAAATATTTTATTGACTCAATAAAAAGAAAAATAAATCAGGAAAAAGAAGGAAAAAAAAATTACAGAATAATAAACTAATCTAAACACTAGTTAACTTAATTTCTTCATTATTCACATGTTACTTGGTTACTGCTGATCATATCAGATTAGCATGTTACATAAGCCTACTAGCGAGAAATAATTCTCTTATTATTAGTTATGAACAGTGATCCAAAACGATTACCAATATGTTTGTCCTCTTAAACACTCGGTACTTCCAGTTTCCTTTTGGGTTTGTGGCACTTTCGTATTACTTGAGCCAAGGAAAGTCACCATGTAACCTAGTAAGTTACTCATGCCACAATTTTAGTTTGCGAACTTATGTGCCCCATATTCAGATACACTCTCACAATCGACACAAGCACTGAGATTGAGACATTTGGTGAATAAAGTGATAAAGTCCTTAAGAATCAAGTCAGCGGTGACAGGTCGGTGATTCCTCACGCGCAAAGCAACTTAACTTGACTCACGTACGGAAATATACTCAACATTGCATAATGCTAAGTACTTGCATATTTGTGACATTATTTTTAAGCACTTATGAAAACCCGTTACTTTCGATGATGTAACACCCCAACCACGGCGGAATGATGAGATGTACAGAAAGTCGAGTATTCAAATCAAAGGATAATAGATAACATTCACCATAGCTTTAGTTGATAAAAATAATTTTACAATGCACAAGCATGTGAACCAATTCCCAAGTACAATACGTCTACCATACTTGGATATTGAGTCCACGAAACAAATAACAAATACATGAGATGATATACTACAATGATCAAGGCGGATTCCATTGCCCGTCACAAGGTTTGATCTTTGACTCCAAAGTGCAATGCAAACAATCATGATGCATATAATTCCTCAAGACATAGGCTAATTCCTGAAAAGCATGAAGAAAAGTGTCAACTACGAAAACGTAGTTGGTGAGTGCATAGGTTTGCAGGTAACCTCGTTACATATCCATTTCAAAATAGTTGAGAAATCCATGGTAAATTATAAAGTTCTCATTTGTCACCTTTATCGTGAGAGAAAAAGTATGTCAATCGATTAATCATTCATCATACCAAAACCATTCGGTCATCAATATTTCAATATTGCCAAATTCAACAACTTCCAAGATTCCATATAAGGTCCAATACCCAAACCGTATGTTCAATCCATAATACCCAACCATAAATAATATCAATACCGCTTGGTCAATGGTAAGACTACCATGACGTAATTCGATGAGATTGTTCTTGAGCCACTACTAAGACCGGTTATGTCCCAATAATCAATATATAGTCCCAAATGATAAGATAATGATAAGCACATGCTGTCAATCACGTGCATAAAGATAACCAAGGGTCGTGCCATGGAGACGCCCATAAATATATAGTAGTTAGAGCAACGCGAGGCCAGACTAGCGATGAAGGTGGCCACAAAGGCAGACCAAACATCCCACCGTTACCTATAATAGTGGATGAGGGGACAAGTCCTAGTTGCGCAACCCTCTAACTACAGGCCTCAATGAGTTAATAGTAGTGTACAGGGGACCACCGTTTGACAGTACTCAAGCTCATCATATATCATACAACACGTTGAACATACAATATAATTCCCATATCATAATTCATTCTTCAAAGTGTCATTTCGTATAAGAAAGCAATTTTAATTATTCATGCTTTTCACCCCGTAAGTAAAACATATAAAAGAGTTTGAAAGGGGGCTATGACTCACCTTGATATGCCGCATGTTATATTCACTTATCCAGAATGGGTACTTCCCATCTATCGCTTCCTTGATCATATATCCGTCATATTCCTCAATCACATTTCGAGCCAAGACTATCCCTACGATAGGACTAATATACGTAAGTTCCTATCTTAAGCCATCACTAAGAAATGCCACTTTCATTATGTTGTCATAAATTTTGGGGTCCAAGTATATTGTTAATATTCGCATCTTTTTGGTTGTAGAGAGTGTTGGTGTAAAAGGGGTCACTTTCATTATACACGTAGTTATAAGTTGTTAGAATTTCGGTAACTTGCCTTTGATTATCATGGTTCCCATTGTACGCTTTGCTTAATTATGTCATTTGGCATTAGTAACTTCATAATATTAATATTCATGAATACTTTCTGATTTATAACTATTTATTTAATTTAATATTATTTAATTAATTATTTATTCATTTTCTTGATTTATTAACCAAATAATTCTTTAAAAATACTTTTAAGTACCTCACTTGCCTTTATAATTCGTGGCTAATTATATTTGGGTTATATTCTGATTATTATGCTTTTTAACTTAGAATATTGTGATATATATATTTATTTATGTAATTTTTCTATTAATTTAAAAATAGTTATTAATTAGTGATTTTCACTTACTTAATTATTTCTAATTTATATGACATTTGTTCTTTGACTTAAAATGATTTTATTCCAGTAGGTTTTAGTCACTTTCATCATTGGTTGTGATTATTTAACCAATTTCATGATTTATATAATTTATTTATTTATTTACCTTTTTAATTATCATTTAAATTTAATAATTAATAGAAATTCTTAGAAATCACCACGCAACTTTTTGGCTAAAAATCCCAGGCCTTTTAGGAAACTTTTATCATGGGAAAAATCATATCAATTCAACCTCTCTTGTGTCTCGCTCATTTTGAGAATTCTAAGCTTATAAATCGTTTACCGAAATAGTGATTTTTGCCTCATTTTCCAAGCAATTCAAATGCGTCAAAAAAATGGATTTTCATCCTTATTTCATTATTTACAGAAAGTTCATTATATTTTGGTGCCTTAAGTCGTGATAGTGGTGGTGGTGTGATGTGTGCAAATTAAAGCTTTCGGTTAGTGCTTTTATGAACCGAATTAGTGATTTGTAGGCTTGTCTTTGCCATTTAATAACTAAGTTAAGCTTTATAACTTTTATTTGACATATTCTCAGTAGGTTTATAATACTTTTTGTTACGAGATTGTTGGAGTTGATTAAAGTTGCAATCTAGTGACTTTTAGCTTATTTTGTTGTGAAGAACTTTTACTTGGAATTTTCTGTTTTAACACTTATTTTCATAAAATGTTGAGTAGTCATTCTTGGTTAAGTTGAATTATTTGGACGTTGGTGATTTTTATACAGAGACATATAGGTGTCCTATATTTATGTGAATTTTTGCTAAATTTTTAGACATTGTTTACTACCTCTAAAAATTACAAAACCAAAGTTGGTCAGAAAGCTTGCTGCTGTGCGACTCAAGATATTTTATAAAAGATTTCTATGATGGACATTTAAGAAAAATCTCCCAATTTTATTTTAAGTTAGGGACACTTTGAACTCAGTTCATACCAAGTTTAAACTTCTGAAACCTATTAGTTAAGGAATTAAAAATCTTCAAAGTTGACTCAACATTAAGACAAAAACCCAGTTTTGACCACTTTTGGTAGAAAAATCATATCTTTTGTTTGGTTTAGTATTTTTGAGTGATTCCAGTTGGAGGTTAAACTTAACTCTTTTATCTACAACTTTTATTTTGAAAGTTTTCTTGAAATAACCCTTAATCTTATCTTGAAACAACCCTTAATCTTAGCTTGAAACAACCCTTAATCTTATCTTGAAACAACCCTTAATCTTAGCTTGAAACAACCCTTAATCTTATCTTGAAACAACCCTTAATCTTAGCTTGAAACAACCCTTAATCTTATCTTGAAACAACCCTTAATCTTATCTTGAAACAACCCTTAATTTATCTTGAAACAACCCTTAATCTTATCTTGAAACAACCCTTATTTAATCTTGAAACAACCCTTAATTTATCTTGAAACAACCCTTAATCTTAGCTTGAAACAACCCTTAATCTTATCTTGAAACAACCCTTAATCTTAGCTTGAAACAACCCTTAATCTTATCTTGAAACAACCCTTAATCTTATCTTGAAACAACCCTTAATCTTATCTTGAAACAACCCTTAATCTTATCTTGAAACAACCCTTAATCTTATCTTGAAACAACCCTTAATCTTAGCTTGAAACAACCCTTAATCTTATCTTGAAACAACCCTTAATCTTATCTTGAAACAACCCTTAATTTATCTTGAAATAACCCTTAATCTTATCTTGAAACAACCCTTAATCTTATCTTGAAACAACCCTTAATTTATCTTGAAATAACCCTTAATCTTATCTTGAAACAACCCTTAATCTTATCTTGAAACAACCCTTAATCTTATCTTGAAACAACCCTTATTTAATCTTGAAACAACCCTTAATTTATCTTGAAACAACCCTTAATCTTAGCTTGAAACAACCCTTAATCTTATCTTGAAACAACCCTTAATCCTTAATCTTGAAACAACCCTTAATTTATCTTGAAACAACCCTTAATGCTTAAAAACCCTTAATTTATCTTGAAACAACCCTTAATCTTAGCTTGAAACAACCCTTAATCTTATCTTGAAACAACCCTTAATCTTAGCTTGAAACAACCCTTAATCTTATCTTGAAACAACCCTTAATCTTAGCTTGAAACAACCCTTAATCTTATCTTGAAACAACCCTTAATCTTAGCTTGAAACAACCCTTAATCTTATCTTGAAACAACCCTTAATCTTAGCTTGAAACAACCCTTAATCTTATCTTGAAACAACCCTTAATCTTAGCTTGAAACAACCCTTAATCTTATCTTGAAACAACCCTTAATCTTAGCTTGAAACAACCCTTAATCTTATCTTGAAACAACCCTTAATCTTAGCTTGAAACAACCCTTAATTTATCTTGAAACAACCCTTAATCTTAGCTTGAAACAACCCTTAATCTTATCTTGAAACAACCCTTAATCTTAGCTTGAAACAACCCTTAATCTTATCTTGAAACAACCCTTAATCTTAGCTTGAAACAACCCTTAATTTATCTTGAAACCTATTTATGCTCCTAATAACCCTTAATCCAAGCTTGAAACAACCCTTAATCTTATCTTGAAACAACCCTTGCTTAACCCTTATTATTAATATAGTTTAGATTGATTTTTGTTCTTGTTTTTCTTGATTATTTGAGCCAAAAATGGAGGAAGAAAAGGAAGGGGAAGTGCAGAATTTTTTTGAGAGAGAAATGTGAGAGACTTGTGTGTGTGTTGTGTTGGTGAAGAGTGTATGTGAGGGGGGGGGGGCCAAGTATAAGGTAGGGTTTCTCATTTTCCTTTTTTTTTATTTATTTATTAAGTGTGTGTATATATGTATAGGTTAAGTGTATATGTGTTGTAAGGTTAATTTGTATTAGTTTGTAGTGTAAGTAGATTTCTATTCTAGTATGTGTATACATATATATATGTCGTGTATGTAGGTATGTATGTATATATTTTTGTGTTTTTCATTTGTTACAAGGCTCATTGGTTGTAATCTTGTATTTATATTGGACTTGTACATATATACTTATTATTATTCAAGCATTCTCGTGTACTTATGGAGTTTTAATGATTTTTAAGATGCTCACGGTATTTTCATGACCAAGTGTAATTTAGTTGGCTTGATGATTCAATTTGTTGGACGTTTATAAGAATTTTGATTGTTATCTCAACTTGTGAGACTCACATTATTATTTATATAACTTAACTTCTCGAAATAAAGTTTTTGGTTTGTTGACCTTTCGTCAAGTTCAATTAGAACTAGTTTATAGCTTTTGATTGTGTTGAATGATTATGGTTATTGTTCATGGCATTTCTAAGGCAACTAGCTATCTTTGGAAATTCTACTGAACTAGATGGCAAGTATCACTATGCCTTAATGTCTAGAAGGCCAATTCTCTTAATAAACCTCTAGGGATAGATATCTAGATAAATAGAAGTAAATTGTCCTAGTCGGAAATTGAGGGTTGTTACATCATTACCCCCTTAACAGATACTTCGTCCTCGAAGTTCGCTCATTCATATGGTAGCAAAATGAATAGACTGACAGTAAGGGCGTCTACACGGAGACGTATAATGCGGGAAAGTCAAACAGGATTTTATCACGAATTCTTGGTTTCTTGCGAGCTTCTAAATCTAGGGTTGGGGGCATCCATTCCTCGGTTCCCTAAAATTCCTCTTGATTAGAAACTTCGAAAAAGAGAAGGGTTACGAATGTCGCTCACTTCTTGAGACGACTGGAGATTAATCGCATGTAATCGTTGCGGGCTGTCAATCTTGCCTAGATCAATACTAAATAATGGGATGATAATAAGAATGGCAATACGGAGGTGTAAAATGAGTAAACGGCTCGTAACGTGAGTTACAATAAAATAGTGAGAGACGTTGGGATATCGATCGTTGGTGGCTATTCATTTCCATTGTTACTTTGCATACTTTCCTTTATCGTTTTCTACCCCAATTAAAGAATCGTTCCAATAGCTTCTCGTCCACTTTCATCCTTCTTTGGTTTGACGTTGGACACGCTTGCCGCTTCTCGAAAATATTGGCTTCGTTTGTGACTAATCACTTGTTAAGGGATTACCTCTTTAACCAAAAGCGATACTAACTGGGGTGCCGAGTTGCACTAAAATTGCAAAGGTACATCTTCGTAGTATCTTATTTTAGGGTTTTCCAGTGTCGTCTTTGTTGCTTTAGGGTGTTCGAGGGAATCATAAATTTTATGATGATAGTTCCATCATACTCCTCATACTCACCTTTTGTCTTTTCAACTTCGTCCTTATTTTCCCATAGTCACCTCTTTCATTATTCGCTAAGTCATATCGTTACCAATTTCTCTTGCTTTTGCCGATATTGGCTTTCAAATCGTTTTAAGGTACCTTTAATTACTTCTTCTTACGCTAGGAGGAACATTATCTATGGCTCATCACCGACAAATCTCTTTTAACATCGCACATATAATCTATTCGGTTTCCTTGCTATACCTACGCATTCCTCATGATAGGATTTACACAATCCTTATGCTCTTAAGTAACCATATCACCATCATCATTTCAAGGTAAACACTTCGATGTCCTTATTTGTATGAACTCCTCCTTTAAATAATCCTTCGTAGGTCCTCCTGACCTCTACAAAACTGTCAATTACTTTGCTCTCTTGAGCCTCATATCCATTTCCAGCTTTCTAAGCTAAGCTTCTTTTAAAATACAATAACCTAATGTCCTTAGAAATTGTGACATAATATAATTCAGGGGAAACATTGGTTACTTTATCCTTTTCTCAACCATTCGATTTTCTCCATTTTCCTTTCGTCTTCTTATGGGTCACCATACTCCTTACCGTTTCGTCACTCTAATCCATCTCAAACTAGAGTAATCGTCGTCTTGAACAGCACACAAGCAGTCGCTAGTCCTTGCAGTTATCTCAAGGGTACTTATCAGATCATGGTGATACGGATCCTTTGATCCTAACTCTTCACAGATGCGAATTATCCTTATCACCCTTCCGTTTAAACATTCCATAACTAGCTCTTCACGGAGTTTGTAGTTTCTTGAAAAGTAGTTCAACGACCAACTTCCTTAATCGTTGTGGTAGTATGTGCCTTGACTTCTAGCGTCGTATTTCTTATTTGCTTTCACTATTAACTTTAACGATTCCATGTTTATTCTCCTTCACTCTTCTTGGGCGCACTACTCCTTGGGTCGATGGTCCTTGACGATTAACCATGTGCTGCAAATTGTTTTTCACTCAGATTCATCTTGTTTTAGCTTACCTCCCTACGACCGTTGACCTTGAGGGGATACTCTCCACGACTCCCCGTGCTTCTAAACTCGAGTGTTGAACGTATATCGCTTTCTCTTGGCTCAGTTGATATGTTCTACTAATAGCTTGACTTTCGATAGAGGTTTTCAAATTGATATTCAGAGAATAACGTGTGGAGTGCCGTAAAGATGAACGCTACCGGAACTACATCTGGTAAATGGCGTCAATGCCTTCACTTCATTTGTTTGAGTCAAATGACATTTCTTCACTCCATATTCTACTCCAAATCATCTTCAATGATGCTAGTGAATAACTCTTCTTGAAAGACAAGGTAAGATCTTGCGCTTCATACTCCTTGTTCGAGTATCTACCTTTGCTGTGATTACCCCCTTAACATTTTTCCTCTAGAAAAATGTGAGGGATCTCCTGCTCTTCACTTCATTTGTTTGAGTCAAATGACATTTCTTCACTCCATATTCTACTCCAAATCATCTTCAATGATGCTAGTGAATAACTCTTCTTGGGCGCACTACTCCTTGGGTCGATGGTCCTTGACGATTAACCATGTGCTGCAAATTGTTTTTCACTCAGATTCATCTTGTTTTAGCTTACCTCCCTACGACCGTTGACCTTGAGGGGATACTCTCCACGACTCCCCGTGCTTCTAAACTCGAGTGTTGAACGTATATCGCTTTCTCTTGGCTCAGTTGATATGTTCTACTAATAGCTTGACTTTCGATAGAGGTTTTCAAATTGATATTCAGAGAATAACGTGTGGAGTGCCGTAAAGATGAACGCTACCGGAACTACATCTGGTAAATGGCGTCAATGCCTTCACTTCATTTCGCCTTCCTTGACGATCTTCAACTCAGCAATTTCCTTATTCCTTCGTGTAACAAATCTCCATCTACACACTTGTTTCGAAAAAGAAAGGATAGCTCGGAATCCTTTTTGGTTACTCTTTAATCATGAGGGTTACTCAACCCATCCTAATATCTTATTGCCCTTAATTAGTTTTCTTCTTCCAATTACCTTCATTTTCCAGCATTGCTAGTGATCTCCTCCAAGTTTTAGGGACGTCCTTGTACTTAACCAAAAGTGACCTTCATGTCACTCAACCTCCCTTTCGCTGGCCGCTCAATTTTCCTTTTGGGTCGATTGACATAGATAGGGAAGACCTTCAATTCTTTCTCCAAGTTAAAGCTTAGTATACTCTTTGCTTGTGCTTCCATGTACTTGACTGACTCACAACATACCTCCCACGTTCTACGTTATGTATGTGATCCAATAGCATCTTCTATGCTATATAGTTATGCCAAGTATTTCACTTATGGATAACTGATGTCTCAACGTCCTTCGTATCCCTTGATGTCGCAGTAAGAGCAGGGTACTAGTTACTCGATTCGCCATTGCGGAAAGTTACGTAAGCGAGTTGTATGTTGTTAGGGTACTACCCTTTGAAGAGAAGCGGTGATGATCATTACTTTGAATAATCAAGAATATAAAGGATATAGAATTTGGTTTCGAATGAATGGAATAGGAAATAGGAAAACAAAAGATTCATTAAGGCTCGGATTACTCCTTGCGCGAGTTAAAGGAATCACTTCTTTGTCCTTCGTTGCCCAATGGACTCCAACTTTCAATGACGTCAATATATGCCGCACCGACTTAGATAATATGGATAACCGTTCGTGTACGCGTGTTATTATAGAGATATCGCACCAAATTTCGGAGCTACAATCCCCATAATGTGTCGTCTAGAATGTATATCGGAATGGGTTCTATCGGCGTCGTCAAATCGTAATTTGGCTTTAATACCACTCGTCTTTCATAAGTCTCCAACTTCATTCGACGTTTACATATGTTTCGCACCATTTCAGATCGAATACCAAGGTTATGCGTAGTTTCTAAGAGGATAGAGTCGCGTCATATCTTGGGTCTACAATTCTCAGAGTATAGCGTTCAACGTTCGTGGAAAGATGCTCCACCGATGATATCGCCGTTGTCATATGTCCATAATGAATAGTGGTGTCGTAAGAAATAGGATGGGGGATAATTTCAAAAGAGCACGAGTGAACGAATATTGGATTGGAGGGGTACTTAATGACAACTTTCATACTTAGGAAATTTCTAATTTATAATGGATTTTTCAGAGACAATCACTAGTTCTCAAGTGGTCAAATCTTATCACGCAATATCTATATCAGTAGTAAGGACTAACCACATTATCATCATGTCTAGCAGGTACTAGTTCTCAACAGTCAAGTCTTAGAGCATAATAACTATACCAATAATAAGGCACAACTATATAATCATTAAATCGTTCCTGCACTAGCCCTCAATTAGCTCAATCTTAGGGCGCAATAACTATCTCCATAGTAAGGCATGACTACATAATCATCGCAATATTCACGCGCTAGTTTCAATTAGCTCAAACTTAGGGAGTAAAGGTTCTTATATCCATATTGTCCATGAAATTTCATATCAACTCGTCATGCCTATATTTTCTTTCTAAATCGATCATAAATAGTCAACATCATTACTCAATAATTTGAACAAGTCATACCCCAAAATGATTTCGTGCCTTATAATAATCTCATTATTTTAAAGTGCATATGCAACTTAAAGTTCAACATCATGAATCATAAGGCTTTTACGCATGCATTTCTCCCATAATTTCCACATTGCACGCTATCAGCTTTCACATTGCACATTACAACTTTCACATTGCACATTACAACTTTCACATTGCACATTACAACTTTCACATTGCACACTATAAGCTTTCACATTGCAATCAAATCATGCCCAAATTCACATGTTATAGCATAGAGTAGCATGTATCAACGAATATCTTTCAATCTTATTCATTTCACTTCTAATGTGCAGAGGGGAATCCTACTAAACTAGCATAATCCTCAAGTAAGGCAAGTCTCGAATCGCTATATATGCTTAGGTGAATGTCTAAATGCAACACGTATTCTCATTAAAACGAGTTTAATAAAGATTTTTTTTTTTTTTTTTTTTTTTTTTTTTTTTTTTTTTTTTTGAAAAGGAATCCTTTGAACATAAGTCCAAGTGGCCGTTTGAGTTTTACATGGTCCTCTCATAATTAAACGTAGATTCATGACTTTACGTTTAATTATGGTCCTACCATGTAACGCTCAAACTAGTCCGCTCAACCTTATGCTCGACTCGACTATAAAATTCGTTTTGAAAAGAGGCTATAGTTTTGGAATTCCCGGAGGAACCCCAATGTTCTCTATAACCTGAGGCTCTGATACCATTTTCTGTAACACCCCAACCACGGCGGAATGATGAGATGTACAGAAAGTCGAGTATTCAAATCAAAGGATAATAGATAACATTCACCATAGCTTTAGTTGATAAAAATAATTTTACAATGCACAAGCATGTGAACCAATTCCCAAGTACAATACGTCTACCATACTTGGATATTGAGTCCACGAAACAAATAACAAATACATGAGATGATATACTACAATGATCAAGGCGGATTCCATTGCCCGTCACAAGGTTTGATCTTTGACTCCAAAGTGCAATGCAAACAATCATGATGCATATAATTCCTCAAGACATAGGCTAATTCCTGAAAAGCATGAAGAAAAGTGTCAACTACGAAAACGTAGTTGGTGAGTGCATAGGTTTGCAGGTAACCTCGTTACATATCCATTTCAAAATAGTTGAGAAATCCATGGTAAATTATAAAGTTCTCATTTGTCACCTTTATCGTGAGAGAAAAAGTATGTCAATCGATTAATCATTCATCATACCAAAACCATTCGGTCATCAATATTTCAATATTGCCAAATTCAACAACTTCCAAGATTCCATATAAGGTCCAATACCCAAACCGTATGTTCAATCCATAATACCCAACCATAAATAATATCAATACCGCTTGGTCAATGGTAAGACTACCATGACGTAATTCGATGAGATTGTTCTTGAGCCACTACTAAGACCGGTTATGTCCCAATAATCAATATATAGTCCCAAATGATAAGATAATGATAAGCACATGCTGTCAATCACGTGCATAAAGATAACCAAGGGTCGTGCCATGGAGACGCCCATAAATATATAGTAGTTAGAGCAACGCGAGGCCAGACTAGCGATGAAGGTGGCCACAAAGGCAGACCAAACATCCCACCGTTACCTATAATAGTGGATGAGGGGACAAGTCCTAGTTGCGCAACCCTCTAACTACAGGCCTCAATGAGTTAATAGTAGTGTACAGGGGACCACCGTTTGACAGTACTCAAGCTCATCATATATCATACAACACGTTGAACATACAATATAATTCCCATATCATAATTCATTCTTCAAAGTGTCATTTCGTATAAGAAAGCAATTTTAATTATTCATGCTTTTCACCCCGTAAGTAAAACATATAAAAGAGTTTGAAAGGGGGCTATGACTCACCTTGATATGCCGCATGTTATATTCACTTATCCAGAATGGGTACTTCCCATCTATCGCTTCCTTGATCATATATCCGTCATATTCCTCAATCACATTTCGAGCCAAGACTATCCCTACGATAGGACTAATATACGTAAGTTCCTATCTTAAGCCATCACTAAGAAATGCCACTTTCATTATGTTGTCATAAATTTTGGGGTCCAAGTATATTGTTAATATTCGCATCTTTTTGGTTGTAGAGAGTGTTGGTGTAAAAGGGGTCACTTTCATTATACACGTAGTTATAAGTTGTTAGAATTTCGGTAACTTGCCTTTGATTATCATGGTTCCCATTGTACGCTTTGCTTAATTATGTCATTTGGCATTAGTAACTTCATAATATTAATATTCATGAATACTTTCTGATTTATAACTATTTATTTAATTTAATATTATTTAATTAATTATTTATTCATTTTCTTGATTTATTAACCAAATAATTCTTTAAAAATACTTTTAAGTACCTCACTTGCCTTTATAATTCGTGGCTAATTATATTTGGGTTATATTCTGATTATTATGCTTTTAACTTAGAATATTGTGATATATATATTTATTTATGTAATTTTTCTATTAATTTAAAAATAGTTATTAATTAGTGATTTTCACTTACTTAATTATTTCTAATTTATATGACATTTGTTCTTTGACTTAAAATGATTTTATTCCAGTAGGTTTTAGTCACTTTCATCATTGGTTGTGATTATTTAACTAATTTCATGATTTATATAATTTATTTATTTACCTTTTTAATTATCATTTAAATTTAATATTATTTAATTAATTATTTATTCATTTTCTTGATTTATTAACCAAATAATTCTTTAAAAATACTTTTAAGTACCTCACTTGCCTTTATAATTCGTGGCTAATTATATTTGGGTTATATTCTGATTATTATGCTTTTAACTTAGAATATTGTGATATATATATTTATTTATGTAATTTTTCTATTAATTTAAAAATAGTTATTAATTAGTGATTTTCACTTACTTAATTATTTCTAATTTATATGACATTTGTTCTTTGACTTAAAATGATTTTATTCCAGTAGGTTTTAGTCACTTTCATCATTGGTTGTGATTATTTAACTAATTTCATGATTTATATAATTTATTTATTTACCTTTTTAATTATCATTTAAATTTAATAATTAATAGAAATTCTTAGAAATCACCACACAACTTTTTGGCTAAAAATCCCAGGCCTTTTAGGAAACTTTTATCATGGGAAAAATCATATCTTTTGTTTGGTTTAGTATTTTTGAGTGATTTCAGTTGGAGGTTAAACTTAACTCTTTTATCTACAACTTTTATTTTGAAAGTTTTTCTTGAAACGGCCCTCACATGTCCAGTTTATCCGTCCAAAGACAGGAGAATGATTCTGTCAGAAGGTATTTGGGTCCAAACAACTCACCAATGACCATTCTTGCTTTATTAACACTTGAGTTCATCATTTACAAGATTAATACTTTATTTTTATACCTCTTAACATCAAATTTCCAGATTATTATACCTCTTTTAACATATTTTTCACTTAATACAAGTTCATATCCATCTCATAATCCAACAACAAGATTCAACTTTCTTAGATCTAACATGCATTCATTCAAATCAACACTTTTCAATACCAATCTTTATAGATCTAACTTTCAACAACATAAAAACATCTTTTTAATGAAAAATCTCAGAAATATATTCTTCAAAATATACAAAAACATATAGATCTATGAAAAGGAAAATCACTTTAAAAGCTACTAATCTATAACAACACTTTTGGGTCTTAAATTTGTTGAATCCTTGGATCTTTCTCATAGATTTCGACATGCATATGCATGAGGAGAAAGATCCTATCAACTTGCCTTCATCAAGTGTATATTACAAAGAAAACAAGAAGAAAACATAAACTTTTGATAAAATCTTTGAACATAAACAAGAACAATATAGGTCTAGTAAAGAGATGAAGATTTATACCCTTGAAGAACTTGGTTTTGAAGGTGAAAAATGGGCAGAATTTTCGGACCTATCTATGCTCCTAATAACCCTTAATCCAAGCTTGAAACAACCCTTAATCTTATCTTGAAACAACCCTTGCTTAACCCTTATTATTAATATAGTTTAGATTGATTTTTGTTCTTGTTTTTCTTGATTATTTGAGCCAAAAATGGAGGAAGAAAAGGAAGGGGAAGTGCAGAATTTTTTTGAGAGAGAAATGTGAGAGACTTGTGTGTGTGTTGTGTTGGTGAAGAGTGTATGTGAGGGGGGGGGGGCGGCAAGTATAAGGTAGGGTTTCTCATTTTCCTTTTTTATTTATTTATTAAGTGTGTGTATATATGTATAGGTTAAGTGTATATGTGTTGTAAGGTTAATTTGTATTAGTTTGTAGTGTAAGTAGATTTTATTCTAGTATGTGTATACATATATATATGTCGTGTATGTAGGTATGTATGTATATATTTTTGTGTTTTTCATTTGTTACAAGGCTCATTGGTTGTAATCTTGTATTTATATTGGACTTGTACATATATACTTATTATTATTCAAGCATTCTCGTGTACTTATGGAGTTTTAATGATTTTTAAGATGCTCACGGTATTTTCATGACCAAGTGTAATTTAGTTGGCTTGATGATTCAATTTGTTGGACGTTTATAAGAATTTTGATTGTTATCTCAACTTGTGAGACTCACATTATTATTTATATAACTTAACTTCTCGAAATAAAGTTTTTGGTTTGTTGACCTTTCGTCAAGTTCAATTAGAACTAGTTTATAGCTTTTGATTGTGTTGAATGATTATGGTTATTGTTCATGGCATTTCTAAGGCAACTAGCTATCTTTGGAAATTCTACTGAACTAGATGGCAAGTATCACTATGCCTTAATGTCTAGAAGGCCAATTCTCTTAATAAACCTCTAGGGATAGATATCTAGATAAATAGAAGTAAATTGTCCTAGTCGGAAATTGAGGGTTGTTACAGATGAGACCCGTGTAACGAACTTTCTGACAACCTATCCCAAGTTGGAAGCTTTAGGTAGGCTAGGTACACAAAGACACCCCAAGGACTTACTTGTCCAAATCTCAAAGGCCACATTAGCTTCATATTTTCAACAGATTTATTTGATATTTGCATATCTTGTCACAAATATACATCCAAAAAAGCAATACATACACATATATGTATCCGAGACCTTCTTTATAAAGACCAAATATACATAAGTACAATGCAAGATCTTTCATAAGATTTAAAGGACTTGTCTATTTTAAGAACAAGCATTCTCAGCCATATATCTGAATACGTTTCCCACAAGAACATTGTATACATTTAAGTTCAGATTAAAAGGAAACTTTGGTACTTTGTGCCTATCGATACATCATATAATGGTATCACTGAACTGAGCATTTTAAAGTACAATTAAGTAGGCTTAAAAGCTAAAGTATCGTCATGTCTAATCATGTAGTGCAGTAACCTTACTTAATTTATTTTTTTTTTTTTATTTTTTTTTCTTTTTTTTTATGACTCTATCTATGTACGACTTAAACTACTAAGACTCGAAAAGAAAATTTAAGTTCTTTGAGAGAAACTACTCAGCATTCTTCATACCATTGAGTTGATATAACAACTCATGACGAGGTCTATCAAAAGCTTTAGTGTATAGATCAGCAAGGTTATCATCAGTAATAACCTTTTCTAAATGAATAAGTTTTTTCTCAAAACAGTCACGTAAAAAGTGATGCTTTATATCTATGTGCTTGGTGACTTTAAAGTTTTTCGGATTCTTAGTAATATCTATGGCAGACTTATTATCGATACAAATAGGAGAGTCTGAGATATCCATACCATAGTCGCGCAATTGTTACTGTATCCAAAGTACCTGAGAACAGCATTGACCAGCAGCTATGTACTCTGCTTCACAAGTAGATTGTGCAACAGATGTCTGCTTCTTGCACTGCCACGATATAATTCTCCCCCCTAAAAGCTGACATCCACCTGACGTAGATTTCCTATCCGAACTACAGCCACCATAATCCGAATCAGTATAAGCCTTGAATTCAAAGGAACCATGCATGGGATACCAAAGCCCTAGACGAGGCTTGGCCTTCACATAACGAAGAATCCTTTTCGCAGCTTTCAAATGTGACTCTTTTGGATTAGCCTGATATCTAGCACACATACAAACAGCAAAGGTAATGCCTGGACGTGAAGCCGTCAGATACATTAAGGAACCAATGATAGCCCGATATTGAGTTGCATCGACGTCTGGATCATTAGTCTTATCAGGACACAGCCCATGCTTAGTCTGAATGGGAGTAATTGCATCTTTAGCATCGGTCATTCGAAACCTAGTAAGAAGATCTTGAACATACTTGGTCTGATGAATAAAGAACCCATCCTTCAGTTGATCCACCTGTAGTCCAAGGAAAAAAGTTAATTCCCCCATAGCACTCATTTCAAACTTAGCCTTCATGCTCTGCTCAAATTCCTTGCACATATTCTCATCAGATGAACCGAAAATAATATCATCGACGTAAACCTGTACAAGTAAGTAGTCCTTCCCTTTCCATTTGATAAACAACGTGCTGTCAATAGAACCTCTAGTAAAACCATTTTCATTCAGATGAGTAGACAATTTTTCATACCATGATCGAGGAGCCTGATGTAAACCATATAGAGCCTTATCGAGACGATATACTCTATTAGGAAAGTCTGGATCCTCAAACCCGGCAGGTTGTTCTACATACACTTCTTCTCTTATTTCCCCATACAAAAAGGCACTCTTTACGTCAAGTTGATACACCTTTATACCTTTATAACTAGCATATGCCAGAAATAATCGAATAGCTTCAAGTCTAGCTACTGGTGCAAATGTCTCATCGTAATCAAAGCCTTCTTGTTGCTCAAATCCTCTAACCACCAACCGAGCCTTATTGCGAGTGACTACACCTTTGTCATCCTTTTTACAACGAAAAACCCATCGCGTTGATAAAGGAGATTCACCCGGAGGTAAGTCAACTAACTTCCATACATCAAGCTTCCTAAACTGAGCCAATTCTTCTTGCATCGCCTCAACCCATGACGGATCTTTAAGAGCCATTCCAACATTTTTAGGCTCAACCTGAGAGATGAAGCAAAAATACAAGTACCAAGTAATTTCCCCAGTATCCTTAATTTCAGCAAACATACTTGACATATTTTTCCTATTCTGATTTCTCGTGCGAACAGAGGCAGAAGCATTACCAATGATTTGCTCTACTGGATGATCCTTGTTGACTCTTGTTTGAGGAACCGTATCGACTGTAAGATCATTTCCCAAGTTAGTCTGCACATGTTGCTCTGGAGTTTTAGGCTCCTCCTGATCTTCACCTTCCGTGTCGTCAGTATCATAGAAGGGAGTATCAGGTAGAGGTATATGTAAAGGATCATTAGGATCTTTAGGAGCAGTCTCTAAGGTAGAATCTGCTTCTTTAGTCCCACTTGATTCTCCAGATTTAGTTGCAGGCTCAATGAATGGTGAGGAAACAGGAGAAGAAACAGGAACCGTCCCACCATCAAGTGGATCATGAAGAGTAACTATATCCTCCACAGTCGGAAAACCTGTAAAAGAAACAGGACCACGAAAAGAGGTGAAGACTCCATCATAATCGAAGTCATTAGCAGGACCAATGTGTACAGCAGGTTTATGACTGACAATTACAACATTTGTACCAAAATTAACTTTGCCAGTTTTCTGATTGTACACACGCCGAATTGGTGTACTAGGAATATATCCTAAAAAGAAACCCTCCTCAGATTTAGGATCAAATTTGCCCTGAGGAAGAACTTTAAGAAAAGTACAAGGAACACCAAACGGCTCAACATTTTGCAAATTGGGCTTTGTGTTGTGCAAAAGTTCATAACAAGTTTTCTTAAACCGTTTAACTGTGAGAACCCGATTTAAGATGTGACAAGCTGTATTCACTGCCTCCCCCCAGAAAGTAATGGGAAGCCCTGAATCAGTAAGCATCGTCCTAGCTATCTCTATCAATGTCCTATTTTTCCTTTCAGCTACTCCATTCTGCTGTGGCTCATGCGGTGCACTGAATTGATGTTGAATACCCTTGGTCAAGCAGAAAACAGTAATAGTATTATTCTTGAACTCAGTGCCATTGTCACTCCTGATTCTCTTAACTTTAACTTCATGGACATTCTCAACTTGTCTAACAAAATCCATAAACCGGTTTGCGGTCTCGACCTTTGTCTTCATGAAAAATACCCATGAGAACCTTGAGTAATCATTAGTGATCACCAAACAGTAGGACATCCCTCCAATGCTTCTTACGTTCACAGGACCAAAGAGATCCATATGAAGTAGTTCGAATGGTTTGGATATAGGTTGGGGGGGGGGGGTGGGGGGGGGGGGGGGGGGGGGGGGGGGGGGGGGGGGGGGGGGGGGGGGGGGGGGGGGGGGGGGGGGGGGGGGTGGGTTTGGATATAGTGTTGTGTACCTTTGGTTTATGAGGATTCTTATGTTGCTTTCCTTTCAAACACGGTACACATTTATCTTCCATCCCAATCTTCTTAACTGGAACACCTTCAACTAATCCAAGACTAACAAGTTCATTCATCTTCCGAAAGTTGATATATCCCATTCTACGATGCCAGAGGAGAGATTCAGATTCATTTGCCTTGCTCAACAAACAGAGGGGCTCCGTTGGATTATCAACACCTAAAACTAAGCCATAGATGTCTCTCTTCCTAGGAGCTCTGAGCATTATCCATTCTGCTGGAATAACGAAACCCGGCTTCAAGATGAATGCCTCCTTTTCTGTGAAATGAACATTGTTGCCCTTGTCACAGATCTGTGAGACACTCATTAGATTATGAGTAAGTTGTTCCACATAGTTTACTCTTTCTAGAGTAAGTTGTCCATTGACTACATCTCCTTGACCGGTGATGTTGCCGCCCTTGGATCCAGCAAAACTAACGTACGACCCATTTATACCAGTATAATTGGACAAGAGCTTCATGTCCCCTGTCATGTGCCTGGAGCATCCACTGTCAAGGTACCATAAATGAATTGGTTTCCTAGGAACTCCCTGCACATAAAATGAGAAAAATTAGTTTTCGTTGGGGACCCAAACCTTCTTAGGTTTGGGTCGACCCTTCTCATCCTTGAGAATCAATTCAGTCCAATATCCATTGCTCGAAGCTGTGGGTAGGACATGATTCTCGTCTTGTCTTCTCACTGGAGGAGACTTCTGACCTCTCGTCGGAGAAGATCTAGGAGAATGAGGGCCATATGAAGGTCGAGCACTTGAATGAATTCGGTCATAATATGAATTACGACTATGATTTCTAGAAGTAGAATGAGCAGGTCGTGGAGGTGTTTGAAAACGATTTGAATTCCTATGAACATTTCCTGATGAACCTTTCGGTGGAGATTCACGTCGTTGAGGTATAGTAAACGGTTTTGGAGAAGATTGAGCTTTAGCCTCATCAACCTGTTTATTATTACCCAACCCCCTTTTTCCTTTCGAGGTGAAACCCTTTGAAGGAGAACCTGATCTTCGAGGTCTATTTGGACATACACTATAAACATGACCCTTTTCATGACAAGCAAAGTAGGAGAGGACCTTGAACTTTTTGTTTGTATCTACCTTTTTATCGGTACCTACAGATTCATTGTTAGCACTAGTGTCCACTGACTTACTTGTTTTTCTATGATTTTCTTTTTCAGGATCTCGTTTAGTTGGTGATATTTTAAACTTTCTAGCACCATCTTTCTCATGTTTACCTTTACTTGGGGATTTCTTAAGTGCAGGCATTAAGATGTGTTTTAAAACCTCAGTTGCTTCTTCATTAACGACTAATTTGTCTTCAGATTTTCTAATCCTAGACTGCTTAGGTAACGAAGTGAGACGTAGCTGACTTAATTTCTTCATATCCTCAATAGCTACATCCCAGACTTTATCAATCCTCTTAGGGTCAATAGATTCTAATGGGAATTCTAACTCAGTATAGACCCTATTACTCTTGTGAAGTGTAAAGTGTACAATACTGTCTTTATGACCATTAGGAGTAGACTGATTTAAAACAACACCTTTCAATTTCTCTTCCTTGTTAGGTTGAGAAGTAACTCCTTTAGACCTTTTTGTTCCCTCGGGCATCTTTTCCTCAGAAATTAAATCTTTTGGATTACCATCTTCAACACATGGTTGAAGTAGGATTTCAGGAATATTAGGATCAACAGTAGTATAGTTATAATTGAAAGGAGGAGGCACGTCTTTATAGGAGATCTTAGCAGTGTCAAGACTCTTAGAAGAAGAATCCTAAACTTTGTCATATGCATTAAAAGCTCAGCATGTCTAGCAGAATCAGATTTAGCATTTAACTCCAAGATTTCTATCCTAGCATCAGCAAGTTCCTTTTCAATGGTAGCACACTTTTTAGCTAACAAGGAGTAAGCTTCACTACCTACTCTTTCTACGGCCACGGACTGATTAACTTTATCTTTCATAGATCTAATGTCAGACTCTAAAGATCTAATCTTTTCCTTGAAGAATTTTTCTTTATCATTTACAGTTATACCCCTTTTAATTAACTTATCTCTTTCATCATGAGCAGCATTGACAGCAGATTCTAATTTCTTAATTTGTTCATTCTTTTGTTCAATTTCATCAAACATTCGATTAACAATTTTGCAAACATGAACAATAGTATGTAAAGAATAAGATACCTGTTGATCTGCCTCTTTGCAATCTGCCATGTAAGCAACAAAGTCATCCACAGTCATGCCAGCCAGAATCTCAAACTCTTGCATCTGCTCTTCAATTGTCTTTTCAACCTTTTCTGTAGCAGAATCTGCTTTAATCTCAGCAGCTTTCACCTCTTCAGTAGCTCTCACTTCATCAAGGTTCTTGACATCTTCCAACTCATCGTCAGATTCGGAATCAGTATCATATACACCAGCAGCAACAGATTCCAATTTCGAATTTTTAATATTTTCATATAAATGCTCTTCACTGTGGTAAACTGTGGTGTCCAAGAAGTCATCAGGAGAATCAACTATTTGAGGCATATCATCAAGGATTTCAGCCAAGTAAGCGTTATTGGTCTCATCATGTGGAAGATTCCAAACATAAGAACCATCAGATTGAACAGCTACTATAGCCTTATCCTTGCCATTGACATTTGCAGTAGGATCATCAGTCAACAAACGATTACCACCTCTATCTTGACGTGTAGGGGTAACATTGGCCTCTCTCTTAGGCCGTTGACACTCTCTGGCAAAATGTCCAAAACCTTCACAGTTATAGCACTTCACCTTTGACTTGTCAAAGCCCTGAGTACCTCCAGTAAGTTGTCTGCCTGTTCTATGCATAAACTTTTGCACTCTCCTGGTGATCATGGCCAGTTGCCATTTCAGATCCATTTCTTCAACATCATCTGGATCTATCTGGTCGTAATCTTCATCAATGAGTGCTGGATCTGTGATTCTACCCGCAACAAAAGCTTCATGTGCAGCACACATAGCAGCAAATACATTCATCCTACCCTCAGCTGATTTCATATCCATTGGCATGGACTTGTAACCAGCAGAAGAGGATGTAATGTTACCGAACTTCATATTTCCAGTCTTTGCTCCTTCATTAGCCTTTTTACCTTTGTTACCAGCATCAGTAGCCATGAATCCGGCAAAATCATCTCCATCCATCAGTGGACTAAGATTGTCTGTCTCACCAGTATTACCAACTCCAGAAAAGAAGGCATTCACGTCAGTTGTTGGCTTTTTCATTGTGGCATGATAGAGAGATGGATCTTGTGTGAAGTTGTCTTGAAGATCCTTTACCTTATCCTTCATTTCTCTGTTTCTTAGAGTGGATATTACTCCGTCTATACGAAGAGATGCATAATCAGCTCTTTCTTGCAATCCATGACGAAACTCTTTGTAAGCTTTCGGCAAACCATCCAGGAATTTATCCACTATCTCAGTAGGAGTGTATCTAAGATCAAAGTAAGCTAATTCAGCAAGAAGATGTTGATATCTCAGTATAAGATCCTCAACTTGTTCATTCTTTGTAGCATTGAAGCAGTCAAATTGTTTCTTGAGCATTTTAATTCTATTTTGCTTCAATAGTGGATTACAATGAGCTTCAATAGCATCAAACAGTTGCTTTGAAGTCTTGTATTCCTGTTTAGGAAACAGGTGCACCAACTCTTGAGGAATGCACATACGAAGAGTAGAAAGAGCCTTTACTTCAATATCATAGTTGGCCTTTTCTTCACCTGTTAATTCTCCCACATTGTATGTAGAAGTAACTCCATTCACAGTAAGAGTGGGCCATTCATAACCTTCGGTGATCATGAGCCACATATTTAAGTCTTCTCGTTGAATAAATCTTCAAATCGACCTCTCCACGCCCAGAAGTCAGCCAATGAAACTAACTTTGGTGGAGAATTAGTACGTCCGACAAGATGATCATGATAAACGAGAGAATTGAGGTATTGGGCAACAACATTATTGGTTGAAGATGAGGAAGCCATAAGTGAACAAAGATTTTCGAAAGTTAATATTTAAACGAAAATCAGTGTTGGAACGAAGATAGCTCTAAGTTCGTAAGGTGAGGTTCTGAACGAAGATAGCTAAGTTCGTAAGGTGAGGTTCTGAACGAAGATAGCTAAGTTCGTAAGGTGAGGTTCTAAACGAAGATAGCTAAGTTCGTAAGGTGAGGTTCTGAACGAAGATAGCTTAAGTTCGTAAGCTATATTCGTTTGATGAAGATTCAAAACGAAAATTAGATAAATTCGTTTTCTATCTTCGTTTTGCTAAGTTCGTAAGGAAAACGAACTTAGCGACTGTTAGGGTTTTTGGGAGGTTTTGGGGAGAAAAACAACCAAACCAACGATCTCGAACCTTCGATAAGATATCGATTGGCTCTGATACCACTTGTGAGTCCCTCGATAGCTGCAGATCGCTCTCGAGATCGTCTATTGTTATGTCGTGAGTGCGGAATCCTCACGAGATAACTAGTTTGATTAGTTATCGAATATATAGCTAATTATAAGTATATAATCAGCCGTATGTATACTATCTTCGTTTTCTAAATGTTAGAAACGAACTTAGTCGCTGGAGATGTGTGTGAGTTGAACGGATTCTTTAATTTAGGGTTTCCATTCATATATATACGTTTCTGATCGATATTGGGCCTGCTGGGCTTTGTTCTTACGAACTTAGCAGCCCAGCCCATATAACGAAGATTATCTTCGTTTGTTCCTAACGAAGATTATCTTCGTTAGTACTAATTTCCATCAGCATCTATGTCTAGTTATTTTCCAAGTATTTCACGTACAAGGAACCTAACGTATATTATGTTTGTACTTGTATAACACACATAACAACCATCATATATAAACACACATATTATATATAACACCAAAACATGTAATCGATCATTACCAAAACATGAAGTCCATAATCTATCAATTACACATATATAAATAAGACATAAAGTAACATAATGTCTTAATCTAAAAAGACTAATCAAATCTAAGTTGCTGTTGTCACATCAACATGCATCAACACTCATGTTTCATCATCTTGCCAAGAGACCTCTACTGATAGTGTGGCTGCTCCTATTTGATTCCCTTCTGAAACTGTTGCATCCGGCCTTTGGCCTTAAGACAATTTTTATTTGTGTCTGTATTTTAAACTTTCTGCTTGGATGACTATACTATTTTTGATCCTGCATTATATGCAGGTTAGATTATCATGGTTCGTGTTGGCCATGATGCTTTTGATATCTGGAATTGATATATATATATATATATGTATGACCTTTACGAAGGTCACATTTTGTTAGAGGTTTATGTAACCTCTGTATTATCTTTATGCACAGGTTCGAGGGTATTCTTGCTCGATTTTTCTGTGTCTCACGTTATGTGCATGGTTACGAAGGTGTTTTCCTTCGTGATTTCCACGTCTTATATTTGTTTTTGTGCATGCTTCGCAGTAAAAGTCTTACTTACGATTCGGCTTTTATGTTATGTAGGCGTCCCTTTGAATATACATTTTCAGCCTTAGTAGCATGTCTTTAGTTGGTTCAGTTGTACGTACATGGTAAAGATAATAATACGATAGGGAGCGACCCTTCGTATGCACAAGAGATCACTTTGTGACCTAAAAAACGAAGAATTTCATTAATCACTATGTGATTACATATATTTCTAATAGGATTGCTATTTATTTGCCTTAAGGGCGTAACCTATTACATTTATCACTCATGTGAGAAAAATAAAGGCTACAAAGCAATCCGTGCACATTGTGCTTTTAGTCTTCGTCCCTCTCTTCCCCGAAGGATCCAGTGGATTCTTCTGGGTCGAGGGTGTTTGGAAGCTTCGTTGAGTCTGAGGTTGATTCTTCGCTCTTTTGGGAACTTTCATCTTCCGACAATTCTTTGACAGTCCAAGATTTGCACACTTATAATATAATTAATCTAGACAAGAATGTGAGAACAGAAAGTAAAGAACATGAACAAGAATAAGTTCAAATGCAAATATCTAAGCAAGTCTAATCATATGTATCATTGATTAAACGATGAATACATGGTCGATATTACAACTTGTCTTACAAGAATACAAATGAACTAAATAATTGCTAAGTCTAGATACACTATAAGCTTATGCAATTACAAGAGAGAAAATAAAGTGACGCACACTTTGTGGTGATAAACACGTTGTAAATGTAGCGGCTGTGTTGCTTTATATAGGGGAGGAATTAGTGCAACACAGCCTTATAATGATAGTGATAGAATGGTGGTTGTCGACCTTCCATTGGCTTGATGTACTTGGATCCAGGAGCCTTTGTCTTCTTTACCAAAACGGGTATGAAAGAGAAAACCCTTGTTTTGGTCCCAATTGTACCTTTGCCATAAAAGGTAATGTCCAGTTGGAAGAACCACCATGTGACTACTTGTCTTCTTGTGGTTTGAAAACTTCCCGCCTTGACTCACAATCTTGAGAAGTAAACCACCTGCTGACGAGAGTCATTGGCTCGCTGATGACTTGCTGACGACACACGTCAGCGACCAAGTCTGGTCAGCGAATCCTTGACTCAACAATCTCCCCCTATTCGCTGAGAAGACTTGCTGAGTAGACTAGACTTGAATGGAAGTAAAGAAATGATGGAACGATGTCTTATATATATCATCTTTAAACATTACATGCTGATACATAAAGTATTTACATTATAAGACATCTACAATTTTTCAGCTTCAGATTCCCAAACTTGTTCTTGCTTGGCAATCTTCACTGCTGGGTCATTATATCTGTGAGGCTTAACCAGTTCCTCATCCAGTTTGCTGATAAACCACCTGTTGTTGGTTGTTTCAGCACATCTTCTTCTTATGCTCAAGATGAACCCAGTGGACGCCTTTTTAATTTCAGCCAGGCGAAAGAACAATTGATTATTCTGAAAATTTGTGAAGAAAATGCCAGCAGGATTCTCTATCACTCTTCCTTCCTCAAAGAAGCTTCTGGGAGGAAGTCTGGTGTTCAGCAATGCATCACCAGTGATAGGAGGAAGTTCAACAGCCAATGTTCGATGCTCTATTTTTCTTTTTCTTTGAATTCTTCTTCCTGCTGAGGTGGAGATAGCTGCTGGAGTACCAAACACTTGCCTCAGCATGGGCAAGTCTGCTTTGAACTTGGTTTCATACTCCCTGGCTTTCTCAAAATATTCCTTTAGCATCTTCTGAAGTTGAGCATAGCTGTCAGCCTTCTTGCCCTTTACTATCATGTAAACCTCAAACCACTCGGAGGCACTCAAGGTGGTTGCTTTGACCCCTTCAAGTTTAACAGGCTTGTCAGCACCTTCTCTTAAGATCTTCAAATTTGTCTTAAGACCCATTTCAGCTTTGAAGGCCTCGGCAGCAATTATCCTTTGAGGCCTTTTTCTGTCTTTCATAAATTTTAGCCATTTAGCCTTTTTTTCTTCAAAGGCTTTCCTCTTTTCACTCATTTGTTTCTCAACTTCAGCATATAAAGCTTCTGCGCCACCAGTCTTCAGAAGCATTCACTGCTCACCATCTAATTGATCTTTTTCAAGGAAGGGCAGCTGCTTGATATATTCCAAGTTTTTTCTTTCATTTTCTTGGTTCTCTTTGATTCTATCCAGCTCCTTCATTGCTTCTTCTTGAGTTTTTCCCTCAGCAGTCATGGCCAGTATATCTATCATTTCATGCTTGTGACCTGCTGAGGATTGGATGGATACCTGAGCAGCGGAAAGAGAGGATGAAGTTGCGAATCCAGCTTTCCATGCAGTTTTGACTTCTTTAGGATCAAACTACTCTTCCACATCAGCAAATGCTTCAATGTGCCCCTCATCGACAGCAGCAGGGGGTACCTCAGCAGCCATAATTTGTTTCTCCCCCTCAACACCAGCTGGGGAAACTTCATCATCTACTTCTTCTTTTTCATGCTCCCCCTCAACACCAGCAGGGGGAACTTCACTTGTATTTGCCTCTCTGACAGCCACAATTTCCATTTCATTAGCATTTGTAGTTTCAGTGGCATCATCATTCAAAACATCTTCAGCAGAAGCATCATAGATTTTTTCAACTGCCCTGTTCACTGATTCGCTAACAATATCTAAAACAGTAGAATCCACCTTCTCCCCCTTGGAAGTTGTAGTGTTAATAACAACTTCCACAGTCGCTGGCTGTTTAGATTTTTGATTGACAAGCTTTGTCAGCAGGTTCTTAATCTCACCAACCTCCTTCTCCAAACTGACTTGTCTCTTGCGATCTTCCTCAGTGAAAGAAACTGGAGTGGGAAGGTCAGCGACTTGCTTTTCTAAGGCTTTGATTCCCTTATTGGTCTCCACGACTTGAGTAGTCAGAGGGGTGATGAGATCGCTTAGCTTCTTGAGCTCAGCAGTAGTAGAAAGACTGGTAAATGCTGCCTTCTTTGCAGAGTAGCTGGTGGAATTTGCACATTTGATCAGCGATATGGCACCAGATTTAATGATCTGCTGATCACGTTTAATGTCCCTTGTTGATTCACAAATTCGGTTTTGATCAGCAGTCATGGAGTTAATTACTTCTGACAGCTTCTTCAAGTCTGTGCTGTTTTCATTCTGCTTATTATACCAGTTGGTTAAAGTGGAGATCAGTCTTTCAGATTCATTTTCCTTCACAGCTACAGCAATCTTGGCATATTTGGTGAGATCATTCAATTGATGCTCCACCCTTTCTAGTCTGTTAGCTGTATATGTGGAGTAGGAAATGCCCAAATCTTTTGGAAGAGACTCCACTTCTTTTGGCATAGCAGATTTACAACCAGGAACAGCTTGAAAGGAGGAGGGCATGCTTAGAGAGAGCATGGTGTTCACTGGCTGTACTGGCGGAGTCTTGGGCCTTGCAGTGAGAATAACTGCTTCAGTAGTTTCAACATTATCATCATTTGCTGCTGCATTTTCACCAGCAGCAGCATCATCATCATTCTCATCAATCTCCATATCACTTGCTTCCTTTTCATCAGCATGACTATACGAGTCAAGCTGGAACGCATCTGCTACAAAATCACCCAAATCAAAATCACTTTCATCATCAATATTTTCAACCTTATCAACCTCGTCATCCCTATCACCAGCACCTTCAACATAATCCGGATTTACATTGCCTTCAACAATTTCTCTTTCTTCAAAACTGGTATCAACCTCAGCACTTTCTCCCAAATCAATATTTCCAATAACACCAATATGCACCTGCCTTTCATCGAGAGAAAAATTTAAAGGGATTGGGGAATTTGGTGCCTCTGTCTCAGTGTGTTGTATCACTGAAACGTCATCGGCCGTAGAATGTGTTGTCTCTAGCATCACCTGTGATCTGGCTGCTGACAACGACTCAGAGGGTTGAGAAGAAGAGAGAATTATATGGGAGGTTGACTCAACTCTAATGGGCTGGGGTGACCCTTGTTCTACACCAACCTCTCCTACAGAAGATTGAGGTGGCTGCTTGCTGGAACCCTTTTTCTCGTCAGCAGACTTTTTTGAGACTACTGATGGGCTAGCTAGGTGTCTAGTGTCCTTGGGCAGTGAGGACGTCTTAGACTTAGTGTTTAAGCCCTTTGGTACTCACTGCTTTTGTTTTGGGACATCAGCAGGAGGTGAAGTGGAAGTAGATGTAACTTGTGTTTTCTTGGTCTTTTTGGGAGCTTTGGAGGCTGCTGGGGGGTTTACCAGCGAACCAGCTCCAGAGGGTTGAACAGGTGGAGAACCAGCAGCGACATCAGTTGGTGGTGCTGATGCTCCAAACTTCTTATACACATCAGGGTACGTAGAGTAAAGTACCTGTTTCATTGCTGGAGTGAGCACAACATACTTAGCTTCAAACACTTCAGTGTCACAAGCAGAAACCTTGTACACCGTGTTGGCCACCCGTGGTGCGAAAAAGACATTAGCACCTTTTGGAAGATATTCTTCCTTCAGTTCATGCTTGAAAATCAGCGAGAGAAACCGAGTGAAGGGCACTGAGCTCGATCTGTTTCTGATAAGAACCTTTGCCTTTAAATCTTCAAAGATGACACTGGCAAAGTCAATGAAACGACCATTTGCCAGTGCATATATCATCTGCATCTGGGCAGCAGTGGCCTGATCAAATGACCCACTGTTCCCACCAAGGCATTGAATGACATGAGAAAAAAGTAACCTCCATACTCCAGGCAGGAACTTTTTCTGAGGGTTGCTGTGAACAGGTTGAGGTGGTGTAGTATTTGTCCCATAACCAATAGATACCAGCCATTGCTTCCACACATTAGGGGATACCAAATCAGCAAATGGTCTTTCCTCAGATTGTGAGGGAAGACGAAGAACATCTCTTAACAAATCAGCAGAGATGGTGATTGTGTGTTTTCCCTTCATAACAGTCCCTGAGATGGTACTGCTAGAGATGTCATAATCACATGTCAACCAGTATTCTCTCATGAGATGAACACACATCTCTTTTGGATCTCTATAGATGGCCCTTCTAACCGGACATGCTCTTATAAAATCAAGCATTTGATAGTAACCTTTAACCTTGGGAGGAATTTCAAGAGATCCAAGGTAGTTGTTTGGTTTAATAACCAATTTCTGAGCTTGAAAGGACACTTGATCAGAAGGACGAATGCCTTCAGGATCGAAAACATTGGATGTAAGGTAGAGAGGAACATTTTCCAAGGTTTCTTGATGCTCAGATGTGAGATCAGGAATGGGTTGATCAGATGAAGAAGCCATTGAAGAGATGAGATTAAGATGATAAAGAAAAAGACGAAAGAAATTGAAAGGAAATAGAAAAGATATTGAGGAATTTAAGAGTATTTTTAGAAGAAAAATGAACGTGAAAGATAGAATAGTGGAAAGGATTTGCATATATATGGCATGGATATGGACCCCATATCTGCAAAAGTGAACCGTCACAGTTTTCTCTCTCATACGTAATAAGTATTTTCGTATTAGGTTTAAAGGGTAAAAGGAAGAGAAAATAATTTTGTACTGATGAAAGTACAAAAACAAAAACAAAAATTATAAAGGAAATACGTTTAATTATACGTATGTGAGTAACGTATAAAAATGGTTTGATGTGACAACTTGTACCCTTATTTCAAATACACTTGAGTGGTTACGGCGCGTACAGTGTACAAGTTGCCCATTAGGGAGAAAATCGAGGTAACCGTTTGAAATTCCTATTAAAATAATAATAAAAGTACTTAGTGGATATGCTCAAGTGATGGATTAGTTAAGATCTAAGTATATCCACTGACCAAGTTTGAAAATATGGTTACCTCATTTAAGAGCAAATGTTAGTCAGCGACTTGCGTTGGTCGCTGATCAACTTTATACAATTTTTGGCAAATTGTCAGCCATCAACGGATTTTATTTGTCTTTACCAGCAGCCGTTTGCTGTTGGACTAGATAGAGACTTTTAGCTCTCTATTACTCTTGTTTTGCTTTTTCCCAAAGCAACAGGGTTTTAACGGATTTGGTAAGTCTTTACCAGCAGCCGTTTGCTGCTGGACTAGATAGAGACTTTTAGCCCTCTATTGCTTTTATTTGCTTTTTCCAAAGCAACAGGGATTAACGGATTTGGTAAGTCTTTACCAGCAGCCGTTTGCTGCTGGACTAGATGAAGACTTTTAGCTCTCCATTGCTTTTCATGTTCAACAAGTAAGACACTCTTGAGCTTGCTGAAGGAAATTTTGACCATAAGGTCACTTTTCAACTTATAAGAGAGATGTAAGTTGAAGTATCAGCAGACATGACAAGTCATGTTGCTGATTCACCATTCAGCATTCCCAACTTACTAACCAGATACTTGAATCTGGATTCATCTAAGGGTTTGGTGAATATGTCAGCAAGTTGGTCATCAGTGGGGATGAAGTAAATTTCAACATCTCCTTTCATGACATGGTCACGAATAAAGTGGTACCTAATGTCTATGTGTTTGGTCTTAGAATGCTGAACAGGATTGTGTGTGATAGCAATTGCACTTGTATTGTCACACATTATGGGAATCTTAGAAATTCTAAGTCATAGTCAGCGAGTTGGTTTTTCATCCAAAGGACTTGTGCACAACAACTCGCTGCTGATACATATTCTGCTTCAGCAGTGGAGATGGACACTGTATGCTGTTTCTTACTAGACCAACTAGTCAGCTTCCCCCCCAACAGTTGACATCCACCACTGGTGCTTTTTCTATCTAACATGCAACCAGCATAGTCAGAAGTCAGAATATGCAACTGAGTCAAAATTGGAGTCTTTGGAATACCAGAGACCCAAAGTAGAAGTACCTTTTAGATACTTGAAAATTCGCTTGACAGCGAGAAGATGAGACTCCCTAGGGGAGGCTTGATATCTTGCACATAGGCAAGTAGCAAACATGATATCAGGACGACTCGCTGTGAGATACATCAGCGAGCCAATCATTCCCCGATAGTGAGTGGGGTTCACATGCTTGCCATCAGGATCAGCATGGAGATTATTTGCAGGAGACATAGGAGTGGCCTTAGTAGTGACATTAGACATGTCAAATTTGGCCAGCATGTCTCAAATGTACTTTTCCTGATTAATGAAAATCCCATTTGGGAGTTGGCGAATTTGAAGCCCAAGAAAGAAGGTCAGCTCACCCATCATGCTCATCTCAAAATGAGAGGACATCAGTGAGCTGAACTTGGTACAAAGTTTCTTGCTGGAGGATCCAAAGATGATGTCATCTACATATATCTGAACATATAGGACATCAGCACCCTTTCTATAGATGAAGAGGGTGCTGTCAATGGACCCTCGCTGAAAGTTATTAGAGAGAAGAAATTCAGAGAGAGTGTCACACCAAGCTCTTGGAGCTTGTTTAAGACCATAGAGTGCCTTATTGAGACGGTAGACATGGTGTGGCTTGGCTGGATCTTCAAAACCAGGTGGCTGCTCAACATAAACTTCCTCATCGAGTTTTCCATTTAGGAAAGCACTCTTTACATCCATTTGATATACGGTGAAGTTTCTGTAAGCAGCATGTGCCAAGAATAAGCGAATAGCTTCCAATCTGGCCACTGGTGCAAAGGTTTCATCATAATCAACACCTTCTTCCTGAAGGTATCCTTGTGCAACCAGCCTAGCCTTGTTACGAGTAACAACACCATCTTCGTCCATTTTATTCCTATAAACCCATTTAGTTCCAATGGGTTCCTTGCCAGGAGGTAGAGGAACTAAAAACCAGACATGCTGTCTTTTAAATTGAGTGAGTTCCTCTTGCATGGCAGCAACCCATGAAGGATCGACCATTTCTTCTCCTATATTTTTGGGAGTGATCATAGATAAGAAGTTTACATACAGACATGTATTTCTTGTCGCTGATCGAGTAATAATCCCCTGCTGAGGGTCACCAATGACTTGGTGAGCTGGATGACTAGATGTCCACTTAAGCGCAGGAGCACTTGAGGAACCAAGTTGAGCGGCAGCGGAAGTTGGAGCAATGGGATCAGCAGGAACATTATACGAAGAGAGATCGGTGGAAATAATGGGTTCAGGAGAATGATCAGCAGAGCTATTTGACTGATTTGAGTTGTCGTTGATGGTGGAGTCATCAGCAGACTCTATATCATCAGCATTTGCTGATAAATCATGAAACTCTTCTTCAGTAGAGTCATCAGCATGCACATCATCAGCCAGTGATCTAGGTTTGGCTGATGCAACATGGATTGATCTTAAGATAGGCTCAACTGGCTCAATCGAGTAGATATGAGCAGCAACTTGCTCTAGTTCAGTGTCAGCTGAACTATCCTGTGAGACATGCTGATTATTTTCAGGCAGCGAGCAAGAAGCATCAACAAATGAGTCAGCTTCCTCAGAATGAGGATCAGTGAGCTCATTAAAGATTACCTCAGAAGAAGAGGATTGAATGTCCTTTAGTGCTGATGAACTCTCATCGAAGGTAACATGAATGGATTCATCCACCTTTTGAAGGCGAGTATTGAATACTCTGAAGGCCTTACTGATGGATGAATATCCAAGAAAGTAGCCATCATCAGCTTTAGGATCAAATTTTCCTAAGTGATCCTTGTTGTTTAGAATGAAGACGGGACATCCAAAGACATGAAAGTATTTAATTTGAGGTTTATTACCTTTCAAAACCTCATACGCTGTCTTGTCATGTCTTTTAACAATTAGACATCGATTTTGAGTATGACAAGCAGTGCTGACAGCTTCTGCCCAGAATTTGCTAGGCAGAGAGGACTCACTGAGCATGGTACGTGCTGCCTCGATGAGAGTTCGATTTCTCCTTTCAGCAACACCATTTTGCTCAGGAGTTCTAGTAGAAGAGAAGTTTTGTAAGATACCTTGATCGGCACAAAAGGATTCAAGAGTATGGTTTCAGAACTCAGTACCATGATCGCTCCTGAGTTCTTTCACCCTTATGCTATTGAGATTTTCCATTTTCTTGATGAAATTGATAATCTCCTCAGCAGCATCACTCTTGGAACGAAGAAAAATTGTCCAAGTATATCGTGAATATTCATCCACAATAACTAAAGTGTATCTGCTACCCTTTAGACTTTGGACATTCACTGGACCAAAAAGGTCCATGTGAAGAAGATGAAAGCAGTTAGAAACAGAATTGCCCTGCTTAGTTTTAAAGGTAGCTCTATGGCTTTTACCTTTTTCACAAGCACCACAGAGTCTATCTTTTTCAAAAAATAGATGAGGAAGGCCACGAACTAGGTTCTTTTTGGCCAGAGAGTTGATGGTTTTGAAGTTCACATGCGACATACGCTTGTGCCATAACCAATTTAGTTCAGCAGCTGACTTAGCAAAGAAACAAGTCTCACTATCAGTTTTGATAGGAGTGAACTCCACCAGATATACATCTCGTTTTCTTGGAGCGACCAAGACGACTTCCTTGTTTACATTTACAACAGTGCCTTGATGTTTATCAAGAATCACTTTGTAGTCAGCATCACAAAGTTGGCTTATGCTGATAAGATTATGTTTCAAACCATTTACATAAGCAACCTTGGAGAACTTGATGAGACCATTAGAGAGAAGACCATATCCTTCTGTTTGTCCAGTGGAGTTATCACCAAACACTACAGTAGGGCCAGTAGCCTCTACGTAGTTATCCAGCAAGGTCTTAGTGTCAGTCATGTGTTTTGAACAACCACTGTCCAAGTACCACACACCTTTTCCCAGCGAGCCCTGCATGGATATATCAGAAAGATTTAGACTGGTTCACTGTTAAACTCGCTGACATCCATGTCAACGGGATTAAAGATTTGAGTTTCAGAGGATTCCTCTCTACTGATAGTGTCATCAGCAGAAAGAGAAGGAGGAGCACTAGGGTCAGTATTCTCATCTCTTGGAGAGTTATCAACAGGTTGATGAGCAGGAAGCATGTCACGATCAACCACATAGGTGAAGTAATGATCAGTAGTGGTGACAGTGTTTCCAGTATCAAGAACAGTCAAGTTGCTGACTTGATTGTTGTTCCCGTACTCGACCAAAATGCTGCCATGATCATTAGTAATGATCTCTTGAGAATGAGGAAAGGAGATTCGCTGAGCAGCAATGAAGTCAGCAATGTTCTCCTCAGTGAGATCAGTTGTTTCTCCTATACTGTTTATATGATTAGCAGAAGTAGAGCTTTCGCTGACCACAGTGGAGGAGGAAGCAACCGCTGAGGAGGGAGGGTTAGGTTGAATGACAACCTCAGGAGCATCCCTAGAGTTGTCATAATCAGAAGCAACATGACCTCTGCTGTCACATATGTAGCATTTTTTAACAGAGGTGCTGCCCTTTTGGTTTTGAAGGAAGAATTCCTTCAGCTGAAAGGAAAGATCATTAACTTGCTGAGCTAGCTCGTTAATTTTAGGGTCAGAAGAGGAAGATGCCCTTTTCTTCTGCTTTGACTTTTGCTTATGCTTGAGTATAAGCTGAGGCATCTTAGGAGCAGGACCCAAAATGGACTTTCCTTTTGGATCCTCAGATAGAGAAGTAGAGGGATTTTGTGATCCCTTGACTACACTCCACGCTTGATTAACAGCAGGGTGAAAAGAAGAAGGTCCCTGCTGAGATGGATGCACTCTTTTAGGAGTGATCAATCTAGGTTGCTGATTAGGAGTAGTTGACCTTATTTTCCTATGAGGTAGGTACTGCCTATTAGGAGTAGAGGCACTAACTTGCTGATGAGGCAAGTGTCCTCTTTGAGGAGTAATAGGTCTTACTTGCTGATGGGGCAAGTATCCTCTTTGAGGAGTAGTAGACCTATTTTGAGAATTAGGCACTCTTTCTTTTTGAGGAGTTTTATGCCTCAAAATAGAAGGAATGGGCTTTGATTGGGGTGCCTACTGGTGGACCTGTCTATCAGTAGGTCTGACCTGTGAAGGTCCTACTTGCTGATATCTAGCGTCACCAAACCTGACGCGTCTTTTTCATAAGACCATCATGCTGATCAGATTTACTGTCAGCATGTGCAGGTGCTTTATGAGAGTTTGAGGAAGAAGGGGTTTGAGAGGCAACTTGTTGTGGTTGCTGACTGACTGAACTAATACGCTGAGGCGTACTGTAGTCATAGGGTACAGCAACTGTGCTTCTCTTAAAAGGTTCAGCAGCTTGGAAAGTAAGTTGCTGAGGAGCGACTGGTTTAAAACCATCACTGCCAATATCTCCCTCAAAGGAATCCCCAGAAGAGTATTGAACTCTTCCTTCATTAGGCATCATGCCAATGATGGGACGATGAGGATAAGGATTGCTAGTACTAGCTGAGGTGCTAGCACCAATTTCCTTTGCAGGGGTAGATGGGTCGCTGGTGATAGAAGATGTAGAACCAGCTTCCATTTCATTATGGTAATCATTACGACCCCTAACGAAATACCATTTTCTCATTTCTTCAGGAGAAATGACAGCAGAAGGAGGAATGGAGATTTCAGGTTTCACGTCATCATTGAACAAGTCAGAAAGAGTGGCAGCGACTTCAAAGTTACCGCCAATGACTGCCTGAACTTGGGCAGGGACTTGTTCATTTAGACACTGATGATGAAACCTGGAAGCTTTTGACCATGAGGTCACAATCTTTTTAAGATTGGCAACTTCAAGCTTGAGTTTTTCATTCTCAAGCTGAACTTTTTGTGCCAGCAACTCATGACATTGGAGTTCAACATGAACATTTCTCAGCTCATTGAGTTTTTCAGTTTTGTCACTTAACTCTAAGGAAACAGAGTCAAGTTTAGATTGAATATCAGTTCGTATAGATTCAACGAACTGAATATCACAAAGAAGAGATTCGAAGATTTTAGGTTTATCTTCATCATAGGCAGAAGAATGAGCACATACCTTTTTAATGGTGACATTGACCCACTGACTGGAAGAGACTTGGTCTTTAGTCAGTGCATCACCATCAGCGAGTGCCATAAGACACATGGCATCAACGTACTCTTCACTGTCTGAATCATCTGATTCAGCTCAGTCATGTTCTTCAGCAACCAGCCCTTTTGCTGGTGTTTTTGCCTCATCCATCTCAGCAACCTTATCTTTAAGCTGATAGTATTTGTTCCTGTACTCATCAGCAGGTTTAGCTGGGTTAGTTTTAGGAGCAGCAGGAGTTGGAAGAGCAACTCTGCACTCCTTTTGGTAGTGTCCCTTTCTACCACATCTCCAGCACTCCTCTTGAGACTTGTCAACAGGAGGCTTATATGAAGCAACCGACTTACGGTTGTTCCATTTTCGTGAGTACCTCTTGCCAGCGACCAGGGCAAAGTCCATAAAGTCGCTGAACATCTCTTGTTTCTCATCAGCATCGATATCATTTACAAGAGATTGAATAGGAGGTGGGAGATGGAAGAAGCTGGCACCATTATTAAGATTAATGGGCTCAGCAGAGACAAGGGCAAGGGGGTCAAGAACAGAATAAGCAGAAGAAGAGGATGGACCAGCACTATGTTGTACGTCAGCAGCAGCTCTTAGAGTTTGAGCAAGAGCTCTCTCTTCAAACTAAAGCATGCCAAAGAGAGACTCAAGATCAAGACCATTGAGTCGCTCAGTGGTCCTAAGGATTTGTCTCAATCCTTGCCACTTGATAGGTAGACTATCAATAAATTTGTGGCACACCTCAAAGTTGTCATGGGTGATACCAACATTGGTCATGTCATTTAACAACCCTTTAAATCGTGTATAAGTGCCATTGAGACCTTCAGAAGGGAGGGAGAAGAATTTTTCATAGGCTCTTTTAAGGTCAATCTTTTTAGTGGCGATTGTAGCAGCAGAGCCCTCATACATGCTACATAGTCTATCCCAGACTTCTTTAGAAGTGGGATATTTGATGATGAGCTTCATGATGTCAGTAGGATGAGTGGAGACAATCATGTTTTTGAGCCTGGAATCAAGATTTACCAGTCTACGCTCATCATCGGTCCATTGTACCTCTGGTTTGACAATGTCAATCACAATCTCAGGAGCATCAGCAGTTGCTCCTGGTGTTCTTTGTACCAGAGTAGGTACGTATGGACCTTTGGTCATAATAGTTATAAGGTAGGGTTCTACACCAACTATGTGTAGAAGCATTCTTTCCTTCCAAGATCCAAAGTCATCAGGCTCGAATCTTGGAGGAACAGACACGTAACCAAAGTCACGTGTGTTCACAAGAGTTGGTATAGAAGTCATGTTCTTGTATTTAAGAAAGAAAAGAGAATTAAGAAATAAGTATACAAACGGATCTTTGTTTCAATAATTTAGAAACGTGGCTCTGATACCACTTGACAGTCCAAGATTTGCACACCTATAATATAATTAATCTAGACAAGAATGTGAGAACAGAAAGTAAAGAACATGAACAAGAATAAGTTCAAATGCAAATATCTAAGCAAGTCTAATCATATGTATCATTGATTAAACGATGAATACATGGTCGATATTACAACTTGTCTTACAAGAATACAAATGAACTAAATAATTGCTAAGCCTAGATACACTATAAGCTTATGCAATTACAAGAGAGAAAATAAAGTGACACACACTTTGTGGTGATAAACACGTTGTAAATGTAGCGGTTGTGTTGCTTTATATAGGGGAGGAATTAGGGCAACACAGCCTTATAATGATAGTGATAGAATGGTGGTTGTCGACCTTCCATTGGCTTGATGTACTTGGATCTAGGAGCCTTTGTCTTCTTTACCAAAACGGGTATGAAAGAGAAAACCCTTGTTTTGGTCCCAACTGTACCTTTGCCATAAAAGGTAATGTCCAGTTGGAAGAACCACCATGTGACTACTTGTCTTCTTGTGGTTTGAAAACTTCCCACCTTGACTCACAATCTTGAGAAGTAAACCACCCGCTGACGAGAGTCATTGGCTCACTGATGACTTGCTGACGACACACGTCAGCGACCAAGTCTGGTCAGCGAATCCTTGACTCAACATTCTTCATCTCCTTTGTAAATCATGAAGATTGTTTGTTCCGGAGATTTGTTTCTCTCTTGGCTTCCTTCCTCATCTTTTACTTTGGTATTTTGCCGAATTTCCAATAGCAGGTGACCTAGCTCTCCCTCTTTTATAGCTTTGCTTATTGCTTTTCTTAGGTTGATGCAGTCGTTAGTGTCATGACCATGATCACAGTGAAACTCGCAATACTCATCGTAATTCTTTTTGTTTTTGTTGCTGAGCTTCGGAGGGGGTGCGAAGGTCTTTGCTACCTTCTCCATTGCTAGGATCGCTCTTGGGGTCTTGGTAAGCTCTGGAAGGGTTGCCCTTTCCTTACCTTTGTCTTCCTTTCTGTACGGAGAATACTTAACTCGGCTATCTTTGTTGTTAAACAAATTTTGCTTTCTTTTTCCTCCGGAGGATTCCCCATCTTGCATTGGTCCTCTGATACTATTAGCCTCTGTATCCCTAGCGTCAAGCCATGCATAAGCCTTAGCCTTTGTATCTTTGAAAGTCTCCGGGAGCTTTTCTACTAGATGTTCAATAAGGGCTCTGCTTCGGCATCCGTGAATGAGGCCTGATATCCTTTGGGATTCTGGCAAGGTAGGTATTTCCTGAGTTTCATTAGTGTATCTATTTATGAAGGCCCTTGTACCTTCCTCTGACCCCTGTTTGATATTGTGGGCTGCAATGTGGGTCTTCTTGTGCTTCTTTTGTTGACTGAAGTGTGCTCGGAATTTCTCTTTCAGGTCCGTGAAGCCAGTTATTGACCCTTCGGGAGATTGTTAAACCATTCTCTAGCGTCACTTTTGAGTACCCAGCCAAAGGCTCTACAAGCTACGGGGTCATTCCATTGTTGCATAGTTGCTGGCCCTCTGAATAATTGTAGAAAGTCACCAGGATCAGTCTTCCCCTCGTATGTCCCTAGGTGCGATGGTCACTTCATATTCTTGGGTAACGGGTACTTTTGTATCCATTCAACCAAAGGTGAGACGTTTGACTCATCTTCGAGAGGGAAAAGTTGCTCTTGGTTGACGTTCAATCCTTCTGTGTTGAGTGTTGCTGCTGAAGTGGCGTTGGCTCCCCAAGGATATCCTCCATAGTATGGGTACCACGGAGGATACATTTGTTGAGGTCCCATTCCATCCATCGTCTGTGAAGGTTGGGGCTCAGGAAGCTGTGGTTGAGCCATTGGGTAGCTTCGGGGGTACCCCGGAGGCCTTGGACCATACCTCGGAGGCGCCAGAGGTGGTATTCCCCAGTACGAATAATAATCGTATGGATGGGGGACCCCCTGAGGGGTTGTTATTGTCGAATCTGTGACAATTGGGACTCCAGGAACATTGCTGGTTATTGCCTGGATCTAGGGATCCTTGTTAGGTCTGGAAAAGCAAAGCCCGCCTCTTCTACGAATTATGGGGCCCTTCGTTATGGCGAGGGAGTGACTCTGGGGCTTCGGACATTGCGTGCATTATTCCCTGTTGCTCTTCCATCTTGATCTTCCACCTCCCATTCTTCATCAGTATCGCTTCCAAAGTTTAGTGCTCTTCCCGCTGTTCGCTGCCTGTTAATGAATCTCAGGGCTTCTTCGATCAAGGCTTGATTTCCCAAGAGTTGTTCTTCGTTAATTGGCTCTTTCCTTGAAGATTTTGCTCTGTTGTTTCGCCTTTGATATTGTAAAGAGGGTTCTGGGCGGTCAGTTGCCGCAAACTCAGGAGTGCTGAATGATGGCGATGAGACTCCGGCCGCCTGAGATGTGGCTGCGCTGATTGGGGTTTCGTGGCCTGCGCTCGACATGATTGCGGTGAATCAGTGTGGTGGTTCAGTGGTGGGTCTTTTCTTATTGATCGGTCCCACGGATGGCGCCAAATGATTGTGCACCAAATCGCGTCGGGAGGCTTTCTAATTCGAAGGTAAAACCCTAAAGGGTTTTTATGATTTGTTGGCGATTCCCCGAAGGTAGGAACGGTGTTCCTTTACGCCAACTGAGGGTTAAAGATGGTAGTCGAATTATATTCGACTTTTAGGGTTTTCGATCAGTGGTCGTATATGTATGGAAGTCGATATTGTATATCGTATGATAATGATGAACGAAGTATATCGATTGTGGAGGAATCCTCCTCCTTTTATAGGAGGAGATTCCTTGGAGGAGAAGGTTAGGGTTTTCCCTATTCCTTCTTTGTGTCAAACTTTACTTGCCATGTTTATCCGATTTAGTTTCCTTAGGAGATAAACCTTTAAGGAGATCGAACTAGGAAAGTGTTGTATTTATCTTTGATGAATATCTTCTTTATCTTTTGGAAAGGATTTGTGTTAATCCTTTGGTTGATTAATCGAATTAAGCGCCTTCGTGCTTATGCTCTTCGTGAGGGTGCTTCGTATTCGGTGCCCTTCGTATAGTGATTCGAAGGGGTACATCGTCAATAAGTAATACTCCCTTCGTCCCATTTTAATTGTCCTTTTTTGACTGGTAAGTCTTTTTCTTCTCCTAAATCTCAACCACTCATTTTTCTCTCTCCTCAAATCTCAACCACTAATTTTTCTCTCTCCTCAAATCTCAAACTAATTTTTCTCTCTCCTCAAATCTCAACCACTAATTTTTCTCTCTCCTCAAATCTCAACACTCAATTTTTCTCTCTCCTCAAATCTCAACCACTAATTTTTCTCTCTCCTCAAATCTCAACACTAATTTTTCTCTCTCCTCAAATCTCAACCACTAATTTTTCTCTCTCCTCAAATCTCAACCACTAATTTTTCTCTCTCCTCAAATCTCAACCACTAATTTTTCTCTCTCCTCAAATCTCAACCACTAATTTTTCTCTCTCCTCAAATCTCAACCACTCAATTTTTCTCTCTCCTCAAATCTCAACCACTAATTTTTCTCTCTCCTCAAATCTCAACCACTAATTTTTCTCTCTCCTCAAATCTCAACCACTAATTTTTCTCTCTCCTCAAATCTCAACCACTAATTTTTCTCTCTCTCAAATCTCAATCACTCATTTTTCTTTCTCCTCAAATCTCAACCACTAATTTTTCTCTCTCCTCCATAAATCATTTTATTCCTCTAATTCATTCAAAATCTTTTATCTCAAAAACCGTACATCGATAAATTATAAAAATTATATGGGTGTCTTAAAATTTCATGCTCTTTCATTAGAGTTGCCATTCGCTATACTTTCGACGAATTTTTAAATCCGAGGGCGGAGCCCGTACGGCTAAAGCATTTGGCTATCACACACTATGACATATCACCTCCTAACCTATCACACTCTATGGCCTATCACCCCCATCATCTTACCGCCGCAACGTGCTGGTACTTTGTCTCGTAGGGAAATAATGCAAGCAATCATTGACCTCTCAGCCACATTCAACTTTAAACATTTTGTCAAACAGTTGGCATGCAATCACAAAGTGTAGGCTACACATCAAATTCATCCAAAACGAATTGATTTTAACTTAAATTTTCAACAAAACTGATTTATTTTATCAAATAATTTCAACTTACCTTACATTAACTAACCCTAAGCAAAAAGTGATATTAAAACAAGTGCATAAGTAACAAAAATTCATAGAAAAACCTTAATATATGGTGGCGGAACGGTGGTTGTGGAGGCGCAGTGGTGATGGCGGTAAGGTCACCGAAGAAGTACAATTCCATGGTGGTTGGAGATGGTGGTCTCATCAGAAAAAGAGATAAAGTGTGTGTGACTGTGTGGTCAAAAGAAGAGAATGTGAGGCTGGGTTTTTCATTTTTACAAAAAGACCAAAAAGTCCCTCTGTGTATATTTTCTTAAGCATGATAATATTAAATCTGGACCATGGATCTCTTTCATCCAATGGCCACAAATACATCCCTCATATGCACACAAATTATCATTTGCAAATGAATAAATCACTATATATATAAGACATAAGATTTTCATTTCCTATTTTTTTTTAAAAAGGGTAAATGGGTGGGAACCCTCTGGTCTCATGTACCGTCTTGGTACCCAGAGCGCACACCGCATAGAACTCATGCCCGGTGACTCACCATTCTCACACATGGGTCACTAAATATAGTTTCTCCTCTTGCCTTTGGCAAGATTTGAACCTGTGACTTGCAGCCTTCATCTGTGGGCCCATGTGGTCACATGGTGGCGGTACCAGATGCACTTGTTTTTGGTGGATCTAGACTAAAGCTAGTGTGGTCCATCTTTATGTAGAATTTGTTATGTTTGTAAGTGCTATAGTGTTATGTAATGTTCTAAATTCTAATATTTGGATTTTGAATATATTTTTGTTTGTTGTTTTTGATTAGTTAATTTGGGTTGGTTTTGATTATGTGTTATATGATGATACCCATTTTAAATGCTTAACAATTCAAATTTGGGTTTTAATGTTGATTAATTTTTTATACTTAATAGGTTAGGTTAAATTTTTGAATGATCAAAGGTTAAAAATTTGGGTTATGTGACGTGGGTTCATGAAGATGATCATGAAGATAGATGATGATTGATAGAGATGAGGGAAATGATAGAGTTGAATAGACCAATATACCCTCATTTAACGGTCAAAATACCAGGGACTGCTGATAATGAATATGAACAACCACAGGGACCATTTGTGACATTTTCTCAAAGCTATATTACCCACATTATAAAAACTGAGAAAAAACAAAGGCTTCATTTTAGATCACTAAACGTTAATCAGAATGCATGCTTGCTAGTGCAATGATTCTAAGCCAGGAAAGAGTTGATATGAGTGGAAATTATATCAGAAATTTACCATAAGACCCTCAAAATTCCTTAGATCACTAAACGTTGATCAGTATCGCTTGCTAGCAAGCTTTTCCAGTAAGTAGTATAATCCCCAAACAGTTAAAAATATTCTGTGCGTACTGCAAGTAACATATACTCATAACGGATTACAACTGACTCAATGGTATATGATTCCACTATTACTCTTTCAGAATTAGTCATCTCAGCTCCAACATTTGTTTCCTTCATGCCAACTCTCAGGCTGCACCAAATTGAAAACGTTAAAAACAGACTCTCAGCTTGCCAAAGTTAATACTAAGAAACTTTAATATTTGAAGTCGTATTCGCATTAGTTACCTGTGATGTCATCATTAAAATCTGTTTCGGCCTCTGCCTCTATTGCATAATCATCATCACTTTTGGCCTATGTCGAAAAACCAAAACAGATTATGCAAGTCAGGTACTTAAATGGGATATTTGAGTTATATATGTGATAACCCTAAAATGGGATATATGATTGGCCCTCTCTATATTTAAATCTCAGGTTTATAAGAAAAACCGTTCCATTTTCCTCTTAGCCTGTCAGGCTGCATCACATATCTACATTGAATCATTTTTGAGAAACGGTCTGCTCAATTACCTCTCGTTCAGCAATTGGGACTTGGGAGTTCAGCTGGTCCAATCTTCCGTTTTGTTAGACTATCAGGCTGCATCAAATTCTGTTATTCAACAATAGTGTGATGATCAAACTAAAACCCAATATTATAAAAGAAGAAACAGCAAGTTCATTCATATAAAGCCTGCCAAAGTTACTACTCTTTTTAAGAAACTTCAATATCTGATGTGACAAACGTATTTCCATTAGTTACCTCAGTCTGGCACGTCTCGTCCTCTGCCTCTGATGCATCCTCGACGTCATTTTCAGCCTATATGAAGAGTAACATCAGTAATTTGGAACAAAAACATTGTAGGTCAAACAGCATGGCGAACAAAGCGTTAAAAAATCCCTATCCTAAATCTTTTGTTTTAAAACTTATATCATGATAAAATACGATACTATTTAGTCACACGTGACAAACCATTATTAATATTAATCACAAAGAGAAAAGCAAAAAAGATTTTGCAAGTAAAGTTCTCGAGCAGATGTGATACATTTTAGGGCTAATCACTTCTAAAGGTATATCATACTAGTCCACATTCCATTTTTACTTTCCTGGGTATATATCAAAAACTCCTCCTTTCAAGATATCCGACAGTGTAAATTGATACTAATATAATGTATCAAAGTATACTTGCATTTTCACAAAGCAGTGGCCGTGACTTTTCTGTTATCATCCAAGATAGAGTTGGTATGCTTCTTGCTTTTATCTATTTAGTTTATCGGTGGTGAATTGATTGCCAAAAGAGGGAGGAGGGTTGGGTAATGGGTCAAAACAGACGGGTCAACCAGTTAATAAACTTTGGCATTCTGCTCGGTTCCTTTTTGGCAAATTATATTGACTTTACCCATTTAGCCCGTTAGATATAAAACAGAAACAAAATTGATTCCTATTATAAGTAAATGGGTTGAAATTGCCCGCCTCTTATATTTTTGACTAAAACATAAAGCTGTCATCTAGTTCTTATCCTTCAAATTACCTTCCTAAACTCTGATTGCTTACTTCATTGTGACTCAACCGGTTGCATTGTGGCGAGATGGCAGGATATAACCTTGGACTGTCTACATTGTCAACAATGCGAACCCTGTATTCTTTTGTTCTATATTTAGTGTACATAAATACAATACCCAAGGATATCTTATCTTTTTTGTGAATTTGACAGAGTGCTTGAGAAGAAAATCATGCGTATAAAGGTTGCAACAAATAAGGTCAACTGATGCTTCTCGTCTTGCAACCTTGTGCGGCCATGATTCAACAAGAATTGCTGAAACTGTCTTACAAAACCGGAACCTGGATCATTGAATGATAGAAGGTTCAAGCCGGGGAACCTATGTAAATTCTCTGAACCCTAGACCTTGTGATACGTAAAAGTGAGACTGGAGACATCAGGGTGCAAACCTGGTTACTTGATGGATGTTTGGCGGACTGGGGTGCGAGTGTGTTCAGAGAATATGGAAGCCTAAGACAGAGACAACAATGTCTATGATACAGCTGTAGTGTGAGTTGGCCACTACTTGGCCCCGACTTCAGTCATGTAAATTTGTATAATTCTAGGATTATGCTAGTTAGTCAAATCCTAAGATTTTGGAAGAACCTGGACCTTCATATAGTGGTTACTGGTTAGCCTCATTTTGTTTAACGGGAGTCTGTCGCTACCATAAAGGTTTAGTTGGTGGCTAACGTCTATCCTGAAACAAATATAAGTGATAAAAGCTTTGATTCTTTAACATAGATACTTTATATATATTGCTATACGTCGATTAATAAGCATGTGAATGAGCCCAAGCATCCAACGAGCAGATGGTTAGTGCACAATAGCGTCTAGGATTCTTCCTTCAGTCCTAAAGCCAAGGCATTGATGGTAATGCTGCTAAAATAGCCGATGGAGTGAAACGTTACCGAGTCAATTCTGTTTATTTTAAGAGACCATTTTCAGGAGCAGTAACACTGATAAGAAAGATGGGATAAAGGGGTGGCCGGAAAGAAAATTTTAGTTTATAAAGTCCATGTGAGTTACAACTGGATTAGTTAAATTTTAGTTGGTTTCGGCTAAGAAAAGCCATTGGCTTAACTAATGGCTATCAATAGGCGCGAAATGGGAAAAATATATAGGTAGCTTGTAGACTTGCAGTTATGTGAAAAGGGAAGAATATATAGACTGTTTGTAAATGATTGTTATATTGTGACAATATATATAACAAGTTGACATACAGGCTATGTAAATTACCGTTATTTCATGTTAACATATACTGTAGTTATTGAAAAATAAAAAGTTTATTAAGTAGGTTGGAAAAGCCAATAACAATGCACGGGGGTTTTTCCTCATTTGAAGAAAAAAAAAAAAAAAAAATTGGATAGAGGATCAAAAGTGCGATTGAAATTGAGTGTGGCAAAATTTCGTGTGGGTGTTGTAGATATAGTAAACACACGGGCCCAATGTTTAACACACCTTACCATAAAGTAGTATCAATGTCTTAACTTTTTTCTAAACGCATGACATAAGATCCTATTCATGTAATTACTAATTAGGTCACGTGACAAAATTTGGTAAATATGTTTGTGCCTAAAAACTGTACGATTGCTAGTGCAATGATTCTAAGCCAGGAAAGAGTTGATATGAGTGGAAATTATATCAGAAATTTACCATAAGACCCTCAAAATTCCTTGGATCACTAAACGTTGATCAGTATCGCTTGCTAGCAAGCTTTTCCAGTAAGTAGCATAATCTCAAAACAGTTAAAAATATTCTGTGCATACTGCAAGTAACATATACTATACTCCAAATTCAGAATTAGTCATCTCAGCTACAACATTTGTTTCCTTCAATGCCAACTCTCAGGCTGCACCAAATTGAAAACGTTAAAAACAGACTCTCAGCTTGCCAAAGTTAATACCCTTTCTAAAAAACTTTAATATTTGAAGTCGTATTCGCATTAGTTGCCTGTAATGTCATCATTAAAATCTTTTTCGGCCTCTGCCTCAGTTGCATAATGATCATCATTTTTGGCCTATGTCAAAAAAGCAACACAGATTATGCAAGTCAGGTACTTGAATGGGATATATGAGTTATATATGTAATAACCCAAAAATGAGATGTATGATTGGCCCTCTCTATATTTAAATCTCAAGTTTATAAGAAAAACCGTTCCATTTTCACATATCTACATTGAATCATTTTTGAGAAATGGTCGGCTCAATTACCTCTCCTTCAGCACTTGGGAGCTCAGCTGGTTGATTCTTCCATTCTGTATCAGGCTGCATCAAATTCTGTTATTCAACAATAGTGTGATGATCAAACTAAAACCCAATATTATAAAAGAAGAAACAGCAAGTTCATTCATATAAAGCCTGCCAAAGTTACTACTCTTTTTAAGAAACTTCAATATCTGATGTGACAAACGTATTTCCATTAGTTACCTCAGTCTGGCACGTCTCGTCCTCTGCCTCTGATGCATCCTCGACGTCATTTTCAGCCTATATGAAGAGTAACATCAGTAATTTGATGTCAAAAAAGCAAAACAGATTATGCAAGTCAGGTACTTAAATGGGATATATGAGTTATATATGTAATAACCCAAAAATGAGATGTATGATTGGCCCTCTCTATATTTAAATCTCAGGTTTATAAGAAAAACCGTTCCATTTTCACATATCTACATTGAATCATTTTTGAGAAATGGTCGGCTCAATTACCTCTCCTTCAGCACTTGGGAGCTCAGCTGGTTGATTCTTCCATTCTGTATCAGGCTGCATCAAATTCTGTTATTCAACAATAGTGTGATGATCAAACTAAAACCCAATATTATAAAAGAAGAAACAGCAAGTTCATTCATATAAAGCCTGCCAAAGTTACTACTCTTTTTAAGAAACTTCAATATCTGATGTGACAAACGTATTTCCATTAGTTACCTCAGTCTGGCACGTCTCGTCCTCTGCCTCTGATGCATCCTCGACGTCATTTTCAGCCTATATGAAGAGTAACATCAGTAATTTGATGTCAAAAAAGCAAAACAGATTATGCAAGTCAGGTACTTAAATGGGATATATGAGTTATATATGTAATAACCCAAAAATGAGATGTATGATTGGCCCTCTCTATATTTAAATCTCAGGTTTATAAGAAAAACCGTTCCATTTTCACATATCTACATTGAATCATTTTTGAGAAATGGTCGGCTCAATTACCTCTCCTTCAGCACTTGGGAGCTCAGCTGGTTGATTCTTCCATTCTGTATCAGGCTGCATCAAATTCTGTTATTCAACAATAGTGTGATGATCAAACTAAAACCCAATATTATAAAAGAAGAAACAGCAAGTTCATTCATATAAAGCCTGCCAAAGTTACTACTCTTTTTAAGAAACTTCAATATCTGATGTGACAAACGTATTTCCATTAGTTACCTCAGTCTGGCACGTCTCGTCCTCTGCCTATATGAAGAGTAACATCAGTAATTTGGAACAAAAACATTGTAGGTCAAACAGCATGGCGAACAAAGCGTTAAAAAATCCCTATCCTAAATCTTTTGTTTTAAAACTTATATCATGATAAAATACGATACTATTTAGTCACACGTGACAAACCATTATTAATATTAATCACAAAGAGAAAAGCAAAAAAGATTTTGCAAGTAAAGTTCTCGAACAGATGTGATACATTTTAGGGCTTATCACTTCTAAAGGTATATCATACTAGTCCATAGTCCATTTTTACTTTCCTGGGTATATATCAAAAACTCCTCCTTTCAAGATATCGACAGTGTAAATTGATACTAATATAATGTCTTTGTCCATGTATGACGGTTTTAGTTGATGTGTTAGTGGTTTTTGCCTAATAATATTGCCACATACACTTAAAAACTTTGCCCAGATAACTAATTTCATGTGTCTTCATGATCTGCCCAGATGATGATGATCATCATCTCCATTACAACCCAGATCATCATCCTTACACTATTTCTGGAAACAAACCCTAAACCCGAACGATCTCCTTTATAAACAAACCCTAAACTCCAAATAAGCCAACTATAAAGAATGACTCCGAACCGGACCGGACCAGCAAAACCCGAAACCCGAAAAAATGAAAAAATTAGGAACCGAAGACCACTAAAATAGGAATGATCTCCTTTATAAACATTCCATATAATTGTTTAACTATAACTAGCATTGCAGCAAACGAAACTGCAATCTCCAAATTACATCACAATCGTATAAAACTGCAATTTCCAGTCATGATGATACATAAGACATTGTTCTTGTAATATGATTTTCAAAAAAAAAAAAAGATCGGTTAAAGGAGGAGTTTTTGATTTATAACCAGAAAAGTATAAGTAAACTAGTATGATATCTTTAGAAGTGATTAGCCCTACATTTCAACGCGTGTGCCCATTAACCAAAAACCATATTGCCTGCCTCTATAACTTTAACATAGCCAGAATGTCAAAGACGTAAAGGAGAGTATACTTACAGCCAAATAATCTTGAAGATCAGAATTTGCTTCTAGCACCAAATAATAAAGCTCACTCCTCTTTGTTAAGGCTTCTCCATGCCGTTTTTTAAAAAACTCGACGACTTTTTTCAGACCTGCGCTTCCCGGGCCAGCGATACTCTCGGGAACTTTTACAATATCCGTGAGCCATGGTCTGTGATAAATTTTTGTGCCAAATTTTTCTACTTCTTTCCCCTTGTAATATGACGCAGCTTCTTCGTACTCAGACAATCTTATATTCGCGCTAAAATAAGCTTTACTAACAACCTTAGCATTCACATCCCACTCATCAAGCAAACTCTGTTGCTCCCTCAGATTATCTATCTTTCGCTCCAGAAGAATTAGCCTCTTGTACTCCTCTTTAGCAAGGTTCGGACTGACATCTTCTTTGTTTAAGAAGTCTCTTGTAAGAAGCCTATACCAGATTCGGGGCTCTGCATCCTTAAACTTCACAGTGTTACAGAGCTGAGCAACATGTGTATATTCATAAAGTCCACTATCAATTCCTCTTTCGAGCACCCGCTCCCAAACGTCCAAAGGGACAATGATTTCGACCCTACAGTACATAAAACAATATTCAACAATTCCTGAGAAACCTAACACAAATAAGCCAACTATAAAGAATGACTCCGAACCGGACCGGACCAGCAAAACCCGAAACCCGAAAAAATGAAAAAATTAGGAACCGAAGACCACTAAAATAGGAATGATCTCCTTTATAAACATTCCATATAATTGTTTAACTATAACTAGCATTGCAGCAAACGAAACTGCAATCTCCAAATTACATCACAATCGTATAAAACTGCAATTTCCAGTCATGATGATACATAAGACATTGTTCTTGTAATATGATTTTCAAAAAAAAAAAAAGATCGGTTAAAGGAGGAGTTTTTGATTTATAACCAGAAAAGTATAAGTAAACTAGTATGATATCTTTAGAAGTGATTAGCCCTACATTTCAACGCGTGTGCCCATTAACCAAAAACCATATTGCCTGCCTCTATAACTTTAACATAGCCAGAATGTCAAAGACGTAAAGGAGAGTATACTTACAGCCAAATAATCTTGAAGATCAGAATTTGCTTCTAGCACCAAATAATAAAGCTCACTCCTCTTTGTTAAGGCTTCTCCATGCCGTTTTTTAAAAAACTCGACGACTTTTTTCAGACCTGCGCTTCCCGGGCCAGCGATACTCTCGGGAACTTTTACAATATCCGTGAGCCATGGTCTGTGATAAATTTTTGTGCCAAATTTTTCTACTTCTTTCCCCTTGTAATATGACGCAGCTTCTTCGTACTCAGACAATCTTATATTCGCGCTAAAATAAGCTTTACTAACAACCTTAGCATTCACATCCCACTCATCAAGCAAACTCTGTTGCTCCCTCAGATTATCTATCTTTCGCTCCAGAAGAATTAGCCTCTTGTACTCCTCTTTAGCAAGGTTCGGACTGACATCTTCTTTGTTTAAGAAGTCTCTTGTAAGAAGCCTATACCAGATTCGGGGCTCTGCATCCTTAAACTTCACAGTGTTACAGAGCTGAGCAACATGTGTATATTCATAAAGTCCACTATCAATTCCTCTTTCGAGCACCCGCTCCCAAACGTCCAAAGGGACAATGATTTCGACCCTACAGTACATAAAACAATATTCAACAATTCCTGAGAAACCTAACACAGAAAAATGCAACTAATAGAAGACCTAACAACAAATATTACGAAAACCTAGCAAAATAGCTTAACCATGCCCTAAATAGTAATAATCACACACAGTTTATATTCCTAAATTTTCGCATACTATACTATCCATATAAAGGATAAATATGTATACATACACACTTTCACATATATATACAGCTTCGCATATATGATGTACACATATATAGATATCTGTATATGACAAGCATAAATTATATTTACATTATTAACATAGATATAATTCGAAACCCTAGATTATTATCGATATAAAAATAGTACACACACACACACATATATATATATATATATATATTGTAAAAAAATAGAGACCTTATCAGCCGAATTAATGTTTTCTTCTTCCTCGCCTTCATCGTCGGTCGCCATTGTCGTGTATAGAGAGAGAAGGAGAGTAGTGATATTAGATGAGTGATCGGTTCGTGTTTTGAGAGAGAATGGAGAGATAATTTGATATTAATGGAGAGGTGAACCGTGAAATGAAATTATACATCCCTAATTTATATATTTTTATTTTTATTTATTTAATATTTTATCACTTAAAGAAATTAGCGTGAATAGCTTAAGTTTTTTTCGTTATGATCAAAATTTATATTTTTTTCTTATCTTTGTTCCCAATGTCTTCTATTTAGTGTATTTTTACTAAAAATCTTTATAATAAAGATTTGCTTAACTAGTGTCTTTACGGAATTGGTTATAACTTATATAATGAACTCTATTTTTTTTTTAGATAATCAAAAATATTATTTAATCATCATTAATTCAACTTAACAATTACCTCTTTTAATACGAATCATATGCGAATCTTTATATTCTAAGAAAACTCTAGTTTATAACTAGTGTCATGAAACACTAAGGGGCAAGAGTGTAGTGTCAATTTGTCAAACTTTGACAAGTTTTGGCAAAGATTTTAGTTAAACTACTGATAGTTATGTGTCCCACTAGTTTTTTACCAAAAGGTGTCGAGTAGTGCCAAATTTTCCAAAACTTGTCAAGTTGATTTTACACTTTTAGTCCCTAATTGGATATAATCTCTCAATAAAACACATACTTCATTCAAATTAGAAAACGTACATAAATTGAAATTTACAAGTCCTAAAACAAAGAATAAGGGTGCAATTAGTTGTGGAAAACGTTTTCTAGTTTTCCATTTCGATTTTTCTGAAAAATGTTGAAAACGCGTTCAAAATGTTATTTTCATTTTTTCATATTAAAAAACATGTTCTAATGTGAGATGGGGGGGGTAGCTAGATCTTTAAGGCTACGCGGGTGTCATTTCTTGACAAGATGTTGGTACTCTTTTATATTGTACGAAGGATGTAAATGCAGGCGCACAAACCTGGTATGTCTTGTTAAGTCCATTCAAGTAAATGATTGATAGACATTTAAAATTTTAAATATTACAAACTTGTCAAATATAATGAACAACCAAGATGCTTGTTACAATCAGAGATGCAAACCTATTAATTCCAAAAATTGCAGAATAGTTGCAAAGCAAATCTACAATGACTTTTTCACTTACACTAAAACCCATAAAGCAACATTACTACACTACTGTTTGATTCACCAAGTTAATTCTTCCTGTTTTTGTTCTTTTTACTCTTCTTTTTCTTGCTCTTTCCCTTCCCTTTCGTGTTATTTGCATCCTGAACGCCTTTTTCCTCCTCATCAATATCACTTCTCTTGCTGCTCCCTTCCCCCGAAAACGTCTTAGATACATTTTCTACAAACACCTCATTCATCAGCCTCTTCTCCCGTGCTGCTTGCGTATCCTTCTTCCCCACTCTAATCATAGCAACCGGTTGCACAACCTTCAATTTTCCACCCTTGACAGGTGGATTCTTGACTTCAGGTTCACTGAAAATGATAGCCAAACAACCAAATGATCCTTATATGGAATTTAAATGGACGAATATAATAAGTGAAATGAACATAACACAGAAGGATATCTGTTTTCCGATCTGGATTTCAGTTTGGGTTTATGGTTTCTACAACCATCTCATTCAAATTCAAATGGAACTGAGCACAACCGTGTAATGTTAATTGCTAACCTGGTGTCAAATAGCAACTTCTTTAGTTCCTGAACTGCAGAGGGTGGGTTCAATTGTTCTAAAAAGCTCATAAGTAATTTCTTCTGGTCATCTGACTTGCTATCAAATTTTATAGTAAAATGAGCATCGCTTTTTGAATTTGCATGATCGTTCGCATCTGGTGATGAATTGGAAGAAGAAGGTGCTTCAACAATCATCCCACATTCATCATAGTCATTATCACAAAATTGACCGACACTGGAGAGATTATGAGCAAGGCCTTCGACATATGAAACACGTTTGATGGTGATACCATTTTGAACAATGTCTCCATAGCCAAGAATAGGGGCTATATTATCATTTCCAAATCTAACAGTTCCCATGAACCGTTCAACAAAGTTCTTTAGTAAGGATTTATCACCAGTCATGTGTCTAGAACATCCGGAATCGACATACCAGACACATATGAGGAATTCATGAAAAATCAGGAAATATGGTTTTAGGTACCCACTTAGACTGGGTCCATGAAAGGTTAGGGGTTCATTATGCAATCACGGTTATTCAAAGGACAAGTAAACTAAAGAGGGAACAATGAAAAACAAAAAGTAAACATAAACATTAAGCAAACATACGATCAAACACAAAATCCATCATGGAATTTATTGAAAGCAAGTAAACACACAAAGTTCAAAGTTATAGATACGAATTACAAACCAAACGAATTAAAGAGTATGGGAACAAGATGAACTAGTCCTAAAAGCATTTGAGCTATCTAAAGCCTTAGTCCTACGAACTATCCACACTTGTTTCACAGAGGTAGAATTCCCATCAAGCTTGACTTTCCTAGAAGCATGTAAGTATTTATCTTTAGGAAGCCATTTACTTCGACAAGTTAAGCACAGGTGACCTGAAACATGAACATTATTAGAGTTAGAGGAGGACTGTTTGTGGATGTTCTTGACAAGTTTCTTCTTGATGGTCTCTTTGGCAGGTGGTGTTTGCTTTTTGTAGGTGGGAGAAAACCAACCATATTGATCTTGATATCTAACTATTCCTACAACATCATCTCTAAAGACCTTCAAGAAGTTCTTAGGTGTAACTAAAGATTGCTTAGGAGAGCTAGGATACTTTTGATATTTAGGTTGTGAAGAAGCATGATTTCCATTTTGAGGTTGTTTCATCTTGGTGAGTTTAGATTTTGGGGTAGGAGTCTTCTGTTCTGGAGAAGATTTGGGAACTTTGTTGGTCTCTTGTCTTTGAAATTTCTCATGAAATGGGTTGTTCTTCAAAGGGTGTGATTTTGGAATTCTTTTCAATGAAATTTCAACCTTTTCTTTCTTTTGAACAAATTGTTTTTCAAAATCAGGATCATATGAATGATCTTCTTCTAAAAAATTGTTAAGATTAGGAAGATTTGAGAAATCCATTTTGGCATATTTAACTTTAGATTTGGATTCCAAACTCACACTTGGGACAGTTGGTTTAGGATGACAAGGATTTTCTTTGGATGAGTTTGAAACACTTGTTTCATTTGAAAACTTTGAGAGACTTATTTCACTTGATTTGACCGGACAATGACTTCCCATGAGTAAATTTGAAGCTTTTTCAATGTTATTATCTACAAAAGCTTGAAGAACAATATTCTTGTACTCCATTTCCATCTTAATTTTATTAAGGTTCCGCGAGTAATTTCAATCTTTGTTCTCTTTCTTTTTCAAACTTTTTAGATAAAGTATCAAATTCATTCAAGTAAGTTTGTGTTTCCTCTGAAAACTTGAGGGGTTCAGTATCAAAAATGTTTGGAAAGAAATAATCATTTTCAGCTTCTTGTTCACAATCAGTTTGAACAGAAACGTGAACAACTTCAAAACTTTTCTTTTTGACACTCCTTTCCTTTTCTAAATCAAGTTTTAATGCATCAATCTCATCCAAGTAACTCTGGGTGTCAATTGGGATCTTAGTGGTAGGACTGTCGAGGTCTGTTTGAATAGAAACATTATATGTCTTAACAAAATCCCATTCAGATTGCACAGAAGTACTAACAAGATCACATGCAGAAATGTAGGAAGAAGAGGAAGAAGACATCATGTCTTCACAAGCAGAGCAGTTGGGTTCAGCACAATCATGGACAACACCAGTTGGTGTGGTAGAAACAACTGGCACAATCTTGTGACAGTGATTTTGAGGCATTAGATTATCTAGCAAAAGTTGTTTTTCATCAATTGTTCGTTTTAGATCTTCAATTTGCTTTTCCAAAACACTTTGTGGAATGTATGGTCTAATTGAAGCAGGTTTTGGAACAGAATTTTCTTCCATTTGTTTCGACTCATTAGAAAGAACCACAAGTTGTTGGTCACTTGAATTTTCATCAAGTTCAACAATGGTAAAAGAGTGAGTTTTTCTTTTAGGAACAAGAGGGAGATTGAAAAGATCATTTGACTCATTGATTTTGTCATAATTACATTTAATTGCACACTTTGCTAGACAATCCTCTGTCTCATTATCACCATAACTTGGTCGAACATACTGAATGGTCATGCCATATCTCATTAAGTTGGCATCATACAAAGGTGGAACTTCCTGTTGTGCTTTGAGCAAATTCTTTGGATTTTCAAAACCCAACCCTTGAGTAAACCCTTCGGCAAAATCTCTTGGCTTGTTTAAAAAGATTTGTTTATTTGAAAACTTGAGGGGTTCAGTATCAAAAATGTTTGGAAAGAAATAATCATTTTCAGCTTCTTGTTCACAATCAGTTTGAACAGAAACGTGAACAACTTCAAAACTTTTCTTTTTGACACTCCTTTCCTTTTCTAAATCAAGTTTTAATGCATCAATCTCATCCAAGTAACTCTGGGTGTCAATTGGGATCTTAGTGGTAGGACTGTCGAGGTCTGTTTGAATAGAAACATTATATGTCTTAACAAAATCCCATTCAGATTGCACAGAAGTACTAACAAGATCACATGCAGAAATGTAGGAAGAAGAGGAAGAAGACATCATGTCTTCACAAGCAGAGCAGTTGGGTTCAGCACAATCATGGACAACACCAGTTGGTGTGGTAGAAACAACTGGCACAATCTTGTGACAGTGATTTTGAGGCATTAGATTATCTAGCAAAAGTTGTTTTTCATCAATTGTTCGTTTTAGATCTTCAATTTGCTTTTCCAAAACACTTTGTGGAATGTATGGTCTAATTGAAGCAGGTTTTGGAACAGAATTTTCTTCCATTTGTTTCGACTCATTAGAAAGAACCACAAGTTGTTGGTCACTTGAATTTTCATCAAGTTCAACAATTGTAAATTTTGGAATCCTTTTCAATGAAAATTCAACTTTTTCTTCCTTTTGAACAAATTGTTTTTCAAAATCAGGATCATATGAATGATCTTCTTCTAAAAAATTGTTAAGATTAGGAAGATTTGAGAAATCCATTTTGGCATATTTAACTTTAGATTTGGATTCCAAACTCACACTTGGGACAGTTGGTTTAGGATGACAAGGATTTTCTTTGGATGAGTTTGAAACACTTGTTTCATTTGAAAACTTTGAGAGACTTATTTCACTTGATTTGACCGGACAATGACTTCCCATGAGTAAATTTGAAGCTTTTTCAATGTTATTATCTACAAAAGCTTGAAGAACAATATTCTTGTACTCCATTTCCATCTTAATTTTATTAAGGTCCGCGAGTAATTTCAATCTTTGTTCTCTTTCTTTTTCAAACTTTTTAGATAAAGTATCAAATTCATTCAAGTAAGTTTGTGTTTCCTCTGAAAACTTGAGGGGTTCAGTATCAAAAATGTTTGGAAAGAAATAATCATTTTCAGCTTCTTGTTCACAATCAGTTTGAACAGAAACGTGAACAACTTCAAAACTTTTCTTTTTGACACTCCTTTCCTTTTCTAAATCAAGTTTTAATGCATCAATCTCATCCAAGTAACTCTGGGTGTCAATTGGGATCTTAGTGGTAGGACTGTCGAGGTCTGTTTGAATAGAAACATTATATGTCTTAACAAAATCCCATTCAGATTGCACAGAAGTACTAACAAGATCACATGCAGAAATGTAGGAAGAAGAGGAAGAAGACATCATGTCTTCACAAGCAGAGCAGTTGGGTTCAGCACAATCATGGACAACACCAGTTGGTGTGGTAGAAACAACTGGCACAATCTTGTGACAGTGATTTTGAGGCATTAGATTATCTAGCAAAAGTTGTTTTTCATCAATTGTTCGTTTTAGATCTTCAATTTGCTTTTCCAAAACACTTTGTGGAATGTATGGTCTAATTGAAGCAGGTTTTGGAACAGAATTTTCTTCCATTTGTTTCGACTCATTAGAAAGAACCACAAGTTGTTGGTCACTTGAATTTTCATCAAGTTCAACAATTGTAACATTTTCTGTCTTCAGTCTTCTTTTCAAGAACCCTCTTTTCAAACTTCTTTGGTGCTTCATACTTCCTTTCTCCACCAACATTGTCATAATGATTGTCAAATTTTGGAGCTTGTGAGTTTTTGACATAGGAAGATACAGATGAAGTTCGAAGTTGATTGTTGGTAGGTTTCTTTGAGAAGAATTTTTTCTTGAAGGATCTTGTGAAGTATGCTAAGTCTCTGGACATTTCCTTTTCCTTTTCATCCAATTCAGGATCGCTGGGATCACTTGATTCATCATCATTAACAACTTCAACAACACTTTTTCTAGAAGACCTAGACAAATTGCGATCAACCACTAATGCAAGTGGATCAGATGAAGAGCTTCCTTCAGTCTTCATTTGTTGCTTTTGGACAGCTTGAAGGTTTATTTTCAACTTCTCATACAAGGTATGAATAGAAAGTTTGCCAAAGTCATCTTGCTAATTGAGTTGAGCACCATAAACTTGCCATTCTTCATGAAGATTTCTCAGAAATTTGATGTTTAGTTCCAAGTCAGTCTTTTTAACATCATTCTTTCGAAACTCATTGATGACATTGCAGAAACGGATGTACACATCCTCCAGAGATTCACCCTTCTCTTGCTTGAACGTCTCATACAGAGCAAGGACATTAGACAATCGAATAGTTGAAGAAACCTCAGAACCTTGGAATTGTTTCTCTAGTTCATCCCAAATCTCTTTTCCCGTTTCATAAGAGTCAATATTGCAGTAGATATCATTAGGAAGAGCCATGTAAAGATGAGATCGTGAGAGATTATCTGCTTGGGTACGGTTCTTCTTCTGAGCAGTGCTCCAACTTTATTTTGGAAGAAGTCCCTTAGTGACTGGGTTTTTGTGCACTGCTGGTCCTTCGACATATGAAGTTTTGATGTCGTCACCAAGAGGTTGTCTTGCAATCCAATCTAAGAATCTCTTTTTCCATTGAGGGTATGACCCGCGATACAACACTGGAGGTCTTGAATCGGAACCGAGAACCAATGAATCAGTTATCGACATATTGAGTAAATATGAAGAAAAACCGGTTTTCAGAAAATGTGTTCACTAAATCCGGTATTCAATAAATTCTTCACTAAATCCGGTATTCAATAAATTCTTCACTAAATCCGGTATTCAATAAATTCTTCACTAAATCCGGTATTCAATAAATTCTTCACTAAATCCGGTATTCAATAAATTCTTCACTAAATCCGGTATTCAATAAATTCTTCACTAAATCCGGTATTCAATAAATTCTTCACTAAATCCGGTATTCAATAAATTCTTCACTAAATCCGGTATTCAATAAATTCTTCACTAAATCCGGTATTCAATAAATTCTTCACTAAATCCGGTATTCAATAAATTCTTCACTAAATCCGGTATTCAATAAATTCTTCACTAAATCCGGTATTCAATAAATTCTTCACTAAATCCGGTATTCAATAAATTCTTCACTAAATCCGGTATTCAATAAATTCTTCACTAAATCCGGTATTCAATAAATTCTTCACTAAATCCGGTATTCAATAAATTCTTCACTAAATCCGGTATTCAATAAATTCTTCACTAAATCCGGTATTCAATAAATTCTTCACTAAATCCGGTATTCAATAAATTCTTCACTAAATCCGGTATTCAATAAATTCTTCACTAAATCCGGTATTCAATAAATTCTTCACTAAATCCGGTATTCAATAAATTCTTCACTAAATCCGGTATTCAATAAATTCTTCACTAAATCCGGTATTCAATAAATTCTTCACTAAATCCGGTATTCAATAAATTCTTCACTAAATCCGGTATTCAATAAATTCTTCACTAAATCCGGTATTCAATAAATTCTTCACTAAATCCGGTATTCAATAAATTCTTCACTAAATCCGGTATTCAATAAATTCTTCACTAAATCCGGTATTCAATAAATTCTTCACTAAATCCGGTATTCAATAAATTCTTCACTAAATCCGGTATTCAATAAATTCTTCACTAAATCCGGTATTCAATAAATTCTTCACTAAATCCGGTATTCAATAAATTCTTCACTAAATCCGGTATTCAATAAATTCTTCACTAAATCCGGTATTCAATAAATTCTTCACTAAATCCGGTATTCAATAAATTCTTCACTAAATCCGGTATTCAATAAATTCTTCACTAAATCCGGTATTCAATAAATTCTTCACTAAATCCGGTATTCAATAAATTCTTCACTAAATCCGGTATTCAATAAATTCTTCACTAAATCCGGTATTCAATAAATTCTTCACTAAATCCGGTATTCAATAAATTCTTCACTAAATCCGGTATTCAATAAATTCTTCACTAAATCCGGTATTCAATAAATTCTTCACTAAATCCGGTATTCAATAAATTCTTCACTAAATCCGGTATTCAATAAATTCTTCACTAAATCCGGTATTCAATAAATTCTTCACTAAATCCGGTATTCAATAAATTCTTCACTAAATCCGGTATTCAATAAATTCTTCACTAAATCCGGTATTCAATAAATTCTTCACTAAATCCGGTATTCAATAAATTCTTCACTAAATCCGGTATTCAATAAATTCTTCACTAAATCCGGTATTCAATAAATTCTTCACTAAATCCGGTATTCAATAAATTCTTCACTAAATCCGGTATTCAATAAATTCTTCACTAAATCCGGTATTCAATAAATTCTTCACTAAATCCGGTATTCAATAAATTCTTCACTAAATCCGGTATTCAATAAATTCTTCACTAAATCCGGTATTCAATAAATTCTTCACTAAATCCGGTATTCAATAAATTCTTCACTAAATCCGGTATTCAATAAATTCTTCACTAAATCCGGTATTCAATAAATTCTTCACTAAATCCGGTATTCAATAAATTCTTCACTAAATCCGGTATTCAATAAATTCTTCACTAAATCCGGTATTCAATAAATTCTTCACTAAATCCGGTATTCAATAAATTCTTCACTAAATCCGGTATTCAATAAATTCTTCACTAAATCCGGTATTCAATAAATTCTTCACTAAATCCGGTATTCAATAAATTCTTCACTAAATCCGGTATTCAATAAATTCTTCACTAAATCCGGTATTCAATAAATTCTTCACTAAATCCGGTATTCAATAAATTCTTCACTAAATCCGGTATTCAATAAATTCTTCACTAAATCCGGTATTCAATAAATTCTTCACTAAATCCGGTATTCAATAAATTCTTCACTAAATCCGGTATTCAATAAATTCTTCACTAAATCCGGTTTTCAGAAATTGGTACAAAATCCGGTTTTCAGAAATGTGTACTAAATCCGGTTTTCAAAAATTGTGTACTAAATCCGGTTTTCAAAAATTGTGTACAAAATCCGGTTTTCAGAAATTGTGTACTAAATCCGGTTTTCAAAAATTGTGTACAAAATCCGGTTTTCAGAAATTGAGTACAAAATCCGGTTTTCAGAAATTGTGTACTAAATCCGGTTTTCAGAAATTGTGTACAAAATCCGGTTTTCAGAAATTGTGTACAAAATCCGGTTTTCAGAAATTGTGTACTAAATCCGGTTTTCAGAAATTGTGTACTAAATCCGGTTTTCAAAAATTGTGTACAAAATCCGGTTTTCAGAAATTGAGTACAAAATCCGGTTTTCAGACAGAAACCATAAAATTCAAATTTAGGCCATTTGGTTTGGAATTTGAATCTGAAACTTTTCAAGGATGATTATAGGAAGATAATGAATGGATTAACACTAAAAAGGAGAAAACTTTATCATGATTAGAGGGTAAAGATTGAAACTTTCGGTATAATGGGAAAAACACAATTTAGCACAAAAGTGAACAAAATCAAGTCATGGATCTAACACAAGTTGTGATTTTGCTCTGATACCAAATGTAAACTATACTAAATTGTGAAATAAGGTTTATAAGGCTTAAGTGTGTGAAAGAGAAAGTAGAGAGAAAATGGAAATGTAAGGAAATTATATTGGAAAGGGTAACCTTACAAATGAAGTTTGAGGGGGTTTATATAGGCACAACATTTGCACTAAACCCCCTCCTTAATTACAAGTAAGTCCTTATCTAATTACAACAAAATCCTTCCATACTTAATTCATTTAATCAAGGACTATTCTATTACATTATTCTAAAACACGCACTAACTAAATAATTAAAGCTAACAGTTTGCAATACCTCTTCGCTTTCACCTACGGGATTTACATGAACGGCCGCATTTGGTGATGTGTTACAAGAAGATGGTGCCTCAAGAATCGTCCCACATTCATTGTTGTGTGAAGGAAATCGACAGAAAACTGCAGCTTTCCTTGGGAACAATGCACTCGCTATCTCCTCTTTGGATTTCTTAACATCTATGAATATAGCATCAGGAGCATTGATATTTTGATCCAGTTTTCCTGAACTCACAATAAAGAGAGGATCTTCTACGCTAAAAAACGCTTCTGCAACCATTTGTGGACATAAGTGAAAGTTGCGACCCTTCTTTTTGCTTAAAAGATGGTTCACAAACTTCTCTGGAAGCAAACTAGCAACATTTTTGCTTCCCGTGAGCAAACTAAATAGAACTTTAGAATAATCCGGCTCTTGCAGACAAGCTAAAGAAACCATCATTACCATTTTCAACACTAAAAGTGGGTAGTAATAAGAGACCTCAATGTTTGATCTTCGAATCCAAGGTTCAGTATCCTCTTTATTGTAAATAATTTCTTTTACAATGTCAACATAAAAGGTGACATCAAACCTTACAAATACATCGCAGAGTATTGGTTTATCCGTTGAGTGAAGATGTGTAAAGCACGCAGCAAAAGAAGACTTTGTAGTGTAAAAGATATCATAAAAATACGACTCCACAAAAAAGACACGATCCAAAAGATACACAAAACTGTGAGGTGATATGTAGCCAGCACACCTCCGGTCTGACCAAAAAGTATCTTTCAAAGCACTCCGAAGCATTGGATAAAACGCCATATCTCTCACGCGAGAATTCCAAAACTCCGCAACAGACAGCCATTTGGCAGCCCACTGAAGCCCCGTAATGGTCCTCTCTTGAAGTTTTAGAGATTTACTGGAATGAAGACATACCATCATCACTCTCAAGAGACATCACCCTTGTCGCCCACATTTTGACGAATAATCTCAAGAAGCAAATTGAGTGATAGATCAGTCTCCCTTAAGGAAACCATGTCCTCAGAGACTGATCTTCGCCAGTCTAATGGAAATACAAGATCAAGGTATCGTGCAGAGATTCCAAGCAAACTTTGCAGTTTCTTTTTGTCAGGAGAAGCGAGGTTAAGACACTGGCAACCTGAAAGAAACTTGGAAACCTCAAAAATGTGTACGAGAGACGTGCTTTGCTGAAATGCTGAACCATTTGACTTTGACTTTCATACCCACAGAAAGTAATTCTGACTGCCAGAAAGACCTAATAGCAAATACCAACTGCCTTATATTCATAAATAGTAGCTCCCCTTCAATATGAAGACCATTGTTACCTGTGGTTCTTATCCAATCACCATCCTTGTTGACTAACAGGTAAACCGTGTCTCCCTTTACACACTGTTTCCTCACACCAAAATAACTTATACTAAAATCAGCAAGTTCCTCGTTATCATTCAGCTCTTCATTTTCAAGACATTTGATGCTCTGAAAGATATTCATGTCATTCTCCTTCCACCGGTTCCAATAAAAAACTAGAGTTCTAACAGAAACACAGCTCTGGAAAATTTTGTTCTCACAATGCTTAGTAATATCAGAGGGTAATTCATCTTCCCAAAAGTACTTTGAGAAATTTATACAGAAATGAGAATCCAAGATTTTCCTTATGGATAAGATTTCTCCTCTTAGACTCTTATTTTTCTGGGAAGCGAGTAAAACTTTCTGGAGCTCGGGCAAACTACTGTGCTGGTCTGAGAATACCTTAAGCTCATTACAAACAAAATCATAGAAATGATCAGAGGTCATTTTTGCAAGCGACCTTGCTTTCTCACAAAGATCTTCCTTCTTACTAAACTGCTTCAATGGCCAACCTCTACCTCCATTTCCCCATAACGAGCTAAAAAACACATACCAAAGTAAAAGAACCGCAGCCTCCCTACAATTTCCAGCCTTCTCCAAAAGAGCGGCCTCTTTTTGAACATAACCTAATGACCTAGCCAGCTCAACAGCATCGAGAAAATGGCCCGATTCTTCTTCTAACAAAAAAAGGTCATCAAGGCAGCCTAAAGACCTCAAGAATACACGCTTACACTCCATAGAACAAAAAGGCCTGACAAATTTCACCATGGTTTTAAGATCGTTATGTTCATGGCAATCAAGAGCACAACTCTCCAAAAATCTTTGCTCAGTTTGTTCTGTATCTTTAGTTCTAAAGTTTAAGTGCTCTTTCCAGTACTCTATATACTGCAGTCTCTTATCAAAAAGTTTCCCTTATCTGCAAACTGACAGACAATTGGACACCTGATATCCTTTGGCATAGGCTTCAGCGGCATCGCCATAGCATCCTGCTAGAGTGAAACACTCTGCTGCTGTATTAATTTTTTGGCACTTATATAAGTAAGTTTTCCCTGCACACATAAAAGCATTCAAATGATATTACGATTTATATATTGAAAGCACTTAACCTACAGGTGGCCCTCATAAATTGTTTGATTTGGGTTGCAGTTATATTTAGAAGGGTCGGACAAAAGTTTTAAGCTAAAATGGCAACTAGTCAAATTGCTTGAACTCTGTTTTAAATGAGAACCACCTCGTAAATGTGCAAAATGCATTTTCACATATTAACTGGTTATTGAAAAAAGAAGTTTACCTGCTCTTTCATACTCCTCCAAATCACAATAACATGAAGCGGCAGACTCGAATTTCCCAATTGACTCAAACAATTCCGCTGCTTCTCTAAGATAGCTCAAATAAGCTTCGGGATTCTTTCCCCTCATTTGATCAGCAGATGCTCTGAGACCAAAAGCCTTTGCCAATTTCTCCCACATTGAGTCACCAGCTCTTTCAAAGCACATTGTTGCCATCACAAAGTTATTCTCGTAAAAAAAGCTGAAAAAGAACAGGAAAGCATGTCAATCAAGGTAATTAAATTATAAATGATATAAGAAGTATAGTAGTAAAGATTAAATTTGACCTTTTTACCACGCTCCCGCCACTCTTGAGGGCTGCTTGAGACTCGCATAGCCTGTGCCACTGAATCATCTAGTTTTCTTATTTGAACGAGTCCCCTCCTTTTCCAATAGTCAAATATTGGCTTGGAGAGCTCCTCTTTATTCTCACATACCCATAGTCTTTGCCTCGTTTGAGTTATAGCCACATATAACTGTTTCAATTCAGAGCACAAGACACTATGTCTTGCCTCACTGAATGTCGGGAAAGACCGAGGAAGATTCTCATCGAGCCAATCCCGCTCCTTCATGTATCCATATATTACTCTCCATTGGTCTTTCAATGGGGATGTCCCAAAAAAGTTGTACAGCAGTACATCCTACATGTCATGGCAAATCAGATATCAATTATCAAAAGCACTTTAAAAATCACGAAAACTAGAGGTAGTATTTGGCCCCCATCATTTAAGTTTTGGTTGATTTGAGTTATATTTGACCTCAAATAGATCGAATGGGTCGAACTGTGTTAAATACTATGTTAAATGGATTGGTCAAAGGTGGGCCGAAGCAGAAAGTATGTTAACTACTTACAAGTTACAACTTCTTTCTTATATCAAAGTAGTTTTATTAGTATGTTAGTACCCAGTAATATAGTATGTCTAGCCATATTAGTACACTAATTAATCATTAGTAACTTTACAGAAAGAGGACAAAAAAGTGTGTGTGTCAATGCAAAGTAGAGGTGGCCATTTTGACCCACTTCTAACTATAAGGCCTCTCACAATAGCTTCGCCGACCGCCCATCGATGGGCTCGTCGACCACGAGGCTATTGTGAGGAGCTCGTCGATGAGCCACTTCGTCCGACAACTTCGTTCCATCGACACACATAGACGAACGAGAGAGAGAGAGGAGCGTGAGAGAGAGAGTGCTACCGGACAAAAAAAAAATTGTTTTTTTCAAATTTGAATTCAACGGCTATTCTTTTTTTTTATTTTTTTTATAATTTTCCTTCTATATATATACTAATCTTTCACAACCCATTCTTCACCCAAAAAAACACACACTATCAAAAAATCTTTCACAAACTTCATCTCTAAAATCATGTCAAACAACGAAAACCAAAATCAAATTAACGATCTTTGGAATGCCTTTCTTGAAAACCCGATCCCGGCTATGTCATCAACTAACCAAGGCCAAACACGCCACGCTTCAAGCTCATCCAACCCGCCCCCAATGGGTCCTCCACCCTCTTGCCTCGTTAACCCATTTTCAACACCGTATTACAATCAAATTAACTATAATCCAATTATGGGTCATAATTGGAACGACGCTCAACGTATGGCGTTAGCCCAAGCCCAAATGCAAGCTCAAATGGCGTATGATTTTCACCAACAACAACAACAAGGACCAAGAACCCCACAACCGCCATTGATTATCAATGAAAATGTTCCCGACAAAGATAGTGTTGCGTCTGCCGATGATGAAGATGAAGTTGTAGAGGTGGGTCGTGGGAAAAGGCGCGCCACAAAACCGAGAGAAAAGGAATTGGGAGAATGAGGATAAGCTGTTGTTGGCACAGTGTTGGGTGCATTGGTTGCAGGACCCGGTTGTGGGTAATAATCAGGTGGATGGCATGTTTTGGACTAAAGTGGTGGAGATGTTCAACAATGAAACAAAATACCCAAAGCGTACCAAGAGCCAAATACATGGCAAATGGAACAAGATTAAAAAGGGTGTTAAGGAATTTGGCGCGGCGTTGAAGAAGGTTAGCGAGCACGGTCGACAAAGTGGGGCGGATGAGAGACAGGTGGTTGATGCGGTTGTGAAATTGTACAAGAAACAAACAGGGGAGAAATATTGGCATACCAGAGTTGCTATGACCTTCTTAAAAGATTGTCCAACTTTTGGAATGAAAATGCGATTTGAACGTCGATGATGTTCCAGTAGGCGGGACCCCAACCCCCATCCCGACCCCATTTGATGCCTTATTTGGGGAAGACCCCGTTAGGCGACCACGGGGTTGTAACGTTAGCCGTAGGTTGTCTAGTTCGTCCGATGCAACATCGGGCTGATCATCGGGTTCTCAAGAGGTTAGTGCTTATGTTCAAATGCAACAAGATGTTTTGCGACGAGCCGAGATTAGGGATGCCATGAAGTTTTTGGCAAAACCGATTCCGACGGGTTTGTCGGCAAAGGACTTGGAAGCACATATGAGATATCGGCAATACTTGGAAGAGGAATTCGGTAGCACGTTTTATGCTCCGGCGGCTCCTAGCCACGACCCGGAGGACGACGAGGAGGACCAGACTCTTGAGATTTTATTAACCAAAATGATGTTTATTCCGAGAATAAACATTGTTCATTAATCAAGGGTTATATTTAAAACTTTTATAAGTGTAGGGTTTAAAACGTAAATAATTAAAAACGTTTAATTATTTAAATACAAATTAATTTATCTAAAATATAATTAATGAACAAGTAATTAACCTAGTTAATTACTAATCGCGGAAGCATGTAATAAAATAATTAAAACCATTTAATTCCCTAGCCAAGATCTATCGCGCATGCATATAGTAACTAAACAATAAATAAATAGAAGAACTACTAACCTCTTAGACGACCTCCCGAAGACGTTATTCTTGAGCAAGAATAACGTGAGCTTGCTTGCCACGAAAAAGGACCCGAAGTCGCGCCCCTCAAAAGACTCGTACACGCGAACGGATCTTCGGCACTTAACTAAGTGCTAGCTATAACTTTACGTTATAACAAAATACCCACCGGAAAAATAACTAGAATGGGGTGCTCTCAACCATTGTAGGTGTCGAGCTCCACACGAAAAAAAGGAGAGGAGAGAAAGGGTTTTGGTGCAAGGATTCAAGAAGGAATAAGGGTTCTTTATATAGGCATAGAAAACCCTTAGGTTTCCTTCTTTGAATCAATGTGGGATAAGGAAACCTAGTTTCCTTCTCCCTCTCCCCTCCCTTGCGCGGCCGACCTAGTGGGACCCCCATGGTTCGACTTTGTCGATCCATGGTGCTTGATGTCCGATCCCGTTTTCGACCCGATTTGTGTTTCCGACCCGCGAATCATTTCCAAATCTATTGTTGGAAACTTTTAGTAATTTTCATTTCCAATGAATTCCTTGTTATTTATAAAGTTCATATAAGCCCTCCTCGTTCTATGTGTGCGACCCTAATGGTTCATAGATATGCGGCCGTATATGTATATTGAAATATTCTCATAATTACAACACTCCCACTTGAGGATATTTCAAAATATACGTCAAGTATACTGACACCGAACGTTCGTCTAGCAACATGACGATGCCCCCAGATATGTATGAATAAATTTTTCATGGCTGAAAAAACAATACCGCCTATAGATGTTGTACATCAAACTCCTTTGATGTTTTGGATGATGTATGAATGTCCCGATATGTTTCCGATATCACACCAAACCGAGAGACCCGGATAGTTACGCACACTCTCGTAGTTTGGCATATTTTCTCGATCTATGGATCTCAAGTGATCTTAAACCGTTAATGCATTTCCGGGATACCTACTATGCATTCGGGGTGTGGCCACACTCTTCCAATCAGTTCATTTCCTCGAGTGGCCGCGTGATATCTTCCTAACTCTTTAGTGAACATTCTCCTTTCTTGCACGCATACGTCCCTTCCATGTTTCACCTCACACCCAAAACAGCCCATACTACTGTCGGTTAAGTTCCAGCTTCGGTACTGAATGAAAGCATGAGACTACGCACTCCGAGACACGCCGATGCGCCTCAAGTCTAAGGATACTCAGACATTTCCACTTCTCATAACTATCTATGCCACTGATCCAAGCGACGTTCTGAGGAACGGGTCTTATCCCAATGCTCAATTATCTCTTTGAGCACTTGTGAAATGATTTGCATCTCTTATGCAACCGACCGAAGTCATCATCTCTCACAATTACCTTTGTTCATTTCCTACTCCCGTAGACAATGATCGGTAATGGGTTAAATTTAGAATCATCTAATGATGACTCATGGATGGTTACGCCCGTTTTTTTTTAATATAAAGAAAACTTCATTTAACTTTTTATAGATAAATATGTACTCAGCAAATACATATCTATTCGACAAGCCGAATACCAATTTATTTCAAAACGACAGTTAGAAATTTCGGCATGACCTCATCGTAATATCAACAATCAATACCTACTAATTTTTAATCTAAACAACCTGTTTATAAACAACCAAAATACTTGACATGACTCAGTTTAACGGCCACATTGCCAACTTAAAGAAATCGACACATTAAGTTCGTAAAATATGGGCTAGTAATGTAACAAGCATAATGTACTCGGCTGTAATTTAAAGATAACACTTGCATAAACCTTCGGCAAGTGATCATCCACGGCTATGACTTTCCTCGTGCTCGTCCTATTCAGTTGTTTATCATTAACGCAAAATCCATAAGCACCTACAGCATTATAATTAAAGGAATAAGCACATCGCTTAGTGAATATATAGAAAGTAAACATATTAATCTTCTGCATTACATACACTGCGTGTATATCTACTGCGTGAGATAAACTGCATGATAGAAACTGCACTTATAAACTGCAAGTATAATCTGCCAACTGCTGCTCAGTTATATGGACCAGACTACACGTGTATAGTCAACCTCCATATAATCGACCTTGCCTGCTAAATATAATATGATCATCATATCAACTATTGAATACCTTATATATAATACACATATATTACAAAGATACATAACACAACTATATATATACAAAAAGGTAGACCATCACATAGTTAAATGGATCCATTTAGAACATATTTTCATATAATCTACACATTAAACTTGTGATCCCAAATTAACTTCACACAATTCACGTAATGATCACAACACAAACAATTACATCAAATAAATACTCGCATGATAAAATATTCAACTAAAGCATTATTAACCTAATGACCATCTTAATAACACCTTTTTAACTTAACTAACATGTAACTAATATACCAATTGATTCAACTTCGTAATCATACCCAAGTATGCAGCATCAAAGACTAGAATACTGCCAAATGCATAATCATAAACTACAGTTAATAATAACGGCTATTATTTAGCTAAATGTCTATACATCAAATAATGCATATAATTACTAACAAATTATGCTTAACTATATTACCATCATAAAGCCTTCAGTAAAGACACTTTCATTGCTATTGACTTAACCATCGTAATACTCGACATAATCTGATCAACAACTAAAATACCACCAACAGCATAATTATTAACTACATAATTATTAACTACAGCTAGTAATAATGGCGATTAATTAACTAAACGCCACCAATCAATTCATACAATCTCAAAAAATATGCTTAACCACATAACCATAACCGTCATAAACCCTTCAAGAATGACACTTCCAACCTATTACTTCAATCATCATAATAATCGACAAAATCTTATCCAATAATATGCAAATTTCACTACTAGGTCTTAGTTATTATCATAGCTAACATATGAACAAAAACTTCATATAATTACACATAACTGCGTATAAATATATGTTAAATCATTGTTGACTGCACCTAACTGCTCAAATCTCATCAATATATCACGACGACTAAAACTCATATATATAACAATTAAATAAACGACAATATTCAACCATATAATCATATGAAATCCCTTACTCATATGTAATCCGATTTCATATAATCACCTGCTAGTTTAAGTCCTATATACTCACCTGTAGTCCTGCTAGAGCATATACTTGTATCCTCAAAATCCTTGGTCACCTAACAAACAAATTCATATAATTTATCAATATTGAGACATATCGTCTTCTCCGATTTTTCTTTGCCTAATACTTCCCAAGTCAATTATTTTCACTTCCTTATCATTATTTCATCATTACCTTACAAAATTATAGCTTTTCTTAAACTTTTTATGTCACATAACGTGACACAAAAACTATCAAATCTTACCAAATTTTAACATATACTTCATAGCTGAGCCCGGATACTAAGAAATTAATATGACCCAAACAGTCAACTTTCTTGACCTAAACTATTTTTATACACTATTAATCAAACAGAAAACTAAGAAATAGTACCTTAAAGAGATGATAATCAAAGCCTATAATTGATTATGAAAGATTTGGCATATTTGGTTTGGTTAAACCCGCTTTTTCTCTTTCTCTTCTCCTCTTTTCCCTTTCGGCCGACTTCACTTCCACCTTCGTTTCATTCTGCCGACTTGTTTCTTATTTTGATCTTACAAATGATCATCTAGATCATTAAAATCATTTTATATACTTGGAATTAATTTCCATTTTTCACTAAACCCCCCTCTTTATAACTCTATCTCATTTTTAGTCCCTCTAGTTTCAACCATTTGATATAAGTTATTTAAGACACTAAACCCGACATTGATTTATACGGCTTTTTAAATAACTCGGAATTTATTCATTTGATATATATATACTTTTAGTAATATAATAGTACTGCGAAATTTGTAGTGTTACAGGATGAATGTTATACGTACGTGTAGTTTAATGGGTTTAAGCCAAAATGAAGTTTGAAGTGTTTAGATAGTAGGTGATTTTAGCTTCTTTTGTTTAAGGAAAATGCACTTATTTATAAGCCGGCATAGCTTTCAAGCCATAAGTACTTAAAACGGAGTAATATGCATTTCATTTGAGGCAACTATTTACCAAAATGATTGGATAGAAATGATGATATAGTAGTGGTTATATACTTATATGGTGACATTAGCGTTTATGTGTAAGTTTTTCTCATATTTTGGTCAATATACTTGGTAAAAAACCATGTTTATAATATGTAGAACGTCTGAGGTTGATCGGTTAGTATGGGGCAGATGAGTTACTAGTGTGTGGTATTTAAGGATTTACAGTAAACAACAGAAGAATTTTCCATAGATTAATGATATACTCTGTTTTGTTAGTCATATGTTGTAGGCATTGAAAGATGACTTTGTATACCGCTATAAAAAGGACAACTTTAACGAAGTATATAATAATTTTTACATTTTATATATATTGATGTATTTAGTGATTACAAAATGTCCCAAACAGGATGAAACAGCATCTTGGCTTTAGATGTTTAGTGTAAGTACTATAACTAAATAAGGGACAAATGAAAAAGTACTTTGGTATTATATGCTAAAAAGCATAGAAAAAATTGGAATGGATTTTTTTCACAGTTTTTCATCATGTTATTAATTTGGTTCGTGACGCGTTGTATATCCTGGTTCTTATCTTTTAGGTACTGTTTGTCCGTTTGACATAGTTTGATATCGACTTGTTAACATTGTATGATACATCGAGGATTATTATCGATGAGTGTGAATGATCACTTTTGATGGATGTGGTCATGTGTGAAGCCTCATCTTATGATTGTGTTTGCTCATTTGGTAGTGTAGGAAATTAGCCAGACAGGTTCTATTGAGCATAGCAACCATGTTTTTAAGTGGATGAAGAATCAAAAGAATTATTGTGCACGCAATGATATATACAATATGATGATCAGGTTACATGCAAGGCATAATCTAACAGACCAGGCACGTGGATTGTTTTTCGAGATGCAAAAGTGGAGGCATGATTTTGTTGTCATTCTTTACTGTTTTGTAAAATGTTTTATTAATTTTTTTGTGTGGTAACTTTCTAATTTATGTTGTTTCTTCATGTAAATTGATGTTACTGACATTGCTTTGAATTTCTCTTCTTGTTTTAAGTGCAAGCCAGATGCTGAAACTTACAATGCTCTCATAAGTGCACATGGACGAGCTGGGCAATGGCGTTGGGCAACAAATATCATGGAAGACATGCTACGTGCAGCTGTGCGTATTTGTATTCTTCTATTATAAGCAATCTTTATATTTTGCATGTGCTTCTTTCCTTTTTCTTGAAAACCAGATGGTATTTTACCCAAAAAGGCTTAAGGCTATCACAATTTAACCCTACACGAACTTATTTTCCATTATCAGAATGCAACCTGCAATGTTTTAAAATAGTTAACTGGAGTGTTTTCTTTGTTGTTATTAGTCAAATATAGAGGTGGCATTGTGGATCCATTCACGAATGAATATGTCAATTCGTGTTACGTTTTATCTCTAAGTTGTAAGAAACTGGTCAAACAAGTGATATAGATAGAATGATACCCGTTTTTGTTTATTTAAATTATAATGCGAAAAAACGTACTAACCTACCCAACATTATGTTAGTATGTATGATATAATTTTTGTAATAATAAATGAAACAGTCATACAGATACGCTATTTATATATTTGTTACAATTCAAAATATTTGGATATATAGTGTTTCAGGTCAACCCAAGCCAGCCTGAACCGTACCAAAATAAGCGTTACCCAACCTGACCGACCCACCTTGTTACCTTTATTCATAATCCACACTTTAAGTGAGATGTTTCACTGTTAACTGGATCATTATGCAATATGTTTGTATTTTAGGTTCCTCCAACTCGCTCAACATATAACAATTTAATCCATGCATGTGGATCAAGTGGAAACTGGAGAGAGGCTCTGAAAGTTTCCAAGAAAATGACAGAAAACGGGGTTGGACCGGATCTTGTAACTCACAATATAGTATTATCTGCCTTCAAAACTGGAGCTCAGTATTCAAAAGCACTCTCTTATTTCGAATTAATGAAAGGAACAAAGATTAGACCTGATACTACCACTTTAAACATTGTGATCCATTGCCTTGTAAAACTGGGACAATTTGGAAAAGCAATTGAAATTTTCCACTCAATGAGGGAGAAGAGAGCCCAATGTGATCCAGATATCGTGACCTTCACTAGCATCATGCATTTGTACTCGGTTTCAGGTCAAATTGAAAATTGCAAGGCTGTTTTCAACACAATGATTGCTGAAGGATTTAAACCCAACATTATATCTTATAATGCACTTTTAGGTGCATATGCTTCTCGTGGGATGAGTAAAGAAGCATTATTGGTTTTTAATGATATAAAGAAAAATGGGTTTCGCCCAGATGTTGTATCTTATACATCTTTACTCAATGCTTATGGAAGATCACAGCAACCCGAAAAGGCCATGGAAGTATTTAACTTGATGAAAAGGAATAACTTGAAGCCAAATGTAGTCACTTATAATGCTCTGATTGATGCATTTGGATCCAATGGCTTTTTGCCAGAAGCTGTGAATATGCTGCATGAAATGGAAACAAAAACGGCGTGCAACCAAATATTGTCTCAATTAGTACCTTATTAGCGTGTTGTGGTCGTTATGGTCAGAAGGTCAAAATCGACTCCATACTTGCTGCTGCTGATTCACGTGGAATTTCCTTGAATACCGTTGCATATAATTCTGCTATTGGGAGTTATATGAACATAGGAGACTATGATAAAGCAGTAGCTTTATATAAGTCGATGAGGGAAAATAATGTTAAACCTGACTCGGTTACCTATAATGTTCTGATTAGTGGTTGTTCTAAGATGTCAAAATACACTGAAGCTCTTGAGTTTCTTGATGAAATGGTGGAATTGAAAATCTCCTTGTCCACTGAGGTTTATTCATCCGCAATTTCTGTCTACAGTAAACAGGCAAGTCCTTTGAAAAGTTACGCCTTTATTCAAGATTATCATCTTAACCAAATTACTAAACCATCTTATAATTCACATGCATGTAATCAGGGCCAACTTTCCGAAGCAGAGTCATTGTTCTCAAAAATGAAGATGACACATGGTCGTCCTGATGTTGTTGCATATACAACAATGCTACATGCGTATAGTGCTGCAGGTAATGTTCTTACATTTAAACCACGCCTTTTATAAAGGGGCGTTTAGGTGTGCATTTTGAAAGTGATTTTGTGATATTGAGTAATCCTAGAATATATTGTTTGCATGTTTTGAATTGTAATTATCACAGTTTAGAGTCTGATAAGTTTTGAGTTCTTAACGAAGTTATAGACAATTCAAGGGCATGTATGTCTTTTTCTATTACTGAAAGGAAATTATTAACACTTTTTATAACTCTGTCCCAGGCAGAACGAGCTCACAATCTCTTGGTTGTTAGGTCACCTTGATAGTTGATACCACTAGATCAAAGTCCCTTTGGTATACAAGTTATTTTGCTCAACCATTTGATAATCAGTGTTGCAGATAGCATAAAGTCAATTATTCGAGGCATTTTAATTGACCCTAAGTAATTACTTTATCATAGGCAGAAGTAGGGTACCTGAACACTAGAATTTGAAGTCATAATCATAAGATGATCACTTCCAATGTGCACATTCTAAAAGACACTAGGTATGGAGAAGAAAGCTGTTAAGGCGTATGTTTTATTGCAGAGAAATGGGATAAAGCATTTGCATTGTTCCAAGAAATGGAGATGAATGGTGTTCAGCCAGATCTTATAGCTTGTTCAGCATTAATGAGAGCTTGTGATAAAGGGAACCAACCTGCTAAAGTTCTCGTCATAGCTGAATTTATGCAGGAGAGGAAGATACCAATGAATGACACCATATACTTTGAGATGTTGTCTGCATGTAGTATGTAAGTTCTATATGCAATCAGAAAACAGATAAGGGTGTGAAAAACATGAAGTATGGAAAGTTGCATCTTCTAGAAGTGGCTATATTGGCAGATTATTTGGGCTGGTTAATGTGCCAAACTGGGCTGGGATTGGAACTGGTAACTTTTATGGTATGGCTCAGGGTATTTTGACCCAAAACACTTTTTGCTTACTTGTTTTTACCAATAATTTAAGGGAGTGGTTTTTTGATGTTTCTCTTATGTTGTTAATAAAATGATTTACATTGCATTAAATGCTACATTATGGGTGTCATTTGACCATTTTAAATCCCACCCATTTAACCCACCAGTGATAAAGATTACCCCAATCAACCCTTTCATCAGTAAATGGGTCCAAAGTGCCACTTTTTTTTGGGTTATTTTTCTTGGAGTTAAATGTTCCTCCTTATTCACCATAAGTAATATTCCTATCTGATTTTAGTCTGCGAGATTGGAGGAAAACGATCGAACTAACTGAGATGATGGAGCCGTCCTTCAATGTAATGTCTGTTGGACTTCTGAATCAGCTTTTGCATTCAATTGGAAAATTGGGGAAGACCGAGACCATGATGAAGGTGATTGCCTTTTACACTAACAATTTAAGAAACTTATTAGCATCATAATCAGTAGGCTATCCATCTCATAATTCCCTTCTCCTGATAATGTATGCAGATGTTCTTTAAAATAGTTGCAACAGGCGTTGAAATCAACCTTTCTACTTATTCAGTGTTGCTAAAGAATCTTTTAGCTGCTGGAAGTTGGAGAAAGTACCTCGAGGTAACCTCCTCAAATCTTATCTATATTCTAGCATTTACTGAAACTGCCTATGCAACGTTCATTAATTTAAAATTGTGAAAGTGTTTTCAAAAGGCAAGTATTCCAAAGACATCTACATTATATGCATCATGGGTCAGGAACCCACAACCTGTTGATTGACGCACCCACCTTGAAACGCTTACTATTGTTAGTAAACTATTTAAGAATTTATATATCATTCTTGGGGTATAACAGGTAATGGAGTGGATGGAAGATTCTGGAGTTCAGCCTTCAAATGAAATGTATCAAAGTATACTTGCATTTTCACAAAGCAGTGGCCGTGACTTTTCTGTTATCATCCAAGATAGAGTTGGTATGCTTCTTGCTTTTATCTATTTACTTTAGAGGTGGTGAATTGATTGCCAAAAGAGGGAGGGAGGTTGGGTAATGGGTCAAAACAGACCGGGTCAACCAGTTAATTAAATTTGGCCATCTTTGATTCGTTCTGCTCGTTTCCTTTTTGGCAAGTTATATTGACTTAAGCCAATTAACCCGTTAGATATAAAACAAAAAACAAAATCGATTCCTTCATAAGTAGATGGGTTGAAATTGCCCATTTACCTTAAAGCTGTAATCTAGTTCTTTTTCCTTCAAATTACCTTCCTAAACTCTGATGGCTAACTTAATTGTGACTCAAACGGGTGCATTGTGGCGAGATGGCAGGATATTACCTTGGATTGTCTACATTGTCTACAACCCTGTATTCGTTTGTACTATATTTGGTGTACATAAATACAATGCCTAAGGATCTTTTTTGTGAATTTGACAGAGTGCTTGAGAAGAAAATCATGCGTATAATGGTTGCAACAAATAATGTCAACTGATGTTTCTCGTCTTGCAACCTTGTGCGGCCATGATTCAACAAGAATTGCTGAAACTGTCTTACAAAACCGGAACCTGGATCATTGAATGATAGAAGGTGCAAGTCGGGGAACCTATATAAATTCTCTGAACCCTTGACCTTGTGATATGTAAAAGTGAGACTGGAGACATCAGGGTGCAGACCTAGTTACTTGATGGATGTTTGGCGTACTGGGTGCGAGTATGTTCAGAGAATATGGAAGCCCAAGACAAAGACTACAATGTGAGTTGGCCCCGACTTCAGTCATGTAAATTTGTATAATTCTAGGATTATACTAGTTAGTCAAATATTAAAATTTTGGAAGAACCTGGACCTCATATAGTGGTTAGCCTCATTTCGTTTAACGGCAGTCTGTTGCTACCATAAAGGTTTAGTTGGTGGCTAACGTCTATCCTGAAACAAATATAATTGATAAAATCTTTGATTCTTTAACATAGATAATTTATATATATTGCTATATGTCGATTAATAAGCATGTGAATGAGCCCAAGCGTCCAACGAGCACTCGAGCAGATGGTTAGTGCACAATAGCGCCTAGGATTCTTCCTTCAGTCCTAAAGCCAAGGCATTGATGGTGGTAATGCTGCTAGAATAGCCGATGGAGTGAAACGTTACTGAGTCAATTCTGTTTGTTTTAAGAGAACGTTTTCAGTAGCAGTAACACTCATAAGAAAGATGGGATAAAGGGGTGGCCGGGAAGAAAAGTTCAGTTTATAAAGTCCAGGTGAGTTATGACTGTATTAGGTAGATTCTAGTTGGTTTCGGCTAGGAAAAGCCATTGGCTTAACTAATGGCTATCAATAGCCGCGAAAAGGGAAAAATACATAGGTCGCTTGTAGACTTGTAGTTATGTGAAAAGGGAAGAATATATAGACTTTGTTTGTAATAAATGATTGTTAATATATATAACAAGTTGACATACAGGCTATGTAAATTACCGTTATTTCATGTTAACATATACTGTAGTTATTGAAAAATAAAAAGTTTATTAAGTAGGTTGGAAAAGCCAATAACAAATTAACAATGCACGGGGGGGACTTTTCCTAAAAAAAAGAAAAAAAGAAAGAGCAAGAATTGGATAGAGGAGGATCAAAAGTGCGATTGAAATTGAGTGTGGATAAAACTACGAGTTTTAGACGGCAAAATTTCGAGTGGGTGTTGTAATCATAGTAAACACACGGGCCCGATGTTTAACACACCTTACCATAAAGTAGTTATCATGATCAATGTCAACTTTTTTCTAAACGCATGACATAAGATCCTATTCATGTAACTACTAATTAGGTCACGTGACGAAATTTGGTAAATATGTTTGTGCCTAAAAAATATATAAGACCGAGAAATCTTTTTTCAACTGTCACATCATATACTTAAAATCCGTACAAATTTTTAAATCTCTTAAATTTAACTTCAACCATACACAAATCCTTACATTTTTCATATCGTCACACATCTTTCATATACAAACAAAAATAAAATGTAAGGATTTCGTAAGAACATATCTTTAGTCAAGAATTTTTTCTTAAGGATTTCTAAGGATAAATATACTCCAATGATTAAGAAATAAACCATTAACCAAGAATTTCCAAAGATTTTGAAAAACTAAGGGCGCGTTTAGTTCGAGAAAACACCATTGTTTTCGATTTTTGTTTTCCAAGAAAACAAGGAAAACAAAAAACGCGTTCAAATTGCATTTTTCTAAAACAATTTTCGAAGAAAACAAAAATCCTTGTTTCCACTTTTTAAACTAAAATTAGAAAACTACATTTTTTTGTTTTCTGTTTTCTGTTTTCTATTTTCTGTTTTCCAAGCTAATAAGATGGAAGAAATAGAAAACAAAAACAAAAACAAAAACAAGTGAATTTGAACATGTTTTCTAGTTTTCTAAGATGGAAAAATGAAAATTGCATCTTTTATTTTGAACGCGTTTTCAAAATTTTCAAAGGTTTTCTAGAAATGAAAAACTAGAAAACATTTCTAATTAGAAATGGAAAATGGAAAACTAGAATAATATTAAAGATAAAAAAACAAAAATAGAATTCATATATTAATATCTAAATTGATGATGTATCTATATTCTAGTTTTCCATATCATTATATTTCTAAATTGATGATGTATCTATATTAAAGATAAAAAAACAAAAATAGAATTCATATATTAATATCTAAATTGATGATGTATCTATATTCTAGTTTTCCATATCATTATTTATACTAGTTTTGAAACGACACGATTCGATTTAAGAAAAATAAGATTTTATTTTTTAAAAATATGCGGCTCATGCCCCATTTATGCGGCGCATAAATGGGGTCGAAAATGGTCAGAAAGATTTCATGCGATTGATTATGCGCCTCATAAACTCAAAGTTCCAGATATGCGACTCATGGCCCATTTATGCGCCGCATAAATGGGTCTGTCAGCACCGAAACTCATTTTTGGCACTTTTCATGACTTGCAACTTTCCAAACACAAACACAAGCATCATTACATGACATTACTGAGTTCAAACCATAATTTGACACAATTACAAACATAGTTGAAATATCCATTTGACCAACCATTCATTTACATAACCAAATAGGGCGTTTACCCATTTTGACGCTTTTCAAGCCAAACTACACAAATTCAAAAATCAAAAGAGCTTTACATGGAACAACTTGCAGAAATATATCAAAACAAAGCTTTACCAAAGTGATCAAATGTATCAAGAGCCATAAGTGAGGTGAGATGACTAAGTATCTATACCAAAAATTCCATTCTTTCATGAATGGACGAGTACCTTCCAAAACACCTAAATCAACTTCTTATCAACACTTCAAATCAACAAGGACTTAGTTCCTTCTTCCGGAACCACCTATAAAAAGGTAACAACTAAAAAGTAAGCGAATGCTTAGTAAATAAACTTGCATACAAATATTTATACGAAGGAGGGGCAAAAACACAAAAGACTATCGCATGTAGCCAATGGTACCGTCAACCATCACTTGCATACTCACTTTTGCGCTAACAAACACATACATGGATCCATATACGCTAAACAATAATCAAAGAGGTTCTTAGGCCTCATCTCAATACAACAAGAGGTTCATAGGCTCATCTCAATACAATAAGAGGTTCTTATGTAACATCCCAAACTTTTCGTTGACTGTCGTTAAGTCATTAGATGATTTAATGCATATATGTAATTTATGAAATGTGCATTAATGTATTAACATGGTCTAGACGTGCTTAAAGAAGAGTATGTATTCCCGATAAAGATCATATAGAGCTCAAATAGTTATTAGAGAGTTGCTTGGAAATACTTTTTCATATTTATACTATCAATAATAGTTTTGTGAATAGTACCGTATTCGTGAATAGTACCGTATTCGTGAATAGTATTGTGAATAGTACCGTATTCGTGAATAGTACCGTATTCGTGAATAGTGACTGTGAATAGTTACTATGAATAGTAACGGTAAATAGTAAAAGTAAAAAGTAAATTTTAAATGGTAAAGGTAAAAAGTATATTCCAAAGCATATTCTAAGGTATATTCCAAAGAATATGCCAAAGGCATATTCCAAAGCATATTCTAAGGTATATTCTAAGAATATGCTAAGCATATTCCAAAGCATATTCTAAGGTATATTCAAAGAATATGCCAAAGGCATATTCCAAAGCATATTCTAAGGTATATTCTAAGAATATGCTAAGCATATTCCAAAGCATATTCTAAAATTATTTTCTATAAATAGCGACTTCAGTTTAATTATAAAACTCGCACCATTTATATATTCACTTCTAAAATCTCTCTATAATCACACAAGACTAAGTACGTCTAAGTGATATAAATGGTGCGAGTTTTATAATTAAACTGAAGTCGCTATTTATAGAAAATAATTTTAGAATATGCTTTGGAATATGCTTAGCATATTCTTAGAATATACCTTAGAATATGCTTTGGAATATGCCTTTGGCATATTCCAAAGAATATGCCTTGGCATATGCTTTGGAATATACTTTTTACCTTTACCATTTAAAATTTACTTTTTACTTTTACTATTTACCGTTACTATTCATAGTAACTATTCACAGTCACTATTCACGAATACGGTACTATTCACGAATACGGTTACTATTCACGAATACGGTACTATTCACAAATACGACACTATTCACGAATACGGTACTATTCACAAAACTATTATTGATAGTATAAATATGAAAAAGTATTTCCAAGCAACTCTCTAATAACTATTTGAGCTCTATATGATCTTTATCGGGAATACATACTCTTCTTTAAGCACGTCTAGACCATGTTAATACATTAATGCACATTTCATAAATTACATATATGCATTAAATCATCTAATGACTTAACGACAGTCAACGAAAAGTTTGGGATGTTACACGATTACCACACACTGAATTCACCATCATATGGTAATCGACCCAACACATATATTAGAGTATGCAAATTTACTCACCTCCTCCGCGACTAACAATAATCAAGATTGCCACAACAATTACAAAGCTTTCAACCTAACAAATCAACACAATATGCATATAAGACTTTATTCACAATCTTGGCTAACTCACTTAGCCATACTATTGATTCACTAGCATTCCTATCCATATCCAACTCATTCTCTTTGAGTTGGCTCATTTCCAAATCTCAATTAACAAAATTCTATCTTTCATAATCATCATTCTCAACTATTTATCATTTTACTAAAAATCTCATTTTACCACCATCATGTGGCCATTTCATCTCATTGTTCAAAGTTACCAAATTCTCATTTTGACCATAATGGTCACTAACAACTCAAATTAGCCCATTCATGCATCACTATAATCATATATCAACAATGTAATTAGAATTTGGGGAATTTAATAACCAAATTATCATCCAACCTAAAACCCCCCAAATTTGGTGATTGCATGAACCCTTATTCTTGAACTAAAATCAAAACTAGTTTAGGGAAAGATTTTACCTTAAGGATTCAAGAACAAAAATCAAGGATTTAAATCACAAATTAGATATGAGGTGGGTGTGTGGAGGCCGAATTTCAAGAAGGAAAAAGGAGGAGAAGAATTTGTGGAGGCCGAATTTCAAGAAGGAAAAAGGAGGAGAAGAATTTGTGATTTAAATCCTTGATTTTGTTCTTGAATCCTTAAGGTAAAATCTAACTACATTTTGGGGTTATTAGTAGGAACTTATTTTAATGTCAAAACTACAAAAATAGGTTAATTTATTTATCTTAAAAATCTTGGGGTGTTACAAGAAGGGTACCCGCGCTATACGATGGTGGTAGCGGCAACGGGTGGTGTCGTGGTGGCGGCGGAGGTGACGATGCGATTAATAATACAATAATTATTGATGTAAAAAGGGTGTTTTAAGGGTTGAGGGACGTGTGTTGAATATAACTTTATTAAGGGTATTATAGGTATATTAGGTGAATATATTTATATTAGTAAATAAAAGAATAGGAGCATTTTGGGGTTATTAGTTGTGAAAATAGGGTTTGTTTTTGTATTTTGTGCGTTCGGAGTTAGACTAGAGTATTTTAGAGTATTTAGTAGGTTCATAATCGTAGGTGGACAATTCATCAAAGATAAATTGGGTATATCAAAAACTGAATGGTTGGGAAAAAAAGTTTGTTTTATAAAGAGTTAAAATATTGAGAATATAAAAAAATACAAATCGTTGTTTTCCGCATTCTTATACGTGCTCAATGCTGTATGCTCCTTCATCTCAAGAAAATTTTCACTTTGAAAATAGACTTATACAACATCACGATGTTCGCTGACAATATAATCTACACCTACTAAAATCTTTTGATTGGTTGAAAATAAAGAATGGACATCTTTAGGATATTTCAAAATGAAAAGATGAATTTTTAATTTGGGACTTAGCCACAAAGGTGATGGCCTAATGTTACTGATTTGATGTCTAAGAATGAAAACATCTAAAAGTTTTAAGTTCAAAAAATACTGTTTGTGACCATGAAGGTTTATTCTAATAACAAGCGGCTTCTCATTTATAGAAAGTGTATTATTTGCGGGGTTTACGAGAGTCCTGAGTTTAATCGCAGGCATGTGTGGTTTGAGCTCTACATATTATCCAATTAAATGTTACCGTGGTGTCTCAAATGCTAACTAATAACTAATAACTACTAACTCACCGTTAAAAAAAAAAACTACATACACCTAAAGGTAGGGTTGTAAACGAACCGAACGAACCGAACGAGACCTTGTTCATGTTCGTTCGTTTAACTTAACGAACGGTTCACGAACATATTAACGAACATAATGACTTGTTCATGTTCGTTCGTTTGTGTTCATGAACGAATGTTCACGAACACAAACGAACGAACACAAACGAACGAAATATTTATAAATTAAGTATTTTATTTATACTTTTTCTTAAATAACTAGGTATTAATAATATATATATTATATAAAAGAAATATTTATATTTAAACTATTTTTTATAGTATAGTTGATTATTATGTATATATTATATATATATGTAAACGAATTATTGTTCACGAACATAAACGAACTATTGTTCACAAACGACGGTTCATGAACATAAACGAACGAACGTTCACGAACAGATTATCGAACGTTCATGAACGTAAATGAACGAACGAGAGCTTTGTTCATGTTCGTTCATTTAACTAAACGAACGAACACGAACGAACTTCCGAACGGTTCATGAACTGTTCGTGAACTGTTCAGTTCGTTTACAGCCCTACCTAAAAGGATGCAGTTAACCTGTTGAACTAATTATTATTTATAAATAGTCTATTTTTAGCGGAGTCTAATATTATACTTGAACATTGTGATTTTCTTACAAACTTGAATAATTTTGATTTATAAACATACTCGACACATTATTGAATTCTTGGACTCCGTCCGACACCGACAATGGAAAAATTGAAAAATTTGAGGTAATAGTTTTTATCGTTTTATGTACCGACAACTAATCCTTTATCGTTTTCAACAGTCAAAACTCCACCTAAATAAGATTCCCAATGTCAGAGTTTTATGAAACTTTCACAATCCACGTGTTCTGCTGACGCCACATCAACCCACCTGACACTCACATACATTATATATTTTTTCAATTTTAAAATCACTCATCCAAAATTACCTTCTTACCCCCTCTAGCCGTTACACATCATCTCTTCACAAAAACAAAGGGCCTTTTCGTCATTTCCAATCTCACTCTCATCTTCTCCCTCTCACTGTTCTCACTATTATTAACTTCACTCTCACACACACAAAAACAGTTATTCAAACCCTAAATGGCGACTGCTTCGAGTTCTGATCCGGTGATGAAATCGGAAGGAAGCGGCGAGACTTCCGATGCGGCGGCGGCGGCGATGACTGCCACGGCGGCGACGGCGACGGCGACGGTAGGTAAGGTGAATAGTTATCAGAAGCAGCAGTTGATGGTGAAGTATAAAGGAATGAAGAAATTGAAGAAGGATAGTAGAGGTTGTACTGCTAAAGAACGGATTAGTAAAATGCCTCCTTGTGCTGCCGGAAAACGTAGCTCCATTTACCGCGGCGTTACTAGGTATATATATATATATATAGATATATTGTGTATATATATGTAGGTTTATATTAGGTTATATATGTATAGTTTTAGATTGTTGAATTGTATGGATTAAGTTTGTGTAAATGCTTGTTAATTAGGATAAGTCTAATCTATAGTTGCTATTAGTGACAGGGTATAATCTCGAGCTCGGATTTAATAGTTCTTACTAGTTTAAACAACTCAATCTAGGGTTTGAAAAGCTTGATGTTGAATTTGAAAATGAAAAAGTTTGAATTGATGGCGAAGGAATTGAATTTAAACTCGAAGTGCTTGATAAAAGCTTGACTCATTTGCGCCCGTAATAAAATGGGGATTTTTTGGTAGAAGCTTGATAGGCTTTGGGATAGTATGTTGTAATTTGTCTAGGTATAGAAAATGTTGTTAATGTGTGTAGACAAGTCATGAATAACATAGAGTGAACTACTCTTCAATGAATGAATAGATGTAAAACCAAATGTGAATCACTATTCCTAGATTATTGACATTTTAAGTATTTCGGGTAAGCCAAAAGTAAAACCAATATACACTGTAAGATAGCGTGGATCCAACCAACATAACCTTGGAGAACAGTATAGTAACCTTACACACACCGCTATCTAACGCCAGCACATGTAAAGTTTATCAATGATTCAGATCTTTTACCAGAATCTACCCCTGTTACTCCTAACGGACGGGAATATATTCTAATAACCTAGTTCTCTTTTACCTGGCTCATTTGAAGGCCTACGCTGCAGACGATTAAATTACCACATGCAGTATTGCCCGGGCGTCTCATCCATTAGCAGGACCTCGTCATTCATATGTCAATGATCAAATAAAGCAACTCAACTTGTTCATAATTTGAAGGAAATAATATAATAACTGTATTCTACTTTGCTTTTTATTGTGCTAGTTACTATAGCCTATCTATTCATTTCTGCTACAGCCACATCTGTCCCTGCCAAAATTTTTATATATAAATTCTCTTTTTCAGAGTTCTGATTCATGTGTTGCTAACATTATTGAATGATACTAGGCATAGATGGACCGGTCGTTATGAAGCACATCTATGGGATAAAAGTACTTGGAATCAGAATCAGAATAAGAAGGGCAAGCAAGGTCTATTCCTATCTTTGTGTGTTTGTATAGTTGTGTTTGTCTGTCCCTTTGCTATAACATGTGGAAAAAAAATGTTTCTCCTTATCCAATGCACAAATCAAGTGTTACAGCTGCTAACATAATTCCTATTCTCTTATTTATGGGATATGCGCATCGTTGTTGGCATCTATTTCTACAGTTTACCTAGGTACGGATCTTAATTCGCTATATCCTTTAAACATAATTCTTTGAATAAAATTGTCTACCTTCACTTAATTTCTCTTTGGGACAAACAAAAAACATGTCTTTAGGTGCATATGATGATGAGGAAGCTGCTGCTAGAGCATATGATCTTGCTGCCTTAAAGTATTGGGGTCCTGGGACACTCATTAATTTCCCGGTTAGAACTTTTCATATGAAATTTCACATATGGTGCCAGAGCTTTGTACCAACTTCTTAGGTGCTGTGTTGATTGAGTTATAGAATAAAAGTTTCATAAACTTTCTACTTTAACACGCGAAAGTTATCTTGATTCCATATGTTACTTCATTGTATTGAAATTTTAATGTCATATATGTGGTGGTTTGTCAGTATCTCCACGCTCTAAATAGACATTTGTTCTCAGGTCACAGACTACACAAGAGACCTTGAAGAAATGCAAAATCTATCAAGAGAGGACTACCTTGCATCACTCCGAAGGTATCCAATGCAACTAATACATGCATGTGCACTACATTCTCTGCCTGATCTCTTACCCTGATTTCCTACATGATCTCTGCAGAAAAGGTAGTGGCTTTTCAAGGGGAACCTCTAAATGTCGTGGAGTTTCCAGGTATGTGCTCATTATACCTAGGGAACTAACCATTCAGAATGTCTTCTCAACAAAGCAATAAGTATTGGTATATCCCCGAGGGTTGTTGACATAGTTCTTTATTGTGAATCATTTAACTAATCAGTACCTGCTAATTATGATTACAAACAGTGAAGATTTTCCAATCAATTGCTACCATCCCATAATTAATGTTTTGTATTGTCTATAATATTTTTCGTATTCTGTTTTGTCCTATAAATCAGTACCAGATGGGACTCACCCTTGGGACGTATTTCTGGAGCTGATTACCAAAATAGCACACAGCATGGTAAGATATAATTAAGAAGTTTATAGATTTCAAGTAATTCTATGCTCGAATAACTAAATATACTTGACTTTTCGTGAGTAGACCATAAAATGGTAAATTGGACCCCATGTTCTTATGAGTTGTGACTAGTTGATTAAGACTATGTTTCATCTCGACAGGTCGAAAGGGTTAAAAATAAAGAAAATGAGTTAGATGAGTCTAACGGGTTCATAGTCACCTAGATTTTTTTGAAGGTATATAACCTCGTAATAGTTGTTTTATTAAAATTTTGAGAACATTATTAAATATTTAATTATAATTGTGTTCAAATGGGTCGAAAGTCACTGCATAAAACCTGCTAAATCAACTAGTTAAAACAATTAGAATATTATTGGAATATAATATAATTATGTTCTCTGATTTATGGAGAAAAGATGTTTCAGGTCTACCCTATTCGACCTGTCAAAAGTTCTCCATGAACTACCCCTATCCATTGGCCACCTCTAACGTCCATTTCTAAAGTACTTGTTCATCGAACTTACTACACTGCAGGTGATGATGCAACTATTGAGAGCGAATATGTGAGTGGATTTTGTATGGATAGGAAAATTGATCTTACACCTTACATAAAGTGGTGGGGACCCAACAAGCTCCGTCAATCCGAATCTCATGGCAAATTGTCAGAGGACACAAACCAAGGTAGTTCCGAGGACATTGGAAGTGACCTTAAAACGCCAGAGTGGGTAACTCAACCCACCGAGCCCTATCAACTACCTCGTTTGGGTGTGTCCCCTGAAGGACAACAACACAAAAGGTCGTCAGTATCTGCCATGAGTATATTGTCACGATCTGCAGCCTACAAAAGCTTACAAGAGAAAGCGTCTAAGAAGGAAGAAAAAGACATCGAGAATGATGAAAATGAAAACAAAAATAACATCAACAGAATGGATTATGGTAAGGCAGTAGAAAAATCAAGTCAGGTTGAGGCAAGTGAAGGATTTGAAGGTTCACAAGGGTTGGAAAGTGGAGGAGTCCCTCTTCAGAGAAATACATACCCCTTGGCTCCTTTTTTGTCGGCACCGCTTCTGAGCAACTACAATACTATTGACCCGTTGACAGACCCGATTCTTTGGTCATCCCTTGTCCCTTCTCTCCGCACCAGATCTTCACAGCCCATGGAGGTTAGTACCTTTTGATCAGAAATAAATATATGTGCCTGTTCTGTTTCATGTTGTAAGTATGGAATGAATGCTTGGCTTTGATCGGTTTTTGTGAAGGTGGCAAGATAAGCATGGCAGGGGGTTTAGTAACGGGTGATAACGAAATTTGCTTTAAAATGGGCCATTTTTAGTATGTGCAGAACAGGTCGAGTAGATAGGATTGACCTTTGAAAACTTTTTTTTTTTTTTCCATTTATTGAGATATTTTATTAACACTTTGGGTGATGACTTGCAAGGTTGGATCAAGTGGTTAACACTCTTGCCTCTGGAAGCGGAGGTCAAGGGTTCTATCCTCATGCCTTGCAAGGCCGGAGGTCCTTTTCTATCTTAGATAGAACCTGAAAGGAGCCTCTCTTCACCGTTTACATCTCAACCTCCCCCATACACCGTTGTGGTATTCGGACCCAAAACCCGTGGAAGGCGGTATTGGGTGTTACTTGTTTTGTTTTTTACTTTGGGCGACTTTCAACCCATTTCCCTTTTAGCTAAATATCTATGTACATACCTATATTGACTATATTCATATGACCTTCCTCTGGTATCTTACGTGAGATGTACTTATATTTTTAGTTTATGATCCTTCTTGAATAAATATGACAACACCACCCATTTATGGTGAATTAGGTTTTTCAGTGTTCCAGTATAAATATTGCCATCTGATACGTGTATAAAATATAAAGGGTGTTTCCTTTCTACTTCATAACTTGGTAAGGCAAACTAATTCTTTAAATATTGAATGTTTATCAGGCAACAAAGACAGAGAGTACTTCAGATTATTGTTTCTTCCAACAAGAAGACTTGCTACCTCCATGATCAAACTAAGAGGTGTGTTGTTTGTCCAAATTATCTTGGAAAAACTGCATTTATGTGATATCCAGATAGCCGAGAATGACAGTCCCATACAGCCTTAGGACAGGAAAATGTCCCGATACGCACTTGCTGTGTTAGGTAAGTTTTGTTACAGAGAAAGTTGTGGAAATATATATATGTGTAAGTAGATGTTTAATAGTAAATCTGTTATTACCATAGAAGTTGTATTTATAAAGAGTACACAGCGATATGAAGTAAAGGGAAAATGTTAAAAGTTTTTCGAATCTGTTTTGAAGTCTTTCAACTGAAACTGCCAAACTCGTAGAGAAAGCTTGAATTCTCAGCTAGCCTTAATGTAGGCTTGAGTTTCACCTAGATTCAATTTCATTGCTAGGATAACTTGTAAATCCTTAGGAGCGCTAATAATCAATAAAAACAATCTCAGATAGCTCAAAAAAACTCATCGATCTATCTACATTATGTTTTGAAACCACATACATGACCTAAATTTTTAGCAAACATTTGATCACATGTATTAACACAATGCGAACCAAGAAAAGAATTCTACAGTTTCTAGAAACTCGAAGCCAATTCACTCTGTTTTTAGCTCTTGTATGTACTTCAACTAGAAACCCGAGTTACTTTTATACCAAAATGTCTTTTTCAGATTTCTGTTTTGCTGATATCAAACGGTACAAGTATCGGTTCGGTGTGGGTATTTTTGGATTTTTGCTCATCCCTACATGGAACTGCTCACATCAATAATCACGATTCCTCAATCCACATGAGTCGTTAATTACGAACCATGACCGTTGAACCTGAACGCGACAAGTTGAAACACCAAAAACTCACAAAAGTTGAAGACCTAAAAACACAATTCATTATCAAACCAGGAAACATATAAGCACATAATAGGGCAAAATGAAATTGTGCAATGTGAACATCAGCATATGCAGCTACTTATATAGTTGCAATAATTAAAATATTTTTGTTTGATACCAAAAAAACCCACCTATTTAACCTTTTAAATATACATTAGTTGCTATGATTAGAAATTTTTTGTTTGATACAAAAGAACTCAAATGGGCAAATGTATTTAAAATGATCACGTCCGCCCTGGTAATCCCAATATTGCATCAATGAGTATGCCTCACTTGATCTGAAAAGATGTAAGATGAAACGTTTACTTGATCCTTCGATCATCTTAACAATCTACGTGCAGGTGTTTAGCTTTGTTTCTAGATTTTAATAACCAGCTTTTGAATGTTTTGCTGAAAAAGATTATGATGAGGATGTATTAAAACTTCCATTTTAATACTCTTGAGTCTTGAGTACTAGGCTTTCTGTTGCAAGAACTTAAAAAAGCCGTCAAACAATAGAAAACCAAAAAAATATAATTGTTTTCAATTTATAATAACTACGAAAAAAGAATAAAGAAACCGACTAGTGAGAGAAAAGAATAGGGGGAAACTCCAAACTGCAAGATGCTAGTATGCTACAGCCTTAATTATTTTGAACTTTAGTTTTTTTTATTCTATTAATGATTACATGTAAATTTAAGCTAATTTGTTTATCTTGAAATTACACAACTTTTTTTCATACATAAATTTGTATTATATAAATATATAAAAACAAACTATTAATGAAAAAAACCTACGTATTATATCAGCACCGTGTTATTAGATAATTTTTCCGCGTATGTAGTGACTATGATTTTATCATAAACTTTTATGTTGATATGTATTTATCTACAAATATATTTTAATATGCACATCATTGTTATTTGAGTGAGGATGTTGGCATCGTGTGGGTGGTAGGCGAGTGGTTGGTGCGACGCCACACCGTTACACCGTCGCCAATCCTCTTTCACCTGTCGTGGTGTGGAAATGAGGGGTTGAACCCCATGCGTGTTGAGTGAGAGATACACGACCGTTGGAGGCCTAACCCCCCTCCGACGACTACTTTTTTCTCTTTTTTTTTAAGTATAATAAATTTCAAAAGTGGTAGTTTTAGTCTCTAAAGGGCTAGTTATGTACAAATTCTATATATACACATCCATTTAATTAAAATTCACACATATCTTTCACTTAATCATCTATACTACATCCACACATATTCATCTATACCTACATACACACATATTCATCTATACACATAGATCGGAGGTGGTGGTTGTTATTCACATCATAAGGAACAACAGGTCGGCTTACAGAAGATCAAATTCTTGACAGGCTTACCAATGTCGCTTTCACATTAACGACCACGCTTGAACACGGGGAATATTGGCAAGACAGTGCCGATGGTAGTCGGCCCCGAAGGTTACCAGACTGACCAACTCAAGACGACCAGGCTGGCCGGTTGCTTGAACACTGTAAATACATCCATCGCAATCATGGAGACAATGACGTGTATACTACCGAATTGGATTGACGTCAAATAATATTTTTTAGGTTTTGTAATTTTAATTATTAATATAAGCTTTTGAATTTTAATGAAGTATGTGTTTTATTAAGATTTTGTTAAAATTTTAGTTTAAATAAAAATAAAATTGTAGTGAATGGTGGGTGGTGGGTGAGTGGTGAGCTGCCAATGAAAAAGTGGATTGGGGTATGAGTGAGGGGTAAATGAGATGACATAAGGAAATTGGTTGGAAGTCAATGGTGAGTGAGGAGTTGAGTAGTAGGATGCCAACACCCTGACCTCTTGACTGGTCAAGAATTCCTCTAATTATAAATCATGTAAAAATTAGAAAAGCTTGTTAACTAGTGATTAGAAGCCATTGGGGTGTTAGCCTCAGGATTTTTCACAATATGGTAGAGGTCTCAGATTCGAATCTTGCTACATGCAAATGTGGTGAGGGGTCTTAGCAACATTACAGTTAAACCTTTATAAACTAATAATGTTGAGACCGAGATATTTTATTAATTTAACGAGATATTATTATATCGATAAATTAAAAAATTATTAATTTAAAAAGGTTCATGTATGAACTTTAAAATTTCTATGTCCAATATACATTCACCAATTAAATGAACTTGTCAAGTTCATTGTTTTGAATTAAAGATAGTTCAATGCACATGGTTCTAAGTTGATCACTATAAAAAAGCGAATGAAAAGTTTCAAATTCACATCAATTATGGTTTCTGAACTAAAATGTGTTAAAAGATACCATCACCAATCAACAACAAAAACTCTAATGTGTGTATAAGAAAGATCACTACTTTTTGATGACGAAGCTGAGGATGATTTATGAGCTTAGAAAGAAGCATTGTAACCGACAACAACTCTTCAAACCTTTTGTTGCAAGATGATTAATCAACTCTTAAATGTAATGGAAAAATTTAAAGATGAACTCCATATAAATTTGAATTTAAAAAAAAAAGTGACTTGAGTTAAAGAGTTTCAAAAAAGTTATTATCTTATTATTTTATTAATTGGAGTTCAATTTTGTACTAGTCCCAAATTGAGACCAGACAAATTATTAGTTTTATCGAGGTTATTGATTTATCGAGTATTGATTTATAGTGGTTATACTGTATATTCACTTAACACATAGGGAACAAAATTTTTAGGGCATTGTCAAAAGTCAAACTGGTATAGATGCACCCGTATAAAGGGTATTTCTCATCAAGCCCAATATAAGTTCAATGAGGTCCCACTCTAAAACCATATGGTGATAGAGGGAGTAGCCCACAACCTTATATACATGCTTAGAGTTTATTCTTTTTCCAATGTGGGATATGGGTTTACACCCAACAATCCTCCCCTTAAACACAAATTCTCAATTGGGTCTCCCCTTCAACTAAAGTCCATGATACCACCTTTTTCATACCGCCGACATTTACCACCGGAACACACCGCCTTTTACTGGCTTCCTTTCGGTACAAGGCAAACCGGGATCTACAGGTCCCAGGTTCGGCTAAATGTTGATGTGGATGGTTCCCCGGTTAGACTGCCTTTAAAAAAAGGAAGATTTACATATATATCCTACTTTTAGGCATAATTACATATTTACCCAAAGTGCAAGTTTTTAATGCATAAATACAATGCTTTTAAAGCATAGTTTGAGTAGATATGTAATTATGCCTAAAAAGTAGGATATATATGTAAATCTCTCTTAAAAAAACCAATTAGAATTTTTATTTTATTATTACATACAAGGTTGGGGAACTCATGACTCCGACTCGACTCGGCGAGTGGGGGAGTCAGGAGTTTTTGGAGAATCGGACTCGACTCGGGGAGAACTCGTATTGGAATTTTATATATAAACATAATGGTTTGGATCAGTGGTAAACACTCTGGCCTCTGGAGACAGAGGTCATGGGTTCGATCCTCATCCCATGCAAAGGTTGGAGGACCTTTTCCTACCATTTAGGTAGAAAATGGAAGCAGCCTCTCTACTTAGGTAGAGGTAAGGTCTGCCTACATCTTAACCTCCCCATACACCGTCGAGGTATTGGGGCTCAAAACCCGCGAAAGACGACACTGAGCAGTTTCTTTCTTTTCTTATTCTTGAAATTATATGTAACAGAACTTTAAAAATATATTCCAAACTTCAAGACTGTATTGTTTAGTTTATTTAAGGGTGAAAAGGAAAGGAGAGGAGAGGGGAAAATTATAAATTGTATTCTTAAGATTTTTTTAAGTGTGGAAAGGGAAGGAGTGGAGAGGATTAGAGGGGGAAGTGTAGTTGTTTTTTGTTTCAAAAGTTTTCCCTTCATTTTTGAGGTGATTAGGAAGGAAAACTTCTCTTCCCTTCCCTCCCCTTTCGACCCTTAAGTTAACTAAAGAATAGAGTGCAAATGTAAACATAATTGTTTAAAAACATTAACATAATAATTCAAACTTGAAAAATAAACATTAGTTTAGTTTATAGATTCACACTTCATCATCATTTTATCCGTATGAAGGTTTGAGAACTTGTAACTCGGACTCGACTCGGCGAGGTGGGGAGTCAGGAGTTTATTTTGGGTACTCGACCCACTCGGGGACTTTTACAACTACATATACTGCGTAGACATTACTCCGTCAATAAACACCACCTTCCAAAAAACATAATAAAATTCCAACTTCTTTTTCTTCTTCTTTCCTTCCAAAATACACACACTAACACAGACTCCCTAATTTTCTTCTCACCACTTTTTCTCTCTCTCACACATACTTTCACTAAACATTTACACACACTCATCTTCATCATCATCATCATGCAGTCCTAAATTCAATTTCAATTTCAATTAATTTTAGGGCTCTAAAAATGGAAGAAAAGAAAATGAATAACAGTAGCAGTAAAACCAGTTCTTCTGGAAGGCAGCTCAAAACTATGCTCCGCAAAAACTGGCTTCTTAAAATTCGTCATCCTTACATCACTCTCTCTGAGGTTTTTTCTTTTCTTCATCATTTTCTTGTTTTCATTTTGCTTTATATTTTTCAAATATAATAAAAAAAATGAATATAATAATAGTAATAATATTCTCTGCGTTGAATTATTGATCACTTACATTATTTCACACACAAACACATATATAAATATATAATATTTATAATTTATTCAAAATTTGAGTTAATAAAGGACTTTTGGTGTTTGATGATCAGAAAAATGATCGATATTCTAGAAATGGAAAAACGATATAGAAATGTATCCAATTATAAACGTTTTCAGTACTGTATGTATCGCTTTTCAATAACTTACTTTTTTCAATATAACAGAGTTTCAAAGAGTAGTTTTTTCCGATGTAACATCGGAAAATGTTAATAATTGAAAGTTTGTTACATCAAAAAAGGTAAGTTTATGAAGAACGAGACATACAGTACTAAAACGTGTATAGTTTGATACATTTTGATATAGTTTTCCGTTTTTAGAATATCGATCTTTTTTTATCATCAGTTATACGAAAAGTCCTGTATAAAGGTGAAATTGCTACTTAATACGGTGTCATCTTAAAAAAAGTAAAGAAGGAAAAATATGACTTTAGTTGTAAGAGTTTTTCGGTGTCCATTTATTGTTACCTACCATTTGATAGAGACGGTTGATTAGCATTTATTTGTAAGTAAAGCTAATCATTATTATAACTTACGTATTAATTAATTAGATTTAGAATAATTAGAATAATACCGGCGCTATATGGTGGCAGACAGTTTTTGGCAGTTTCTCTACTTGAAAAATTTAAGTTAAATATCTCACAGAAAGTTCTGGCAGCGGTGGATGGCAGGTGGTGGTGTTCGTGCAACATTTTTTTTATGGGTTGGGAAAATGAGCAATGTGGCACTTTTGTTTTGATTTTATGTAATCTTAGAACAGGGGTGTGGGTTTTGCTTTATATGATATTCTGTAGTACGGATATTGATAACGATGATAGATTATAATGGTAGATATTAGTTTTTAGATTTATTGGAAACATGAATATGAATATATGAATTTGAAAGAATGTTGATTTCAAAATTCGTGAGATATTATTCGGGCAAGTCATTTGGATGCCAAAGTAAAAAGCTGATGATGCTCGAGTGAATAGTTAATATGCTTTTTTATCCTAGACTGTTTTTCATGGCCGGGATTCAGGTCATGTCTATGTATTAAGCAGAGAGCTAAGAACTGTAAAGTGACATTTTGTATTCTCTTCTGTGGTCAGATTCTGCTTCCCGTAGTGGTGATGCTGATGTTAATAGCCGTAAGGACACAAGTTGATACGAAGATCCATCCTGCTCAATCGTATGTGTTAACAGTCTTCGTTACTTTTTTATGTGCCTTAACCCCAATGTCTCTTTCATTTTAAAGCATACATAGATATTTGAATACTTATAATTGTTGTTTAAATAGTGCCCTCAATAAGTAATCACAGAAGAATCAAAAGTTCTGCTATTGTTACTGTTTTTTAATTGCTACTATTAGTGGGCAAAAGTTTTTTGTTTTTTTTTTGTAAACTGATTATTAATATACATCCATTAAGGCTAGTTGAGGAAGATGATTGGAAATTAACCTAGTGAAATAATATTAACATTCTTAAAATGTCGCCGTTTTCAGGTTCTTTGTGATTGAGGTTATTTTGAAAATATTAATAGGTACATTAAGAAAGATACATATGTGGAAGTCGGGAAGAGTGATATCTCCCCAACTTTTAATCAAGTGCTGGAATCATTGTTTGCTAATGGTGAATATTTGGCTTTTGCCCCTAACACGAGTGATACAAGGACAATGATTAACGTTTTGTCATATAAGTTCCCATTGATGAAGGTATGCTGGTCTGATACTTCCGTTTTTGTACTTTGTTATCTACCTTCACTTACATCTTCATGATCTTGTTACGACTTCGCTGATTTCATATGCCTTTGAATTACTCAATGTTATTTGAATTTTAAATGTTCTTATCTTTCAAACCTTGCTTGGTTACATATTCTGTTCTGTTTGTAGATTGTGGTTTCGTATCTAGTAAATAAGTTTTTGGCAAATTTCTTTTTGAGATTGTCTAAAATCATGTGCCTCGAGGTCTTTTACCATATCAAAGGAATTATGTGTTTAATCGGGTTTTTTTGTGGAAAGAGTTATAAGTAGAATTTATGTTAATGGTGATATGGTGGTTCTTACGTTTGGCTACTCTGTCCGTATTTGCAGCTGGTTACAAAACTATACAAAGATGAACTAGAGCTGGAGACGTATCTAAAATCAAATATCTATGCTGATTGCAGTGAAGTAAAGTGAGTAAATCCTTCTTTCTATCTTGTTTGCATATTCTGGCTCAAACGTAAAGTGTGATTGAATATAAATTAGCTCTCCTCACTGGATATATGGTAACTTAAGAGTTATATTTACACTTTATATAGGAATTGTTCAAATCCAAAAATCAAAGGAGCTATAGTGTTTCATGGACAAGGTCCTTATTTATATGACTATAGCATTCGGCTCAACCACACATGGGCTTTTTCAGGATTTCCGGATGTAAAAAGCATCATGGATATAAATGGCCCGTATCTTAATGACTTGGAATTGGGCCTTAATCAGATACCGATTTTGCAGTATGGCTACAGCGGGTTTTTAACTGTAAGTGAACTCTGTTAGTTGACTTACACACTTACATGCTACTATGCTAGATGAGGATATTGCTTAATGAGGTTTATATTGCTCTAATAGCTTATAAATCTCTTTTTGCAGCTCCAACAGGTTATGGATTCGTATATTATTTTTTATGCCCAACACAAGGAAGCTAATTTAGTAAGTGAGAATGCAATGGACCCACTCAAGACACCATGGAGTCAATTCACACCATCAACCATAACGATAGCTCCATTTCCAACTCGTGAATATACTGATGATGAGTTCCAGTCCATCATCAAGGAGGTGATGGGGGTCCTGTATGTATCTTTACTTTATGTTTGATTCCATGAACTTGTTTTAATAATATTATTCTAGTTGATATTTTATACTCTACCAGAAAGATCTTTATTTCTAATTGACATAGTTTGTAATGATAGGTACTTATTAGGGTTTCTTTTTCCAGTTTCTCGCCTGATAAGCTATTCGGTTTTTGAGAAGGTTGGATATATTTATAATCATTTCTATGTTAACTGTATATGCCTATTTAATTCCACTTTGTTATATATTAGAGGTCTTATATGTGGGTTGATTAGGGTCTTGTTTAATCTTAAATGGTTCAAATAAACCCATGTCTAAACGGGAAACTGGTCAAATGGGCTGAACATGTTAACAGTTGTCCAAAGTCTGGCTTTAATTGTATAGACTCTCTTAAATTGTTTTATTGGATAATTTTTGTTATTATTGCTATAATATTGCTTTTATTATCACAAGTACCACCTTAATTATCTATAAGGTTTTTCTAAAACAGCTGGACAAAAAGGAGTCTATGAATCAACCCGACCCGTCCTGTTTCAAACATAACCCATTCTGACCTGTTATCAAACCTAGCCGCTAGCCTATCTTGCCACCTTAATGTTATATGTATATTTGTTGCTTCAGAATGTTCTAAACTTAGCTTGATTTGGACTGTAATACCTCAGGAGCAGAAAATACAGGAAGGGCTTTACATGATGGGACTGAAGGATGAGATATTCTATCTTTCGTGGTTTATTACATATGCTGTACAGGTGATTCTTTTATTATCCAAAGGGTTTGTTATTCCATAATAAATGATTGCCATCTGTTTTTGATGGGTTTTTTTTTTTTTTTTTTTGACAGTTTGCACTTTCAGCAGCAATCATCACTGTTTGTACAATAGGCACACTCTTTCAGTACAGTGATAAGTCATTGGTGTTCATGTATTTCTTTCTGTTCGGGCTCAGTGCCATAATGCTATCATTTCTGATCTCTACTTTCTTCACACGAGCAAAATCAGCTGTAGCAGTTGGAACTCTTACTTTTCTTGGCGCTTTCTTCCCCTACTACACAGTGAATGATGAAGCTGTTTCTATGTAAGTTGTTGAGAAATGAAATTATCAGGGCAATGATTTTTTCAATGATGTATATGTTGATAGTATTTTTGTTTGCCTTTAGGGTTGTAAAGATAGTAGCTTCTTTGCTTTCACCTACAGCATTTGCTTTAGGCTCCGTCAATTTTGCTGATTATGAGCGTGCACATGTTGGACTCCGTTGGAGCAACATTTGGCGGGTATCTTCTATATGTTTTCCACTTCAATATGTCGTGTTTATTGCATATGTAATCTGACACTGTTTGTACCCTGTAGGCATCTTCTGGAGTGTGCTTTTTAGTCTGTCTTGTTATGATGATTTTCGACTCTATATTGTATTTTGCAATTGGCCTTTATCTGAACAAGGTACATTTCTTAGCATTTCATACCAATTGCAGTGGAAACTGTAGCAACCAATATAAGATCAGCATCTCATCAAGAGTACTTGTGGGGAAATTATTAATGCATTAGAGTGTGTTAAGGGATAGTTTTTAACATGTACAGATGTACTTTATCAGGTTCTTCACAAGGAGAATGGGTTTGTGTACCCATGGAACTTCATCTTCCCAAAAGGCTTTTGGAGGAAAAAAAGTACCAGTAAACAATTTTTTTCCAGCTTAGAAAGTAACAGTGATAATCATTCTCAAGAAAAGTGTTCTTCTTCTCGATCAACAATGGAAGCAATAAGCTTAGATATGAAACAACAAGAGGTGGATGGCAGGTTGGTAATTTTCTTGCATCCATGGTTTTTGGGAGAGCAACTTTTTTACATCCTAGTTTTTTGTTGCAGATGCATCCAAGTTAGGAATCTGCATAAGGTATATCGTAGCAACAAGGGAGAGTGTTGTGCTGTTGATTCTCTACAGCTTACATTATATGAAAACCAGATACTTGCACTTCTAGGTAGCTTCATTGCTTTTTACTTCTTGCCCACCTCATATTAAATGATATACACAAAATATTAGGCTTGCTTGAGATATTTATGTATTTTCCACATATTGGTTTTGCAGGACATAATGGTGCTGGCAAGAGTACCACAATCTCCATGCTTGTTGGCCTTCTTGCTCCGACTTCTGGAGATGCTTTGGTTTTCGGCAAAAGTATCTTAACGGACATGGTAAACATTTTGCTTCATACTATTACATTTACATTTACAAAGTAAAATAAATAAATAGGATTTGTTGAAAACTATGTCATATTTTAATGTTCTAGCGACTGTTATTATTATTATTAAAATTAGTTAATTATTATTATTACGCTATCTATTTTCTGTTTTTGCAGAAGGACATAAGGAAGAATTTAGGTGTTTGCCCCCAGTATGATATCCTTTTCCCAGAGTTGACGGTAACCAAGCTCCTATCGTTAGTTCTCGAGAATTTCTTTCTAACTATTGATTAGCTTTTAGCTAGGGATATGCCTACTAATAATTTTTCATCCAATTTAAATTGAATGACTAGTGTAAATCAAATTATATGAATGAGTGTGTGAAATTATTGAAGATAGAAAAAGCAAGCTTAGGTAACATTAATAGGAGTAATAGCTATTACATTTAGTGAATTTGTAGGTTACTGCTTAGCTTCTTACCTAAATGTCTAAAAGTTGATAAAAGTTATAGCTGTAAGCTCCTCGTTATGGATTTCTGTCTTGAAAGCTAGAAACTTTGAAAATTTTATTGTGTCACACTAAGTCAATCAAGAGATTGTTCCAATCCCCTATCTGTCATTCATTGGATACATTCATGACTCTAAGTTAATAAAATGGGTTGAACTCTTCACAAGAAACCAGTCAAGTGCCGAAGTGCGCTCAACATAACTGTAGGAAAATACGACAAAGGTAGAATTAAAGAATGAATAACGATGTATTTAATCTCAAGAAGCTATCTCTCCAACTAAGTAATAAATAAACTTAAGCTTATTATCAACTTCCATCACAAGTGATGTTCCCAATATAGTTGAGAGATTGTTATAACCACGTCCAAGGCATGTGCCTCCAACTATTATGTTCAACAGTATATATACCAGATAGTGGCTTATTTAGTACCTTATTGTTATGGGCATTGTTTGGTATATTCAAATCCACATTATATTTTATATTTGATTTTCTTATGGGCGTTACTTGACTTGAGTTTTTTCTTATGCCAGGTGAAGGAACATTTGGAAATTTTTGCTAATATAAAAGGAGTGAATGAGGAATCTCTGGAGCACATTGTAACTGAAATGGCTGATGAAGTTAGTATCTGAACTATACTAAGATACATTATCCCCTTATTTCCAATGCTATTTTATTTTGTTTCCCTTGATTTAAAGATTACAATCTCATCATCTGCTTAGGTAGTTTCTTTCCATCAAAGTGTATTTTATCCATAATCCATGTATAGTTGTATTCAAAAGCTTTGGCTATTAGGTGGGTTTGGCAGATAAACTTAATGCTGTTGTAAGCGCTCTTTCTGGAGGCATGAAAAGGAAGTTGTCCCTTGGCATAGCATTGATTGGAGATAGTAAGGTAAGGTGTAGGAAACAAGGTGAGGTGTATTTTTGCTATCTTGTTTTTCACTCGTTTACTATTATTCTTTTCATCTTTAGGTTGTTATTCTTGATGAGCCAACCAGTGGAATGGATCCATATTCAATGCGGTTGACATGGCAGCTCATAAAAAGAATAAAGAAAGGCAGAATAATATTATTAACCACACACTCGATGGATGAAGCAGATATACTTGGAGACCGGATAGCTATTATGGCCAATGGTTCTTTGAAATGCTGTGGAAGGTTTCTCTCACCCTTCTTCTTTCCTTTTTCCTCTTTTAGTTTTACTTTTTTAATAATTAATGTGAAATACAAGAATTAGTAGGAGTTAAATCTGAAGTTTTAGAATTCTTTTTTTTTCTTTTTTTTGTGCAGTTCTCTCTTTTTGAAGCACCAATATGGGGTTGGCTATACTCTTACTTTGGTGAAGGTGCTTTATTTGAGTTTCCTAATTGGGGATCAGTTTCAATATACTAATTTTTCACATTATTAAATTTGGTGTGTGTATATTATTTCAGACTTCACCCGGGGCCTCTGCAGCTGCTGATATTGTTTACAAGCATATTCCATCAGCAACATGCGTGAGCGAGGTCTTTCTCAGATTTTATTTCCTAATATATACAGTATGAGATGAGATGTTATGATTGTTCATGCTGATCTGGATTAGTTAGCTTGGTTTTTGTACAGGTTGGCACCGAGATTTCATTCAAGCTTCCTCTAGTATCATCCGCTTCTTTTGAGAACATGTTTAGGGAAATTGAAAGCTGCATATCAAAGTCAGATCCACATATAGCAAGCTTGGAACATGAAGGCCCCAGTGACTTTGGTATAGAAAGTTATGGAATATCTGTCACGACTTTAGAGGAGGTTTTCTTAAGAGTTGCAGGATGTGACATTAGTGAAGTAGAAGGCATGGAGGGAAGTGTTTTGCCCGACTCTACTCCTGCTCAAACATCCGATGATTATGTTGAAGAAAAAACATCAAAATCCAAACTTTTTGGAAGTTATATAGTTATCTTCGGGATACTGATTTCAATGGTTGGCAGAGCTTGTACTCTTTTCCTTGCTGCAGCCTTGAGCTTGTTAAATTTTTTGAGCATGCATTGCTGTTGCCCTTCCTTCATTACAAGATCAACATTCTGGAAACATTCAAAAGCGTTGCTTATAAAGAGATGGATATCTGCAAGGAGAGACAGAAAAACAATTGTTTTTCAGCTGTTAATTCCCGCTCTTTTTTTGTTTATTGGTCTTCTTCTTCTTGAACTAAAGGCACATCCTGATCAACCCTCCATAACCTTCACAACTTCCAACTTTAATCCACTACTTAGTGGTGAAGGTGGTGGTGGTCCTATTCCTTTTGATCTATCATTGCCTATAGCACGGGAGGTATCCTTTTTTTGTTATTTTATTTATCCTTTAATTTTTGCTCAAAGTTTTGTATCTTGTTGGTTGCGTAATATTATAATCATTTTATCTTGTGTGCTAATGGAAACAGGTTTCGCATTATATCGAAGGGGGCTGGATCCAGAAGTTTAAAGAGAGCTCATATAGGTTTCCTGATCCTAATACCACATTAGAAGATGCTATTGAGGCAGCAGGGCCCACTTTGGGCCCGATCCTGCTTTCCATGAGTGAATACCTGATGTCCAGCTTCAATGAATCCTATGAGTCAAGGTACAGTAATTTGAATTGTATCATTCTTTCATTGAGTTTGAGTTTGTTTAGTACCACAACTCACTTCTACTTTTTCCAGGAGAAACATTTGGGATATATCAGGGTTTATCATAATTTATGATGCTATTCCAACATTTCTATAAGTTATAAGTTTTTGGAGTTAGGAAGCATTATAGATTGATAGTACCATATTGCTAACACTTAACATCACTATGGTAATCTTGGTGCAGATATGGGGCCATAGTAATGCACCCTCAGAAGGATGACGGTAGTATAGGGTACACCGTTCTTCACAATAGCACGTGTCAGCATGCTGCTCCAACCTTTATCAATTTAATGAATGCAGCAATTCTTAGGCTAGCTACACTTGATAAAAACATGACTATACAAACACGTAATCATCCACTGCCAATGACAGAAAGCCAGCGTCTGCAACGTCAAGTATATTGAATCTTTCTTACAAAAATAATATATAAAATATATTTCTAACGTGTGCGTTGAGTACTTGAGCTCTTAATTCTATGATTCTTGTAGGACCTGGATGCATTTTCTGCGGCTATTATTGTGAGTATCGCCTTCTCTTTCATTCCTGCTTCATTTGCTGTTCCTATTGTGAAGGTATGTCATTCTCCAATCGTCTTCTATGTCTTTTCCTCTTTATCACTTAAAAGAAGGTTTATGGGATTTGTTCTTTGGGTAAAACATATCAAATGTCTTATACAGGAACGTGAAATAAAAGCAAAGCATCAGCAATTAATCAGTGGGGTATGTTTGTTTTCTTAACTCCTCTTTAGTTAACAGATCATTTGCAATAGCAATTAGTGTTTTACAATTTAATCTTTAACTGGGTCAACGTTACTAACATTTAGGTATCTGTATTGTCTTATTGGATATCAACATATATTTGGGACTTCATAAGCTTCTTAGTCCCTTCCTCTTTTGCTATGGTTCTCTTTTACATCTTTGGTAAGTCTCCATATTCATTTCGGCATTTATAAAGCATATCGTAAGTATATACGTATATCAGTAGTATTTGTGCATATAATAGCTATTGTAATCCCAAATCTTAAAATTATTGTTTTTGTAGGCTTAGAACAGTTCATTGGAAGTGGTTCTCTATTGCCTACAGTCCTCATTCTGTTGGAATATGGTGCTGCAATTGCATCTTCAACATACTGTCTAACCTTCTTCTTTTCAGAACACAGCATGGCACAGGTATGCTTCTTTAAAATCTTTGCATGACATTGTGAATAATTTTTTTGTTCATACTGACTTGTTTTGTTGTTATATTTGCAGAATGTGGTACTCTTGGTTCACTTTTTCACGGGGATCATTCTTATGGTAATGTCATTCATTATGGGATTGATACCCGCAACTCAAGACTTGAATTCCTTTCTCAAGGTTGGAATGCATTGTAATTTTTCAGTACATATCATTCTCAGTACCATATAATTTGTCAGTAAATAAAATACTCCGTAGCACATAATGAATTAGTTTCTCTGACATTTTTATAAAAAATATTCGACCAGAATTTCTTCAGATTATCTCCATCCTTTTGCTTTGCTGATGGACTAGCTTCATTAGCTCTGCTACGCCAAGGAATGAAAGTTGGATCAAATAACGGATATTTTGGGTGGAATGTTTCTGGTGGATCTATTTGTTATCTTGCTGCTGAGGTGCATTTATGCTTTCTTGACCAAGGACCTTTAGTATTTTGCTACTTTTCGAGCTAAATGTCATTGATTGATGCCACAATAGTTTCGTTTGATGTAGATTGAAATCACCTTACATATGTGTTTTCTTATAATGTGACAGGGCATCATTTATTTTCTCTTGACACTTGGGCTCGAGATTTTCCCCCCACACAAATTAAGTTTTTTTGCTATAAAAGACTTCCTAAGAAGTTTCAGAAGAACTAGTCCAACTGTTTCTGATGCCTATTCTGAACCCCTTTTGAGATCTTCAACAGAAAGTGCTGCTATTGATCTTGATGAAGATATAGATGTCCGAACTGAAAGAAATAGGGTTCTTTCAGGTTCCATCGATAAAGCCATCATCTACCTACGTAATCTTAGGAAGGTACTTTTATTTTATTAATTTATATTAAAACTATGCAATCAGTTTGCTGATGTATCTTGCATACTAGGTCTTCCCTGGAGGGAGGAACCATGGTAAGAAAGTGGCTGTCCATTCACTTACTTTCTCAGTGCAAGAAGGTGAATGTTTTGGCTTTTTGGGAACAAATGGAGCTGGGAAGACCACTACTCTATCTATGCTATCAGGTACAAGTTAAAATGGCAACGATTTTGGTTGACAAGTATCTTGTATATTCTTACCCTACTGAGTATTTAATATTTTACATATTTACTAATGATTAGCCTCTTTCGGTAAAATATGTGCATCATTATTTGCAGGAGAAGTATGTCCGAGTGCTGGAACTGCATTCATTTTTGGTCAAGATATGCGACTAAACCCCAAAGCTGCTAGCCAGCTTGTACGTCAATTGTATTCTCATATTTCTTTTCAGTATCAGACTTCATATATAGATTTCTGAGTTTGTAGTTATAATCATTGCTGGACAAATTGTGTTTCAGATTGGGTATTGTCCACAGTTTGATGCGCTGCTAGAATTTTTGACTGTCCAAGAACATCTTGAGCTTTATGCGAGAATAAAAGGTGTCCCAGATTACCTGCTAGATAATGTACGCCTTACCTGGTTGTTCCATAAAAATCACAATTCTTGGTCAAATTATTGTTTTTTTTTTATTGAGACGTTACATTTGGTACACACTTGGCAGGTCGTAATGGATAAGTTATTAGAGTTTGACTTGTTAAGGCATGCCTCTAAACAATCGTTTACTTTAAGTGGGGGCAACAAACGCAAGTTATCTGTTGCAATTGCAATGATTGGAGATCCTCCTATTGTATTCTTGGATGAGCCCTCCACAGGTACTTGATACTCTTTGCATTGTTCCATTTCTACGTGTTACATGTTATAGATATAGGATTTTTGTGTTTATGGTTTGATATCACACATGTATGATGATTTCTAGGAATGGATCCGATTGCAAAACGTTTTATGTGGGAAGTTATATCTCGTTTATCAACTAGAAGTGGAAAGACAGCTGTTATTCTAACTACTCATAGCATGAATGAAGCTCAAGCACTTTGCACAAGAATTGGAATAATGGTAGTAATCTTCTATTTCTTTTGACATCTATGGTTTTAAATGCCTGCATCTACTAATCCAATTTGATATGCATTAAGGTTGGGGGGAAGCTAAGATGTATCGGCAGTCCACAGCATCTAAAAACACGATTTGGGAATCATCTTGAATTGGAGGTACGTAATTCATGATTGAATCATGATTATTGTGTTCTTACGGTATTCGTGCTTGTGTTTTAAACTACCATCCTTATTTGTGTATCCTTAGGTTAAACCTACTGACGTTAGCTCTGTTGACTTGGAAAATTTTTGTCAAATGATACAAGAAAGGCTATTTGACTTTCCTTCTCATCCAAGGAGTATCTTTGGTGACCTTGAAGTTTGTATTCGGGGGGATGATTCCATAACATCTGAAGATGCCTTAGCCACAGAGATTAGTTTGTCAAGAGATATGATAATTTTGATTGGACGCTGGCTTGGCAATGAGGAAAGTATAAGGACCCTTACAAATAACCATGGGTCTGGTGGTTCTTCTAACGAGCAATTAACTGAGCAGTTGGCCCGTGATGGTACTTTCTAATATACACACACACTGTATCTATTACTTGTATTGCTTTATTAGATTATGGTATTTATTAATCAAGGACATGGTGGTAATTCATTTTGAATTATGTCTCTTGTTTATTTCTATGGATCTCAAAAATGACTAGCTGCTGGTTGACACATGTAGGTGGTCTGCCGCTACCAATATTCTCAGAATGGTGGTTAGCAAAAGAGAAATTCTCAATGATAGATTCATTTGTTGTAGCTTCATTTCCTGGAGCAACTTCTCAAGGTTGCAATGGATTGAGTGTTAAATATCAGGTACCATCTCTTCATTACTTTATGTGACAATTCCCTTTTCTCATGCCCTATTTATTTTTGAAGTACACAGGAACGTATTCAACTCTACATCTTTTGCACATAAAGACGTCCTTTTTTTGTATTTAACTTGTTACTATTTAATGTGATGGATGACCTGAATTCAGGCCGATGCTTATGCGGGTATCTGTTGTATATCAGTAACCCTCACGAATATGGTCTCTGACTCTTATTCGCCGGCCACTGCACCTGTGATCTCAAGCCCCCTCGCCCCCTGGCCCTCCCCCATCTCTCACCCAAAAAACCCATCATTATGAGTTGTGAGTTTAGATGTGGGTTTTCATTGTGTTGGTGCTCCATGTGATCAAATGCGGTTGCAGGTTTAGGAGAGGCGAGGGGTGATTAAATCTCGGAAAAAAAACCATGTTGTCCGTTTTATAGATCCCAATACATTGTATAGCAGGTGGTGTAAAGTTGAATATTTTCCTGTGCAGTTTGCTCTTCTATTCTCATGTTGTCAATCTAATTTTTCTAAATCTTCTGAGTTGAGAAGACAAAGAAGATTCAATATCTAATACAAGTTCATGTAGCACTCATTAAGTCATTATATTATACAGTAAGTGTTACTCACTCTTCGTATATTGCAGTTGCTACGTGGTGAAGATTTCTCACTTGCTGATGTTTTTGGACTCATAGAGCAAAACAGGTCATCTTATAATTTCCTATATCTAAATTTATTTTTGACATCACCTTCTCTGGCTAAATTTCATTTCATGCAGAAACCGACTAGGGATTGCAGAGTACAGCATAAGCCAATCAACACTTGAAACCATTTTCAGCCATTTTGCTGCCAATACATGAGTCTTCCTTACAAAAAATTTCAACATTGATGATAAGGGGAGGTGCTAACCATTTTATTTTCCAAACTTGGTCATTCGACCAACATAGTGAGTTATTAGTCAACAGAATTTCCTGGCATAGTTTGATGTGGTACACATACGAAAAATGTATATAAATAGTGTCTGGCATTGAGACTATAATTTCCCTAGAAACACCATGCTGGTTGCTATGAGCCATGCCTGTGCATGTTTTTCTTGCTGCTGGTTTTAGGCATGCCATTTACAATTCCTCATGTCTCTATGATCTTGTTTAAACGTGTTGATAAGAGAAGTCGTCATGCAATGTGTTGACGGGTTAACCTTCATGGCTGGATACTTTTTGACGTGCAACGTTTTGTGACCCGAAGTGACATGTACAAATTCTCCCCGCGCAACAGTTTCATGTTTTATCTTGTTATACGGTATATAATACCCCCACGTTCCCCAAAATAACCAATAATCGAAAGAAAAAAAAATGTGAATCCAGACAACCTTGCTCGAACCTGTAGTCGGTGGAACCACCTTGTTCCCATCGTCGGACAGATGGGTAGTGGTTGATGTTGGGCTGGTATCTCGATATCGTTTGTCACTGGGTGATGACGACTTACGCTTGTTTGTCCTTGTTAGAATAACCGCACTACACTGAACCTCATAATAATCCATAATGCTTCACGTAATATCCCACGTTCTTTAAAAAAACGGATAAAAGAAAAGACAGGATACTAATAAATCAAAACAAGTCAGGATAGATGAAAGCAATTGGGCTTGTAATTTCAGATTAATAAAATGTAAAAGAAAAAATCAATACGAGTCTTAAAATTCATTCCTAATGTATATGTTTCCATTGATACATAAACAAATACTCCGCCTATATTTTAGAACAACAAAAAGATTTAAACCTGCTTAATTTGGCAAAATGAAAGCATCTCTTTGTCATTTTCAAGTATGTCCATGTCTTCTTTTTCCAAAATGACAAGTGCTTCGATACCATTGCCATCAGGGGGACTCATCGCCATCGATCTAATTGCAAATGTGGCACCCATGGCGTTTCCCCATCCAAAATCGACTTTGTTATGAGACAACCCACATACACTCGAACACCAATATGATCCGAAATCCAATTCTTCGTTTCTCAACTTCGACAACAACAATTCATATCTTTCAGCGGCCTGTGGCAAACTCTGGACTCGTTCAACTTGCACTTTTTCTTTCTTTATCTCAGCAACTACCGCACTTAATGAAGTTTCATTTGTAGGTGTAATCATTACCATCATATGTGTGAAAATGTTTCCCACAGTAGTTTGTGGAAGCTTTGGAACAAATGTGTTACGTAGATTAACAGGCATAAACAAATAAGATGGCTTAAAGCTACCAGATTTTGCGGTGGCTGCTGCTACCGCTGTTTTGTAAAGTAGAGATGTCAATACTTCGACTCGTGTAGGATTGATTATATGTGGTGAGGATTCAGCCGCCACCTTGTTCTATACCTTTGATTGATAACCGGTCCTTTTGGCTGAACAGGATCCCTAAGTGGGTGATAAAGGAAATGAGGGTTAAGTTGTTGTACCTCTTCGTGGTTAGTGGAGCCATAACGTGCCACGGAACTAACGAATGAGCCTAGAGTACAAGCGTCACCAATAGCGTGTGACATAGACACTGCCACCCCTAACCACAAGCAAAGTGATTAACTTGAACCCCAACAAGACTTGTATTATCCGGAGAGTTGTAGCAAACCATGTTATCAGCAAAAAGCTGGTCCAAACTTTCATCATCATATTCCCTAAGATGTTGGAACGTTTCCATGTGGCTATCGTTTCTAGCTTCAAGAAATACGATTCCCTCATCGTTGCAATCAACAAACGGCGCTGTGTGTGTATGTAACCTGCCAGCACAAGGATAGTATTGTGCTAGGCTTTGTGACAACGATTTCTTCATCACCTTGACTTTGTTTTCCATAGTAATATGGTGATTATTGCCATTGTTCGGGTAGAAGAGAATCAATGGCGAATATGATGCTGCTCGTCCGGTTTGATCAACGATGGAAAAGTTATAAGTTTGTAGATGAGACGGGGTTGGAGACGAGGGCTTGATTATTTCTCGAGATATAATGGTGTGATGTTGCCTTCTTCCTAATCTGATGAAGAGCTTCTCTATAATCATCTTCATTTTTAGTTAATGTGTAATCACCAAGGTGTAGAAGAATGGTTTATGGACTTGTACTACATGACATATAAACACAAATGTATACGGACCAGATGTAGAGTGCATATAATTAATCATGTATTATGACAAGATTCCTGAGCTTTCTTAATTATTCTTCACTTAAAAAGGTCTAAATTAAATTGTCAACGAGATTAGAATGTGTAAATTACAATTGAAATATTTGGAGAAACAAAAGAAATAATACTTAATGGATTAAGCATGTGCATATGTGATATATTACTTCTACTTGGTCGCCAATTGTTTATAACAAAACATTACTTTCTTCACAAAACTGCTCTACCTATTATCTTCTCAAAAATTTCATGATGCTCATATTCTTAAACACACTTATTACAACAATACAACTTACAAGTGGATAAATTCAAAACTGGGCCGAGCCCCAATGTAAAGCTTAAGCTACCACAATTTTTGTTTTGTTTTTACGTCTTTTTAACTTAATATATACGAGTAATTTTTATAAAAAACTAGACAAGTCGGTATTCATATATACGGTTATGTATCAAATATTCTTGTAGGGATATCCCTTTCCTTAAATTTATATGATATCTGGTAATACGTTTTTGTAGTTTGAGCTACAGATTGTCGAATGTAAATTGAAAGCATAAAAGACAAAGAAGACGGAAGATGTTTGTCGAAGACATTATTAGCATATTCGGGTACGGAGCCACCATGGGGGAAGTAGATGCCCCCCTATATATTGAGTTGTGTCCGTATGAATATACACATATAATATTTGGTATTTTTAACCAAGTTTTTGAAGAACTTAAGCAACTATTCATCCTATTGATTCCGGAACAGAACATCTATGAAAAGCTCCCATCAACTTCATTAGTTAAATGAGGTGGAGGTTATGATATATAGAGCGTAATGGATATATACATTTCGACGTAGATGTGTGCTCCTCCTCCTAAATTACTCTTGATTTTTCTTTAAATATATTTAGTTTTTCTTTCTCAAACAATTAGAACTATCAATATTTGGGAAAATCATAACTAGACCGAATTTGAATTAGGATTTTCACTTTTGTGTATTTTAGCTATCGGTATGCCTTACGAAAAAATTTCAATTCAAGGAACCTATAGTCAGAATCGTTGATCGCCTCAGCTTTTATATATCCCACGTGAAAAAAAAAATTCATTAAAATGTCTCAGAATTGATATTTGTTTTTTATCTAACCGTGCAAAAGGACGCCGGTTTGTAATTTTTGAAGTGGATAGGTTTGTGCTAAATAACTACATAACCATAATGTACTTGATATATTATTATAAAAGTATGATCACGTACGGTACGTTAGTATAAAGATTAGTTTAAAACACGTACGATGGTGATTTTCATTAATTAATTTTTAGAAGTATATATAGAATGTGAACGAAGAAATATCCAAACAAAGGAATGGGTCCAAACCTATTAATTTTATTATGCACGAAAGGGTCAAAACAATAAAATTTTATTCATTTTATATATATCTCACATGATCTAAAATTCTACAACTTGAAAATTTAACTAACATCACTTGACTTTGATCCAATGCACACATCAATTACCTAGTTATTTTGAATAGAAAAATGGTCTACCAATATATTCATTTTAGTCAAAATAAAGCAAGGGTATTAGAAGTCATGGTGTTCACATAAAACAAATATGATCTTTAACCATTATCATACATGAATGAACTCTTGATCTAGTGGTTTAAAAGAAAGGTTTCAGGTTTTGTTTCTATAAGAGGTATAAGGTTCAAACCTTGACGGAATCAGTAATTTGGGACGATACTTTATAGTTGTTGAATTGACTTAATGAAACTTATCGTCAGGGAAAAAATAAATTATCATTGGCCGGCAAGTAGTAGATGATCTATTGTGGCACATGATGTTCATTATATATTATTGTTCTGTACGTTTCTAACATATTAAGATTGTTCCTTGTTCTTGGTTTATTATTGTTCCATGTTCTTGGTTTATTGTGTCTCTTTTTGAGATGATTGTGACATTATATATCCCTTTAATTTATTTTGTTTTCACAAAAAGTAGTTGACTATATCATCATCCAGCATGTGTGTCATATAATACGGTTTTCTTCTTAGACAATAAAACTTTTTAAAAAGATATTGAGCCATTACTAATGTAACATGATCTTTTTATGCTTCCAAATTTTGCAATTTGGAACTACATTGCATGACTCATTCATAATACACTTTCTCAACTCCTATACATGCATAAAGACACTTTGAAAGTTTGTTTTTCTTTCTTTTCAGTGTGCTAAATTAATTGATCAAAGTGATCAATTTGTCTATGTCTATAACTTGCTATCTACTTGTTTGCATTGATTGAGAGTAAAACTAATTTTTCTTGCACTTTCACTGACCTCTTCAATCCTTTTCCTTTTTCTTTCCTCATTACCATGTACATCCAACCTAACCCCAAACAACTTTGGCCTTTGATCATCCTCTTCTTCTTGGTTTGTGTTACTAGTGTACATGCCAACCAAGTCAATGAGCTCCTTACACTTCTTTTTCGTGTTTAAAAGCTCCGAACGTAAGACCTTATTTTCCTTCTTGAGTTTATGGTTCTCATCCAAGAGAATGTTGTATCCAGAGGATAAAGAACTAGTAGATGAAGATCTCTGATCTTCATCCTGTTCTTTTAAGGCTCGGGTGACTGGTTGGGGCTTGTTAGCCCATGATTTTCTTCGTCGAATTTGACATAGTAGCTCTTTATGACCTTTGTGAAACCTCTCATTGCAAAATTCCCATCGACTTGTTGCAACTTTTCGAAAACCCTATATACATAATAGTGTTAATTAGTTAAGCCCTTCAATTCCATCCTTAGATTTTTCAATTCCAAATCAGTTAGTGATAGGTTGTAATTAAATACTCCATCCGTCCCATATTAAGTGTCATATTTTGACTTTTTGAGTCTTTTTCTTTCAACTTTGACCGTAAATATTTTTGTTTGTGTTATGTGACACTTGGTATAACATATATGAATTGATTGAGTTTTAAATGTACTTTTTATTGATATAACTTTCATCAACCAATATATAACACAAACAAAGATATTTACAGTCAAAGTCGGGAGGAAAAGACTTGACCAGTCAAAATAGGACAATTAAAATTGGACGGAGGGAGTACTTAAGAAGCTAGCTAGGCATATATGGAGAGACATATATAGACACACATATAAGACAGTTACACATGACATAAGATTAGAATGATTCTTGGTAGGAGTTTTTTGATGGATTCTTAAGGTTTATAATCTTAACTTATAGTATACGTCAATAATGTTATTATGCTAACACAATAACACGAAGAATATGAACTTAATTTGAACATGATATGCTGTTAACTATATATAACACTTATACTAAAATTTTGTGTCAAATATATATGACGTACACTTATATTTGCATCATATATGACATTCTAATGATGTAATATCATTTTTTCATATATAAGTAGTAAAATACATATGATACCAACTTGTTTTGATTTTACATACTATAAGATTATAAAATCTAACTTCTTTGAAATTGGGTACGTATTATTGTTTATTCCTTTCACGTGAGACACTATTAAAATTACTAGCATTATGTGAACTTGAATTTGGTAGAGTCACGTTTATTTTCCTTCTTGAGTTTATGGTTCTCATCCAAGAGAATGTTGTATCCAGAGGATAAAGAACTAGTAGATGAAGATCTCTGATCTTCATCCTGTTCTTTTAAGGCTCGGGTGACTGGTTGGGGCTTGTTAGCCCATGATTTTCTTCGTCGAATTTGACATAGTAGCTCTTTATGACCTTTGTGAAACCTCTCATTGCAAAATTCCCATCGACTTGTTGCAACTTTTCGAAAACCCTATATACATAATAGTGTTAATTAGTTAAGCCCTTCAATTCCATCCTTAGATTTTTCAATTCCAAATCAGTTAGTGATAGGTTGTAATTAAATACTCCATCCGTCCCATATTAAGTGTCATATTTTGACTTTTTGAGTCTTTTTCTTTCAACTTTGACCGTAAATATTTTTGTTTGTGTTATGTGACACTTGGTATAACATATATGAATTGATTGAGTTTTAAATGTACTTTTTATTGATATAACTTTCATCAACCAATATATAACACAAACAAAGATATTTACAGTCAAAGTCGGGAGGAAAAGACTTGACCAGTCAAAATAGGACAATTAAAATTGGACGGAGGGAGTACTTAAGAAGCTAGCTAGGCATATATGGAGAGACATATATAGACACACATATAAGACAGTTACACATGACATAAGATTAGAATGATTCTTGGTAGGAGTTTTTTGATGGATTCTTAAGGTTTATAATCTTAACTTATAGTATACGTCAATAATGTTATTATGCTAACACAATAACACGAAGAATATGAACTTAATTTGAACATGATATGCTGTTAACTATATATAACACTTATACTAAAATTTTGTGTCAAATATATATGACGTACACTTATATTTGCATCATATATGACATTCTAATGATGTAATATCATTTTTTCATATATAAGTAGTAAAATACATATGATACCAACTTGTTTTGATTTTACATACTATAAGATTATAAAATCTAACTTCTTTGAAATTGGGTACGTATTATTGTTTATTCCTTTCACGTGAGACACTATTAAAATTACTAGCATTATGTGAACTTGAATTTGGTAGAGTCACGTTTATCTTCTTGAGTTCTTGTTATATATAATAATAATATCCATGCTAAGGTAATTATTTTAAAAATGTTAAATCAATAAATTCATTTCTAGCAAAGATATGGACAGAAAATAAAAGATAGTTGATAAGGATATGTGAAGATTATAAAATCTAACTTCTTTGAAATTGGGTACGTATTATTGTTTATTCCTTTCACGTGAGACACTATTAAAATTACTAGCATTATGTGAACTTGAATTTGGTAGAGTCACGTTTATCTTCTTGAGTTCTTGTTATATATAATAATAATATCCATGCTAAGGTAATTATTTTAAAAATGTTAAATCAATAAATTCATTTCTAGCAAAGATATGGACAGAAAATAAAAGATAGTTGATAAGGATATGTGAAGATTATAAAAATTGAAAAGATATATTTTTGGGGTTGGTATCTAAACATTACAATGATTGGTTAAAACTTAACATGTATTTATGTACAAAGCATAAGTATAAAAGGTTTTGATATATATAACTTCCACGTCTATATCCTATTTTGATTTTACAACTCAACAACCACTCTTATTCTAAGCTCACCAAAAGTCAAAGAAATTCTAGTTTTATTGGATTGAAAATTGTACCTCACCCCCTTCACAATATATCTTTATTAACTAAGAAACTAGTATAGTGACTAATTAATGAAATTTGTTACATATATACTAAAGTATGTATGACGTTAATCCTAAAAGATTATACAGTGAATGATGATACAGTGAATTTGATAGACAATTAATTTGTTGACATACTAACAAAGCAACAAACATTGTAATAAAGAAAATAATTAAGTATACTACATACACTGATTCTTTTATTTGGAGTATAAGTACGTGTAAGGGCGGAGTTATGTGGTGGCCAAGGGTGATCATCACAACTTTACATTGTCTACAAAACTCTATATTTATAATGATATTTAATATATTTATTTTTATTCAATTTTAAAGATAATTGGCAACTCCAGATTTGTGTAATTTAATTTAGTAGCTTAATTTTACGCTTTAGTACCATAAAAACTGTTCACCGACTCCGAATGAAAATACTAGCTCTACCACTGAGTACGTAGGTAGGTAACTGTTCACTGCAACCTTCCGTGGGTTTGAGCCTCAATACCTCGACGGTGTATGGGGGAGGTTAAGATGTAGGCAGACCTTACATCTACCTAGGCAGAGACACTGCTTTCAGGTTTTACCTAAATGGTAGAAAATGACCTCCTGCCTTTGTTACGATTAATTCTAAAAACAAACATAACTAATTGTTTGCGGATCGAATTTAATTAAAAATTAACAAACAGTTAATTAAGTGCTATGTGCTTTAAACAAAGGTTTGTTTTTCTAAACTGTGTTCTAGAACACATATAATTTAAGTCAAACTTTTTATTAGTATAAATCAATCCTATTAGAATGATAAGAATTAACTTTTGTCAATATATATTTTATTTATTTTTCTACATTTTGCAAACATCTGAATTTATTAAATACCTTTAATTAGCATTTGTTTTACAGGCACATATTTGAAAAACGCTTAAAACTTTAAAAGATATAGCAAAAAGAAGGTTTAAAATAAATATTGAAGCTAACTTTAAAAGTAAACTAGAACTCAACTTAAACTAGTTAACTAACTCTAGTTAATTAATTAATGAATATGATTAAACACCAAAACTACAAAGAAAGAAAGAAAAAATGTATAAAGTGTGAACAAAGATAGAAAGAAGAAGACATACGTAAGTGTTAAGTTGGCGAACAAAGCTAGAAAAGTTGCTATGTTTGAAGAGAGTTGGAAGCAAATCTCTCGAAAACTCGGCCGGCTGCCACACCACGAAACCGGTCCCATCCGAGTTCCACGACACAACCTCGTCGGTAGCCGGATCATCAACCAACATGTAGGTTTTTAGTAGAAATGGTGATGGAGATGACTTTGTGACAAAATTAACGACCAAGTCTCCATCATCTTTCTTGGACATCATCATACGAGTATAATATATATAAACTTGGAGAAATGAGTTGAAAGAAGAAAAAGAGACAAAATTAAAGTTGATTGATTAGAATTAGAATTAGAAGGAGAATAGAAGAAGGGCAGTTAAGAATTCCCAATCCCAACAATAGAAACCCAACACGATTGTTCCTCTAATGTTGTTCATGAGATTTTTGCAATCTTCTATTCTAATAGATGTTTCACATTAAAGGCACATATGTATGTATAATCTCTCTCGAACTCTTTATGATCTCTCGCTTTCTCTATATATCTGTGTGTGTTTTTATATATGTTATCTCTTGAAGTATTAGTGTGTAGGTGAATAAGAGAAATATATTTAATTATATTATATATATATGGAAATGGTTGATACGTTAACGTAAGTAGAAAATATTGGGTTCCTTTACTTTCTCTTTTTTTTTTGAAAGGTGAATTTCGCTGGAAACTTCGTGTCGTGATTCGACAGCGGGAGATCTAGCATACGTTGTATTAACCGGGTCCGCGCTAGAGAGCTCCCTCGAAGTAGAAATGTCTATTTCAAATACCCGATGGGGGAAAACCCCTACTAATCCGTTCGAAGGCACGACGATTAATAGGGGTAATTAAACTCTGCCCCCTCAGACTTGTATCTTAGTATACCCAATGGCAGTGGCGGTACCACATGGGGGGCAAAGGGGGCAAATGCCCCCCTCAAAATTTAGATTTTTTCATGTATTTTTACATTTTTCATCGATTTTTAAAATTTTTCTATAGGTTTTTAACATTTTGACCCCTTTTATATTTATGTTTCACGTATTTTTTAATTTTGCCCCCTTTAAAAAATTTTTCTGGTACCGCCTCTGCCCAAAGGTTCCTACAAGGGAGTTAATGTGTTATATACATGACTATAGACCTTTTTTAAGTTTTTGGAGAAAATGAAAATGAGATTGTTCTTTATTTTAATTTAGATAAAAAAAAACTCTTATATATACATATTAATATTAATTCATTAAATTCATGGAGTACATTTACGTGCAATTGAGTACAATGAGTACATTTACGTGCAATTGAGTACAATGAGTACATTTACGTGCAATTGAGTACAATGAGTACATTTACGTGCAATTGAGTACAATGAGTACATTTACGTGCAATTGAGTACAATGAGTACATTTACGTGCAATTGAGTACAATGAGTACATTTACGTGCAATTGAGTACAATGAGTACATTTACGTGCAATTGAGTACAATGAGTACATTTACGTGCAATTGAGTACAATGAGTACATTTACGTGCAATTGAGTACAATGAGTACATTTACGTGCAATTGAGTACAATGAGTACATTTACGTGCAATTGAGTACAATGAGTACATTTACGTGCAATTGAGTACAATGAGTACATTTACGTGCAATTGAGTACAATGAGTACATTTACGTGCAATTGAGTACAATGAGTACATTTACGTGCAATTGAGTACAATGAGTACATTTACGTGCAATTGAGTACAATGAGTACATTTACGTGCAATTGAGTACAATGAGTACATTTACGTGCAATTGAGTACAATGAGTACATTTACGTGCAATTGAGTACAATGAGTACATTTACGTGCAATTGAGTACAATGAGTACATTTACGTGCAATTGAGTACAATGAGTACATTTACGTGCAATTGAGTACAATGAGTACATTTACGTGCAATTGAGTACAATGAGTACATTTACGTGCAATTGAGTACAATGAGTACATTTACGTGCAATTGAGTACAATGAGTACATTTACGTGCAATTGAGTACAATGAGTACATTTACGTGCAATTGAGTACAATGAGTACATTTACGTGCAATTGAGTACAATGAGTACATTTACGTGCAATTGAGTACAATGAGTACATTTACGTGCAATTGAGTACAATGAGTACATTTACGTGCAATTGAGTACAATGAGTACATTTACGTGCAATTGAGTACAATGAGTACATTTACGTGCAATTGAGTACAATGAGTACATTTACGTGCAATTGAGTACAATGAGTACATTTACGTGCAATTGAGTACAATGAGTACATTTACGTGCAATTGAGTACAATGAGTACATTTACGTGCAATTGAGTACAATGAGTACATTTACGTGCAATTGAGTACAATGAGTACATTTACGTGCAATTGAGTACAATGAGTACATTTACGTGCAATTGAGTACAATGAGTACATTTACGTGCAATTGAGTACAATGAGTACATTTACGTGCAATTGAGTACAATGAGTACATTTACGTGCAATTGAGTACAATGAGTACATTTACGTGCAATTGAGTACAATGAGTACATTTACGTGCAATTGAGTACAATGAGTACATTTACGTGCAATTGAGTACAATGAGTACATTTACGTGCAATTGAGTACAATGAGTACATTTACGTGCAATTGAGTACAATGAGTACATTTACGTGCAATTGAGTACAATGAGTACATTTACGTGCAATTGAGTACAATGAGTACATTTACGTGCAATTGAGTACAATGAGTACATTTACGTGCAATTGAGTACAATGAGTACATTTACGTGCAATTGAGTACAATGAGTACATTTACGTGCAATTGAGTACAATGAGTACATTTACGTGCAATTGAGTACAATGAGTACATTTACGTGCAATTGAGTACAATGAGTACATTTACGTGCAATTGAGTACAATGAGTACATTTACGTGCAATTGAGTACAATGAGTACATTTACGTGCAATTGAGTACAATGAGTACATTTACGTGCAATTGAGTACAATGAGTACATTTACGTGCAATTGAGTACAATGAGTACATTTACGTGCAATTGAGTACAATGAGTACATTTACGTGCAATTGAGTACAATGAGTACATTTACGTGCAATTGAGTACAATGAGTACATTTACGTGCAATTGAGTACAATGAGTACATTTACGTGCAATTGAGTACAATGAGTACATTTACGTGCAATTGAGTACAATGAGTACATTTACGTGCAATTGAGTACAATGAGTACATTTACGTGCAATTGAGTACAATGAGTACATTTACGTGCAATTGAGTACAATGAGTACATTTACGTGCAATTGAGTACAATGAGTACATTTACGTGCAATTGAGTACAATGAGTACATTTACGTGCAATTGAGTACAATGAGTACATTTACGTGCAATTGAGTACAATGAGTACATTTACGTGCAATTGAGTACAATGAGTACATTTACGTGCAATTGAGTACAATGAGTACATTTACGTGCAATTGAGTACAATGAGTACATTTACGTGCAATTGAGTACAATGAGTACATTTACGTGCAATTGAGTACAATGAGTACATTTACGTGCAATTGAGTACAATGAGTACATTTACGTGCAATTGAGTACAATGAGTACATTTACGTGCAATTGAGTACAATGAGTACATTTACGTGCAATTGAGTACAATGAGTACATTTACGTGCAATTGAGTACAATGAGTACATTTACGTGCAATTGAGTACAATGAGTACATTTACGTGCAATTGAGTACAATGAGTACATTTACGTGCAATTGAGTACAATGAGTACATTTACGTGCAATTGAGTACAATGAGTACATTTACGTGCAATTGAGTACAATGAGTACATTTACGTGCAATTGAGTACAATGAGTACATTTACGTGCAATTGAGTACAATGAGTACATTTACGTGCAATTGAGTACAATGAGTACATTTACGTGCAATTGAGTACAATGAGTACATTTACGTGCAATTGAGTACAATGAGTACATTTACGTGCAATTGAGTACAATGAGTACATTTACGTGCAATTGAGTACAATGAGTACATTTACGTGCAATTGAGTACAATGAGTACATTTACGTGCAATTGAGTACAATGAGTACATTTACGTGCAATTGAGTACAATGAGTACATTTACGTGCAATTGAGTACAATGAGTACATTTACGTGCAATTGAGTACAATGAGTACATTTACGTGCAATTGAGTACAATGAGTACATTTACGTGCAATTGAGTACAATGAGTACATTTACGTGCAATTGAGTACAATGAGTACATTTACGTGCAATTGAGTACAATGAGTACATTTACGTGCAATTGAGTACAATGAGTACATTTACGTGCAATTGAGTACAATGAGTACATTTACGTGCAATTGAGTACAATGAGTACATTTACGTGCAATTGAGTACAATGAGTACATTTACGTGCAATTGAGTACAATGAGTACATTTACGTGCAATTGAGTACAATGAGTACATTTACGTGCAATTGAGTACAATGAGTACATTTACGTGCAATTGAGTACAATGAGTACATTTACGTGCAATTGAGTACAATGAGTACATTTACGTGCAATTGAGTACAATGAGTACATTTACGTGCAATTGAGTACAATGAGTACATTTACGTGCAATTGAGTACAATGAGTACATTTACGTGCAATTGAGTACAATGAGTACATTTACGTGCAATTGAGTACAATGAGTACATTTACGTGCAATTGAGTACAATGAGTACATTTACGTGCAATTGAGTACAATGAGTACATTTACGTGCAATTGAGTACAATGAGTACATTTACGTGCAATTGAGTACAATGAGTACATTTACGTGCAATTGAGTACAATGAGTACATTTACGTGCAATTGAGTACAATGAGTACATTTACGTGCAATTGAGTACAATGAGTACATTTACGTGCAATTGAGTACAATGAGTACATTTACGTGCAATTGAGTACAATGAGTACATTTACGTGCAATTGAGTACAATGAGTACATTTACGTGCAATTGAGTACAATGAGTACATTTACGTGCAATTGAGTACAATGAGTACATTTACGTGCAATTGAGTACAATGAGTACATTTACGTGCAATTGAGTACAATGAGTACATTTACGTGCAATTGAGTACAATGAGTACATTTACGTGCAATTGAGTACAATGAGTACATTTACGTGCAATTGAGTACAATGAGTACATTTACGTGCAATTGAGTACAATGAGTACATTTACGTGCAATTGAGTACAATGAGTACATTTACGTGCAATTGAGTACAATGAGTACATTTACGTGCAATTGAGTACAATGAGTACATTTACGTGCAATTGAGTACAATGAGTACATTTACGTGCAATTGAGTACAATGAGTACATTTACGTGCAATTGAGTACAATGAGTACATTTACGTGCAATTGAGTACAATGAGTACATTTACGTGCAATTGAGTACAATGAGTACATTTACGTGCAATTGAGTACAATGAGTACATTTACGTGCAATTGAGTACAATGAGTACATTTACGTGCAATTGAGTACAATGAGTACATTTACGTGCAATTGAGTACAATGAGTACATTTACGTGCAATTGAGTACAATGAGTACATTTACGTGCAATTGAGTACAATGAGTACATTTACGTGCAATTGAGTACAATGAGTACATTTACGTGCAATTGAGTACAATGAGTACATTTACGTGCAATTGAGTACAATGAGTACATTTACGTGCAATTGAGTACAATGAGTACATTTACGTGCAATTGAGTACAATGAGTACATTTACGTGCAATTGAGTACAATGAGTACATTTACGTGCAATTGAGTACAATGAGTACATTTACGTGCAATTGAGTACAATGAGTACATTTACGTGCAATTGAGTACAATGAGTACATTTACGTGCAATTGAGTACAATGAGTACATTTACGTGCAATTGAGTACAATGAGTACATTTACGTGCAATTGAGTACAATGAGTACATTTACGTGCAATTGAGTACAATGAGTACATTTACGTGCAATTGAGTACAATGAGTACATTTACGTGCAATTGAGTACAATGAGTACATTTACGTGCAATTGAGTACAATGAGTACATTTACGTGCAATTGAGTACAATGAGTACATTTACGTGCAATTGAGTACAATGAGTACATTTACGTGCAATTGAGTACAATGAGTACATTTACGTGCAATTGAGTACAATGAGTACATTTACGTGCAATTGAGTACAATGAGTACATTTACGTGCAATTGAGTACAATGAGTACATTTACGTGCAATTGAGTACAATGAGTACATTTACGTGCAATTGAGTACAATGAGTACATTTACGTGCAATTGAGTACAATGAGTACATTTACGTGCAATTGAGTACAATGAGTACATTTACGTGCAATTGAGTACAATGAGTACATTTACGTGCAATTGAGTACAATGAGTACATTTACGTGCAATTGAGTACAATGAGTACATTTACGTGCAATTGAGTACAATGAGTACATTTACGTGCAATTGAGTACAATGAGTACATTTACGTGCAATTGAGTACAATGAGTACATTTACGTGCAATTGAGTACAATGAGTACATTTACGTGCAATTGAGTACAATGAGTACATTTACGTGCAATTGAGTACAATGAGTACATTTACGTGCAATTGAGTACAATGAGTACATTTACGTGCAATTGAGTACAATGAGTACATTTACGTGCAATTGAGTACAATGAGTACATTTACGTGCAATTGAGTACAATGAGTACATTTACGTGCAATTGAGTACAATGAGTACATTTACGTGCAATTGAGTACAATGAGTACATTTACGTGCAATTGAGTACAATGAGTACATTTACGTGCAATTGAGTACAATGAGTACATTTACGTGCAATTGAGTACAATGAGTACATTTACGTGCAATTGAGTACAATGAGTACATTTACGTGCAATTGAGTACAATGAGTACATTTACGTGCAATTGAGTACAATGAGTACATTTACGTGCAATTGAGTACAATGAGTACATTTACGTGCAATTGAGTACAATGAGTACATTTACGTGCAATTGAGTACAATGAGTACATTTACGTGCAATTGAGTACAATGAGTACATTTACGTGCAATTGAGTACAATGAGTACATTTACGTGCAATTGAGTACAATGAGTACATTTACGTGCAATTGAGTACAATGAGTACATTTACGTGCAATTGAGTACAATGAGTACATTTACGTGCAATTGAGTACAATGAGTACATTTACGTGCAATTGAGTACAATGAGTACATTTACGTGCAATTGAGTACAATGAGTACATTTACGTGCAATTGAGTACAATGAGTACATTTACGTGCAATTGAGTACAATGAGTACATTTACGTGCAATTGAGTACAATGAGTACATTTACGTGCAATTGAGTACAATGAGTACATTTACGTGCAATTGAGTACAATGAGTACATTTACGTGCAATTGAGTACAATGAGTACATTTACGTGCAATTGAGTACAATGAGTACATTTACGTGCAATTGAGTACAATGAGTACATTTACGTGCAATTGAGTACAATGAGTACATTTACGTGCAATTGAGTACAATGAGTACATTTACGTGCAATTGAGTACAATGAGTACATTTACGTGCAATTGAGTACAATGAGTACATTTACGTGCAATTGAGTACAATGAGTACATTTACGTGCAATTGAGTACAATGAGTACATTTACGTGCAATTGAGTACAATGAGTACATTTACGTGCAATTGAGTACAATGAGTACATTTACGTGCAATTGAGTACAATGAGTACATTTACGTGCAATTGAGTACAATGAGTACATTTACGTGCAATTGAGTACAATGAGTACATTTACGTGCAATTGAGTACAATGAGTACATTTACGTGCAATTGAGTACAATGAGTACATTTACGTGCAATTGAGTACAATGAGTACATTTACGTGCAATTGAGTACAATGAGTACATTTACGTGCAATTGAGTACAATGAGTACATTTACGTGCAATTGAGTACAATGAGTACATTTACGTGCAATTGAGTACAATGAGTACATTTACGTGCAATTGAGTACAATGAGTACATTTACGTGCAATTGAGTACAATGAGTACATTTACGTGCAATTGAGTACAATGAGTACATTTACGTGCAATTGAGTACAATGAGTACATTTACGTGCAATTGAGTACAATGAGTACATTTACGTGCAATTGAGTACAATGAGTACATTTACGTGCAATTGAGTACAATGAGTACATTTACGTGCAATTGAGTACAATGAGTACATTTACGTGCAATTGAGTACAATGAGTACATTTACGTGCAATTGAGTACAATGAGTACATTTACGTGCAATTGAGTACAATGAGTACATTTACGTGCAATTGAGTACAATGAGTACATTTACGTGCAATTGAGTACAATGAGTACATTTACGTGCAATTGAGTACAATGAGTACATTTACGTGCAATTGAGTACAATGAGTACATTTACGTGCAATTGAGTACAATGAGTACATTTACGTGCAATTGAGTACAATGAGTACATTTACGTGCAATTGAGTACAATGAGTACATTTACGTGCAATTGAGTACAATGAGTACATTTACGTGCAATTGAGTACAATGAGTACATTTACGTGCAATTGAGTACAATGAGTACATTTACGTGCAATTGAGTACAATGAGTACATTTACGTGCAATTGAGTACAATGAGTACATTTACGTGCAATTGAGTACAATGAGTACATTTACGTGCAATTGAGTACAATGAGTACATTTACGTGCAATTGAGTACAATGAGTACATTTACGTGCAATTGAGTACAATGAGTACATTTACGTGCAATTGAGTACAATGAGTACATTTACGTGCAATTGAGTACAATGAGTACATTTACGTGCAATTGAGTACAATGAGTACATTTACGTGCAATTGAGTACAATGAGTACATTTACGTGCAATTGAGTACAATGAGTACATTTACGTGCAATTGAGTACAATGAGTACATTTACGTGCAATTGAGTACAATGAGTACATTTACGTGCAATTGAGTACAATGAGTACATTTACGTGCAATTGAGTACAATGAGTACATTTACGTGCAATTGAGTACAATGAGTACATTTACGTGCAATTGAGTACAATGAGTACATTTACGTGCAATTGAGTACAATGAGTACATTTACGTGCAATTGAGTACAATGAGTACATTTACGTGCAATTGAGTACAATGAGTACATTTACGTGCAATTGAGTACAATGAGTACATTTACGTGCAATTGAGTACAATGAGTACATTTACGTGCAATTGAGTACAATGAGTACATTTACGTGCAATTGAGTACAATGAGTACATTTACGTGCAATTGAGTACAATGAGTACATTTACGTGCAATTGAGTACAATGAGTACATTTACGTGCAATTGAGTACAATGAGTACATTTACGTGCAATTGAGTACAATGAGTACATTTACGTGCAATTGAGTACAATGAGTACATTTACGTGCAATTGAGTACAATGAGTACATTTACGTGCAATTGAGTACAATGAGTACATTTACGTGCAATTGAGTACAATGAGTACATTTACGTGCAATTGAGTACAATGAGTACATTTACGTGCAATTGAGTACAATGAGTACATTTACGTGCAATTGAGTACAATGAGTACATTTACGTGCAATTGAGTACAATGAGTACATTTACGTGCAATTGAGTACAATGAGTACATTTACGTGCAATTGAGTACAATGAGTACATTTACGTGCAATTGAGTACAATGAGTACATTTACGTGCAATTGAGTACAATGAGTACATTTACGTGCAATTGAGTACAATGAGTACATTTACGTGCAATTGAGTACAATGAGTACATTTACGTGCAATTGAGTACAATGAGTACATTTACGTGCAATTGAGTACAATGAGTACATTTACGTGCAATTGAGTACAATGAGTACATTTACGTGCAATTGAGTACAATGAGTACATTTACGTGCAATTGAGTACAATGAGTACATTTACGTGCAATTGAGTACAATGAGTACATTTACGTGCAATTGAGTACAATGAGTACATTTACGTGCAATTGAGTACAATGAGTACATTTACGTGCAATTGAGTACAATGAGTACATTTACGTGCAATTGAGTACAATGAGTACATTTACGTGCAATTGAGTACAATGAGTACATTTACGTGCAATTGAGTACAATGAGTACATTTACGTGCAATTGAGTACAATGAGTACATTTACGTGCAATTGAGTACAATGAGTACATTTACGTGCAATTGAGTACAATGAGTACATTTACGTGCAATTGAGTACAATGAGTACATTTACGTGCAATTGAGTACAATGAGTACATTTACGTGCAATTGAGTACAATGAGTACATTTACGTGCAATTGAGTACAATGAGTACATTTACGTGCAATTGAGTACAATGAGTACATTTACGTGCAATTGAGTACAATGAGTACATTTACGTGCAATTGAGTACAATGAGTACATTTACGTGCAATTGAGTACAATGAGTACATTTACGTGCAATTGAGTACAATGAGTACATTTACGTGCAATTGAGTACAATGAGTACATTTACGTGCAATTGAGTACAATGAGTACATTTACGTGCAATTGAGTACAATGAGTACATTTACGTGCAATTGAGTACAATGAGTACATTTACGTGCAATTGAGTACAATGAGTACATTTACGTGCAATTGAGTACAATGAGTACATTTACGTGCAATTGAGTACAATGAGTACATTTACGTGCAATTGAGTACAATGAGTACATTTACGTGCAATTGAGTACAATGAGTACATTTACGTGCAATTGAGTACAATGAGTACATTTACGTGCAATTGAGTACAATGAGTACATTTACGTGCAATTGAGTACAATGAGTACATTTACGTGCAATTGAGTACAATGAGTACATTTACGTGCAATTGAGTACAATGAGTACATTTACGTGCAATTGAGTACAATGAGTACATTTACGTGCAATTGAGTACAATGAGTACATTTACGTGCAATTGAGTACAATGAGTACATTTACGTGCAATTGAGTACAATGAGTACATTTACGTGCAATTGAGTACAATGAGTACATTTACGTGCAATTGAGTACAATGAGTACATTTACGTGCAATTGAGTACAATGAGTACATTTACGTGCAATTGAGTACAATGAGTACATTTACGTGCAATTGAGTACAATGAGTACATTTACGTGCAATTGAGTACAATGAGTACATTTACGTGCAATTGAGTACAATGAGTACATTTACGTGCAATTGAGTACAATGAGTACATTTACGTGCAATTGAGTACAATGAGTACATTTACGTGCAATTGAGTACAATGAGTACATTTACGTGCAATTGAGTACAATGAGTACATTTACGTGCAATTGAGTACAATGAGTACATTTACGTGCAATTGAGTACAATGAGTACATTTACGTGCAATTGAGTACAATGAGTACATTTACGTGCAATTGAGTACAATGAGTACATTTACGTGCAATTGAGTACAATGAGTACATTTACGTGCAATTGAGTACAATGAGTACATTTACGTGCAATTGAGTACAATGAGTACATTTACGTGCAATTGAGTACAATGAGTACATTTACGTGCAATTGAGTACAATGAGTACATTTACGTGCAATTGAGTACAATGAGTACATTTACGTGCAATTGAGTACAATGAGTACATTTACGTGCAATTGAGTACAATGAGTACATTTACGTGCAATTGAGTACAATGAGTACATTTACGTGCAATTGAGTACAATGAGTACATTTACGTGCAATTGAGTACAATGAGTACATTTACGTGCAATTGAGTACAATGAGTACATTTACGTGCAATTGAGTACAATGAGTACATTTACGTGCAATTGAGTACAATGAGTACATTTACGTGCAATTGAGTACAATGAGTACATTTACGTGCAATTGAGTACAATGAGTACATTTACGTGCAATTGAGTACAATGAGTACATTTACGTGCAATTGAGTACAATGAGTACATTTACGTGCAATTGAGTACAATGAGTACATTTACGTGCAATTGAGTACAATGAGTACATTTACGTGCAATTGAGTACAATGAGTACATTTACGTGCAATTGAGTACAATGAGTACATTTACGTGCAATTGAGTACAATGAGTACATTTACGTGCAATTGAGTACAATGAGTACATTTACGTGCAATTGAGTACAATGAGTACATTTACGTGCAATTGAGTACAATGAGTACATTTACGTGCAATTGAGTACAATGAGTACATTTACGTGCAATTGAGTACAATGAGTACATTTACGTGCAATTGAGTACAATGAGTACATTTACGTGCAATTGAGTACAATGAGTACATTTACGTGCAATTGAGTACAATGAGTACATTTACGTGCAATTGAGTACAATGAGTACATTTACGTGCAATTGAGTACAATGAGTACATTTACGTGCAATTGAGTACAATGAGTACATTTACGTGCAATTGAGTACAATGAGTACATTTACGTGCAATTGAGTACAATGAGTACATTTACGTGCAATTGAGTACAATGAGTACATTTACGTGCAATTGAGTACAATGAGTACATTTACGTGCAATTGAGTACAATGAGTACATTTACGTGCAATTGAGTACAATGAGTACATTTACGTGCAATTGAGTACAATGAGTACATTTACGTGCAATTGAGTACAATGAGTACATTTACGTGCAATTGAGTACAATGAGTACATTTACGTGCAATTGAGTACAATGAGTACATTTACGTGCAATTGAGTACAATGAGTACATTTACGTGCAATTGAGTACAATGAGTACATTTACGTGCAATTGAGTACAATGAGTACATTTACGTGCAATTGAGTACAATGAGTACATTTACGTGCAATTGAGTACAATGAGTACATTTACGTGCAATTGAGTACAATGAGTACATTTACGTGCAATTGAGTACAATGAGTACATTTACGTGCAATTGAGTACAATGAGTACATTTACGTGCAATTGAGTACAATGAGTACATTTACGTGCAATTGAGTACAATGAGTACATTTACGTGCAATTGAGTACAATGAGTACATTTACGTGCAATTGAGTACAATGAGTACATTTACGTGCAATTGAGTACAATGAGTACATTTACGTGCAATTGAGTACAATGAGTACATTTACGTGCAATTGAGTACAATGAGTACATTTACGTGCAATTGAGTACAATGAGTACATTTACGTGCAATTGAGTACAATGAGTACATTTACGTGCAATTGAGTACAATGAGTACATTTACGTGCAATTGAGTACAATGAGTACATTTACGTGCAATTGAGTACAATGAGTACATTTACGTGCAATTGAGTACAATGAGTACATTTACGTGCAATTGAGTACAATGAGTACATTTACGTGCAATTGAGTACAATGAGTACATTTACGTGCAATTGAGTACAATGAGTACATTTACGTGCAATTGAGTACAATGAGTACATTTACGTGCAATTGAGTACAATGAGTACATTTACGTGCAATTGAGTACAATGAGTACATTTACGTGCAATTGAGTACAATGAGTACATTTACGTGCAATTGAGTACAATGAGTACATTTACGTGCAATTGAGTACAATGAGTACATTTACGTGCAATTGAGTACAATGAGTACATTTACGTGCAATTGAGTACAATGAGTACATTTACGTGCAATTGAGTACAATGAGTACATTTACGTGCAATTGAGTACAATGAGTACATTTACGTGCAATTGAGTACAATGAGTACATTTACGTGCAATTGAGTACAATGAGTACATTTACGTGCAATTGAGTACAATGAGTACATTTACGTGCAATTGAGTACAATGAGTACATTTACGTGCAATTGAGTACAATGAGTACATTTACGTGCAATTGAGTACAATGAGTACATTTACGTGCAATTGAGTACAATGAGTACATTTACGTGCAATTGAGTACAATGAGTACATTTACGTGCAATTGAGTACAATGAGTACATTTACGTGCAATTGAGTACAATGAGTACATTTACGTGCAATTGAGTACAATGAGTACATTTACGTGCAATTGAGTACAATGAGTACATTTACGTGCAATTGAGTACAATGAGTACATTTACGTGCAATTGAGTACAATGAGTACATTTACGTGCAATTGAGTACAATGAGTACATTTACGTGCAATTGAGTACAATGAGTACATTTACGTGCAATTGAGTACAATGAGTACATTTACGTGCAATTGAGTACAATGAGTACATTTACGTGCAATTGAGTACAATGAGTACATTTACGTGCAATTGAGTACAATGAGTACATTTACGTGCAATTGAGTACAATGAGTACATTTACGTGCAATTGAGTACAATGAGTACATTTACGTGCAATTGAGTACAATGAGTACATTTACGTGCAATTGAGTACAATGAGTACATTTACGTGCAATTGAGTACAATGAGTACATTTACGTGCAATTGAGTACAATGAGTACATTTACGTGCAATTGAGTACAATGAGTACATTTACGTGCAATTGAGTACAATGAGTACATTTACGTGCAATTGAGTACAATGAGTACATTTACGTGCAATTGAGTACAATGAGTACATTTACGTGCAATTGAGTACAATGAGTACATTTACGTGCAATTGAGTACAATGAGTACATTTACGTGCAATTGAGTACAATGAGTACATTTACGTGCAATTGAGTACAATGAGTACATTTACGTGCAATTGAGTACAATGAGTACATTTACGTGCAATTGAGTACAATGAGTACATTTACGTGCAATTGAGTACAATGAGTACATTTACGTGCAATTGAGTACAATGAGTACATTTACGTGCAATTGAGTACAATGAGTACATTTACGTGCAATTGAGTACAATGAGTACATTTACGTGCAATTGAGTACAATGAGTACATTTACGTGCAATTGAGTACAATGAGTACATTTACGTGCAATTGAGTACAATGAGTACATTTACGTGCAATTGAGTACAATGAGTACATTTACGTGCAATTGAGTACAATGAGTACATTTACGTGCAATTGAGTACAATGAGTACATTTACGTGCAATTGAGTACAATGAGTACATTTACGTGCAATTGAGTACAATGAGTACATTTACGTGCAATTGAGTACAATGAGTACATTTACGTGCAATTGAGTACAATGAGTACATTTACGTGCAATTGAGTACAATGAGTACATTTACGTGCAATTGAGTACAATGAGTACATTTACGTGCAATTGAGTACAATGAGTACATTTACGTGCAATTGAGTACAATGAGTACATTTACGTGCAATTGAGTACAATGAGTACATTTACGTGCAATTGAGTACAATGAGTACATTTACGTGCAATTGAGTACAATGAGTACATTTACGTGCAATTGAGTACAATGAGTACATTTACGTGCAATTGAGTACAATGAGTACATTTACGTGCAATTGAGTACAATGAGTACATTTACGTGCAATTGAGTACAATGAGTACATTTACGTGCAATTGAGTACAATGAGTACATTTACGTGCAATTGAGTACAATGAGTACATTTACGTGCAATTGAGTACAATGAGTACATTTACGTGCAATTGAGTACAATGAGTACATTTACGTGCAATTGAGTACAATGAGTACATTTACGTGCAATTGAGTACAATGAGTACATTTACGTGCAATTGAGTACAATGAGTACATTTACGTGCAATTGAGTACAATGAGTACATTTACGTGCAATTGAGTACAATGAGTACATTTACGTGCAATTGAGTACAATGAGTACATTTACGTGCAATTGAGTACAATGAGTACATTTACGTGCAATTGAGTACAATGAGTACATTTACGTGCAATTGAGTACAATGAGTACATTTACGTGCAATTGAGTACAATGAGTACATTTACGTGCAATTGAGTACAATGAGTACATTTACGTGCAATTGAGTACAATGAGTACATTTACGTGCAATTGAGTACAATGAGTACATTTACGTGCAATTGAGTACAATGAGTACATTTACGTGCAATTGAGTACAATGAGTACATTATGTGCAATTGAGTACATTGAGTACAAGCGTGAAATTATTAGATCATGCTAATGTTAATTATGTATTGGTTGACATTGGAACGTGTTCTTTTCATCCTTTTCTACGAACTCACCAACCTAGTGTTGACGTTGTTTAGTGCACTTTTCAGGTAACCAAGAGAACCCAAGAGCTTGATGTGTTTGCTAGATGTTGGACTTGACCATGGATCCGTGATTCATTACCCGTTGATGGGACTTGCTTAGGATCATGAGCCATCTTTTGAATTGTTATTGTGTAAACTTTTGATGGTTGAATGCTCCTTATGCTTTTGTGACTTTGTAACTTAATTGTTGGGTTCCCGGAATCCTCTTATTTTCATATAGTCTCGTTCTACGATAATTCCATCTTGTGTCATGCTTTTCGGTACATTTCGAGCCTAGCTCGGGGTGTTACATGATTACTAGGTTTTTTTATTTGCTTTGCACACAAGTATCGTATTATCAGTGTCTTTATATGCAGGTAATTTGCTATAAATAATAATTCATTATGTGATAATTTAGTATAGGGTTTTTTTGAACGAAAACTGACATTTTAATAATCAAAAGGCATTCAACAAAGACAAAAATGTCAAATTGAAAAACTACATCAAATTATTAGAACATATTAGCCATAATGGCTACAACATACATAATTTACTACTATAACTATTAATCCATAAATAAAAAAAAACAATGTCATTAAGGACTTCAATTTCTGATTTTGAGTTTGTTTTAAATATGACTTTTTTCCAATGTTTTCATATGGATCACCACCAAACTAGACTTTTTTTTTTAAAGGATACCAAACTAGACCACTATATAAGTATAGATAATACATGAAACTGAATATAAATTTTGAACTTAAAATATACTAAATACAAGAGTGGTTCTATATGGATATAAAATAGATTCATGAACTCAAGTTAAAATGATTTTTTTCTTATATAAATATATGGAAAACTATGTTTGAATATTGAATCTAATTTTGAAATATTTGAAATGGATGAAAGTTTCATTATACTTTACAAAGCAAAAGAATTAACATGAAATGGATGAAATTTTCATTATACTTTACAAAGCAAAAGAATTAACAGAGAATCGAAGAAAGTCATAATTAACGCTATTAATGACCAAAAATCGAGGTGGTGATAATAAACTATTTATATAACCACACGTGTAACATTCATACATAAAAAAAAACACATTCACCATAGGGATGTGCACGGGTCGAAACCCGGCCCGAACCGGGATGACCCGCGACCCGCGAGAGCATGAAAAATGGAACCGTGACCCGACCCGTGAAGGTTCGTGTCAGTTCGGTCGGGTTGGGACCCGCGAATGCACTAAAAACGTGACCCGGCCCGTTAGGGCTTCGGGCGCGGGTTTCCGGGTCTTTTGCTCATCCCTAATTCACAATACTCAAGACCTAAAGTGTAGAAGTAGTATGCAATATGTAATATGGTTATGATCAACATATTCGGTATTCTATACGAGTGTTCCTTTGTATTCTTTTGACTCTCACCATCTCAATCTCTATATTCTTTTATATATTTCAGCTTACAATATGTGTGCGTATATTTTTGACCAAATCTTGCAAAGGGAATTGATATAGCTAGCTAAAGGTTTTTTTTTTTTTCCCTTTCTTTCTAATCTTGGATAGACAAAGTTAAACACAAATCAACAATGAAGAATTGAGAAGAAAAGGGAAGTTAGATCATGGAGAGTGTCACTATGGTCGAGCCATTGTACGATCGTGACTATGGCACCTCTGGTCAAATTAACTCAATAAGTCAAACTCTCGATTTTCAAGTCGACAACGAGTATATATATATCATAACTTTTATAGAAAAACATTTTTATTCGACTAGCTAATTACAAGTAATACAGTTATAAGAATAGTAGAACGTAATTATATAATTTTTATTAGGAAATTGTTTTGATTAATTAATAAATACAAGATAAATTTTATATAAAAAAATTCAGCAAGGACTCACGTGCTTTACATCGAATGTATGTAAAGATATAGAAGCACATCATCTACTAGTTCCCATTATAGCTCAGTGATTGAGCACCAAATTTACATGCTGGATGTATCGAGTTCGAGACATGGAAGAAAGACATTTAAGTAATTTCACAAATAAAGTCCTCCAGTGAAGCAGGTTGCCGTCTGCAAAATAGGCCCCATAGTTTTAACATCTCTAAAATGTAAGTCATGATTGTTCATACTTTTTTTTTGTTTATTTAGAGTGATAAGAAATCATTTCATAATAATAATAAACTAATAATAATAATAATAATAATAATAATAATAATAATAATAATAATAATAATAATAATAATAAACACCAGTTTATTAGAAACAAGAAGAAAAGACTATGTAATAAAAAAATCACACTGGTTATGCTAGGTTCGAACATATGTACTTAAGAATTGGAAGAAAAAAGCATTACCAATAAGCTAAAGGGTAAATTACACAAATGATACCTGAGGTTTGTTCGAAACTATACTGGTCATACCTACAATTTAAAAATTACGCGAGACATACCCATCGTTGTCAAAAACTTACATTGACCATACCTATCGCTGACGGTCGTCTATTTGGCCGTTAATTCAAGTCACGTGCCGTGCATGTGAGGTATCAAAACCGTAATTTCGTGCATACTTCAGGTATTATTCTTGTAATTCACCCTAAAAATAATTATTAACAATTTAAAATTTTATTTATACTTGAGTTATTAAGTTGGATAGATATGAAATTTATTATGAGAAAATAGTTTTCTTTTTTTCAATGAAAATTATATCAAGAAAAATGGTTGATACAAGAATGCATTTATAATAATATCTATTATTATTATTTTGTTATATGTGTATAGTGAATTAAACAAGGATTAGAACCATGAAAACCACTATAATTTTTACTTTAATTATTATTTAATTATTATTTATTTTATTTATTTAATAATTTATTCTTGTTAATAGAAACCTATTTAAAAAAAATACAAAAAAATAATTAAAAAAACAATATAATTTTTTCGTATGGTTTGATGACATCCCCCTCAGATTAGAGGGGTAAAGCAAAGTCGAAGACTCGTCACGGTTTTAGAATATAATTTCACCTTAGATTAGCAATCTGTAGCATTTTGGATTTGAAGTTTCAGGGTTAGTCGTTAGTCTGAGCTTAGAATTTCTAAGCCTTAACCTGTATCATTTGATCACGTTTTTTCATAAATTTTTTATTTTTTTATTTTGAAATAGGTTTTTTTTTAAAAATAAATATATATATGTGAATTTTAATATAGAATATCTACCCATTTTAATAAATGAAATATAACTATAAATATCTTTAAAAAAATTATTAGGGTAAATTACACGGATGATACCTGAAGTTTACACGAAATTACGGTTTTGATACCTCACATGCACGGCACGTGACTTGACTTAACGGCCAAATAGACGACCGTTAGCGATAGGTATGGTCAGTGTAAGTTTTTGACAACGATGGGTATGTCTCACGTAATTTTTAAATTATAGGTATGACCAGTGTAGTTTCGAACAAACCTCAGGTATCATTTGTGTAATTTACCCTAAGCTAAATATAACATTTTGTAATATCCTTTTCTGTTTATTCATGTATATGGTTGAACTAGCAAAATATTGGGCCTTAATAAAACATTGGGTCATGCTCGTTTTGCGCGGGTTGCACATACCCAAATCCGACCCTGCTTCAGTGAAGCAGATTTGAGTATATAATTATATGATCCACATTTTTTTTATATAAAAAAAAGAAGCACATCATCTAACTTCCTTTTCTTTTCGACTCTTTGATCGTTTTTTATCAATAAACCGTTAAACATTCAACAAGCGACCAATTAGCTAAAAGTTGATAATGTGTGTTAAGATTAAGCATTGATCAATTAAAAAAAGAACGTACTTCCATATTATTATGTATATTTAATTTATAATATCTAATAAAGCAAACCTCTTTTTTTCCTTATTAAACTTTAAGCCTTTGATATGACTAAAATACTCTTACATAAAAATCTTCACACATCTCATATCCCACCAGCCCTCTATAGAATCATACATTTTTCATTAACTAAACCACCATTTTACATCAACTACCTTTACATTAATAATCACACCGTTAACGCCACCATCACCCGTCGCCGTCCCTCCGCCGCATTGCTCGGGTACCACTCTCGTATTCATAAATACCTTCTGTAGTCCTATGGTTGTTTAGGCACACACTCATTCATAAAATCTTAGTTCGGAGATCCCCTCAAGTTACTTCTAACTTAAGGAGTCAAGTTAGAAGTATCTTGGCCCTTAGATAAAAATCAAGGGCTAAGATTCATGAAAATCAAGGGCTAAGATTTAAATGGCCCTTGATTTTCATTCAAGGGTCAAGATTTTCCCAACTTGAGTCAAGTTGGGGAATCAATTTGAGGGAATCATCACCCGAAATTATATACCTTCTCATATAATTTTTTTTCCCATATAGTGAAATCTTCTGTTGTGTCAATGCTTTTTTCCCATAAAAGTTTTCCATGTAAAATCTTGGCGTTTTTTGTGTGTTTGATTATTATTTAAGTACTTCGATTTGATCGTATATTATTGTTTGTCGACTTCTCTAACATCTTTTTATATACCTTCTCATATATTTTTTTTTCCCATATAGTGAAATCTTCTGTTGTGTCAATTTTTTTTTCCCATATAGTGAAATCTTCTGTTGTGTCAATGCTTTTTTCCCATAAAAGTTTTCCATGTAAAATCTTGGCGTTTTTTGTGTGTTTGATTATTATTTAAGTACTTCGATTTGATCGTATATTATTGTTTGTCGACTTCTCTAACATCTCAACACATATGAAGGCTCATCACATCACATCCCATCATATCATATTTCTGATTTCAATTTTGATTATAAATATCAATTATATGCAAAACATTTTAATGAAAGAGCATGCATATTGATTTATATATAAGATGTTTATAATTGCAGGTCATTTAAACATCAATAATACATATTGCTATCTTAATATTCACAAAAAACATTTTCAAAAAGAGCAACCTAATTTCTTTAATTGTCTCGAGTCCTGAAAAATATTTTTTAAAAAGGTTTTAACCTACATAAAAAATTTATAACTAGCATATCAACAACATGAATTTTATGATAAAAATACAACTAATTTATGTATATAGTGCTATCATTTTTTATTAAAAAAAAGGTATTAATTATTGTAAAAGAGTATGTAAAAGAGTAAAAGGGCACCTACCATGCTGAAATTATTGACCCATAAACAAGAAAGATCCAAACGAAAATATATGCAAGAAAAAATGATGAGTTATTTTGTCATACGTGAAAACTTTTTGCACGAGTGCATGCTACGCGCCAAGAGGTGAAAGTAGGAAATAGATTGAAAACCGAAATTGAAGGTATAGCGATGTTTTGGAAGCTTTAGTTAAGCACGCCAGTCAGCATTCTTGAACTCAAAGTGGAAACGGGATTTCATTTTCTTCAACTTATATGCATTAAAAAAGGTTATTTGGATTCTGTTTTTCTATTAGATATATGTTCCAGAAGTGTATATTTAGATACGGACAAATGACCATTGAGTGTCAAATACTAGACACATTTTCACAATCTAACAAAAAAATCTGTCTCTGGATTTTAGATATAGGTTGGACTTGTCATAGTCGCAATGTTATGTGGTCAGACTGTTATACAATTTTGAACAAACGTCTGGTAATCTTAGGCGCAATGGTAAAAGCTGTATTGTAACCATATATGTGATCTTGTTGAATAAATGAAAAAAATTATCAACTTACGTTAGTTTCTTTTTTTTTTTATCTTTTTTTTGTCACCTTAAATTGATATATCTATACATGCATGTATATATCTATGTTTGTCATAATGAACTAGAAAAATCTACAAATCAGTGGTATATGTATACCTCGGAGGAATTTACACACAAAAAAAAAAAAAAGAGCTAAAGCATGCGGTATGATGCAAGGGAAGGATGGCTTAGGTAAAGGGCATGCGCATGTTGGTCACTAGGTGAAATAAGTTGAATTGGGTAGAGCTTGGTTTACAAATTCAACCAAGTCAATCAACTCTTATTACAAATTTATCTAATATTTAGTGGAGATTTAGAGGAAAAAGAAATAAGAGTGTCTCTTTTGCTTTTGATCACTTTCAAAATCTAGTAATTTTCCAGTTGATCTAGAGGAAACTTTACAATACTACACGAAGCACCTCTATTTCTCTTAATAGCTAGAAAGCCAATGTATCCCAGAAGGTTCAAGAGTAAAGAGTAATAAAACCCCTATAATTGCACCGTTTCATTAGCTATTTTTTTATAAAAAAATTACAATTTACAAAACATAATCTGTATTCGAATATACTAAAAGGATTTACTACCTACACAACTCTTCCCAAAAGTATAACAATATATTGTAATAACATGCCCTTGGAGTTTGAGAGGGAGAATGACGTACAGAATTTGAGACTGGATTAAAAATCAGTGATGAAGAGTAGTATCTAAATGTATATATATATATTTTTTTGAAAGGTGTGGATCATTTGCTCGCGCTAGAGAGCCCTTCACCCGCAATACCTAGTAGGAGGAGAAACTCCCAACTAAACCGCCCGAAGGCACGACATTTAATTAGGATAAAACTCTGCCCCCTCTGCAGGACTCAAACCTGCTTCACTGTGGGACTTTATTGTGAAATTCATTCAAATGTCCTTCCTATGTCTCGAACTCGAGACCTCCAGCATGTAAAACTGGTGCTAACTACTGAGCTATAATGGGAAGTACGGTATCTAAATGTATATAATAAAATATCTAAAATCTAAAGTATCATTTCATTAGCTTTGCTCAAATAGTACTGCAATTACATAATAGAATAATGTACTATTTTATCTAAAATCTTGTTATATGTCATCTCCTCTCTCCTTTCTCATCAGGTGTTCGTCCCTCGGAACCACATTAAATAGCACTTAAATCAGATAAACTACAGCAGAGATTGGACAAGAAACTCTCAGAAGGATATCGAATGGAAAAAGGGAAGAAATCTTGTTTCAGTATGGATGTTTTGTTCAACAGATCTTAAAGAACCAATTTAGAAGTTTTTTTTTTTTTGAAAGATATTACATCCTTAAGCAGAACTAACTATTCCAAATGTACTTTGTAATTGATATGTACTTCAATTGGCACATTGTAGTCTGCTGCAATAAAAAGAAAATAAAAATACATATAACATTAATTTTACGATGATACCTAAGGCCTAGGCAAACTGTGCACGCTAAGAGCCAGCAGAAATTTTGTGTTAAAAATGGACGCCGGGGCACAGACTCCCAAATAGGGGAGGCCAACAAATGTCAAGACTTAAAGGCATCTAGCAGGTTTCACATTCCTTTATATGTTGGGTTCATGTTACATTCGTACAATAAATGAAACATAAAGACAGTAAGAAAAAGGGATCTACGAGGTTTAAGAGATTCAAGAATTAGAAGCAACTACAGGAACGTCATCAAGAATAAAGGGGCCAAGTTTACCAGCCCTAAAGAGTGTAAGAAGTTTCTTAGATACCATCATACGAGCCTCATTTGCTTTATTCGAGATTTTAAATGCCTTCTGCAATGCTTCAAACTGTTGTTCAATTAAGACCTCCAACTCATTCTCATCCTCCAAATCACCTTTAAATTCCGATAAAGTGGAATATAAAGCTGATTGTACCTCTTTGGCAACACCCTGCTTGAACAAATACAATATTTCAAACAGGTAAAGCAATAAAAATACAGGAATCCAAGGTATGTAAGTGAAGCTGGCAAAATGGGTTGGTCAGTTAGCTTGGGTAATGAGTCATAATTAGTTGGGGTAAAAAGCTAGTAATTTCATTACAGGTCGAAACAGCTTGGGTGGCAGTTGGTTCGGTGGAGAACCATTTTTATCCAATTTCGCTAAACACAGGTCAAATATGATTACATGAATTATCTTCTTTCAAACAAATAGTATAAATCTTCAAGTTACATAATTTAAGATTTAATGCATCAAATATACAATTTAAGCAACTTTTCACACATTTGACCCATTTCCAATTTGGCTAACTTATTTTACATGTTAAACCCTTTAGAAAGAAAGTAAAGCACATATTTACCCATCATAAATAAATTGGTCAAAAGTAACACTTTTATTGTATGACCCTTAAGCAACCAAGATCATGATGTTTGACTTCTTTTAACATAAAAAGAGTTTGAGCATCAATAGTTCAATTTTAATGAGAGTCAGTTTGGATAAGAGAAGTTTGAATGCTACAAGGGAACTCACAGGCGGCATAACTAGTTGCTAATTGTTCATAATCTAACTGTACAAAACATCATTTGAGATTCAAAGCTAGTATGTTTGAACATAAAAGTGAAATCGCTTATCTTTGTTGAAGAGAATAGGATCCATAACAAATATTGTAAATAAAGTTACTGTGTTTGATCTTAAAAGTCAAATTGAAACCTTTTCTAGATGCAAGTAACAATCAGCAGGTCTAGTTAACTGTTAACTTTCTTGTTTTTATAGAAATGACCAATATACAACTTGAAGAAGTTACCTCGACATACTGAATATTAGAAGAGACAGGGAGGGATCGTCTTTTTGGCAGAAGATTCTTAACATTATAGTCGGGTTTATCATCAGTTTCACTCTGCAGCCCTTTCAGAGTGCTATTATGCACATTCCTCCAGTGCAGCGGAGTTTTTCGTGTATTCAGAACAGCAAGCAAATACTGAGCAATACGTTCTTCACCCACAACCGAATCTTTCACAGATCCTGCATAACATCATAACCACGCAACAAGTAGTTAGCATCATTTAGAGCTCAAGATTATTAAGCTAGGACATCACTATTGACGATTTATTGCAGGAGAATTTCATAGTAGCTTAATTAATAGCAGTTTCAAACCTGCCAAAGCCAACTTTAATCCCGTTTCAATGTCTGAAATGGTTGGGACAAGTACTCCTGGGGTATCCAATACATATATGCTAGGCCGTTGTGCAATCTGCATGTGATTAAGAACAAGGTTAAAAAACATGTGTATATGACATTCTCTATTTAGTGGCTTTGTTAAATAGTTAAGAGATACACCCATTTATATTTTAACATGTACCTATATCAGTCAGCTTATCTGTATTCCATCTTAAATCTTACGATTTAGGACAGCCATACGCATAACTTTTTAGAAGTAAACAACGAGACTATATTCATATATTATCCGGTCTTAAATGTTAGATGAAAACTTGACCTTGAATCCAGCAATATCCTGTGTTACGCCAGGCAATGGTCCTACTTTTGCTCGCTTCTTCCTCTCCTGTTCTAAGAAAATACTAAATATTATTGCCAGACATGACATCTTTACTGATTATCAGCAACTGGCACTTCTTTCGGGGGTGAGGAATAAGGAGTAATCCCACAAGATAAAATAGATAAACAGATTACCAGGAAAACGTGATGATGCAATCTGATGAATGCAGTTGATCAAAGCGGATTTCCCAACGTTCGGAACACCTATCACCATGACAAGGAGAGTAGGTTCTTTCGCGATCTTTTCCTTTAACTTCAGCTCAACAAGTTCTAGAAGCTATATTTAATTTGAACACAAGTTAGACCACCATAAAACAGGCATTAAACTGAATTTTGACAAGTGGAAAATTCCTTCAATAATGGGAACTATCTTTTTGTACCATTCATTAATATAACATACTGCAATCAGGTATTTGTCGTCCTTTTTAATTAACAGACAGTTACTGACCGATGTATCATAATGGAATGTACTCCAGCTAAATTTTATACGCAAAGATCATATGTACTAGACACTTTCTGAGCCCACCCGTTTACAAAGGGTTGAAATAGTCAAACAGCTAAAAGAATAACCAAATCACAAACTTTGAAAAAGTTTGCAGGAGTAAAGGAAAAGCTTTAACAAGTTTAATAACAATTTCGATCCATTACTATTTGTCAGGCACTCATGCTTGATTAAAACGATGGAAAAAGGTTAAAAAGAACGGTCGTATTGCTGAATTTAATAGAGAGAATACAGCAAACCTTTTGAACTGAGCTCCGGCTATGTGCATTGATGGGTAGACAATCTTGCTTACAGGAACTGAAGTAATCAATCCATTTCTGACAAGAAACCAAACAAGATGTTATTCCTGCTTGACAAAACTGTATACTCTGTACTTCAATTTCGAATGTAAGACATACTGGGTCATTTTAAAGTTTTGAAACAAATCTTTTTCCAGAAACAATCGCCAACGACATTTAACTTCACCACCAAAGCTAACATCAAGAAATAGTTACCGACTAATGTCTACATCAACGGGTAGAAAGGCTGTTTCCGGATGACTAACTAATGTCTAATATGTGAATAACCCCAACTTTATCATATGTAGTTTTGACCAAAAGGTCCAAATGTAACCGTCAATGCCTCAAGTTCGTCAATTACAAGGTTTTTCAAACAAATATATTGGTCGGTAGCTTAATATTTGTAACTTATGCAAAAGTTAGACAAATGTAAAACAAGCAATAACAAGAAAAACACGAAAATAAGCAATCCGTTGTCTAATAGCAAATTAGGTCAGCAATCTTTTTGGTACTATTCCTAAGTGAAGCCTCACACATCCAGACATACAAAACAAGCATATATAGATATATGATATGATATATACGTACATGCATAATGTTGGGGTTAGCTAAATCCTTCTTATTAAGCGCAATCACACGCCTTTTATCCGATAACCGCGGTTGAAGGTCTTGATTCGCAGACGACAACGGAATCTGTTTCACAACATTTCACAAATACAATAAAAAAAACACACACACACACAAACTCGAAAATCAAAAAACCAAATTCTTTAACAATAATAACAATAACAAAACAAAAAAATGAGGGGGGTTTTGGAAATGTTATTACATACGCGAGAATCACGGACTTCAATGACAAGATCAGCGAGTTTGAGACGAGAATTGATGGCGCGTGTAGCGGCGGCCATGTGTCCCGGAAACCAATTGATTTTGCCACCGCCGGTGTTTAAATTCATTTCTCCGACGAAACCTTTTTTTACAATTTTTTTTACTCCATCTCCGACTACACCCATTTTTGTTAGTTTGTTGTTGCTTAAACCCTGTTTCAGGGTTTTTGTGAATGTTACTTGGGTCCGAATATGGATGAATGGCAATCGGGTTCAAACAAAGTAGTAAATCGGGTTGAATTTAATGGGTAGCGATTTAGTCTGAAACGGGTTACGTTCCTTTTATAGGAAAATGATATATGATTTTAACATATCTAACTTAGATGTTCACTCACATACTTACTCACATCAATTTTGTGGTTTACGAGAGGAACATCATTTAACTTATATCATGTTAACATCATCTTTCTTTTATTGGGCCAAATAGTAAAAAAAATATTATTGCAATACCTTGGGCATAGTTATCGACTCGGTATTTTTGACTCGACTCGAAATCTAATTTTTCGACTCGTGACTCGACACGTAAGAGTCATGATATTTGATAATATATAATTTTATAATTATATGTGAGTTTTTATTGTAGAAATATAGTATTGTATTGATATATTAAGCTAAAACTAGTAAACATTATTAAATAAAATCAAATTTAAAAGCATATAAAAAAGATTAAACAAAAATTAAAAATTATTTTGTGACTCGTGACTCGACTCGTGACTCGGATCATGACTCGTAGCGACTCGCACAACAAAAAACGAGTTATGTTACGAGTCTGGAGCAAAGCCGAGTCCTCCACCGAGTCGCCTCGTTTTCACTTGATTTTGACTCGACTCGTACGAGTCGACTCGTGACTCGTACGAGTTTGACAACTATGACCTTGGGTACATTTTTTTCCATGAGGTTTTGGTTGAAGTAAAGCAAACATAAAATGAAGGAAAATGATTAATGTGTCTAAAAGGTAGGCCTAAAAGTATGCCTAATGAGGATGGATTGACACATGGCAAATTCAATGGTAAAGATTATGAAAGAGAAGATGTGGAATCCATGTGTCAAAACTTGAATGCATTAGACATACTTTTAGGCACATTATTAGGCATATTTATCATTATCCATAATTTTATTCAATAAATATGTTTACATCATAATCCAATAGTAAAAAACTTTATGCTATTTATTTTTTTTCTTTTATTTGAACAACATATTATTCTATTTTTATTTTTACATTATTCAATATATGAGATCTAACTTAAAAATCTTGAAAACTCTTTATTAATCCACCTCAAAGTATATAAATAGCGAGAGACTTGTTTTTTTTTTGTTCCAAAGATATTGACCCAAAATATTTGATGTATCCATAGGCCTTTTCAGCCAAAATTTCAAACGCGAGATCATTTAAAGTTGAAAACAACTTTACTAATAAAATTAGAAAGATCTTTGACCTTTTGAATTAAAATTAAGGGTCACGATTTAAAAATGATTTTTAGATATTGGTCATTGATTTAAATTCATTAGTCATAATTTTTAGCTTTGCTAGTAAAGTTGTCTATAACTTTAGAGGATCTCAATCCAATTTCAACTAGATGACTTGGGAAAACTATTGGAAAATTTGTACATCTAATAGACTAATACTGTCAGCTACTGGGCCAAAATAAAACCATAAGTTGCTAATTCTGAGTTCCGAGCAACTTTAAAAGTTGTCTCGAATTGAAGGTCGACCCGCTTAAAAAATAGTTTAATGTTTGGCCGATCTACACGGCTGCACCGGAACAAGAAGTATTGGGCTTTACATTTTTCTATAGAGAAAATAACTTAGTGACCAAAAATGATTAATCCTTCTAAATATTAGCCTAAACATCCTCCTAAAACTATATAAATGTGACATGTGGATTCCACTTGACATGTCCCAAAGTGTATCAATATACCAAAGTATAATGTACACAAAGTAGTTGTAGAGGGGGGTGAATACAACTTAATTCGATCTTTACCAACTTTTAAGAAACATGATTTATAGATTCATATTATATATTAAGCAAGTAAAGAACATGAATCAATAAAACAGTAAAGCTAAGTAAATAAAGAAACTCTTCAACACAGATTGTAATTTTTCAATGTAACTCTTTATTAAGAATATATCTATACAAAGAATTACATGGTTGTTGCGGAACAAGATAGCCTACACATATCTAAACAACCAGCTGAAATGACAAATTACAATCAATAAGTTTCTACTTTAAAGAATCAGCCAAAGTTGATTTTCTACAGACTAAGTTGTGTGTAAGAACAAAGAAACTTGTGTGAAGATTTGGTTCTCAGGAATGTCAAACCTATGCTGTCAAGGAATGAGGCTTTTATAGGCGAATGTCTCTCTTCTCTTGGTGTCCAATTCAACCACGTATTCATCTTCTATTAGATCATGCCCATTCATAATACTTGTGCCAAGTACTGTCACACTTCATTTATCAGCCAATAAGAGTATGGACACGCATATGTAATCCAAACCACCAACCTGGATCCTAGGAACGTGCCTAGTCACATCAGTCATCCTTATCTTCATTTCAGGTTGGATCTTCACTTGATTGTCAGACACAGATTGAGCCATTTGTCAAATCTCAATTTGCCTAAGTGCTTCCAAGCTGACTTGTAATCCCAAGATGACTTCCACTATCAGCTTGGTCTTCTATCTTCAATCCCCGTCTTCGACTTGGACTGAATGATATATACATTGTGGATACAGCTTGAAGAACACTTGCTTCCATAAGATAAACATTACAATACATGTAGTATGATCTCGGTCAGAATCAGATCGTAAGCTGTGTCAGCTTAGTCTGACTCAGATCAGATTACAAGAACCAAAAGATTACAAGTGTTTGACCATCAGATTTGTCATCACCAAATTTACAATACATTAGGACTCAACACCACTAATTCTCTTTTCTAATTTCACCCCCTGATTTTCCACATGTCACCATCTCAAGAATTAGGATGATTTTTAGGCTAATAACTTAGGAGGATTGATCATTATCATTAATATATATGAGTTTAACCAAGTTTTTTGTGTTTGCAAAAATACCTAAGAACTTACGAATCAATTTCGAACTAAATTCGGAATATTTTTTTTATAAATAACTTTCTTAAGCAAATCTAAACTTATATAATTTCTATTAGAAGATATAAAATTGCACATCATGTTTCTTGTAATAATTCAATGATATACTTTATAAAAAATGATATATCAACTTAAAAATTGGTATAAAAATCATCTTAAACCATAAAATGATGACATGTGTATATTATTTTATACCTTGATTTTTACAGATATGTAGTTATGAGCACTTTTAGGTTATTTATTTAAGAAAATTAATAATTTTTCATATTTTATCATATTCTATCCACCTGAAAAATATGGCTACAAATTAAACCGATAGCTTTTGGCGATACCTCTATTACCCAATGCTAGGGGTGTAAGAAATGAACTGGAAAAACCGAAAAACCGGTCCGAACCGCGTGATCTGAAACCGAAACCAGAAAAAACCGAAAAACAAAAAACCGATGTGTAACGGTTCGGTTACGGTTTTCAATATTCATTACCCGCGGTTAACCGAACCGAACCGAATTTTGATATATACCTACATATAATCATATATATGTATATTTACACATATATGTATTACATTAATACATCATTTACATATCTATTTAGCTAATTTTTTGTATTTGTTGTCTAAAATATTAACAATTTTACTAACTTTCTTTCACAATCTATGATTAATTTTGGATATTCTAAGTAATTTTCTTATATATATATACTCTTTTTAAGAAAAGTTGTTAACTTTGTTTAAAATATTTATCAAAAATATTAGTAATATCATATAGAAGACATTTTAAGTAATAAATCATGATACTCTTAAATAGAAACTTGCATTGCATAAATATAACGTTAGAAAAAAGATTCAAAATTAGATGTAATGTATAACAAAATATTAATGTAGTTAAATAACTATTATACATAGAAAAATTAAGTAATACAATGTAAATTGACTATTATAATTGAAAACTTAAACTTTATATTAACATAACTTTAATAAATGGTTAACCAAAAATAAAACCGAAATTAACCGACTTTTTCGGGTAACCGATTTGCGGGTAACCGAAATTAATGGTTCAAAATTTCTAACTAACCGAACCGAACCGAAACCCGAAAAATGGTTCGAAATTTCTAGCCAACCGAACCGAACCGTTTACAGCCCTACGCAATGCCATTAACTTACTATTTATAATGTTGTATATTTAATGGTAGAGCTTTATAAAGTGATGTATATATTAACCATTCGTGTCAATGCTTAGGAATGAGAACAATGTGAAAAATGATCCCAATAAACTCCACTCCAAAAATTCTTTTCTCTCTCTCGATGGCGAATTGGCACGAAAGTTAGTTACTTTTGTAACCGCTTTCGCCATTGATAAATCCTTCAATTCCACCTCAAATCACCATCATTTTTCTTCATTCTTTTTATATTTCCACTCTATTTTACCGTCCGCACATCACTATCAGAGTAATTTTCAAGTTTTTTTACGTAATAAAAACCCTAGAATTTGGAATTTTTTTCTAAAAATGGCGAAAAGAAGATCATCTTCTAGAAATACCAACTCCACTGAATTTAGGTGATTATGTGCTGAATAATAAGAAGGTAAGCCAGAATAAAGGTGAAAATGATGTGAATAGTAATGATGGAGATGCTGACGTCAGCAAAAGGCAGGGGAAGAAGGATACTGAGTTTTTTTTAATGGAAGTGAAGGTTCTAATCTTGGTCAGAATGAGGATGTTGGAAGCCTAAACTGTTCCAGTGAAGAATTTAGAAGTGATGAGGGAAAAGAGAAAACTGTGAAGGAAATGGAGACAGGAGGTATGCAAGGTGCAAATATGGAGAGCAATACAGGTGCTAATTCTGTTCCTATTTGTAATAATATTGCTGATAATAGTGTTAATATTGAAAAAACTGGAAATGATAATATGTCATATGCTAAGATTGTGAATAAGAATAACAAAGAAGTAGGAAAAGATATGTTCTTTGTACCTACTGCTATGAATGATCAAGGAGAAGAGGTTGTTATATTTGAGGAAGAATTAGTGCGTGAAGGAAGTAAGAAATGGCAATTTACTGCTTGTGGATTTTTTGTGGGCTGTAAGATGTCTTTGAATGAATTAAGGTACAATGTGAGAAGGATGTGGGGAAAATTTGGTTTAGGAGAAATTATGAAAGATAATAATGACATATGTTACTTCAAGTTTAGGAATATGGAAGGGATGAATACTGTGATTGAACAAAGCCCTTGGATGGTGAATGGTAAACCTTTGGTGGTGCATGAATGGAATCCTGAAGTTAATGTTGAGAAAACTGGACCTAGTAAGATTCCTATATGGATTAAGATAGTGAATGTGCCATTAGAAGCATGGACTGTAAGAGGCATTAGTACTTTGGCTAGTAGATTGGGTACACCTTTGAAAATGGATAGTATGACTGCTGCTATGTGTCAACATGGTTCTGGTAGGCTTGGGTATGCTAGGGTTCTGGTGGAAATTGATGCTAGTAAGAGTTTGCAAGACAAAATTGAGATAGTATATAAGGATGATTTGATGAATACCAAAAGAACTAAAATTGTGGATGTAGAGTATACCTGGAAACCAATGATGTGTAGTCACTACAAAGTATTTGGGCATTCTAATGAGGCATGTAAGGAAAAGGTTAGTCTTAAGGAGAAAGGTAGTGAGTTTGTTACTAAGGATAATGAGATGCAGAATGATGATTTTAAATGGGTAAGGGGTAGAAGATATAAGCAAATGAAACAAGGAATGAATGATGCATATAGAAAGACTCAAGATGTCCCTAAACAGAAGGTATGGAAAAGCAAAGGTCAGGAGGGAGGTCAGAATAGTGAGGGTAGTAAAAAGAAAGAGAATAGAGGAGAAAATACTAATAAATATGCAGTTTTAGAAGAGGATAATGGAATGGATGAGCATAGTTCTGAAGTGGAATATGGGGAAAAATTGATTGTTGACAAGTATATTTTGAGGAAACAACAACCATCTATAGAAGTAACTAAGGACTGGTCTAATAAAATGATAAATTACTTCAAGAATAGATGGGAGAATGGACACATGGAAGGTGTCAGCTGTGAAGAAGAGGATTTTATTGTTGATGAGAATGAAACAACCATTAATTTGGTTGCTGATGAAATAATAGGTAGTGATACTCAAGTATTTAATTGAGTATTGCTAGTTTGGAATTGTTTTAGTGGAGTTGAAAATTGCAAGCTGGAATATTAGAGGAATGAATACTGAATTCAAACAGAATGAAGTGGTTAATTTTATTAAGAATGAGAGGCTGCAGGTTTGTGCAGTGCTTGAAACACATTTGAAAGTGAATGCAGTGAACAAAGTTGGTAATAAAATCTTTAATAATTGGGAATGGAGCTCTAACAGTCAGCATAGTCCTACATGTTGTAGAATAATGCTTGGATGGAACCCTAATATGGTGAAAATAATGGTGATTGATATGACCAAACAAGCAATGCTATGTAGTATTGAGGTAGTTAGTAGCAAAATCAAAGTGTATTGCAGTATTATATATGCAAGTAATAATGGAGTAGAGAGAAGAGAACTATGGAAGGAACTTGGTAAGCAAAAGGTTTTTGTTGATAAGTGTCCATGGATTTTGATGGGGGATTTTAATGTTACCCTTGGCATTGAGGAGCATTCATCTGGAGGTTCTGCTGCGACAAATGAAATGAATGAGTTCAGGGATGCTGTTAATCTGCTAGAGATTGATGACATTGGGAGTAATGGATTTTATTTTACATGGACTAAATCTTTAAAGAGCAAACAGTGTAATATCTTAAAGAAGCTGGACAGAATCATGGTTAATGAAGAATTTTTAAGGAGATTTCAGAAGGCTCATGGGGTATTTTTACCATATATTATCTCTGATCATAGCCCTGCTATATTGAATATTAAAGATGTGATTTTTAGGAAAACAAGATCTTTCAGATTTTCAAATTTCATCACAGAGAAAGATGAATTTCTGGATGTGGTTAAAAAAGAGTGGGATGATAAGATTTATGGCTGTTATATGTATAGATTAGTGCAGAATCTGAAGAAACTCAAAAAGCCTCTTAATAAAGTTAGTTGGAGTAAGGGGAATGTATTTGAGAAAGCTAGAGTTTTGAAGGACAAGTTAAGAAAGGACCAAGAAGCTTGTGACAAGGATCCTCATAATGTTGATCTTAGAAAACAAACAGTTAACTCTTTGAATGAATATGTTAATGCTGCAAATGAGGAAAATAAGTTGTTACAGCAAAAAGTGAAGGTGAAATGGCTAAAAGAAGGAGATAGGAATACTTCTTACTTTCATAGCATGCTGAAAGCCAGAAGAAATAAGAATAAAGTGGAATCTATTTGTGATGAAGATGGTAATAGATATGAAGGAAATGAGGTGGCACCACAGTTTGTGAATCATTTTAATAAGTTTCTTGGGAAAACTGATGATGTTGAGCCATTAATGGAGGGAATCTTCAAAAATGTTCTGAATGAGGAGGATGCAAGAGGAATGACCAGAGATGTGACTGATATTGAAATAAAAGAAGCCATCTTTGACATAGATAGTAATAAAGCTGCTGGACCAGATGGTTATACTTCAGGATTTTTCAAAAAGGCTTGGGATATGATTGGAAGAGATGTATGTCTTGCTGTTAAGGAATTTTTCAGAAAAGGAAAGCTGCTTGGTGAGATAAATGCTACCCTTATTGCTTTAATTCCTAAGATAGCTACTCCTAATAAGGTGTCAGACTTTAGACCTATTGCTTGTTGCAATGTGATTTACAAGTGCATTAGTAAAATTCTCACTAAGAGAATTCAGGAGGGTCTTGTAAAGATAGTTCATATTAATCAGAGTGCCTTTATTCCTGGGAGACACATTCAAGATAATATTTTAATTGCTCAAGAGCTTTTAAGGGGATATAATAGGAAAAATGGTCCCAAAAGGTGTGCTATGCAAATAGACATACAAAAGGCATATGATACTGTGAGCTGGAGTTTTCTGGAAAATATTTTAAAGAGTTTTGGGTTTGATAAGAAAATGGTGGGTTGGATTATGGCTTGTGTTACATCTACTAAGTTTTCTATATGTTTAAATGGGGAAATACATGGATATTTTAAAGGTGGAAGAGGATTACGGCAGAGGGATCCTATATCTCCATATTTGTTTACCTTGGTTATGGAAGTTTTCAATCTCATTATGTGCAAGAACATTGAGGATTCCAGTGAATATGAGTATCACTTTGGTTGCAAGGAACTCAAATTATCTCATACGTGCTTTGTTGATGACCTTTTAGTTGTATGCAAAGGCAATGTTGGATCTGCCAAAGTGGTTAAGAAGTCTTTGGATGAGTTCTCAAATGTATCTGGTCTAATTCCTAATTTAGGAAAAAGTATCATTTTCTTTGGAAGTATACCAGAAAGAGAGAAGCAGGATATGATTCAAATATTACCTTTCAAGTGTGGTAAGCTACCAGTTAGATATCTAGGAGTGCCATTATTAGCAAAGAAACTGGGAATAGCTGACTGTAAGGTGTTGATTGACAAGGTTAGAAGCAAAATAGAGTGTTGGAGAAATAAAACTTTATCATATGCTGGGAGGATTCAGTTAATTGCTTCAGTACTGGCCTCAATGCAAAATTATTGGGCTTCAATGTATATGCTTCCTAAATCTGTGATAAAGGACATTGAAAAGCTATATAAAAGCTTTCTTTGGAATTCTGGAGATTCTGCTAAGGGGAAAGCAAGAGTGGCATGGAAGGATGTGTGTAAGCCTAAAGAATAGGGAGGATTAGGGTTAAGGGATATGAAGAAATGGAATGAAGTCTTGCTAGTTAGGCAATTCTGGAAAATCTTGGAAAATAAGGAGTCCCTATGGGCTAAATGGGTAAATATAGTCAAATTAAAAGGAAAAAGTATTTGGGCTGTTGCAGTAGATAATAATGACAGTTGGGGTTGGAAAACCATGTTAGAAATTAGAGATATGATTAGAGATCATGTTAGATATGTGATTGGTAATGGAATGAGTGTCTCTCTTTGGTATGATAAATGGTGTGAGGAGGGTCCACTTTCTAATTTTATATCTAGGAGAACAATCTATGATGCTAGACTGGAGGATGAAATGAAAGTGGCTGATATATATTTTGAAGGAAGGTGGAACTTGCCAACTGAATGGAGAGAAAGATTTCCATGTCTTAGGAATATTAATATTCCTAATTGGCAGAATAACAGGGAAGATAAAGTGCAATGGATGAATAAAGAAAATCAGTTTCTGGAGATTAGTACAAAACAAGCCTGGGTGGATTTAAGGGATAATAATCCTATTGTTAATTGGAAGAATGTTATATGGTTTAATCAGATGATTCCTAGGCATGCTTTCATTTTATGGTTGTGATGTGTAATATCGAGTTTATAAATTTTTAAACAAGTAATACCAAATAACGACTACCACACACTATTGGGCAGTGACCCAATCGTATATAGTATAGTTAAGCGGTAAGACCAGGTCGAACACAAGGACTTTGAAAGCAATTGTTAAAATTAAGTAATTCAAATAAATAGGGGGTTTTGTGACCGAATTGTCACTTTGCAACAAGTAAAAGTAAATGAATTAAATCCGGTATGACCGGTGCAGGGTTCGTCTGAAGACGAAAGTAAAAATAATTTGTATGACAATAATTTAAAAGGCATCCATCTTGATTTCGCTCAACAATACGCTCAGATTGCACATAAATGAAGTTCAAATCCAAATTAAGTTGATTAAAATAACCGAGACTCAAACAAAGCACCAACCCCGTACCCGTTAAGTTAATGACATCATTTGACTCTCTTGCTTAAACTAGTTTCGTTACAAAGACCGGTACCCCAAGACATCTTTTATAACTTCCCTAATCAAACAATTGTTTTGGTTATTGAAATAACAATTATGCCTATCGATTGTACCCAACCGTTAACACATTTCCCCCTATTATTGAATGATTATCTACCGTACCCATTATAGATCCAATTATTTGTACCCAAATAATCAAAACGACATATACGCAATCAATAATTACCATTAAAGACACACACATATATCATCAATCAATCCAAGATAAATTAAAAGTGAGAAATACGCTAAGATCTCGGTATAATGTTAAATGAAATCAACATTGAATTATTAAAATTGTGCAATCCTTACATATTGTCTCACTCCATCAAGATGGATGATAAAGTGATTAGCCACTCATATTAAAATAAGAATAACAAATAAAATATGAAGAATTCATTGTTACAGAATGATAATAATCGAAAGCGACAAACGGAATTGATCCAATCGTGTTTGAAATCCTTAAAGATGATAAATAGATGAAAATATCTCTCAAAAAGTCTTCAAAATCGGCTGGAAAACAAGAAGGTCGGTCAAAAGAATGTTTTTGCAAGCTTATATAGTTTCCCTAAAAATAGCCCAGATCCGGACCCAGTTGCGGCGCAACTAAGCATTGTGGCGCAACCAAGGTTGACTTTCGCATTGACTTTGACTTCTGTTGACTCGAGGCTGGCCAAGTATTGAAGGCGTTGCGGCGCAATGAAGTTGATTGCGGCGCAACTTAATCTTCTGCTTTTCTGTTGCGGCGCAACAACTTGTTGCGGCGCAATTGGGCGTTGACTCGCGTTGACCTTTGACCATTGTTGACTCGTGGCTGGATCAGAACTCAACGCATTGCGGCGCAACGAGCTACGTTGCGGCGCAACTTAACACTCTGGAATCCTGTTGCGGCGCAATGCTTCTTTTGCCAGCTTTGACTTTTGTTGACTTTCTGCAATCTTCATCCAAATGCTCCGGAAATCATCCGTTAGCACTTATTTCTCCTCAATAATGTCGTTTTCTCCAGATTTACGCTTAAATACCTGTCAGTAACCTGAAACACTAACAAATACCATAAACGCACCAAATGTATACAAAAACGACTCATAAAACATGCTAAATCAACTATATTCATTGTGGGAAATGGGTATAAAATACGACATATCAAATCCCCCCACACTTAAGCTTTGCTTGTCCTCAAGCAATTCCAAGCTGAAAAACAAATAAAACCTTGGTACATAATGGAAACCACATTTCAGTAATCAAAAAGAAGCTCAACCATGATCAAAAATGAGAATAGATGGTTAGGCAGTTTTAATCTTAAATGAAAACCGGAATGTTTGACAATACTTGACTGAAACACAAGCCTTAATAACACGACTAAGCACAAAAGAATCGAATCAGTGATATCTCGTCTATCCTACTTCAACTAACTTACTTTTGGGGTTGAATATTTGAATAATCACTCAATGCCTAGTCGTGATGCATAATGTTTTAACCATAGGCTTGTACTAGGTTCGTTCCTTCACCATCATGGCACAAGCACCACAACGTTAATCAGAAGAGGTCTTACAAGGGTTGTAATGAACATCTGAGGCTAAACAAGGTATTGAAAAGGGTATGGAAATTTGGGTAAACAAAGGGTGTTAAAAAGAAATAACACAACATTTAACAAAGTTTTACATAATAGGCTAATCCATTAAATCCTATGTCATTAGTTGCCAACGGTCCAAAACCCGAGAAGTTGTCCAGACAATACCCCCAATAGACGATTAAAAACCGACACCATTGTGGTGTATGACACTAAACAACTCAATCAACCAAATCTAACCATGTTGGCTTTAACGAACTTGTCAACCCAAAAATTAACAACTTAAAATTATAGCATTCTAAGATCCTTTTGTTGGTTATAATTTACGAACCAACTAATAAATATGATTTGACCAAAATTGAGAAATTTTCTTCTCTTTTTTTTTGTGAGCTACTTTTACTCTGACTAATTGGTATTCTCTTAAATAATTTTGAAACAGTGACAAATCATATACTCATATGCTGAAATGAACGATTCAGACTTTATCCAAACAAACATGACGAAATCAATCTATTCCCAGTAACCGAGAATATCCCAACCCGACATAAAGGACAACCCCAAACCATCCACTAGCATAGGCAACCAATGACCCACCAGGACTTCGACTATCGGTATGGCTAGGTAAGGTGTATATATAATGGTGGATTTAATAACAAAGAACAGGCTAGTGACAACAAGTTTTCTATTGTTTCTTGCACTAAAAGTGAGTGCAACATAAGGGTTTTACAGGTGGTTCACTAACCAGTGTAGTTAGCTAATAAGTACATTAACAAAACATGCACATAACACTTATTTACGAAACAAGGGGTGAACATACAAATAACAAATGGTTTTATCCTAAATTTGCCTCTTCTGATAAATAACACGGAACGATCAACCAGGACAAGTTCTAGAATCAACGCAATCACCGGCACACTCATAGCAAATGAAATAATCCAGAGATGGAAAATCAACCTCAAACTTGCACATCATAGTTCAGAGTTCTAAGTAGAACCCTTACTCTTGGATAAATCCAAAAGCCTACGAGAGGGACAAATTTACAAGGCTAATAATTCCAAAACCGTAACACCTATCATAACTAGCAATGAATCAATAATCTCACAATTTGGGTGTTTTGGTGCTTTGAGCGTGCTAGCCATATTATTAATCCAGAAGGGATTGCCTAATTAATCAGTCAAAACACACTCCACAAATTAAAATTTGTACCAAGTGTGTAGTCAAATTGCTTATTAATATCTATAATTAAGTGACAAAAGCAATTAACTACAAGGACAAGCATGCAAAAGTTCAAAATTCATCTAAAAATACCTGACTTTTTCCTATTTACCACCCCCCCACACTTGAGTTGGACAATGCCCACAATGTCCAATGAACTAAGGCAAACTATGGGAAATAGGGGAAAGTAAACAAAAACAAAATCAAGAACAAGAAAAACTTGCCGGGTACGATGTATGTTCCATGCCTGAATGATGCCAACAAGAAAATGGGCGCTGAACTTACTGCCAGCATATGCATATGACAACCTTGCTATTCAACATGAACACACAATAAAAGCCAACATAATATATCATAAAGCATGCCATCATCCTAATTCTACTTATTCAAACGGAAATGGAAAAATAAAATACGATGTCTCATCACCCCGTAGGGTGGATACAAACCAAACAAATAGAAATAAATGAAAGTACGCAAATGAAAGTGTTCAAACAAATAAGAGTACAAGCCATCACAACCAACAGACGGCTGCCATCATCAACTCCAAGCACATCACTGAGGAGGGTAACCAGGCATAGGCCCTAGTGCAAATAATTGATCAGCCATCCGCCCAGCATAACTCCTAGTATCTGAACCACCAGCATCCATACCAGCCTGCGTACCTGCAAAAGTGCCAAAACTAACAGGGTTATCTGGACCCCTTCCCCCAAGATCATGGGAAGGAGCAACCTCGAACTGATGCTCTGGTGGAAAGAAGAAACCACCACCAGCCCTGTGCTCTGGAATAAATATACTGGGAGGGCGGTAGTCGGGAATAGGATCAGGTCGATGGAACTCCTGACCCGTATACTGGGCCTCCCACATGGGCTGATAGCGTTGCTGATCATGCATCACACGCCCCACACCTGAACCAACCCATCTGAAATCACTATCCATCCTCTGCTGGAACTGCTCATGGGAATGCTGAAACTGCTGCTGAGATTCCCACATGTTACTAACCAAAGTCCCCAAAGAAGAGAAGTCCCAAGTACCTGAAGGGGCGGCAGAAGAAGAAGATGCCCCCACAGGAGTAGTAGTGGCACGACGTTTAGTACGTCACGGGGGCTCTGGTTGCGCCTCAGGTGCTTCTTCCATCGCTTCATCATCATCATCGTCACCTGACTCCTCCTCATCTTCAGAGGCATCTCCACCAAATGCAATCAACTCTGGAATAGCGTGCTTATGAGCTAGAGGTTTAATCAATTTCCAACGCTTCAAATCATTCCAAGTGAACGGCTTCATAGGTTTGCAGTTCAAAGCGACTGCATTATCAGCAACCTCAAAATACTTCACCATCTTGGAAATAAAATGACCACATACTAACCCCCTATCACGAACTCCCTTTGTCCCCATATGTTTGGCCAACACATAGGGAGCACAAGCTTTCCTATAAACATCACCTTCATCAAACAACCTCATTAACCATAAATCCTCCATATATAACTTGTCCGGGTGATTAGTCCTTTGGACAAAGAAATGGACTAACATCTTGTGGAACAAACGCAAAATAGGCGACTGAAGTGTATTCGCCCCACAAGCTGCGCGCCAAGCGCGACCCCCAGACACTCGGTTGTAGTACTCTCTAAAATCACCTGCATCCCTATTAAAACCAGTAGTACTCCTAACAGAAATGGCTAAGAGACGCTCGAAAGCAGGATCATCCAACATCTCTTGGGTGTACATCCCCGTGCACAACCCAAACTCAGCAATAGTTAGGTGTCTATTAATGTTAGAAATCCAAAAATAGTGATAAATTGTAATTAAGATTAGAAGACATTCTTGTTGTTAAGTCATAGATAAATGATTACTAAGGTTGAGGGGCTAATTGTGATAATTAGCATAGTTGTATTGTTAGACTATATATAGCCCTCATACCTTAGAAATCATAACAAGAACAGAAAAAAGCAATTCATTCCTTACACAATTAATTCCAATCTTTCAGTTTAATCGATCTTTCTCTCTCAAAACACACACACACACACCAAGAACACACACTATCAAACCGCCATTGTTAGATTGAATTCAGAGCTAAAATCGTGTTATAACAAGTGGTATCAGAGAGAAACATCAATCTGATGACGATCCATAACTGAATTCGATCACAATTTCATCAAAATCAAGTTTAATCTCAAATTCTGTTCGTAATATCTCACCTACTGGTTCTTCAAAATTCACACATCAAATCTCATAAAATCACAGTTGTTTGTTCATCAATAGATTCGTGGCTATTGATAACATAATCCTGTCAATTTTCAAGTTCCAATTCAATCTAAATCTCGAGATTGAATTTTGAGTTTTGGCGCGTAATTTCAGGGATTTGAATCTGTTGTGTTTTGTGTTGAATTTTGTTCATAATCGTGTTGCGGACGTGAATTAAAACAGTTTGGAAGTGATTTCGTGATCTAACTCCTTGTAATTCATAAGAAATCGAAGTTTTAAAAAGTTGATAATGGAGTTTTTCTGGAAATGTGTTCAGATGAAGAAGATAACCAAGACGATCTGCCTAAGATCGTTTTAGTTCAGTGCTTTGTGGCTTGTTAAGACGATCCTAACAAGATCGTTTTAGTAAAGAGTGTGTTGTGGAAGTGTTGATTCTGGCTAATTAATCCAAAAGGATTGGTTTGGTCGTTTCATACACTTAAAAGTTTTTGAGAAAGACAACAAGACGATCTTCATACCAAGATCGTCTCATTTTTTCCCAGGACGAACTTCAAACCAAGATCGTTTCACCTAAGACGATCTTCATCTAAATCGTTTCATTTTCATACTTAGCCAAATTTCACCAAAATTTCCAAGACGATCTTCAAACAAGATCGTCCCAGTTCTTCAAGACCGTTTCAATTTTCATACTTAACCAAATTTCTCATAACATTACCTTAGACGATCTTCTCAAGATCGTTTCACATTTTGTTTTTCAAGACCGTTTCTCTTCTTATACTTAACCAAATTTTCATCAAGAGTTCCAAGACGATCTTACTCAAAGACGATCTCACCCAGAACGATTTTGTCAAGATCGTTTCATTCTCTATTCGTTTCAAGATCGTTTCAATTTCCTTGTTAATCAAGATCGTTTCATTTACTTGGTTAATCAAGATCGTTTCATTTCCTGCTTAAATCAAGATCGTTTCATTTCATAACCTTACCAAGATCGTTTCATTTTCCAATTTTAAATTCAATTCAAATTTTTCAAATCAAATCAATCTCTAATGGCTTCTCGTGAAGCATTGGCATTAGGTTCTGATACAAGTGTAAGTGCACGTTCTGGTGCACAATTTGTGTCCGATGCATCTCAATTAAAGGGCTGTTACTTTACAGAGATTATCCAGATAACTGGACAAACTCGTGTGAACAGTACCACGAGTTTGGACAAACTCGTGTGAACAGTACCACGAGTTTGGACAAACTCGTGTGAACAGTAACACGAGTTTGACTAAACACGTGTTACTGTAGCACGCGTTTGGAAGCCCACGAGTTTGAAGCCCAGCCCATTTCTAGCCTATATATAGTGTTCTTAGGTTTAGGTTTTCGGTTGATGATTTTAGTTGCAACAGATTTCATTCACTAGGTTCTCGAGTA
>CM067173.1:122708838-122711338 GCA_034093135.1 Erigeron breviscapus
AGGAAGCAGATACAGGAAGATTTTGCGCATTTGTTTACATGCTAATATTCATGCGAATAGCAGGAGATTGTTATTTGAAGGATAATGTTTTGTTTTAAGACTGAAGAAATCGTGTAGCTGATGTCAAGGGGGAGACTGTAAGTGCATGATTCTGTTGACAACAGCAACAGCGATTTGATCAGTAATGTTTATGTTTTGTAATATGTAATCATAGACTTATGTTATGTTTAAACTTGTTATTTGGACTTATAATGTGAATGATTACATATTGATCAGAGGTTTGGTATGTTTAATGTTTACGACTTGTATGAATGTGATTATAAGTAACATACAGATACAAGTGATAAACTAGTCACGTTTTAAGTAATTAAAGTATACTTGAAGGATGACAAAAGAAAGTGTGTATAAACTCGTGCTACAGTAACACGAGTTTGACTAAACTCGTGCTACAGTAACACGAGTTTGTCTAAATACGTGGTCAACACGTGTTTAAGTATAAAACACGCGTTTGCTAATGGGCTTTGGGCTTTAAGGTATACGGTCCATAATTAGCACGCGTTTATGAACATTAAGTATAAATACTCACACTTAAAACGTAATTAGTAACAAATTAATTAAGAGATTACGACTAAACTCTGTCAATTAAGCAAACCCGCGCGCGTTTAAGGTCTTAGGTTGTGTTCACAACGAAAGACGATAATTTCTATTAACCAAACAGGTTATCACGAGAGGATTCCGCACTCTCGTCATAACTATAAGCGTTCTCGTGTACGATCAGTCCACAAGGACCTACACACCAACATTGTTGTTGAAGCAAAACTTTGTGTTTCTTTTTGATTTCGCAAAAACTATTTTTGCTCCACCTTTCTATGAAAACCATTTTTGATATATTCTTGCATAGATTAAGGAGGAGTTTGTGATTTCAAAAATTCTCAAACTTCAAATGTGTTTCAAACCTTTTCATTCACACATTTGATGTTTTTCCATTGATTTTTAATCAAATGGAGTTCGGTGATTAGTTTGCACAATGAGCGATAGGTATTTCTCAAAATTTACTCCATGAATTTCATCATCGCCGATGAGTTCTAACCCCGGAGTATTCACTTCTTTCATTAGATAATGAGGGTATTTTGAGTGATGTTGATTTCGTGCAACTAGAATGGAGGAGTAAAGTCGAAAAGTGAGAGGTTAAGGTGATTTGTTGTGAGAAAAGGGATAAAAGAAATGATACCCTTCCCAAAATTCTCAAAAGCCGGGTAAAACACGTTTCTATCAGATGTCATTTGTTGATATCTTGATATTGAAGAAGTCTTCATGGACCCAGTGAAGCAATGCACATCTTTACCTAACCACTCAAGTGTTTCTTAACAAATACTTGTTTTATTCTCACGGAGATTTTCACACTTCTATTGACTCTTCTTTTGGAAGATGTTGATATTGAAAAAGGGCGACATTCTGCTCCAGTCCCCGACTTCATTTGATCACATTGTGTCTAGAGCAAATTTAATTGATCATTAAATTGATCATCTTTCATTCTTTTAGGACACACTAGCGTCATATCTTTGTGATATAATTGCTTATCTTTGTGATATAGCCATATCTTTGTGATATAATTGCTTATCTTTGTGATATAGCCGGAACATTCGTAGTGATATCTTTATTGATATTCCACGATGATCGAATGGAAATCCTACCAATGCTAACATCTTTTCCAACGTTGAACGTAGGTCTCATAATTACATTTATGTGATTATTGAGCTAACGAGAAGTCTAAGTGACCTCGATTTTCCCTAAAAGTCTTTAAGGATAAAATTGTGGTTATCAAATGCTTCGGTAGTGTTAACCATGATTTATATTCTTTGAAGCAATCTAGTGGTTGAAAAGCCGCAGACCGAACTATGTTAGAGACTTGTTTTGTGCATATCTCAATGATACATAGGAAATCCGAAAAATGTTATACATTTCTATCGGTCATTTCATTAATCCTTTTGATTTTTGAACATGTAAACGGATCATTCTTATCCGGTTTCATTTCTCTTCACACAAACACAGAAACTACCAACACCATGATATAATGTTTGTCCCAACAACTTCAATCTTACATTTTAGTCACCCATAGGATTTCTTGGGTTGGGCTACTAGTTTGGGTTGATGTTTTGATGGTTGACATTTCTCCATGTCTTCTTATTCCTTGTGACACTTAATCAATCGCATTTGTGCATAATGACATTGATTCCCAATTTTGTCATTATGAGGGGGAGAAAATATTATGATTGATTCATAGTCTTTGTCATCTGAGCTTTTGCTTCGGAAATGAATACCATCTTTCTATCCTTTTCAAGGCATAGTTAGTGATAGAAATGGAATGAGAGTCTATGTTGAGAAATTTTTTATTTGGGTGTTTCAAATGGGAAAAGGCTTATCAAAGTTTGTGTATAGGGAGAGAAAATTGTTCATGATGAGTCAATAGTTTCAGATTTTCACTAGACTTTAGTTGATT
>CM067173.1:122713838-122748550 GCA_034093135.1 Erigeron breviscapus
AACCTTCTTCGCGGGTGCAGCATGAGGAAATCGTAACCAAGGGTGGGTAGGAATTCCCATAGCAGTGGCTTCAGGAGTAAGACCACTCTCAGCAGGTGCAGCAGCCGACGAGCTTCTTGCATTGCCTCGTCCTGCACGGCTGGAAGTTGCTGGTGCCTACACATACAAGAAACCATTAAAACATTCAAACCCTGATATAAGCATATATATATATAAGCAGAGGCATGGCAGGGTCGAAACTGAACCAGTTGCGGCGCAACTTATCTGACTGTAATACAGTTGCGGCGCAACTGGGCATTGCGGCGCAACTCGTTGTTTTCTGGGCAGGGTACGAGCAGCAGCAGCATAAACACCAAAATCCCCACCATATTCAAATAACAATCTTAATTCTAGGGTTTAGCATACAAATAAGTGAAACAAGTTTCAAATAACCCTAAATCACTTGTATTAACACAAACAATCCAACAATGTATCCCAACCCTCATTGTTCTAAACCCCCTCACTTATAAATTCGAATTTAAAGAAACAATATAACCATAAGCCATATAGATTCGAATTCTTCCTAGAATACTATGAAATTAATGAATTAAAATCAAGAATAGGGGTTAAAGAAACACATACCTTTCCGGTTCTTATCATGGTGCTTAAAATCAAAGAAAAAGATTAAGAGTGAAAGAAAATAGAGGAGGGGGTTGTTCGGATCGGCTGGTAAGCAGAGGAAAGGAGGTAGGTGCTCAATTATTTGAGAAAAAATAAGTGTGTGTGTGAATATGAGCCCCGATCCCCTTTTTGTAACTGTGTTGACCCGGTTTGACCCGGATTGCGGCGCAACCCCACTCGTTGCATTTTTTTTTTTTTTATTTTTTTTTTTTTTTTTTTTTTTCTACGTTGTGCGCAATACACCTTTATTTTTTTATATTTTTTTTTCCGAATTTTCTGACACAAAACTCATTGCGGCGCAACAACTAACTTGCGACGCAATAGAAAAACAGAAAGATACGTTTCCGCGCAACAATGGAAGCTGCGGCGCAACAAAACTCAACCATTGCGGTGCAACTTGTAGTTGCGGCGCAATGGCTCCCCCCCACACTTACCTTTTGGTTCACCTTTGAAACGACTTACCGACGGGCTTGAGAGGGGCTTCCACCTGCAATTCTTATTAAAACACATTACCAATGACAAATAAACAATAATGAAAACAAGAAACACGGGTTGCCTCCCGCGAAGCGCTTAAGTTATTAACGAGTCTTTAGCTCGACTCACAGTCCTTTCTTCATTGATCCATTCCGAAAAATGGAAGCTCGTCAACAACGACTCCCACATTTTCCTCTTCTTCATAATAAAGCTTCAACCTGTGATCATTAACAATAAAAGTAGCTCCATCCGATTTAAACAATTCAACATAACCAGACGGATAGACATGTTTGATCACAAAAGGGCCGGTCCACCTAGAAGTCAACTTGGGTTGCTTGAACTTATACTTGGAAAGGAACAACAAAACTTTATCACCGGCTTTAAAATCCTTCTTTCTAATCCTACGATCATGCCAAACCTTAGTCCTCTCTTTGTAGAGCCTAGAATTCTCATAAGTATTCAACCTCAACTCATCTAACTCATGTAATTGCAACATTCTCAATTCACTACTTTCAACTAAGTCCATATTGCAATTCCTAAGAGCCCAATAAGCTTTATGCTCAAATTCTATAGGAAGATGACATGTCTTCCCATAAAGCAACCTATAAGGTGTAGTCCCAATTGGAGTCTTAAATGCAGTTCTAAAAGCCCATAACGCATCATCCAACTTCTTAGACCAATTTTTAGGATTATCACCTATGGTTTTCTCTAAGATTCGTTTTAAATCCCTATTAGTATTTTCTACTTGGCCACTCGTTTGAGGGTGATAAGAAGTAGAGAAACGATGATGAACACCATACCTCTTTAACACCTTAGCAAGTTGGTGATTCACGAAATGAGTTCCACGATCACTGATTAAGGCCTTAGGACAACCAAAACGACAAAACAATTGCTTTAAGAAATCTATGACAACCCGTGCATCATTAGTTGGCAAGGCCTTAGCCTCTGCCCATTTCGAAACATAATCAACCGCCACTAAAATGTAAAGACACTTATTTGAAGGCGGAAAGGGTCCCATAAAATCAATTCCCCAAACATCAAATACCTCACAAACCTAAATGAAGTTCTGTGGCATCTCATCCTTCTTTGAAATGGTACCTTGACGTTGACAAACTTCACACGTCTCCACTAATGTTTGAGCTTCCTTGAAGATTGTAGGCCAATAAAATCCTGCGTCGAAAACCTTCTTACCGGTTACAGATGGTCCATAATGACCACCGGTTGGTCCATAGTGGCATGCATCCAAAATCTTCCGGGTTTCAGCACCGGACACACATCTCCTGATCATGCCATCTGCACACATTCGAAACAAATATGGTTCTTCCCAGAAATAATGCTTAATCTCAGAAAAGAATTTCTTTTTCTGTTGATAAGACATTTCCTTAGGAAGAACACCTGCACATAAATAGTTAGCAATGTCTGCATACCATGGTTCCTCCTCAACATCCACCTGCATTAGAAACTCGTCAGGGAAAGCATCATTAATATCATGCTCCTTTAACTCCTCAAGGTGAGGGTTTTCGAGCCTACTTAAGTGGTCGGCTGCCACATTTTCAGCCCCACTTTTATCTTTAATCTCAATATCAAATTCTTGTAAAAGTAAGACCCAACGAATTAAACGAGGCTTAGCATCTTGTTTCGAGAACAAGTACTTCAAATCCGAGTGATCGGTGAACACAATAGTCTTATTCAAAACCAAATAGGGTCTAAACTTATCAAAGGCATAAACCACGGCCAACAATTCTTTCTCGGTCACGGTATAGTTTTGTTGAGCCGGGTTTAAGGTCTTGCTAGCATAGGAAATGGGACGGAAATGTTTATCCTCCCTTTGGCCTAAAACGGCCCCTAAAGCAAAGTCGCTAGCATTACACATTAACTCAAACGGTAATGACCAATCAGGTGGAGACATAATGGGTGCATTGGTCAATTTCTCTTTAAGCAAGTTAAATGCGTTTAGACACTCCTTATCAAAGTTGAATGGGACATCTTTCTCTAACAACTTGGTCATCGGCCGGGTGATTTTTGAAAAATCCCTTATAAACCGACGATAGAACCCGACATGACCCAAAAAGCTTCTTATTGACTTAACATTAGTGGGTGGAGGTAATTTAGCTATAACATCAATTTTTGCTTTATCTACCTCTAATCCCGCTTTTGAAACTTTGTGTCCCAACACAATCCCCTCTTTCACCATAAAATGACATTTTTCCCAGTTCAAAACCAAGTGTGCCCTTTCACACCTTTCAAGCATTTTATCAAGACTATTAAGACAACTCTCAAAAGAACTACCAAATACTGAAAAGTCATCCATGAAAATTTCCATGGAAGTTTCGATCATGTCTTGAAATATTGCAAGCATACATCTTTGAAAAGTTCTAGGGGCATTGCAAAGACCAAATGGCATCCTCCTATAGGCATAAGTGCCAAAGGGACAAGTAAAGGTGGTCTTTTCTTGGTCCTTGGGGTCAATGGGTATTTGGAAGTACCCGGAGAACCCATCCAAAAAGCAAATATACTCATTACCGGCGAGCCGTTCGAGCATTTGATCAATAAAGGGCAAGGGAAAATGGTCTTTGCGGGTAGCATCATTTAATCTCCGATAATCTATACATACCCTCCACCCCGTGACAGTCCTAGTGGGAACCAATTCATTTTTATCATTTAAAACTACGGTCATCCCACCCTTCTTCAGTACACAATGTACGGACTTACCCATGAACTATCCGAGATGGGGAATATGATTCCCGCATCAAGCAACTTAATTATCTCTTTTTTAACCACATCCTTCATGTTGGGGTTCAACCTACGTTGCCTTTGCACAACCGGCTTAAAATTATCAATAAAGTTTATGGTGTGCTTGCAAAATTCTGGACTTATACCTGGAATATCGGAAATTTTCCATGCAAAGGCCTTTTTATGGGCCTTTAGGACGGTCATAAGTCTAGATTTCTCATCCTCCATTAATGAGGACGAGATGACAACAGGTAAAAGAGATGTACCTTCCAAATATGCATACTCAAGATGATCCGGAAGCGGTTTGAGTTCCAAGTCGGTAGGAGGATTCTCTACCGAGGTTAGCACCCATGTGCTATCACTAACCGTGATCTCTTCAAAGGTCTCATCTTCCGGTGGAGTTTCATCAACACTTAATGCCATAATCTCTTGTATCATATCTCCAACCAACTCTTGCTCTTCTTCACTGCAAGCTAGCAATGCTTCACCTTCTTCCATGTTCAAGAAATCCATGAGCTCCTTTTCCAAAGCATCTTCTTCTTCAATCACATCTAACCTGAAACAAGTTTCATCACACGAGTAGGGGTGCTTTAGTGCTCTATCAACATTGAAAATGACTCGGTCATCACCGACCCCTAAGGAAATCTCCTTAGCCTTAACTCGGATGATAACATCCGCGGTCATAAGGAATGGTCGGCCAAGAATGAGGGGGACTTTGGCGTCCGCCTCCATCTCAAGAATAACAAAATCAACCGGAAATATCATGTGCCCTACTTTAATTTGCAAATTTTCCACTATCCCCATGGGATATTGGAAAAAACGATCCGCGAGCCTAATGCTCATGCGGGTAGGGGTCAACTCTCCTAAGGACAACTTCCTATACACAGAATAAGGCATCAAATTAATGCTAGCCCCAAGATCGGCCAATGCCTCACACAAGTAAGCACCAAAAGAACAAGCAATTAGAAAACTCTCTGGATCTTCCAACTTGGGAGGAATCTGATTCTGAATGATTGTTGAACATTCGACACTCATAACTGCAGTCTTCGCTTCCTCCAGCTTCCTCTTGTCACTCACGAGTTCCTTGAGGAACTTAGCATAATTGGGCATACCTGCAATCAAATCAACTAAAGGAACCATAATGTTAACCGATTGAATCAAATCAACAAATTTATTGAAGTTTTCCTTGATCTTCTCTTTCCTCAACCGCTGAGGAAATGGAATTTTTGGTTGATAAGGCTTCACCGTCGGTTTTTCAACTGGTTTAGATGGAACAGCCGGTGTCTGCACGGCTTGGTTCGGCTCCATCTCAACTTCTTCATCAACTGTTTCTTCATCTTCAGTAACCTGCACAAATGGGGTGGAATCATCAGGTAAAGGATTGGCAGAATTATAAGTCTTACCTGCCCTCGTAGTGATGGCATTCACTTGCTCATTTCGAGCATTATGAGGGGTGTACTTCTGCCCTGTTCCTTGAGTATTCTGCCCTTGGTTGTTGAATTGGGTCTTTGGGTTCTGCTGAGTGTTGCTCGGTAGAGTACCGGGCTGCCTATTGGAGTTTCCTAGCCTTTCAATCCTCCCTTCTAAATCTTTAATAGTGGCTTGTTGATTCTTTGGTCCTTGATCCAACTTATGTCCGAGCCCATCCAATCTAGTAGTCAAAGCGTCCAACATAGAAATCACCTTCTTGGACTCTTCTGCAACATGTTCATTGGTTGCCTTCTGGGCACTAATGAAATCCTTCACTATATCTCTTAGTTCTGGATCCGAGCCTCGCTGGTTGTTGAACCTACTAAACCTGTTACCACCATAACCAGAACTGTTAGTATTAAAAGAAGAAGAAGTAGGGTAAGAACTACCTGATGGCCGGTTTTGATAACCGATATTTTGGTTGAAATTCCCTTAATTCTGAACGTAACTAACGTCTTGAACTGGTTTATCCGGGCAATCCTCCGTATAATGCAAATCCCCACAATACTCACAACCGTCAGCCATAACCTTAACATCTCTTTCAAGGCTCTTGAATCTGCTATCTTGATTATCAAACCTCTCATTCATTTGCTTCGAGAGAGCCTTGACTTCAGTAACAAGTTTTGAGTCTTCACTACTCCCCACCTTAGCCACAGTGCTTCTACTGGATCTCTTGTCTCAGTCCTCATCTCTGGTTGAATACTCTTTCGCCATATCTTCAAGAATCTTGTATCCTTCATTTGGGGAAATGTTGTTTAGACTACCCCCAAATGCATAACCGAGCTCCCTTTTAGTCTTTCTATCCAGTCCATCATAAAAAATCTCAAAACTTTCTTCAGTACCCATACTATGTCTGGGGCAATTCCTTAGCATTTCCTTGAACCGTTTCCATGCATCAACAACATCCTCACCACTATCTTGAGTAAATCCTCTGATTTTATTTTCCAGTTGCCTTTGAGTTCTTAATGAATAGAACTCATCAATAAATCCTTTACGAAGTTCGGCCCAAGTGGTGAATGAGTTATCGGGTAACTCCTTAAACCAAGCAGCTGCATCTCCAATGAGAGTTAATGGAAATAGCTCAAGTTTAACAGCTTCAGTTTGCCCTTGACCATACTGATATAACCTACAGATCTTCTCAAACCTCTCAAGATGTGCATATGGGTCATTTCTTCGAATCCCACCAAACTTGTCCTCTTCAACACTCTTGAGGTGATTACCTTTCAAAGAGAAATCTACCGAAATTGCAGGAGGGTGGATAGCTGTGCCCCGGTTATTCGGTATGTTTCTTCTTCGTTCCCCGTAAGGACGGGCGTTCGGATCCAACGGTTGTTCATCACCCATTCCGTTTCTCCTCGGTTGTTGATTAATATTAAGGTTGGTTCGAGGTATGACAATACTGTTCGGTTCAGGTGTTTGAATTTTCTCTTCTATTTCTGAATCTGAGTCTTCACCTGTTTTAAAGAACTTAGCTGCTTGCTCTAACCTATTAACCAACTGATCCTCTGAATTCGGGGTGGGTGGAACACTACTTGCGGTTTCTGGATCTATTTTGATTGATGTGGATAGTTCCTGGTTGTCTCTAGACACTAGGCGACGTCTGACTTTCCCCGGATTAGATAAAGGACTAAGCAAAGGTCGGCCAGAAGCTCTAGTGTTCATCAACTAGCAAAAACCTGCACAATCACCACAAGCAAACCGTCAACCGCACCTGTGGTATAATTCAAATGAAATAAAATACAAACAATCTAGTAAAGCAATAACTTTCTCACAAATGAATGTGAAAAAGGATCGAATCACAAAATTAAACAACTACTTAAAATTAAGTCCCCGGCAGCGGCGCCAAAAACTTGATGTGTAATATCGAGTTTATAAATTTTTAAACAAGTAATACCAAATAACGACTACCACACACTATTGGGCAGTGACCCAATCGTATATAGTATAGTTAAGCGGTAAGACCAGGTCGAACACAAGGACTTTGAAAGCAATTGTTAAAATTAAGTAATTCAAATAAATAGGGGGTTTTGTGACCGAATTGTCACTTTGCAACAAGTAAAAGTAAATGAATTAAATCCGGTATGACCGGGGCAGGGTTCGTCTGAAGACAAAAGTAAAAATAATTTGTATGACAATAATTTAAAAGGCATCCATCTTGATTTCGCTCAACAATACGCTCAGATTGCACATAAATGAAGTTCAAATCCAAATTAAGTTGATTAAAATAACCGAGACTCAAACAAAGCACCAACCCCGTACCCGTTAAGTTAATGACATCATTTGACTCTCTTGCTTAAACTAGTTTCGTTACAAAGACCGGTACCCCAAGACATCTTGTTAGGTCCAGATTTAGTCCAGATTTACTGGACTCGCTCCAGACTCGACTACTGGAGCCTCACTGAAGATCTGACCAGAAACGTGTTCTACTGGACCTACTCCAGACTTGGAATCTGGAGTCCCTCTGAAGATTTGTCCAGAAATAATGAAGGTCAGTGAGCAAATACTTGTATAGGAAATCTGGAGTATTCTCTAGATGAGCTCACTGGACTTCACCCCAGTCCAGATCAACTCTACTGAAGACATTCTGACTGAAGTCAAAGACTGAAGTCTGAAGAAAGAAGATTTAACAAATGGCGGAGTCCACTGGAAAGTCTTACCAGATCTGTACATTGGAGGATTGTCAGTGTTCTAGATCCTACAAGTCTGAACACTGATATCAAGGATTGACTTTTCCCTTTACACACTTTCCTAAGAACAATCCACTTGTTCTTTACCAAAGTATACGTGTGTAAAGGTGGTTGGATAAAAGGATACACTTGCACTTGATGTGACTTTATCCTTATTCCTTATCCAATACATTTAATGTTCTTGTCGGATCATTAAATGTATGCAACCATATTTGTACGACACAAAATTCACTGGTGAATTTTGTTGCCTATAAATACAAAGTCATTTCCTTGACATAAATACTTTTAAGCATACACTTTGCATGAAAGTGAATTTGTACAAATACTCTCGATCTTAAACTGGGATACTTCACAACTTTAAGTATCTCGATCCTAAAGAGTTATTTGACAAATATAGATCATTTGTAAATCATAGGTTGTTAGGATACATACTTATTTGTATTATCTTGATTCCGCAACAACCTTGTGTTTTATTTAACATCATAAATAAAATACCCATGAAAAATACATAATGGTCCACTTTACTTGTTTATTGCTTTAAGTCTTGTATTACTTTATTTATATACTTGCATTTATATTAAAGTAATACTAGTCCAATCTAGTGCTTATTAGACTTGTTGTATTATACACTTTCCTGGTTTAACCATCTCGAACTTAAGGGACTCACACATCTTTTATAACTTCCCTAATCAAACAATTGTTTTGGTTATTGAAATAACAATTATACCTATCGATTGTACCCAACCGTTAACACATTTCCCCCTATTATCATTGAATGATTATCTACCGTACCCGTAATAGATCCAATTATTTGTACCCAAATAATCAAAACGACATATACGCAATCAATAATTACCATTAAAGACACACATATATCACCAATCAATCCAAGATAAATTAAAAGTGAGAAATACGCTAAGATCTCGGTATAATGTTAAATGAAATCAACATTGAATTATTAAAATTGTGCAATCCTTACATATTGTCTCACTCCATCAAGATGGATGATAAAGTAATTAGCCACTCATATTAAAATAAGAATAACAAATAAAATATGAAGAATTCATTGTTACCGAATGATAATAATCGAAAGCAACAAACGAAATTGATCCAATCGTGTTTGAAATCCTTAAAGATGATAAATAGATGAAAATATCTCTCAAAAAGTCTTCAAAATCGGCTGGAAAACAAGAAGGTCGGTCAAAAGAATGTTTTTGCAAGCTTATATAGTTTCCCTAAAAATAGCCCAGATCCGGACCCAGTTGCGGCGCAACTAAGCATTGCGGCGCAACCAAGGTTGACTTTCGCATTGACTTTGACTTCTGTTGACTCGAGGCTGGCCAAGTATTGAAGGCGTTGCGGCGCAACTTAATCTTCTGCTTTTCTGTTGCGGCGCAACAACTTGTTGCGGAGCAATTGGGCGTTGACTCGCGTTGACCTTTGACCATTGTTGACTCGTGGCTGGATCAGAATTCAACGCATTGCGGCGCAAAGAGCTACGTTGCGGCGCAACTTAACACTCTGGAATTCTGTTGCGGCGCAACTGCTAGTTGCGGCGCAATGCCTCTTTTGCCAGCTTTGACGTTTGTTGACTTTCTGCAATCTTCATCCAAATGCTCCGGAAATCATCCGTTAGCACTTATTTCACCTCAATAATGTCGTTTTCTCCAGATTTACGCTTAAATACCTGTCAGTAACCTGAAACACTAACAAATACCATAAACGCACCAAATGTATACAAAAACGACTCATAAAACATGCTAAATCAACTATATTCATTGTGGGAAATGGGTATAAAATACGACATATCAGGTTGGCAGTACAAGGCAGATTGATGACACAGGACAAAATGGAGAAATGGCAGCATGATGGTGTTCTTAAGTGTGCTTTCTGTAAAGGAGAAACCGACAGCCATGAACATCTATTATTTCATTGCTCTTATACCATGAAAATCTGGGATGATGTGAAGGGAATGACACACTTAATGGATAATGGATCAAGTATTAAGGAAGTGGTTGATGAAATTGCAGTTAAGAAGGGCCAAAATAATATCAGAATGGTTGTTAATAAACTTGATTCGTTGCGGCGCAACTTAACACTCTGGAATTCTGTTGCGGCGCAACTGCTAGTTGCGGCGCAACTTAACACTCTGGAATTCTGTTGCGGCGCAACTGCTAGTTGCGGCGCAACTTAACACTCTGGAATTCTGTTGCGGCGCAACTAGCATTGCGGCGCAAAGAGCTACGTTGCGGCGCAACTCAACGCATTGCGGCGCAACGAGCTACGTTGCGGCGCAACTTAACACTCTGGAATTCTGTTGCGGCGCAACTGCTAGTTGCGGCGCAACTTAACACTTGGAATTCGTTGCGGCGCAACTTAACACTCTGGAATTCTGTTGCGGCGCAAATACTACGTTGCGGCGCAACTTAACACTCTGGAATTCTGTTGCGGCGCAACTGCTAGTTGCGGCGCAATGCCTCTTTTGCCAGCTTTGACGTTTGTTGACTTTCTGCAATCTTCATCCAAATGCTCCGGAAATCATCCGTTAGCACTTATTTCACCTCAATAATGTCGTTTTCTCCAGATTTACGCTTAAATACCTGTCAGTAACCTGAAACACTAACAAATACCATAAACGCACCAAATGTATACAAAAACGACTCATAAAACATGCTAAATCAACTATATTCATTGTGGGAAATGGGTATAAAATACGACATATCAGGTTGGCAGTACAAGGCAGATTGATGACACAGGACAAAATGGAGAAATGGCAGCATGATGGTGTTCTTAAGTGTGCTTTCTGTAAAGGAGAAACCGACAGCCATGAACATCTATTATTTCATTGCTCTTATACCATGAAAATCTGGGATGATGTGAAGGGAATGACACACTTAATGGATAATGGATCAAGTATTAAGGAAGTGGTTGATGAAATTGCAGTTAAGAAGGGCCAAAATAACATCAGAATGGTTGTTAATAAACTTGTTCTGGCTGCATCTGTGTATTATATATGGCAGGAACGAAACCTGAGAATCTTCAAAAAAGAGGAGAGGAATGGGGATGTTATATGCAGGCTAATAAAAGATAATGTGAGACACAAGCTGTTAGCATTAAAAGTGAAGAAAACAAGGAATGTACTGAGTGAGGCAGAAAGATGGCACCTATGTTGGAGGAATAATGCCTTGGTTGCTAGCTAAAGACTTAGTTGGTTGATTCTTTCAAATGACAGTTGGTTAATCAGCTCTTACATGGAATGTAAAATACATGGAATTTAAGATGTAAGGATAACAACTTGGTTGCTGCTGCTGAATAAAGGAGAGGATGGTTTGAAGATTTGCAGGCTGTTATGTTAGTGTATGCGAATGGGAATAGAGAGCGGTGAAAGATGACGCTTCTTGGTCTCATTCTAACACTAATGTGGAGCTTGCTGGTTGAATTGCAGTGAAGACTTTGTACTTGAATTGAGTCTTTTTTGGATGATTGTAATAGGTCAGGAATCTTGTGTTCATGTATGTTTTCATGTTTCTATTATTGATCTGTACAGTTGTATTCTTTGTACATATTAATGAAATTCACCCTTTAAAGTTAAACAATGTGAAAAATGTCTTTAATTAAGTAATTAACAATGCTGTACTTTCTATCTTTCTGGAGAAAGTTCAGTATAAAAATTGGTTATATATACATATATAAAACAATAAAACAAAAACAATATCATTAAACAAAGAAAACACAACCATACATGATACATATAGAACAGTACATGATTATGCACCCAGTGACAACAAGAAATCAAGGGTGGCAGCTTCTGCTTAAAATATCTAATCCACAACCTGTTTTCTTCAATATTTATATTGCACTTTTTGTAAATATCTACATATTAAATATAATAGTTGGAATCAGGATCATGTTAAGTTGTAGATATCTTCCACAGTGATATTGCGAATCATTAACATTAATATTAATATTAATATTAATATTAATATTAATAGTTAATTTATGAAGTAAAAAACAGTACGTATACAATCATCTTGGCATCAAGTATCTTTGAAAAGAGCATCTAAACACAAATCTCAACCAACAAATTTATTAATATATGATGATTTAAATATCATAGTTGAAAAACCGTGAAAAAGTGTGTATATTTTATTATGTTGAAGGTTGTTTGGGATGATGTGTTATTGACATATCTCAATATGATATTTTTTAGAAAGGGATCCTAGTGTCTTGGTTACTTGTATATGCATTTGAACATGGGGATTGATAAATCTACAACAAGTTTTTACCATCTACAGCAATGTATGCTTTATACAGTTGTACACTATGCAATATAATATGTACATTTGTTATATATGGCAAAAATTTGATGTAGATTTATTATTGCCCTTTGAATATTGAGTTCGCTTCTTGATTAATGGCTTAGACGATTGATGAGATTAATTATATTTGGGATTCCACTCATTTCCTTATAATTTTAACCTTTGAACTATTATTTGGTAGCATTTGATATAAAAATATGTTTGTACCTACTAAAAAAATGAAACTTATTGACAAATCTCATTATGAAATTAAGCAAGGGATTCTAATGTCTTGGTATATGCATTTGAATATTCAGTTCGCTTCTTGATTAATGGCTTGACTATTGTTGAGATTTATATACCTACCAAATTAATCACATTTATCATTTTTCTTTCAGTATTTGTTTGATGTTTGAACACTAGATCTACTTGGTTTAGATTGTAAACAAGTAAACATTGTAAACTATAACGGTGATTATAAGTTGTCGGTGAGCGATCGTGGTGCAAATTTGAAAAAAGAACAGATTGGTTAAACATATGTTTTTGGGATTACGTGAACTTGTTAGCAATATACAATCCTTTTGTTAATTAAGAGAAATCCTTTTGATGATGGATAAGTTTATATATTATGTAGCTTAAAACTAATGGGGTGTTTTTGGGTGCCCTTAGGTGTCCATGGATATCCTTTGCCGTTGAAGCTTGTCCAAAACTAAGGATTTTTGATGTATATCCTTACCTAAGGGCATGTCGTTAGGCTATTTCCAATACTATTTTTTGGTTTGTATATAGATGTAAGGATATGTAAGGATGTTTGTATGGTTTGAGGTAAAACTAAAGGACTTTAAGGATGCGTAATGATTTTAAGGATTTGTAAGGATATGATATGACAGCTCAAGGACGTCTAAGGGCGTTTTTAGCATTGGAGATAGCCTAACAATCTATACTATTTGCACGCAATGAGATTACCTTGTATTTTGTTGGGACCCAGCTAATACCCCAAATCAATGAGTCTCGTATCGTTTGACAATACTCACATTGAACTTACAAAATGTTCTTTCTTGCAATATTTAAATTGCACTTTTCACAAATATCCTTTACTACAAACATACAAACAACTATTGAATATTTAAATTGCAAAATAGCACACCCATTATTGGGATAATATAATTTTCTATGATTTAACTAACATACAAAGTTACAAACAACTATTGAATATCCTAATGTAGAAAAATCAAACATGCCATTTTGAGTACGTGATAGATAATCTTATTTGATTTATATGCTTTCTTAAATTAATTAGCTTGTTAAATTTTTTTATTATATTGCTCACTAACAAGAACTATATACACTACATCCACAAACTTTAGTATAAATACATGCACAAACACCTTCACTATCTCCATCTCATTACAAAATATATACCAATATGAAGCAATATTATGGTCTTCTCCCTCTATCAAAACACACCTCCAACAAAATAATCCCATCCAACTACATAGATCACCAACCCTTAGTCGGAAAAGGTTCTCCGATAAGCCGTTTCTCCAAAACTCGGTCGGGGTTCACCACACTTATTCACTCATTTCTCACTATTATATCAATCCCATCTATCCTTCCCCCTTTCCGTTGGCCAACTCAAATTATCTCCTTAAAACCCTCTCTTAATCGCAAAGTGACTTGCACGTTGTTTGGAAACCGTAGAGGACACGTAAGCTTTGCTGTACAATACGAGTCACGATCCGCCCCATTAATGATCATAGAGTTTGGTGTGTCCACTGCTTCACTCGTGAAGGAAATGTGGTCTGGCCTAGTTAGAATCGCGCTTGAGTGTGAAAAAATCAAGCAGATTAATTCCCGGTTATTGGGTGTACCTGTAGCTGGCGGCGGCAGATATTGTAAGTTGTTTAATGAACCTAAATGGACAATGTATGTTAATGGAAAGAAATGTGGGTACGCGTCATCGAGGATTTGTTTGGATTCTGACTGGCATTTGTTGAGTATGGTGCAAAGTGTTTCGGTTGGTGCTGGTGTGATTCCGGTTGTGGAGGGTGCAAGAAAGAGTAATGCTGGTGGTGGTGGTGAATCGGAGGGTGAGTTAGTGTATATGAGAGCCATGTTTGAACGAGTCGTGGGTAGTCGTGACTCGGAAGCGTATTATATGATGAATTTGGATGGCAATGGAGGGCCTGAACTCAGTATATCTCTACTTAGGCTATAATATATAGTCAGAATTGATGATAAGTTTGTTAATAATTTGATGGTTGTATTGTTTGTGTTAGAGTTGTGGTGATATTATTTTTTGATTTCAAGATGTATTTGATGTATATGTAACTTGGTCTGCTTTTTTCTCTTGGAATTTAACTTGGTGGATAATATTTGTGTTAAATGTTTACCTTTAAAATAAAATATGGACTTATAAGATAAATCATTTTAACAGCATATCAAAAGTTTTTAAGCCTTAAATAAAACCTACATTAAACATTTTATAACTAAATGTAGAGTTTTCATATCAATATTTATATATCTATATATAAATATAAACTAGCAAAATACCTGTGCGTTGCTCGGATCACACAACTAATCAAACCCGTATAATTCTCATTTATGTTTAACTTAAAATTATAAAGGCATTAGAAAATAACAATTAACCCCAACCAAAACATGCTAATCGAAACATCAAAAATAAAATAAAAAACGTCAAAACTAATATTGCTAATCGTATGCCACTCGATGTCTCAATACCATCGTTGTGGTTTTCATGGACAACAAAATGGTTGAAGGGTACTCTATAGTATATATTGTTTAAACTTCAAATATACTTCATTTGGGAAACAATATCATATCCCTACAAAACTCTTTATATCCATTCTCAACCACACCTAAATTCCAGCAATCTTATTTGTGTTCCAACGCCGCCGTATGCCACATACTCTCTTCCCTTTTTTTCGTTTTAAATTCTTCTTTCATTCAAAAATATATCACTGTAAATAAAATTTGGTAAACTCTTGATGAATTGTGGTGAATTTTGAATGACCAGTGTTATAGTTGTTGAAGTGGGAGACTGTTAGCTTTAATAATATAGTTAGTGCGTGTTTGTAACAATGTAATAGAATTGTCCTTTTGTCTAATCTTGTTTATTGTAGAAGGTTGTTAATGTAATTAGACAAGGACTTGTTTGTAATTAGGGAGGGGGTTTAGTGCAAATGTCAAGCCTATATAAACCCCCCACCCCATCCAGGGTTTAGTGCAAATGTCAAGCCTATATAAACCCCCCACCCCATCCATTGTAAGGTTACACCTTGAAATATATTTTCCTTACATTTCCATATTCTCTCTACTTTCTCTCTCACACACTTAAGCCTTATATTTCTTAAATCACGATTTAGCATAGTTTACATTTGGTATCAGAACAAAATCACAACTTGTGTTAGATCCATGGCTTGATTTTGTTCCATTTTGTGCTAAATTGTGTTTTTCCCACTTTACCGAAAGATCCAATCTTTACCCTCTAAACATGTTAAAGTTCCTTTCTTTCTAGTTTCATTCCACTCATTACCTTCCTATAATCATCCTCAAGAAGTTTCAAATCCCAATTCAAAACCAAATGGCTTGAAATTGAAATTTTAGCTTTCTGTTCTGAAATCCGGTTTTCCTTCCGGTATTCCTTCCGGTTTTCAATTTGGTCAAAAATTTTAAATTTTGTTGTTTTACTCTGAAATATCTGGTTTACACCAAAACCGATATTTGTTCTTAATTTCTTAATTCACGATTTAGCATAGTTTACATTTGGTATCAGAACAAAATCACAACTTGTGTTAGATCCATGGCTTGATTTTGTTCCATTTTGTGCTAAATTGTGTTTTTCCCACTTTACCGAAAGATCCAATCTTTACCCTCTAAACATGTTAAAGTTCCTTTCTTTCTAGTTTATTCCACTCATTACCTTCCTATAATCATCCTCAAGAAGTTTCAAATCCCAATTCAAAACCAAATGGCTTGAAATTGAAATTTTAGCTTTCTGTTCTGAAATCCGGTTTTCCTTCCGGTTTTCATTTTCCTTTGAATTTCAGTTGTAAAACCGGCTTTCCTTCCGGTTTTCCTACCGGTTTTCCTTCCGGTATTCCTTCCGGTTTTCAATTTGGTCAAAAATTTTAAATTTTGTTGTTTTACTCTGAAATATCTGGTTTACACCAAAACCGATATTTGTTCTTAATTTCTTAATTTTCCATCTCGTCGTAATGCCTAACTTTCTCCACGAAAACCGGATTTAGTGAAGTATTTCTTGAATCCCGGTTTTAGTGCAGTATTTACTGAATACCGGATTTAGTGAAGATTTGTGACTTTAAGTAATATTGTGTGTGAAAATACCTGGTTTATCCCAAAACCGGTATTAGTTCATAATTTCTTCTTTGTACAAGTCGAAATTATGTCCGTAGTTCCCCTCGAAAACCGGATTTACTATACATTTTACCAATACCGGTATTTGTATAGAATTTCTCTTCAAAACCGATTTTATTATATTTTAATACCTGGTTTACCCCAAAACCGGTATTAGTTCTTAATTTCTTCAACTTTGTGAAAAGTTACTCTGTCCAAGTTTCGAGACGAATACCGGATTTAGTACACATTTGCTGAAACCCGGATTTAGTACACATTTGCTGAAACCCGGATTTAGTACACATTTGCTGAAACCCGGATTTAGTACACATTTACTGAAAACCGGTTTTTCTTCACATTTTCTCAGAATGTCGATGACTGACTCCTTGATTCTCGGTTCCGATTCAAGACCTCTTGTTTTATATCGTGGGTCATATCCCCAATGGAAAAAATGGTTTTTGGATTGGATTGAAAGACAACCTCTTGGGGATGACATCAAAGCTCCTTATGAAGAAGGCCCTGCTGTTCATATAAATCCAGTCACCAAAGAACTTCTTCCAAAAGAAAGTTGGAGCACAGCTCAAAAGAACCGCACTTAGGCTGATAATCTCGCAAGATCTCATCTCTACATGGCTCTTCCTAATGATATTTATTCCAATGTTGATTCATATGAAACTGGAAAAGAGATTTGGGATGAAATTGAAAAGCAATTGCAAGGTTCAGAGGTGTCTTCAACGATCAGATTATCCAATGTTCTTGATATGTATGAATCATTCAAACAAGAGAACAGTGAAACGTTGGAAGAAGCGTATACACGTTTCTGTAACGTGATCAATGAACTGAGAAAGAATGCTATTAAAAAGACTGACTTGGAACTAAACATCAAATTTCTGAGAAATCTCCATGAAGAATGGCAAGTCTTTGGTGCTCAACTCAATCAACAAGATGAATTTGGCAAACTTTCTATTCATACCTTGTATGAGAAGTTGAAGATCAACCTTCGAGCTGTCCAAAAGCAACAAATGAAGACTGAAGGAAGCTCCTCATCAGATCCACTTGCTTTAGTTGTTGATAGAAAGCCATCCAGATCGTCAAGGAAAAATGTTGTTGAAACTGCTGATGATGATGAATCGAGTGATCCCAGTGATCCTGAAATGGATGAAAAAGAAAAGGAGATGTCCAGAGACTTAGCCTACTTCACCAGATCCTTCAAGAAAAAGTTCTTCACAAAGAAACCTACAAACAATCAACTTCGAACTTCATCTGTGTCTTCCTATGTCAAGAACTCCCAAGCTCCAAAATTTGACAAACATTATGACAATGCTGGTGGAGAAAGGAAGTATGAAGCGCCAAAGAAGTTCGAAAAGAGGGTTCTTGAGAAGAAAACCGAAGATAGAAAATGCTACAATTGTGGTCTCACTGGTCATTTTGTTATCCACTGCACCAAACCTCGTCAGAAAAATTCAAACTACTACCAGAACAAGCTCTTGCTAGTGAAACAACAGGAAAGTGGAATTGCTCTTTTTGCTGAGGATGACAAATGGCTACAACTATCGGATGAAGAGACTGAAGAACTTGCAGCTAATGTTTGCTTCATGACCAAGATCAAGCGATCCACGGAACTTGATGAAGGTGGTACCAGTTCTGAATCTGATGATGATGAGGTATGCACTATCTCTAAATGTGATCTTGATCAATACATGAATAAAGCTGTCAAAACTAATGAATCTTTGCAGAAAGAAGTTTCTAATTTAATTGAATCTTTGAAAGAGAAAGAAAATTCTTTGATTGAATTTCAAAACAAACATGACAAACTGCAAAAAGATTTTGATGATTTGACAGCTAATCAAATTTCTGTTTCCTATACTCCTTCTTCTGAGTTGCTTATAGCAAATCAAGAACTTGAGACCAAAGTTTTTGACCTAACTCAAACCATCAAAGAAATCCAAATTGCAAAGTCCAATGAAATGTTTTGAGCAAATGCTTTGGCCGAAGATCTTGAGTCCTTGAAAATTAAATTTGAAGAGACCAACCCTGCTTTAAAAGAATTAGAAGACAAAATCTCCGACTTAAATTATGCTTGTTGCATAAAAGATTCATATAACCAAAAACTGGATAAGAAAATTGATGAACTTAAAGAGGAAATCAAGTTTTATCAAGTGAAAGTTTACAAGATCGATCGATCGAATAAACAAATCTTTTTGAACAAGCCAAGAGATTTTGCCGATGGGTTTACTCAAGGGTTGGGTTTTGAAAATCCAAAGAAGTTGCTCAAAGCACAACAGGAAGTTCCACCGTTATATGACGCCAACTTAATGAGATATGGCATGACTATTTTGTATGTTCGACCAAGTTATGGTGATTATGAGACAGAGGATTTTCTAGCAAAGTGTGCAATTAAATGTAATTATGATAAAATCGATGAGTCAAATGATCTTTTCAATCTTCCCCTTGTTCCTAAAAGAAAAACTCACTCTGTTACAATTGTTGAACTTGATGATAATTCGAGTGACCAACAACTTGTGGTTCTTTCTAATGAGTCTAAACAAGTGGAAGAAAGTTCTGTTCCAAAACCTGCTTCAGTTCGACCATATATTCCACAAAGTGTTTTGGAAAAGCAAATTGAAGATCTAAAAAGAACACTTGATGAAAAATAACTTTTGCTAGATAATCTAATGCCTCAAAATCACTGTCACAAGAATGTGCCAGTTGTTCCTACCACACCAATTGGTGTTGTCTATGATTGTGCTGAACCTAACTGCTCTGCTTGTGAAGACATCATGTCTTCTTCTTCTCTTTCCTATATTTCTGCATGTGATCTTGTTGATGCTGCTGTGCAAACTGAATGGGATTCTGTTAAGACACATAATGTTTCAATTCAAACAGACCTTGACATTCCTACCAATGAGATCCCAATTGACCCCCAGATTTACTTGGATGAGATTGCTGCATTAAAACTTGATTTAGAAAAGGAACAGAGTATCAAAAAGGAAATTTTTGAAGGTGTTCACGTTTCGGGTCAAACTGATTGTGAATACGAAGTTGAAAAAGATCATTTCTTTCCAAACGTTTTTGATACTGAACCTCTCAAGTTTTCTGAGGAAACACAAACTTACTTGAATGAATTTGATACTTTATCGAAAAAGTTTGAAAAAGAAAGAGAACAAAGATTGAAAGTACTCGCTGAACTTAATAAAATTAAGATGGAAATGGAGTACAAGAATATTGTTCTTCAAGCTTTTGCAGATAATAACAATGAAAAAGCTTCAAATTTACTCAAGGGAAGTTACAGTTCAGTCAAATCAGGTGAAATAAGTCACTCAAAGTTTTCAAATGCAACAAATGCTTCAATCTCATCCAACGAAAGTCCTTGTCACCCTAAACCAAATGTCCCAAGTGTGAGTTTGGAATCCAAATCTAAAGTTAAATATGCCAAAATGGATTTCTCAAATCTTCCTAATCTAAACAACTTTTTAGAAGAAGATCATTCATATGATCCTAATTTTGAAAAACAATTTGTTCCAAAGGAAGAAAAGGTTGAATTTTCATTAAAAAGGATTCCAAAATCACACTCTTCGGCTCACAACACATTCCATGAGAAGTTTCAAAGACCAAAGACCAACCAAGTACCCAAAACTTCTACAACACAGAAGACTCCTACCCCAAAACCCCAACTCAATAAGATGAAACAACCTCCAATTGGTAATCATGCTTCTGCACAACCTAGAAATCACAGGTATTCTAGCTCTCCTAAGCAATCTTCAGCTACACCTAAGAACGTCTTAAAGGTATTTAGAGATGATGTTGTAGGAATAGTTAGATATCAAGATCAGTATGGTTGGTTTTCTCCCACATATAAAAAGCAAGCACCACCTGCCAAAGAGACCATCAAGAAGAAACCTGTCAAGAACATACACACAGTCATCCACTAACTCTAAAAATGTTCATGTTTCAGGTTACTTGTGCTTAAATTGTCAAAGTAAATGGCTTCCTAAAGATAGATACTTTCATGCTACTAGGAAAGTCAAGCTTGCTGGAAATGCTACATCTGTAAAACAAGAGTGGATAGTTCGTAGACCTAATGCTCTAGATAGATCAAATGCTTCTAGGACTAGTCCATCTTGTTCTCAAACTTTGTAATGAGTGTTTTGTTCTGTAATCCGTACCTTTACATTTGAACTCTGTTTGTGTGTTTTCTTGCTTTCAATAAATTCCATGATGGATTGTGTGTTTGTTCGTATATTTGTTTAATGTTCATGTTTATCTTATTTTTCCGTTTGTTTGCTCTTTAATTTACTTGTTCTTCTAATAAATGTGATTGCATGATGAACCCCTAACCTTTCATGGACCCAGTCTAAGTGGGTACCTAAAACCTTACTTCCTGATTTTACAGGAATTTCTCATCTGTGTCTGGTATGTCGATTCCGGATGCTCTAGACACATGACTGGTGATAAATCCTTGCTAAAGAACTTTGTTGAACGTTTTATGGGAACGGTTAGATTTGGAAATGATCATCTAGCTCCCATTCTTGTCTATGGGGATATTGTTCAAAATGGCATCACCATAAAACGTGTGTCATATGTTGAAGGTTTGGGCCATAATCTTTTCAGTGTTGGCCAATTTTGTGACAATGATCTGCAAGTCCTCTTTAGAAGATATGAATGTAAAGTTCAAACCGAAGATGGTGTCGATATTCTTACTGGTTCCCGAGATAACAACTTGTTCACCATTGATCTCAACAATATTCCAACTCCATCTTTAAATATTTGTCTGCTGTCTAAAGCTTCAGCTCAACAATCTTGGCTATGGCATCGTCGTCTCTCCCATCTCAACTTCCATATGATTAATACCCTGGTTGATAAACAACTCGTCGATGGCCTTCCTGATTTCAAGTATGACACCAATCATGTTTGTTCTACATGTTCAATTGGAAAACTCAAGAGAGCGTCCCATAGACCAAAGAAGCATCTAAGCACTGATGCTCCTCTTCATCTCCTTCACATGGATTTGTGTGGCCCTATGCGTGTCCAAAGCATTCATGCTAAGCGATACATTCTTGTTATTGTTGGTGATTACTCTCACTATACTTGGGTCTATTTTCTTCGTGAAAAGAGTGAGGCTCCTCAAGTAATCATTGACTTCATCAAAAGGACACAAGTAAATCTTCAAACCTCTGTTCGCATTGTACGTTCTGATAATGGTACCGAATTCAAGAATGCTACTCTTGCATCATACTTCTCTTCTGTCGGTATCACTCATCAATTTTCAGCTGCACGAACACCTCAACAAAATGGAGTCGTTGAAAGAAGAAATCGCACTCTTGTTGAAGCTGCTCGTACTATGCTTGCTCATTCTAGATTACCACCAAATCTATGGGCCGAAGCCATTGCAACTACCTGCTTCACACAAAACAGATCTATCATCAACAAGAGGTTTAACATTACTCGTTATGAAGTAATCAACAAGAGAAGACCCAATGTGAACTATTTCTATATATTTGGGTGTGTCTGTTATGTCCTAAATGATAGAGATAATCTTGGAAAATTTGAACCAAAAGGAGACGAGGGTTATTTTGTTGGTTATTCAAGAGAATCTATTGCTTATCTTGTCTATAACCGTAGAACCAAGAAAATAGTAGAGAGTATGAATGTTAAATTTGATGAACTCTCTGGAATGGTTCTTGAACAACACGGTTCAAGACCCAATCTTCAATGTCCACAAGTTTCCGCTATACAGAACAGAACTTCTGATAAACAGAGTTTCTCCAAACCAACCACTAAAGAGTTAGACATTTTGTTTGAAGAATTTTATCATGACCGTCCTTCTACTTTGGTCCCACCCTTGCCTTCACCTGAACAGTCATTTTCCAATACCTCTCAACCTGAGAGCTCATCTGCTGATCAACAAAGTTCATCTCCTGCAACTTCTTCTCATGATTCATCTTCTCCACCTTCGGTCAATTCTTCGTCTACAAATGTATCTTCCCCTGACTCTTCTAACTTGTCATCAGCACCACATGATCCTTTATTAGTGCCTGCTCAGCAAAATTCTCCAGGATCCAATCAATCATCTGATTCTAACTCTGATGAAGAAGAATTTGTCCTACCAAATGAGCTGAGCTTTGAGCAAGTCGCTGAACAACATTCTCCAGGCTTTATCAATCCTGATGAAAATAATGATCCCGCTGATCCACTTCCTCACTCCAGGAAATGGTCTCGCTCCATGCTTCCTCATCCTCCCACTCAGATAATTGGGGATCCAAACGCTGGCCCAACCTGTGACAACCGCCAAAATTTCAGGTTGACTAATTTACTATTATGTGTGCTATTTAAAAATTTATGTATAAACAATATGAACAAACATTTTATGGCATAATAAACTGAACAAATATTTTTAATAAATTATGGATAATTATTGCCAAGAACTCAAATAGTTATTTGAGAGCTGCTTGTAAATACTTTTTCATACTTATACTATCAATAACTGTATTTATGAATAGTGATCGTGAATAGTGACCGTGAATAGTGAACGTGAATAGTACGTGAATAGTAACGGTGAATATTAAAGATAAAAAGTAAATTTTGAATAGTAAAGGTAAAAAGTAAATTTTAAATAGTAAAGGTAAAAAGTAAATTTTAAATAGTAAAGGTAAAAATAAATTGTAAATAGTAAAGGTAGAAAGTAAATTGTAAAAAGGTAATAAAATAAAATAATATAAAGGTGGGACCCACGTCAAATAATTTAAACTCAACGTTGAATCTGATTTCCGAATAAATTCAAATGTGAATAGTGCTGAATAGTAAACATCGCTTTCATACTTTATTCTTATAATATAAACGTCCAAAACCCGCTCACAGGGGTTAGTTGAGTAAACATTATTAAAATGAAAGTTGTAGATCTTAATTTTCTGATCTTATAGAAACTTGAATTTTCTCAATAGGAGCCCGTATGCATAATTTAGGATTAAACAATGTATAAATATATACTACTAGTATAAAAGAAATCTATCATTAGAAACGTCCAAGAGGTAGTGGGAAACACACTTTTATCTACTTTATAATTTAAAAATTTATAAATTATAGATCACGGGTCTAATTTGCTAAGTGTATGGACAAAAAGAATACTATATATATACATATCCCTTATTCATGATTAACTTTATAATATAATAATAATAATAATATTAAGAACGTCCGTGTTGATTTTTTTCCGTTGAATTCTCCTACGCCTTTTTTATTCTAAATTGGCGAGTAAGTATAATATTAAAATAATTCAAACGAACGAATTCGTTCGCCTATAAATAGCCGACGATATTAAACCATAAAACTCGTACCAACATATATTCACTTCTATATTTCTCTCTTATAATTACACAAGACTAAGTGATCTTTCTTCTACAACACTAAGGTGAGTTCTATATCCCCTTTTAAATTCTTTTGTATGATTTATTTCGGGGACTGAGATACATGCAAATAAAACTATTTGTTATACTTATATGTATATTTACAAAATTATATATATTATATATATTTTGTAACTCCACTTTATTTATTTTACCTTCGGGGTAAAATACAAACTTTATATATATATATATGGATTACAAATTTTACATAATATGATATATTATATAACTCCACTTTCTTATTTTACCTTCGGGGTAAAATACAAACTATTTGCTTATGATGAACACAAGTACTTCAGATTTGTATATATGGTTGATTCTAAGTTGCTCTGTTCACTTAAAGTCCTCACCATCATGAACGATTAATTATGGTAACATAAACGTGGGTATATTGAATAGTACTATTGGGGTAGGCACCCCCATTCGTGTTGGTCATACCAACTGGATACGGGAAAAAAAAAAAAAAAAAAAAACTATTGGGGTAGGCACCCCCATTCGTGTTGGTCATACCAACTGTATACGAATGCATTATATTTGGAAAGCTTAGGGTACCCTGAACAAGGTACCTACTCTGGAGGCAAATAAACACACACTTGTCTAGTTTCGGTTCATGAGCTTAGAACTTGATGTATACAGTATCTACTCTTATATTCTATTTGATCCATTGTGTGATCAAATAGTTACTTTAAATCTTGTGGTTCATACTCTATATTTTAATTAAAAACATATGATACTCTTTGCTGATATTGTATCATAACTATTTGACATTGCGGTAAGGCAATGGTCACACTGAACTCTGGCATTTGTGAAACTATATTTTCTATATGAAAAACTTATGGAACTCACCAACTTTATGTTGACGTATTTTAGCATGTATTCTCAGGTAACTAGACGATACACTATACATGGGACACTTTCCGCTGCATACAACATACTGGACCATGGCCTACCCTCAGACTCTAGTAAAGACAAGTCAATTTGCTAAAGTCTCTGTCTACTGTTTAATATTGTTTAATATTAAATAAATGTTTTTCAAGAATAATATCTTTCATAAATTGTAATATAAATTTGTGAACAATGCTTTTATATAAATGTATTTTAAAACGACAACGTTTTGTGTCGTTCAGTATATCTTGTGTTGTGAATCCATGAAAGTCATATTCCGTCTAGGGCGGGGTGTGACAGATTGGTATCAGAGACCAAGTTATAGTGAACTAGGTAGCAAATTGATGGATCTAGACTATAACCCCATATAGAACAACACCCACATACATGCATAATTTTATGAATAATCCCTACTTGATTATATATGTTTAGAATATATAATTTAATGTATATTATATATATGTATATATATATATATATATATATATATATATATATATATATAGCAACAGAGTAATGTCGGGATTCGTAGTGGAATACTTATCCGATCGTGAGGAAGAGATTACGTCTCGATCACCTCCACCTGTACTTGAACCCTCCGACTCTCCTCGTCATATAGTAAATCAGCCAATGGAGGAGACCGATCACGTTGGAGAAGAAGCTGATAACGCACTTGTCCCTGGACCAAACACTACTGTCACCACTAATGCTTTTACTAGCACTACGCCTACTTTTACTTTTTCAAATCTATCTGGGGAAGGTCCTTCAAGTTCACCTCGATCTTTAATACGAAGGATCCGAACGCCTAGATATCCGATGTTTAACCACCCTCAGTCATGACGTACTCGACTTACTCATCCTGAACCACCCGCTCAGCGGCTGCGGAGATCTATTAATGCTATACCAAGATTTCTGGCGGAATGGAGATTTGAAGAAGGACTCCTTAACTCTGACCAGTTCAGAAGAGCTGAAGGTCCAACCAATATTCCTGCACTAACTATGGAACCTTTGCATGACACTGTCCCTACATTGGTCCTACGCATAGTCCGAGCAGAAAAGTGTATTACGGAGTTGAGGGAAAGAACAAACATACTGCGGAGGAAGGTGGAAAATCAAGATAATATGATAGTCGCATTGGAAGGTGAGATGGAGGAAGCTCACTTCAGGATACATGGTCTTGAAGACACCGTGTTGGAACTACAGGAGAAGATAACAAGATTTGAAGCTATGTTTGAGGCTATATCGAGAGCCACTACTATAACCCCATCTACTCTGTCACAGTAGATATTGTCTAGTTACTTACTATTTACGGCGTATGTGTCGGGAAATGTAATTTTAGATAAAATAATGGATTCTTGAGATGTTTATATCTCAAAGTTTGTTATCCAATAAATCTACTATTTTTATCTTGATTTACACTTCTTTTAGTCATAACTATTGAATTGTGGTTATGGTATGATGTGGTAGTATCTCATCAATTTCTTTATTTATATTTAAGGATCCGGCCGTCAAAAGAAGTACCAGAAATGAACGCAACAGATATTGCTAGAATTGTAGCAGAAAGTATAGCAGTAGCTTTTGCAACTCAAGCCGCAAACAATAATCATGACAATAATGGTACACCTAGAGGTTGTACTTACAGAGAATTTCAACAATGTAAACCCATTATATACAATGGTACTGAAGAAGCAATTGCACTCATCCGATGGTTCGAGAAACTGGAGTCCATATTTCGTGTTAGTAACTGCGCTGAAGATAGCCGAGTAAAATATGCTACCTGCACACTACAAGATCAAGCTCTTACCTGGTGGAATGAGTACGCCACTACAGTAGGAATTGATGCAGCTTATGCAATGTCATGGGAAGATTTGAAGGAACGTATGAAAGCCAAGTATTGCCCGAGGAGCGAAATTCAGAAAATGGAGGTAGAATTTCATAATTTGAAGACGAAGGGATACGAAGTATCTGAATACACCAACCGCTTTCATGAGTTGGCACTCTTTGCCCAACCATGGTTACACCCGATTATAAGAAGATTGAGCAGTACATTTCTGGACTTCCACCAAAGATTCAGGATATGATCACTGCTACCGAAACTACTGACATCGAACATGCGGTTCGGTTGGCAAACAGTTTGGCTGACAAAGCAAAACTTCGTGCTAATACAGAAGAAAAGTCTGGTGATCAAAAAGGGTTCAATAAGAAAAGGAGATGGGAAGATAACTTTGGGAAGAGTCAAGGGGATCAACAGACAAAGAGACCTGCTCAGACCTCAGGACCATCATCAAATAATGGTTATATAGGAACCATGCCATATTGCAATAGGTGTACTTTACATCACACCGGTCCTTGCACAGTACAATGCAATAATTGCAAGAAAATTGGTCATCTGGCCAAGAACTGTAGAATCCCTAATTCAACTGTCAACAATGGAACAAAAATAAGATGTTATGAGTGTGGTGAAGAAGGACATTTCAGGAATAAATGTCCAAAGCTGAGAAACAACAACAACAACGGAAACAACAACAATAACAACCACAACAACAACAATCGAAACAACAACAACAACAATCACAACAATAACAATCGAAACAACAACAGCAACAACAACACCACAACAACAACAACAACAACAATGCTCGAGGAAGGGCATTCATTATCAATGCGGGAGAAGCCCGCCAAGACCCAAACATCGTCACGGGTATGTTTCATCTGAATAATCATTGTGTCTCTGCTTTATTTGATCCTGGTGCCGATAGAAGTTTTGTGTCAAATAAAATTATTCACCTGCTTTCAATTATACCTACCCCATTAGATGCTAAGTATTCTGTAGAATTAGCAAATGGTAAAATGATCGAAGTCGAAAGCATAATCCAAGGTTGTACCTTAGAATTAGCAAAAGAATTATTTTTTATAGATCTAATACCATTCGAAATAGGAAGCTTTGATATTATCATTGGTATGGACTGTTTGTCTAAAAACCAAGCAGAAATAGTCTGTCACGAAAAAGTTGTTCGAATTCCAATTGCAAACGGTGAGAAGTTGATTATCCAAGGCGATAAGAATGGAGTACGATGTAACATTATATCTTGCATGAAGACTCAGAAGTATCTCAGAAAGGGATACCAGGCAATCCTAGCCCATATATCGGAGAAAAAGACTCCGGAGAAATGGCTTGAAGACATACCCATCGTACGAGATTTTCCAGAAGTCTTTCCTGAAGACTTGCCTGGTCTTCCACCAATCCGGCAGGTGGAATTCAAAATAGACTTAGTACCTGGTGCTGCACCAGTGGCACGAGCACCATATCGATTAGCTCCTTCCGAAATGAAAGAACTTGCAAGTCAATTGCAAGAACTTTTAGAGAAAGGATTCATTCGACCGAGTTCCTCACCTTGGGGAGCTCCAGTCTTGTTCGTCAAGAAGAAAGACAGATCTTTTCGCATGTGTATAGACTATAGGGAGTTGAATAAGTTGACGGTTAAAAACCGGTACCCACTTCCTAGGATCGATGACCTGTTTGATCAATTACAAGGGTCGAGTTGCTACTCAAAAATCGATCTTAGATCCGGTTACCATCAGCTTAGAGTTTCAGAAGAAGACATTCCCAAGACGGCGTTTAGAACCCGCTATGGCCATTACGAGTTTGAAGTGATGCCATTTGGTTTGACGAATGCCCCCGCAGTTTTCATGGACCTCATGAACCGTGTGTGCAAACCATATTTAGATAAGTTTGTTATCGTATTCATAGACGACATTCTAATCTATTCTAAAACCAAGGAAGAGCACGAGGTACATCTGAAGAAAATTTTGGAACTACTCAAGAAGGAAGAATTGTACGCAAAGTTTTCAAAATGCGAATTCTGGATTCGTACAGTACAATTCTAGGCCATGTCATTGATAGTCAAGGAATTCATGTAGATCCTGCCAAGATCGTGGCTATTAAGAACTGGGAAGCACCAAAAACACCAACAGAAATACGACAATTTTTAGGTCTTGCTGGCTATTATAGAAGATTCATCGAGAATTTTTCTAAGATAGCCCAACCTTTAACGTCGTTGACTCAAAAGACAAGAAGTTTGCCTGGGAAGATAAACAAGAAAAAGCATTTCAACTGCTGAAGGAGAAGCTCTGTAGTGCTCCGATTTTGTCACTACCTGAAGGAACGGATAATTTTGTGGTATATTGCGACGCATCTCATCAAGGATTGGGATGTGTGTTGATGCAGAAAGATAAGGTGATAGCCTATGCATCGCGTCAACTTAAGGTGCACGAGAAGAACTACACGACTCATGATCTTGAACTAGGAGCTGTAATATTCGCTCTAAAGATTTGGAGACACTATTTATATGGTACAAAGTGTACTATATTCACCGACCATAAAAGTCTCCAACATATTTTTGACCAGAAAGATTTGAACATGAGGCAACGTAGATGGGTGGAATTGCTCAGTGATTACGATTGTGAAATTCGTTATCATCCGGGCAAAGCAAACATTGTAGCAGATGCTTTAAGTCGTAAAGAAAGAGTAAAGCCACTTCGAGTACGAGCTTTAAGTATGACCATTCATACTCATCTTACTTCCCAAATTCGTGAAGCTCAACTTGAAGCATTAAAGAAAGACAAATCTCAAAGAAGAAGCTTTGAGGGGGATGGAAGAGCAATTTGAAGTTAGACCCGATGGAACCCGGTATTTTTCTAACCGGATTGGCTACCAAGCTATGGAGATTTAAGAAACTTGGTGATGAACGAATCACACAAGTCAAGATATTCGATACATCCTGATCAGATAAGATGTATCATGGACTAAAAGAATTATACTGGTGGCCTAACATGAAAGCTGACATAGCCACCTATGTTAGCAAATGTCTAACATGCGCAAAAGTGAAGGCAGAGCATCAAAAGCCATCTGGATTGCTACAACAACCAGAGATTCCCCAGTGGAAGTGGGAATGTATAGCCATGGACTTTATCACAAAGTTACCGAAGACTGCTAATGGTTGTGATACGATATGGGTAATTGTAGACCGACTCACTAAGTCTGCACATTTCTTGCCCATAAAAGAGACTGATAAAACGAGCAAGCTGGCTAGATTGTACATAAAGGAAGTAGTATCACGACATGGAATACCTATTTCGATTATTTCTGATAGGGATAGTCATTTTACTTCCAGATTTTGGCAGACACTACAGAAAGCTTTAGGTACACGGTTAGATATGAGCACTGATGGTCAAAGTGAAAGGACCATTCAAACGCTTGAAGACATGTTGCGCGCTTGCATAGTTGATTTTGGGAATGGTTGGGAAAAACACTTGCCTTTGTGTGAGTTCTCATACAACAACAGTTACCACACTAGCATCAAGGCTGCACCATTTGAGGCACTGTATGGGAGAAAATGTCGTTCACCCATCTGTTGGGTTGAATTAGGTGACAAAATTCCAGTAAAGAAAAACAGCCCAATTACAGGCCCCGAGCTCATTCATGAGACTACTGAGAAGATTGTACAGATACAAAACCGATTAAAGGCAGCACGAGATCGTCAAAAGAACTATGCTGATGTAAGAAGAAAGCCTTTGGAATTTCAAGTAGGAGACAAGGTTATGCTGAAAGTATCTCCTTGGAAAGGAGCCATCCGTTTTGGAAAACGAGGTAAGCTAAACCTGAGGTATATTGGACCTTTCGAAGTACTAGAAAGAATTGGTCCGGTAGCTTATAGACTTAGACTGCCACAAGAACTTAGCCGTATACACGATGTGTTTCACGTCTCAAACTTGAAAAAGTGTTTGTCTGACGAAACACAAATTATTCCACTGGAAGAACTTCGAATGGATGACAAGCTGCACTTTGTTGAAGAACCAGTAGAGATCATGGATAGGGAAGCCAAGCAGTTGAAACAGAGTCGAATTCCTATTGTCAAAGTCCGATGGAATTCAAAGCGAGATCCTGAGTTTACCTGGGAACGTGAGGATCAAATGAAACAAAAGTATCCTCACTTGTTCGAAAAAGCCTTACATTCCAACCACACGTGCTAAATTTCGGGACGAAATTTAAATAACTGGGGGAGAATGTGACAACCGCCAAAATTTCAGGTTGACTAATTTACTATTATGTGTGCTATTTAAAAATTTCTGTACATCAAACAATATGAACAAACATTTTATGGCATAATAAACTGAACAAATATTTTTAATAAATTATGGATAATTATTGCCAAAAACTCAAATAGTTATTTGAGAGCTGCTTGTAAATACTTTTTCATACTTATACTATCAATAACTGTATTTATGAATAGTGATCGTGAATAGTGACCGTGAATAGTGACCGTGAATAGTACCGTGAATAGTAACGGTGAATATTAAAGATAAAAAGTAAATTTTGAATAGTAAAGGTAAAAAGTAAATTTTAAATAGTAAGGTAAAAAGTAAATTTTAAATAGTAAAGGTAAAAGTAAATTGTAAATAGTAAAGGTAGAAAGTAAATTGTAAAAAGGTAATAAAATAAAATAATATAAAGGTGGGACCCACGTCAAATAATTTAAACTCAACGTTGAATCTGATTTCCGAATAAATTCAAAAGTGAATAGTGCTGAATAGTAAACATCGCTTTCATACTTTATTCTTATAATATAAACGTCCAAAACCCGCTCACAGGGGTTAGTTGAGTAAAAATTATTAAAATGAAAGTTGTAGATCTTAATTTTCTGATCTTATAGAAACTTGAATTTTCTCAATAGGAGCCCGTATGCATAATTTAGGATTAAAACAATGTATAAATATATACTACTAGTATAAAAGAAATCTATCATTAGAAACGTTCAAGAGGTAGTGGGAAACACACTTTTATCTACTTTATAATTTAAAATTTATAAATTATAGATCACGGGTCTAATTTGCTAAGTGTATGGACAAAAAAAGAATACTATATATATACATATCCCTTATTCATGATTAACTTTATAATATAATAATAATAATAATATTAAGAACGTCCGTGTTGATTTTTTTCCGTTGAATTCTCCTACGCCTTTTTTATTCTAAATTGGCGAGTAAGTATAATATTAAAATAATTCAAACGAACGAATTCGTTCGCCTATAAATAGCCGACGATATTAAACCATAAAACTCGTACCAACATATATTCACTTCTATATTCTCTCTTATAATTACACAAGACTAAGTGATCTTTCTTCCACAACCTAAGGTGAGTTCTATATCCCCTTTTAAATTCTTTTATATGATTTATTTCGGGGACTGAGATACATGCAAATAAAACTATTTGTTATACTTATATGTATATTTACAAAATTATATATATTATATATATTTTGTAACTCCACTTTATTTATTTTACCTTCGGGGTAAAATACAAACTTCTTATATATATATATGGATTACAAATTTTACATAATATGATATATTATATAACTCCACTTTCTTATTTTACCTTCGGGGTAAAATACAAACTCTTTATGTTATGATGAACACAAGTACTTCAGAAATGTATATATGGTTGATTCTAATTTGCTCTGTTCACTCAAAGTCCTCACCATCATGAACGATTAATTATGGTAACATAAACGTGGGTATATTGAATAGTACTATTGGGGTAGGCACCCCCATTCGTGTTGGTCATACCAACTGGATACGGATGCATTATATTTGGAAAGCTTAGGGTACCCTGAACAAGGTACCTACTCTGGAGGCAATAAACACACACTTGTCTAGTTTCGGTTCATGAGCTTAGAACTTGATGTATACAGTATCTACTCTTATATTCTATTTGATCCATTGTGTGATCAAATAGTTACTTTAAATCTTGTGGTTCATACTCTATATTTTAATTAAAAACATATGATACTCTTTGCTGATATTGTATCATAACTATTTGACATTGCGGTAAGGCAATGGTCACACTGAACTCTGGCATTTTTGTGAAACTATATTTTCTATATGAAAAACTTATGGAACTCACCAACTTTATGTTGACGTATTTTAGCATGTATTCTCAGGTAACTAGACGATACTCTATACATGGGACACTTTCCGCTGCATACAACATACTGGACCATGGCCTACCCTCAGACTCTAGTAAAGACAAGTCAATTTGCTAAAGTCTCTGTCTACTGTTTAATATTGTTTAATATTAAATAAATGTTTTCAAGAATAATATCTTTCATAAATTGTAATATAAATTTGTGAACAATGCTTTTATATAAATGTATTTTAAAACGACAACGTTTTGTGTCGTTCAGTATATCTTGTGTTGTGAATCCATGAAAGTCATATTCCGTCTAGGGCGGGGTGTGACACAACCACACGTGCTGCCTCTGCAAATGAATGTTTATTTGTCAACTTCTTGAGCATGGTTGAACCCAGTAATGTCAATGAGGCTCTTCATGATCCGATTGGGTAAAAGCCATGCAAGAAGAGCTATCTCAATTTGAGCGCCTTGAAGTATGGAAACTTGTTCCTAATCCATACACGCATAAAGAACCGATCAAAACTAAGTGGATCTTCAAGAATAAAAAGGATGAGAATGGAGTTGTTGTTCGAAACAAGGCTAGGTTGGTTGCTAAAGGTTTTTCTCAGCAAGATGGTGTTGATTATGATGAGACGTTTGCTCCTGTTGCTCGCATTGAGGCCATTCGAATCTTCCTGGCATATGCGGCATTCAAAAACTTACGGTTTATCAAATGGATGTCAAGTCTGCTTTTCTGAATGGTGTGCTGAAAGAAGAAGTTTATGTTGGTCAACCCGAGGGCTTTGTGGATCCTAAACGTCCAAATCATGTTTACAGGTTAGACAAGGCTTTGTATGGCCTTAAACAAGCCCCTCGTGCTTGGTATGATGCTCTGTCTGCCTATCTATTACAATCTGGATTCTGCAAAGGTACAATTGACACTACTTTGTTCATCAAACGTCAAGGTAGTGACATTCTTTTAATCCAAATCTATGTAGATGACATAATTTTCGGGTCCACAAATCCTAAGTACTGCAAAAACTTTTCTGCATTAATGGTCAAACATTTTGAAATGAGTATGATGGGAGAATTAAACTTTTTCCTTGGTCTTCAAGTCAAACAAATGTCAAACGGTATTTTTATCTGCCAAAATAAATACATCTCTGACATGTTGAAAAAGTTTGATATGTTTAATTGTCAACCAATTGGTACTCCCATGGAATCTCGAACTAAATTTAATGCTGACCTTAATGGCAAACCTTACAATCAAAAACTTTATCGCAGTATGATAGGATCTCTCATGTACTTAACTGCTAGTCGACCGGACATTATGTTTGCTACATTCATGTGCGCTAGATTTCAGGCAAACCCTATGGATAGTCATGCCCAAGCGGTTAAGCGTATTTTTTGGTATCTTAAGGGAACTATGAACCTTGGTTTATGGTATCCGAAAGATACCGGTTTCGAACTAACCGCCTACTCAGATGCTGACCATGCAGGTGTAAGTTGGATCGCAAAAGTACTTCAGGTAGTGTGCAGTTCCTTGGAGACAAGTTGGTTGGTTGGTCTTCAAAGAAACAAAATTGTGTTTCCACATCCACTGCTGAAGCTGAGTATGTAGCAGCTGCTAGTTGTTGCTCTCAAGTTCTGTGGATGAAGACTCAACTCTCTGACTATGGTTTCCAGTATGACAGAATTCCCATCTACTGTGACTCCAAAAGTGCCATTGCAATCTCTTGCAATCCTGTTCAGCATTCTAAAACAA
>CM067173.1:122749550-122934823 GCA_034093135.1 Erigeron breviscapus
CAAGAAGGTGACCATTCACAAACAGCACTAAAGGGGGAGATTGTTAGCTTTAATAATATAGTTAGTGCGTGTTTGTAACAATGTAATAGAATTGTCCTTTTGTCTAATCTTGTTTATTGTAGAAGGTTGTTAATGTAATTAGACAAGGACTTGTTTGTAATTAGGGACGGGGTTTAGTGCAAATGTCAAGCCTATATAAACCCCCCACCCCATCCATTGTAAGGTTACACCTTGAAATATATTTTCCTTACATTTCCATATTCTCTCTACTTTCTCTCTCACACACTTAAGCCTTATATTCCTTAAATCACGATTTAGCATAGTTTACAGAGACCTTAAATAACAAACCATGCAAAACTAAAGGGATATTGATTAGAGTCTGTTTTCTTTTTGATGATATATCAAGCCTTGTGATAATGAAGAGAACAACAATAAAATAAACTCAAATGATTTTTCATTTTTTGATTACTGGATGGTGTGAATGACATAAAGTCAAACAACCCTTTATATAGGGTGAAGTACAATAGAAACATAAAGCAAATAACAAAAGATAAGAACTATCTTAACTACCTAGCCTTTATTCGATAACCAAATGACTAAACCAATCCACGTGCATGCACACTGAAACTGAATTCTGGTAAATCCACTTAAAAAGTTGATGGGTTTGACCGTTTGACTCACTCTTCAACACTTTTATCACGTTTTCATTATCACTTTAACTATAAAACTGATTTAAATAGATGAGTTCAATGGTTATGATGGGAAGGTAATTTGATCCAATGGACTAAAATAATTAAAGTAACAACTCACCGTTACAATTACTAAAATAAATTTATAAGTCATTCTAAATAACAACAAAAATAAAGGAAATAGACCAAATCACCATGAAAATTAACATAATACAAGTAATTTCTTACATCTAAAGAACCATTACTCCATTAGTGATATTCTTTTTTTTTCTCTCCCTACCTGCAATGCAAACCTAAACAACATTACATATGTGTAAATACACAAATAACATATCATCTCTATAATCTATATCTCTATAGTATATACTATCATACACACGAAAAAAAATACCAATGTACATATTTAAAAAAACATGTTTGAAAAGTGAAAACACGTTTACATAAAATAAATGATTATATGAATTTCGATCAACGGTAGTACGATAATGGCGAGCCCAACAGTAGGAAGCAATCAAAGTGAAAAAGTTCTTTTATTAAGTTTTGAGTTAATTACAGAAATCGTCCCTGTCGTGGTACCCAACTTGCAGGTTTCATCCCTACCTTTCATAAATTACAGTTTTAGTCCAAAATAGTTTCCTCTTCAACACTTTTATCACGTTTTCATTATCACTTTAACTATAAAACTGATTTAAATAGATGAGTTCAATGGTTATGATGGGAAGGTAATTTGATCCAATGGACTAAAATAATTAAAGTAACAACTCACCGTTACAATTACTAAAATAAATTTATAAGTCATTCTAAATAACAACAAAAATAAAGGAAATAGACCAAATCACCATGAAAATTAACATAATACAAGTAATTTCTTACATCTAAAGAACCATTACTCCATTAGTGATATTCTTTTTTTTTCTCTCCCTACCTGCAATGCAAACCTAAACAACATTACATATGTGTAAATACACAAATAACATATCATCTCTATAATCTATATCTCTATAGTATATACTATCATACACACGAAAAAAAATACCAATGTACATATTTAAAAAAACATGTTTGAAAAGTGAAAACACGTTTACATAAAATAAATGATTATATGAATTTCGATCAACGGTAGTACGATAATGGCGAGCCCAACAGTAGGAAGCAATCAAAGTGAAAAAGTTCTTTTATTAAGTTTTTGAGTTAATTACAGAAATCGTCCCTGTCGTGGTACCCAACTTGCAGGTTTCATCCCTACCTTTCATAAATTACAGTTTTAGTCCAAAATAGTTTCCTCTGTCAACACTTTTAGTCCTTCCCTAAAACGTCCATTTATAACCATGTCATGTGATCCGCACGTGATGGTTATTTTCGTAATTTGGCATAATAAAAACCCAATAAATAACCCGATTAAACTAAAAAACCCTTATTTTCACTCTCTCTGTTACTTTCTCTCACTCTTCTCCTCATCTGTTCTTCAAATACGATCTAGGGCACGAAAAATGGTCCATTGTAGCTGTGGTTCGATTGATGTGATTCGAACATCTTGGACACCACGAAACCCTGGAAGGAGGTTTTATAGTTGCCCTAAAAGGGATTCGCGTTGTACTAGGTTTATTGGGTGGTATGATCCAGTTATGTGTGATCGATCTATGGACATTATTCCAGGGCTGTTAAGGTCTAAGAATGCACTAGAGAATGAAGTAAGAATGAAGAATCAAGAAAATAATCGATTAAGGAAGTATCTTTTTTTGTCAATTGTTGTTATGTTTTTGCTGTTATATCTACTTATTAGTGGATAAGAAAATAAGCAGTTGTTAATGTAATTTTAAAGTTCATGTAATTGTAATTGTAGTTTTCAAGTTTATGGAAATGTAGCAGAAGTTGTTTATGTAATTGTTTATGGAAATGTAGCAGAAGTTGTTTATGTAATTGTTTATGGAAATGTAGAAATTGTTTTGTCAGTGCAACAAATTGGTCATTTTGCAAGTGTTTTGACTATATAAAGTCAAATTACCAAAAAATGGTTACAAATAAGATACATAACACTGCCTAAATTGAAAGATACTTCATTACACAAATCCAAAGCATTATACAAATTGACATTATCCAAATTGACATCAAGATACTTCATAACCAAATGGAAAGATACTTCATAACCAAATTGACATCAAAAGCATTATCCATAGATCAAACATTGTTTGATAAAGCATACATAAACATCCATCCTAATATTACAGAAATCCAAGTTTACTTAAACATCCAAATTGTCAAATTGACACACTGCCAATTGACAACAAAAGCATACATAAACATCCTAATATTACACAAACCATCATAGTTTACTTTTTCTTCTTGGATGGAGCTCTAAATGCTTGATCTGGAGACATTCTAGCAGTCTTCTGTAAGTCCCAACTTGTTAGATGGTACTACTGAAGACACCTCTATGTCGATGGTGGAGTTACTTTGCAATATACTTACTGAACTGGAGACGACCAGTTGCAGAGGTATATACCAAGTTCTAGATAGATTACTTATATAAAAGACAATAAGTAAAGAACAATGCAATAATACAAATAACTTGTAAACAATCTTGATGAGACAATGTGTAGTTTTCAAAGTGTAATTTATTTATTGATATTAAACAAATTACAAGGTTGATGCGGAACCAAGATAATACACGAATGTAAATATCCTAACAACCTATGAAATACAATTGATCTATACTCGGAATTTCTCTTCAACAATCGAACACTTAAAGTAGTGAAATGTTCCTTTTAGCGATTGAGAGAATATTGCACAAGTTCACCAAGAATATTGCAGGTTTGCAAAGTAAGAAGTTATTCGTTTGTTTGTGAAGTAACTTGAATTCTTGGTTGTGCAATGACTTGTATTTATAGGCAAAGTTAACATTGGGATGTTAACTTTAGCCGTACAAATGTGGTTGGGAGCATTTAAGGAATAGCATTTAATTCCTTAAAAAGCATTGTAAAGTCGCGTGTTAAAGTGACTTTACATAACCACCTTTATGTACTTTATAATACTTAAATAATAAGATAAGGCTTATTATCCGGGTAAAGGTACATAAAGTATACAAGTCAATTCCTCGTAATCAGTGTAAAGCTTTGTAAGGGCTTTCCACTGATGGTCTTCAGTTTGTAACTGACTAGAATGCCAACTGGGCTTCACTGCCATTGTCATTCTCTTTCTTCCATTTGTTGTCTTCGACTTCAACTGGAATGCTTCTTCAACTTGGTCAGTTCTCAACTGGAGGAAGTCTTCAGTTGCGTTAACTGTACGGTGCAACTGGACTTCAATATATTTCTCGACAAATTATCTTGGTCACCAGTTTACTGGTCACCAGGTGCAACTGGTGAACTCGTCAGTGTGAACTGGTGACTGGCCAGTTCCAGGTGAACTGGTCCTAACAAATTCCCCCTATTTGTCTAGAAATATAGTCTAAGTTTTTTCTAATTCTTGTATCTATACATGTGTGAACTATAGAGACTTGTTCGATTTTAAATCTATCTAAGATATCTAAGGCATTTTTATAGATCAATAAATGCCTTAGGTTTTTCTTTTATGTTTGTTAGATTTTAATCTATTATCTACCTTGTGGTTACAAACTGGTAACTTCTTTTATACAAGGAATGAAATTTACACAAGTTACAACAGAATGTAAAACAAATTACAAGAAGATAAAATGAAGAGAGAACTTAAACAGATGGCCCTTCGCCAGTTCTTCTTCTTTTGGTCACTAGAGAAATAGGTTGAGTGTCTTCAGGGTCAATATTCAGCCTTTGCTCCAGATTCTCTTTATGTTGAATCTTGCCCTTTAAGAAATTTACCCATGCCTTCTCAAACCTATTCTTTTGTGCCTTCGCATCAAGCACATTTACCATCTCGACCCATTCGCTGAACCCAAATTGCAACACACCAGGATCATCAGTTCTCACTAGTGGCCCACCAGCATACTTAACTTCAACTTGAAAGACCTTGGTGCCTGGCTTAATTGTGATATTGACATTAGTGATAGTACCACCATGTCTTCTGGTTGACATGATCTGGGAGTAGTAGTTTCTTGCTTCAGTTTCATTAGTGATTTTAATACTCCCAGCACCAGCAGCCAGTACGGCGGACTTAATGTCTTCATTTGTGACCTCGCCAGTTGGTTCAACGAATGTTCTAAGGTCAGCATCCCTAGCAGCTTTGGTCAGTGGTCTTCCAGGTTGTGGAATCCTTCTTCTTGGTGGATTCATCACTTCCTTCACAACCTTCTTCACATTGGCAATTCTCTTCAGAATCCCACTGACCCTTAACTCCTTAGCCCTCTCCAAAGAAATGTTCAAGCTTCTGGCATCAAATTCAGCCTCATCCTCATGATAGTGTCTTTCCAGTTCAACATCTAACATTTCATTTAACTGGTCAACTATCCTAGGATCATTCTTAATCCTGAGATACTCCTCCTTAGTGATACCTAGAAGATTGGCATCACTCATATCTAGCAATTTCAATTGTGTGAGATGTGCCCTGGCTTCAGCTTGGTTCTTTTGTTTCATTTTCTTTCGTTCTTTAATGTCATCACCAAGTCTGGCCAGTCTTCTACTATCACTATCTGAAACTGGAGGCAGTTCATCAGTATTACCAGTCTCAAGCATTTCCATTTCAGTGGCCGGCTGGGCTTCATCAGTTACTTTGCCCTTTCCCTTATCTAACACATTCCCCCTTTCACTAGCCTCACCAGTTTGCTCACCAGCATCAGTACTGGTAGCTAAGCTCAATTCCCTTCTAGGTACAACTGGTGGTGCAAGGACTGTACTTCTTTCCCCCTTGGCAGCATCTAGACCTGCCCTAATTGCTTCCCATTCAGAGGGGTGTGATGGCAACCGGTCAAGAGGCTGCCACGACTGTACATCCTTGCACTCTTTAAAAATCCCACACATCATTCTGAAGGACCTCCAAAGGTGGTTGGTTTCTTTAGCCTGGGCCAAGACATTTGCAACAACTTTGTCTTGACCAGTTTTCAATTCATTCAAAACCTTTGATTCTTCATCAATACCAGCAACCACCTTTTCCTTCATATCATCATCCCTCTTCTTCAAATTCTCCACTTCATTGGTCAGTTTATTCAATGTTTCAGTATGAAGAGATACTTGGGTGCTCAAACCTTCAATGCTGCCCCTCAACTGGTTGATCTCACTGGTAAGTGGGGCCAGATCAACCTGGGGAGTGGCCAGCTTGGTGATCTCAGATATCACCCTTTCAACCAAACGCTCTTCTCTAGCACCCAACATATCCTCTATCTTCTGACCAACTGAAGATGCCAACTGCTCTCCAAGGCCAGTTATATCTAGGCCAGGTCTCTCAATTAGTTCCTTGACCTGCCTTTCAATCTCCTTCAGATCTACTTCAGAAGTTCTGACAGTGTTGGTAAGTAGATTTGAGATAGAACTGGTGACCTTGGAGTGAGTTAGGTCAAAGGCTTCCTTCAATGTACCAGCCAGATTGTTACTGCCAGTGACCAACTCATTCAATTTATGAAACACCAAGTCCTCATTTGATGAGAACTTGTTTATCCCCAGATCAACCACCTTGATATTTGTCAAAGAGTCTTTGTGGTATCTGGAGAAGGACTTGGTGTTCTTATCAAGTGTCTTCTGAATCTCCTCCACCCTGGTTAGAAGGTTTTGGAGATCGGATTGTATAGAGACAACTTGACTGTCCAGTGACAAAGGAGAAGGTGTCACTGGACCACGAGCAGTTACTACTGGAGCAACTGGAGGAGGCAAACTAATGGAAGTCTCCCCAGTTGTCAGGCCAGCAGTTGAATATACATGAGGAGTGGTGGAAGAAGAAAGGATTGGAAATTCAATGTGTTGTTCATGCTGAGAAAGCTCAGGTGTGAACAACGGCGACGGTGGTGGGGGCATTTCTCGAGCAAGTGAGAATTGCCCAGTTGGTAAAGGAGCGGTATATATTGGTAAAGGAATATTTATAGGCACATTTTGCTCAGATGGTGAAAGTGAAATTGATGCGTCTGGAGGGCAGACTGGAGATGAAGGGTCTTGTGCTTGTACAGAAGCATCAAGAATCTCCATGTCTGTTTCAGTACCTTCTGAATCCGAAGATTCAATAAGGATTTCCTCGTCGTTAACACCCATGTCCAGATCCATGAATGTGACAGAGGGCTGACCAGTTACCTGGTCAGTCTCCAGATGACCTTCCCCAGTTTCCTGGATGGGTGCATCTGTTGGTGGATCAGATACCGAAGTATCTTCACCAGGGATAGATGTGATGGGGGTTGCTTCAGTTATGGTAGCTCTATCCTCTACCACAACATTAGACACACTGGAGGGTCCCTCATTATTTTGAGGCCCGCCCAGTTGCCTTTCTGATTCACCTTCAAGAGGTGCATCAGTTGAAGCGAATGCCAGCTGCATTCGTTCAGGAACTTCAACCTCACCAGCTTCAGATACTAGTGAGTCTAGATTCCTAAGCATATCTGGGGCATTGAATGGAGAGTTTGTATTATTATATGCTTCCCTGCCCAGAATTTGCTTAAAACAGAGTGAGAGGAACCTTGAAAAGGGAATGCAAACACCCCTTGTGCCCTTCAGTTTCTGAACCAGGCTTCTATATAGAATATCAGCAAAGTCCACCCTCAAACCGTTCCACAAGCAATAAGCCATCTCTGCTTGTGAGGAGTTGATCTGGTCAAGTCCACCAGAACTCCCACCCATACTTTCCACCAGGTGGATGAAAAAATACCTCCATGAAGGAGTAAGACCCTTCATGGTCATCGCACCTTTTGTCTTGAGCACCCCATTCTCCAAACACTCCTTGTGTCCCATTTCCAGGAGCACTTGGCGAAAATTTATGTTAGGGGGCAAGACGACTGGAGATTCATTCTCTCTCCAGTAGTTAAGGCGTAAGGCATCCCTTAACACGTCAGAGGACAAGGTACACTGGATTGTTCCATCCTTTAAAGTGAAACTGATGGAGGAACAATCAGAAGAAAGAACAGCAGTGTACCAAAACTCACACAAGTAGTTGTGAAACAACTTGCGTGGGTTTAGAGAGAACGAGGGTCCTATTGGAGAATTCTTTAAAAACTTTCGAATTCTACCAATAAGGGTATCGGACCCTTGAGATCCTCGTAGGCTAGCCATAGGATTATTTGGATTTAGTTTTATGGCAGCACTACTCGGAGCACCAGGTGCCTGGGTGGCATCTGGTGAGGGATTATATGGAACAGTCAAGAGATTTACATCTCTTGAACGGGATGATCTAGGAGCCATAGAATGAAACTGAAATTTAGGATTTAGGGTTTTTGATTTGTGAAGCAAAGAGAAGAATGAAGCAATGTTTATGATTGGAAGTAAATGAAGAGAGTAAATGAAGAGAATGAAAAGAGAGTAAATGAGTTTCGGAGTAAATAAGGGTATTTATAAGGGGATTCAAGATCCCAATGTAAAACCAAAAATCATATTTTATTAAACCAAATCGATTTTGAAGATATTTTGACAAAATGATTTTGAATTTTGAAATAAAAATATAATTTTCCATGTAAGCATTAAATGTTACCATGTCAGCATTAAATGCTACGACGGCTTACTTTACCCATGACCCCACTCACTTTTTGTTTTCCCAACACAAACAGTTGTCAAGTACTTAAAATGGTTTCAAACACGTCAGATCACGATATCAAGTGGTTTAAAACACTCAAGTATCATCACGTGTCACACATATTGACCAAGTATTTGTAACGTTATAAAAATTTTGACAAAGACTGAACCTGGTAACTGGAGGATCAGTCCAGTACCAGTTTCCAACTGAAGAGTTCTCCAGTTGCATTTTCAAACAAAAACGAATTTTGGTCAGAAAATTATTTTGAGTCTTTCCCCCTAAAATGATGATCCAGTAATCAATTAGTGCCAAGATAGTATCACAAAGGCGTTCGATAGCCTGACGAGCAAAGATTATCTGGACCTCCTCAACTGGAGAACTTCATCAGTGTCACTGACGCGTTCAATAACAAAGAAAGCTCCAGTTAAGGGTTTAACATTCCCAGTTCGCTGATGAGATGTTTAAAAGTTTTCTCATCGAGAGGTTTAGTAAAAACATCAGCTAACTGTTTGTCAGTGGGGATGAAATGAATTTCAATATCACCTTTCATAACATGATCTCGAATGAAATGATACCTGATGTCAATATGCTTTGTTTTTGAGTGCATCACTGGATTGTGAGAGATAGCAATTGCACTGGTGTTGTTACAAAAGATTGGGGTCTTGGTATACTTCTGACCATAATCTAGTAACTGGTTTTTGATCCAGAGAATCTGGGCACAACAACTGGCCGCAGAAATGTACTCTGCCTCAGCAGTGGACATAGAGACTGAAGTCTGCTTCTTGCTGGTCCAACTCACCAGTTTTCCTCCAAGGAAATGACAACCACCAGTTGTGGATTTTCTATCAATCTTACAACCTGCATGATCAGAATCTGAATAACCCATTAGATCTAATCCTGAGCCTTTGGGGTACCAAAGACCAAGATTAGGACACCCTTTCAGGTATCTAAAGATACGCTTTACAGCGTGCAAATGTGATTCTTTAGGGTTAGCCTGAAACCTGGCACATAAACATGTTGCAAACATTATATCTGGTCGACTGGCAGTTAAGTACATCAGTGAACCAACCATACCTCTATAGTCAGTTATGTTAACTGGTTTGCCAGTTGGGTCAGAGTCCAAATTCAATGGTGCTGCAATAGGTGTGTTTTTCGATGGGATTGAATCATATTTGTATTTTCTTAACAAATCTCTGACATATTTTCCTTGGTTTATGAAAATTCCATTTTCAGTTTGCTTAATCTGAAGACCTAAGAAAAATGTTAATTCACCCATTAAACTCATCTCATACTCAGATGACATGATTTTAGAAAACTTTTTACACATTGCATCATCAGTTGAACCAAAAATAATGTCATCAACAGAAATTTGTACCAATAAGATATTACCTCTTTCTTTCAAGATAAACAAGGTATTATCTATTGCACCTCTTTGAAAGCCATTTTTAAGAAGATGTTTAGTTAAAGTATCATACCAGGCTCTTGGGGTTTGTCTTAGACCATACAAAGCTTTGTTCAGTCTATAAACCCAATGAGGATGCTTCTCATCGATGAAACCTGGAGTCTGCTTAACATAAACTTCTTCTTCCAAAGTTCCATTAAGGAACGCACTTTTGACATCCATCTGGAAGACCTTGAACTGCAGATGGGCTGCATAAGCCAAGAATATTCTTATGGCTTCAAGTCTTGCAACTGAAGCAAAAGTCTCATCAAAGTCAACGCCCTCTGCTTGACAATAACCCTGGGCAACTAGTCTGGCCTTGTTTCTTACAACATGGCCATCTTTCCATTTTGTTTCGGTAGACCCATCTGGTACCAATAGGTTCTTTCTTTAACCCTGGTGGACAAGGAACAAGCTCCCAAACATTGTTCCTTTCAAACTGGAGGAGCTCTTCTTGCATAGCTTCCACCCAGCTTGGGTCTGCCATAGCCTCGTCAATCTTCTTTGGTTCAATTAAAGATAAGAAGGTGACGTTTAAGCATTGCTCACTGGTGGCTCTTCTAGTCTGAACCCCACTAGTTAGATTACCCACAATTTGTTCAATTGGGTGGGCTTTAGTCCATCTAGTGTATTGACTAGGCTGGTGAACTACAATATCAGTGCAAGTTACCTGGAGATCTTCTTCAGTTGCAGCAGCATCTGGAGAAGGATCAGTCCAAACAACTTCTACATCCTCATCAGAGTCAATGAGGTCTCGATTGGCATCATGAAATTCCTCAGTTGAAGGTAATTCATGAGCAGATGGAGAAGTAGGTGATTGAACTGGTGCTGATATTGGAGTGGCACGTACATCTGATCCAATCACCAATTCTTGTGGTAAGTTAAAATTGATGGAGGGATAAAATGATGTGTCACTGGTGCTTTTCTTCTTCTTGACTGGTTCCAGTTTGTTGTAACTGGAAGCATCTTCTGGTGAAACAACTGACCGATGAACTTGGTCAGTTTCACCAAAGTTGATTGGAATGACTGGAGAAATATCAAGGCTTGGTCTCTTGTTGATTGCTTCAGTTGATTCATCGAATGTGACATGAATTGTCTCATGCACCTTTTGAAGTCTATAATTATAAACTCTAAAGGCCTTTCGAATATCTGAATAGCCTAAAAATACCCCTTCATCAGCTTTAGCATCAAACTTTCCAAGCTGACTGGAATCGTTCAGTATATAAACTGGACAACCAAATACATGGAAGTATCCAATATTTGGTTTTCGATTCCTGAGTACTTCGTAGGCAGTCTTCTTATGTCTCTTGATGTAGACTGACCGGTTTTGGGTGTGACAAGCAGTTGCAACTACCTCAGCCCAAAAACTGGTGGGAAGACCAGATTCAGATAGCATGCTTCTGGCCGCTTCTATCAGTGTACGATTCTTTCTTTCCACAACTCCATTTTGCTCTGGAGAGTGAACTGATGAGAAGTTTTGAGAAATGCCAGTGTCAGTGCAAAATGTTTCGAGTACCTTATTTTGGAATTCAGTACCATTATCACTTCGCAACTGACAAACTTTTCGAGTGTACTTGAGCTCAATTCTTTTGATAAGCGAGATGATCTCAGCAGGTGCATCACTCTTGGATCTGATGAATACCACCCAGCAATATCTGGTGAATTCATCAACCACAACTAGAGTGTATTTCTTTCCAGCTCTAGTTTGAACATTCACTGGACCAAAAAGATCCATATGAAGCATGTGAAGAGGTTCAGTGATGCTAAAATTTTGCCTAGTTTTGAAACTGGCTCTCTTCTGCTTACCCATCTCACACCCTGGACATGGCTTTTCCTTATTGAAGGAAATCTGGGGTATCCCATCAACCAGTTGTTTGCGAGACAACTTGTTAATGTTCTTGAAATTAAGGTGGGATAACCTTTTATGCCATAGCCAGTTGGTGTCCTCATCAGCTTTAGCATCAAACTTTCCAAGCTGACTGGAATCGTTCAGTATATAAACTGGACAACCAAATACATGGAAGTATCCAATATTTGGTTTTCGATTCCTGAGTACTTCGTAGGCAGTCTTCTTATGTCTCTTGATGTAGACTGACCGGTTTTGGGTGTGACAAGCAGTTGCAACTACCTCAGCCCAAAAACTGGTGGGAAGACCAGATTCAGATAGCATGCTTCTGGCCGCTTCTATCAGTGTACGATTCTTTCTTTCCACAACTCCATTTTGCTCTGGAGAGTGAACTGATGAGAAGTTTTGAGAAATGCCAGTGTCAGTGCAAAATGTTTCGAGTACCTTATTTTGGAATTCAGTACCATTATCACTTCGCAACTGACAAACTTTTCGAGTGTACTTGAGCTCAATTCTTTTGATAAGCGAGATGATCTCAGCAGGTGCATCACTCTTGGATCTGATGAATACCACCCAGCAATATCTGGTGAATTCATCAACCACAACTAGAGTGTATTTCTTTCCAGCTCTAGTTTGAACATTCACTGGACCAAAAAGATCCATATGAAGCATGTGAAGAGGTTCAGTGATGCTAAAATTTTGCCTAGTTTTGAAACTGGCTCTCTTCTGCTTACCCATCTCACACCCTGGACATGGCTTTTCCTTATTGAAGGAAATCTGGGGTATCCCATCAACCAGTTGTTTGCGAGACAACTTGTTAATGTTCTTGAAATTAAGGTGGGATAACCTTTTATGCCATAGCCAGTTGGTGTCCTCATCAGCTTTGGTATAGAAACATTGCTCTTTTGGAGCTGGTTCCATATCCATGATGTACACATTCCCTTTTCTTGGTGCAATCATCACCACTTTCCAATCCTTGTTAAATATGGTGCCTTGTGCAATATCGAACAATACTCTGAAGCCATCATCGCAAAGTTGGCTTACACTGATCAAGTTATATTTCAAACCATTCACAAATGCAACTCTTTTGAATTCGACTTGTCCATTATTGAGCACACCATATCCTTCAGTCTTTCCAGATTGATCGTTACCAAACGTCACTGTCGGTCCATCTTGGACAGTGAACTCTTCCAGTAGGGGCTTACATCCGGTCACAGTCCGGCCAGCAGCGCTGTCCATATACCAGATATTTTTCTTTCGATCGCCCTACACACACACAAAAATCATTAGTTATTTTTGTGAACCCATCTTTTCTTGATGGGTCCACTGGACTTCTCTACAGAAGCCACAGTTGATTGTTGAGGTGTTGAACTGGAGACTACATCTGGAGCATTATCACCAGCTCCAGGTGCAGAAGTAAAAACGATTGGTATTTGATATTTACTCACCTTAAGTTTACCAGATTTTGTTCCTGATGGAACATTCTTTTGTTTAGGTACAGAAGGGAGTGATTTAATATTTTGTTTTAAAACTGGAGGTGGTGAACCTCCTTCCAGATTGTTAATCCGGGCAATGCAACTCTGAACCTGCCGAGACAAAAGTTGGAGTTGCCTTTCCAGATTAACCAAAATATTGTTTTGTTCAGGCAGTTGAACCTTGGACATTGGTTCAACTGGAGACTTAGTCTGTCGGGTCTTGGGCTCCTTAGACTTATGAGGTAAAGGCTTGTTAACAGTGGCCTTTTTGACTGGAGCTTTAGCCTGTTTGGCTCCAGTTTTAACCTCAATGGGGGTGGTCTCATTGGTTTCAGTATCAACAGCTTCAGGTTGATCATAAGGTGTTTCAACCTGGAGAGCTGGAGGCAATGCATGAAGATCTGGTATAAGAGCTGCCATCTCCAGATCTTCAGATTTCCATGCATTTTTCTGGGCATCGATAGTTCTTGAAAATGCATCATAGTTTTTGCCAGATGCTTTTACCCAGGACTTGATAATCTTTTGAGCTTTTTCAAAATCATAAGATAGTTTTTGATTATCAAGTTCTAAAGCCTCAATCTTTAAAACTGACTCCTTGAGAGCCAACTGGACACTTTGCAAATCATTCAGTTGTGGTTTGACATTGTTCAGTTCAATTAAGATAGTGTCTAAATATCTTTCACTATCAGCTCTAACAGTTTCTACAAATGCCAAATCACCACTTAATGATTCAGCCAGGTCCAGTTTTAATTCAGGGTCAACCTGGTGATCATAATCACATACCTTTTTCAGTATGATGTCCACCCATCTTCCAGAGATGACATCATCTTTCACCACATGCTGCTGTTGTTGATCTTCCAAGGCCATGAAACACATGTCCCTTTCCTCTTCTTCTTCATCAGATGAGTCATCAGAGTACTCCCATTTTCCCTCAGTTTGTGCCATTAAGCACTGATCCTTTTCCTTTTGCATGGACAGGAGGGCAATCTGGGCCTTAAGCTGCTTGTATTTAGCTTTGTAGCTATCATCAGGCCGATTGTAATTAGGGACAGAGGGGCCAGTTTGGTTATTCAACTGACTAGATCTGCATTCCTTCATAAAATGACCTTTCTTGCCACACTTATAGCATGTAATATTGGTCTTATCCAGAGAGCTGGAGCTGGAAGCATTGTTGGGGCCATTAAATCTTTTAGATTTATGCTTAAACCTATTAAAGGTTTTAGCAATCATGGCGACCAGATCATCATCGTCAGTTTCATCATAACCTTCACTGTTTTCAGTGGTCAGCCCAGAGTTTAAGAAACTGTTCAACATCTCCTTCATCGAGTGTACCTGGACACTCTCAGCAGACATTAAAGCAGCACAAGGTCGCTCAATTGTATTAGCAACCTTGGGACTCTGAGCATGGTTCATGGCATCTTGCTCAGCCACAAGTCTTGCAGCATTATTATCTTCAGTGAATCTGAAGGCTCCATAGAGCGATGCAAGAGTGTGAGTGTGCAAGGTTTTACCTTGTCTCAAGACAAGAACCATGTTTTCCCATTTGGAAGGAAGAATATCACAAAACTTCTCAAGAAGAATATCCTTATACTTCTCTACACCCAAACCTCTCAACTGATTGATTAGGCTAGAAAATCTGGTGTATGTACCAGTTAAACTTTCATTGGGCAAGGCAAAGAAGGATTCATACTTCTTATTCAAGGCAACTTTTCTGGTGACGATTGTGTCATCACCTCCTTCAAATTGAATCACTAATTCATCCCACATAGACTTGGCACTGGGAAACAACACAAGTGTTGGAATTAGGTCTTCAGGGATAGCCCCAAGGATCATGTTTTTCAGTCTGGTGTCCAAGTCCACCAGTCTGCGATCCTCATCAGACCAATGGACTTCTGGCTTTTCCCTTGAGCCTCTTCTTCCAGTAGGATCAAGAAGAGGACTCACCCCAATGGACATAGGTATATATGGTCCATCCTTAAGGATTTTCAACATATACCTCTCAATACCACCAAAATGCAACAGCATTCTAGCTTTCCATGTACCAAAAGTCTCACTGTTTCCATCAAATTTTGGAACAGGAGTGTTGGAGTAATGTACATGGACGTGGTTTGGGGCAGAAGGAGGAGGAGGGTTGGTGTTAACGTTTTGAAAAGGTTGTGCATTAGTGTTCGATGGGTTTTCACCTGAACCAGAACCATCTCCACCTTCAGTAGTGTTCATCTTTGCAGATCTAGGCAAGTTTATTAGCCTTCTGCTCTGATACCACTTGTAAGTCCCAACTTGTTAGATGGTACTACTGAAGACACCTCTATGTCGATGGTGGAGTTACTTTGCAATATACTTACTGAACTGGAGACGACCAGTTGCAGAGGTATATACCAAGTTCTAGATAGATTACTTATATAAAAGACAATAAGTAAAGAACAATGCAATAATACAAATAACATGTAAACAATCTTGATGAGACAATGTGTAGTTTTCAAAGTGTAATTTATTTATTGATATTAAACAAATTATAAGGTTGATGCGGAACCAAGATAATACACGAATGTAAATATCCTAACAACCTATGAAATACAATTGATCTATACTCGGAATTTCTCTTCAACAATCGAAACACTTAAAGTAGTGAAATGTTCCTTTTAGCGATTGAGAGAATATTGCACAAGTTCACCAAGAATATTGCAGGTTTGCAAAGTAAGAAGTTATTCGTTTGTTTGTGAAGTAACTTGAATTCTTGGTTGTGCAATGACTTGTATTTATAGGCAAAGTTAACATTGGGATGTTAACTTTAGCCGTACAATGTGGTTGGGAGCATTTAAGGAATAGCATTTAATTCCTTAAAAAGCATTGTAAAGTCGCGTGTTAAAGTGACTTTACATAACCACCTTTATGTACTTTATAATACTTAAATAATAAGATAAGGCTTATTATCCGGGTAAAGGTACATAAAGTATACAAGTCAATTCCTCGTAATCAGTGTAAAGCTTTGTAAGGGCTTTCCACTGATGGTCTTCAGTTTGTAACTGACTAGAATGCCAACTGGGCTTCGCTGCCATTGTCATTCTCTTTCTTCCATTTGTTGTCTTCGACTTCAACTGGAATGCTTCTTCAACTTGGTCAGTTCTCAACTGGAGGAAGTCTTCAGTTGCGTTAACTGTACGGTGCAACTGGACTTCAATATATTTCTCGACAAATTATCTTGGTCACCAGTTTACTGGTCACCAGGTGCAACTGGTGAACTCGTCAGTGTGAACTGGTGACTGGCCAGTTCCAGGTGAACTGGTCCTAACATCTTCCTTTTTGTGAATCTAGGGGGGGATTAACATTACTTTGACTTTGGCTTGTTTGACCCTGACTTGGTTGAGCATGAGCTTCAGTTGGTTGACTTTGAGATGGTTGACTCTGACTTGCCCCCACTCTTGAGCTGCCTGCACCACCACCTCCTTGACCTTGGGTTGGTTGACTCTGAGATGGTTGAGTTTGAGTAGCCCCCATTCTTGAGCTCCCTGCACTGCCTGCACCACCTCCCTGACCCTTACAACCTCTTGAATTATGGCCCAGATTACCACAGAGTGAGCAAGTAAGAGTCTTCAGTTTCCTACCCTTAGTGGCAGATGTCTTAACCATGCTTTCCTCATAGAATGATCTCTTCCTTTTTTTCTTTGGACTTCCAACAGGAGTATGATGCACTGGGGGTGTTATTGTTGTTGGAATTCTAGATTTCTTCCACATGTTTGAACCATTGATTCCACCTATCTTGTATGAGTACACTTTTTTCCAAGTTTCAAGCCAATAACATTGATGCACCCAGCTTTCTGGTATGCCAGGCTTCAATCTGGATCAATATTCATATGGTAGTGCCTCATGTCAACCTCATAATCATCTATCTCATTATCTGGATCAACCATGAAATCACTGTCTTCACTGTCATCATCCCCACTACCCTCACTCTCTTCATCCCCACTACCCTCATTGTCATTGTAACACCCGTGACATTTGACTATATTGACCTTAATTGACTTTTGTTGAATATGTGAATTATTTGTGAATCTAATTGGATTATCGGTACTTGGAAACTTATGTTATTAATGAAAGTCGAGTTGCTTTTGTGATCTATAGTGTAATTGACGATACTTTAGCATTTACGTGTTTGGACGGGGTATCTTTTGGTAACTGGCTAGTGTTTAGTGGTGCAAGAGTTGTGGGTGGGGGTGTAAACCCTTCCCACCTCCCATTCCTTTCCTTATCTCTTATTCTTACACAAACACACTCTCCTTTCTCTCTCAATCTCAAGAACACACACACAAAACACACACTAATCATTTTTCCTCATAAATTTCGGATCTAAGGCTCTAGTAAACATCAAAGTGTTAGAAAATTGTTAAATATCATTTCCTTATCTTCAAACTTCAAGAAATTTGGGTTAAATCAAGTGTTCTTCACCTTTAAAGCTTCAAATCCGAATTTGAAGTTCCAGGTTGGTAAGTGGTTCTTAGCTCAAAATCATCATTATATGTTGCTTATTATGTTCCTTGGTCGAATCTAAACATCTTTGGTCTTGTTGGTTGTCAAAATCGAATTTCGGGCTTCTAGGATTTTGGGGTGGATTTGGGTGTGATTTGATCTTAGTTTTGTGTTATGGAAGAGTTTGGATGGTAGGTTTTGTTCAAATTATATTAGTAACATGTTTTGTAGCTTCAAAATGGTCCCAAAATGGTCAAAAATGAGTTTGGGGTCGATTTGGAGGTGTTTGGGTTCGTTTTTCTTGATTTTGGGCATAGCTGGTCGATCATGTTTAGTAACCAGCGTAAATTACGCCCCACCTGGCGTAATTTACGCCCCTCTAGTTTTGCTTTACGCCAGAAAGCTCCTGTTTACGCTAGACTTTACGCCAAAACTCATCTTTCTTGTAATAAGCATAACTTTTGAACCGTAAGTCCGTTTTCGATGATTCAAGCATCCACGGAAGCGTAATTGAGTCTACTTTATAATGGTATAGGAATCTGAGTCCAAAACATAGTTTGAAAAAATAAAAATTGTGAAAAAACAACAGTGGTCAAGTCCCGATGAGTCATTGTGAAGCAAAACGTAACGATTCCACTTTGGTTGGATCAAAGCCTTATAAAATGGACATAATAAAGCTTTTATAGTAATAATAGGTCAATATTCATAAAACCTTACCTTTTGATATGCTTTAGGATTAATGTGATACGGGTATAATAGGTTTCGGCTACCGTGGACATCCGTTCTACTTCCTTTCATCTTGGTGTTGTTATTTCTTGTCATAGGTGAGTTCCGTAGCTCCCTACTCAATTGAGTAGGGCTGAAAAGTGTACACAAACGTGCTTGTTTGATTGTTTGGTTGTTTTGATTTACGTCTTATTGAATGTTTGATTGAATGTTTGATTGTTGGATGGTTTTGATTGATTGTTGGATGGTTTACGCATATGATTGTGATATTATGATTATTTAGGACAGTCGTACATACATGGAAGTCGGTTATGCCTTCAAAGGGTTTTAGATGTGGTGGGAAGGCTGCGGGTGACCCTATACATAAGCATCTAGAACTTGATGAAAGTAAAATCCTCCGAAGTATATGTACGTGTTGTTTAGTGGAAATGGATGGACTTGTGATTGAGATTGATTATGCTTTTGGACTTATTGATTTGGTTGATGTACTTCCAAGTGTTTTACACTTGAGAACATGCTTTGTACTTATTGATTGGTTGATGTACTTCCAAGTGTTTTACACTTGAGAACATGCTTTGTACTTATTGATTGGTTGATGTACTTCCAAGTGTTTTACACTTGAGAACATGCTTTGTACTTATTGATTGGTTGATGTACTTGCAAGTGTTTTACACTTGAGAACATGCTTTTGTACTTATTGATTGATTGGCTTGAGTTACGATTTGTCTTATTGCTTGATTGATTGATTGTTTGATTGATTTGTTTGATGGTTTAACTTATTGTTGTTGGACTATGTTTTCGATTTGGATTATGTGGTGTGATTAGGATAGTTGTACATACATGGAAGACCATGATATATTTAATGAGTTGTAGATGTGGTGGGAAGGCTGCGGGTGACCCTATATATAAGCATCTATGATTCCTTAAATGTAAAGTCGTATGAAATGTATGTGCATTGTGGTTTGGATGATTTGTGGTATGATGGACTTGTGATTGAGATTCATTATCTTTGTACTTATTGATTGGTTTGTCGTACTCCCAAGTGCCTTACACTTGAGAACATGCTTTGTACTTATTGATTGGTTGATGTACTTGCAAGTGTTTTACACTTGAGAACATGCTTTTGTACTTATTGATTGATTGGCTTGAGTTACGATTTGTCTTATTGCTTGATTGATTGATTGTTTGATTGATTTGTTTGATGGTTTAACTTATTGTTGTTGGACTATGTTTTCGATTTGGATTATGTGGTGTGATTAGGATAGTTGTACATACATGGAAGACCATGATATATTTAATGAGTTGTAGATGTGGTGGGAAGGCTGCGGGTGACCCTATATATAAGCATCTATGATTCCTTAAATGTAAAGTCGTATGAAATGTATGTGCATTGTGGTTTGGATGATTTGTGGTATGATGGACTTGTGATTGAGATTCATTATGTTTGTACTTATTGATTGGTTGTTGTACTTCCAAGTGTTTTACACTTGAGAACATGCTTTGTACTTATTGATTGGTTTGTCGTACTCCCAAGTGCCTTACACTTGAGAACATGCTTTGGTACTTATTGATTGGTTTGTCGTACTCCCAAGTGCGTTACACTTGAGAACATGCTTTGGTACTTATTGATTGGTTTGATGTACTACCAAGTGTCATACACTTGAGAACGCGCTTTTATAAGACGTACTACCAAGTATTTCATACTTGAGAACATTGTGGTTGTGGTGGTTTTTGTTGTTGTTGTGGTATACTTATGATACATTATTTGATGTCTTATTTCTTGGACACACATGTTATGCTTTCTCTAATTATTGTGATTAGACACTTGTATGAGTACTAATACGTGGCTAGGTTACGCCATGAGTAACCCTCCTTACATTCATGTGTGATGCATTGGTTTACCGTAAGTTATGATTTACTCACTCTTTGTACATGTTATGACTTGCTTATGCTTTACACATTTTGTGACTTGGATGGTTCCTTGTGAACCATTACTACGAACTCACCAACCTAGTGTTGACTTTGTTTAGTACACTTTTCAGGTAATCAAGTGAATCCAAGATGTGATGGTTGATTGATGCTTGTGCTAGAACTTGTGCTTGGACTTGCATGGATCCAGGATTCATTTCCCCTTATTTTGCGTTATGCATTATGTACTTGTTTGTTGATGTTGGATTCACCGAATCCCTTTTTATTATTATAGTTCATGTTCTATGATAATCCCATGCATACGCTATATCTTTTCAGTGGCATTTTGAGCCTAGCTCGGGGTGTTACAGAATGGTGGCCCATGCTTGGTCGTAGAGAATTAGGCGGTTTGACATAGACTACGGCTTAAGTTAAAACTCTTCATATAGCATGCATGGTTAGGAATTTTGTGTGCAACGTGAAATTGTATGAACCCTGAAAATTATTCATTGTGAGTTCGTAGACGGGACCATTTATGTGATAATGTGAGTACAATTGGACAACGTGTTGTTTTGTGATGTGTACAAGGTGGACAATGTGTTATGTAGTGACAAGTGCAACGTGATGAATGCGTGGTGAGTACAATGTGATTAATGTGTACATTGATTTGAGCTTGATTGTGGTTGAGATAGATTGTTGTTATTGATTGGTGATAGTTTGATGATTTAGGGCAAAATGAAGTTATGGCATTAACTTAGTATAATATTGTGGTAACCCTAAAAGAGCCTGATCAACTATTTTATGGTCACCCGGTATTATAACAAGTTAATGACATCACGGATTGCACATGTTGGCTTAAAGTATAATAAGGAACCGATATGCTTAATGGGAGTTGGTTGGGTGGAGGGTTAGCCGCTGGTACACCCTGTATACATACCCGGTCAATAACTAGAGGGCATATCGGATTCGGATTATACTTTAAACCACTTGTTTTAGTTGACTTGTTTTAGTTGCTTGTGATGTGATGTGTTGAATATGAGTACTTGGTTTTGATGATGGACAATTGATGTGAACTTGGCATGAAATCATGATAGATAATGATTAATTGAGAACTTTGGTATATTGTCCTTAGCGTAGTGATATGAAACACGTATGATATGTTGGTATGATAGCATGATATATGATAGTTACTTGAGAACATTTATATGTTGGCCTTAGTGTAAAGATATTGAACATGTGTAGTGTGTCGACATGAAAGCACTAACTACTAGTGCGACTAACACGAGAGCAATTGTGAAGCTACTCCCCGGGTCATAAACTCTAGGGCTATTACTATGGTTGGAGATTTGATGATGGAATGACATGTTGTTTCGTATGATTGAGTAACATATATGTTATGCATGTGTGATGTGTATGTATGTATGGCCTGTAGTGGTTACGTTGATGTTTTAAATGTTTTAGGTGCAATTTGAATCGCTTAGTTGCTGAGGAAATTAGTGTTGATTTGTCTAGACATCCATGATTTGGACTAAGGTTGACATTATGGTGAACAATGAGGATGTTTTGTTTAATAGTATGTGAACTTGAACATACATGAGACCTTGTTAAACTAGGTTGTATGCAGGATATAAGATATTTGGTGATGCATGCGTAAAATGTATTAGTCGGTGGATGATTATATATGAATGAATTTAACATGCTAGTTTTATTGCATGATTATGAGAAAACTATATCATTAAATTTGGTTTTTTATGCATGATATAACGGAAATAGGTAATGCTAGTGTAGGTATGTTAATCGACGAGCACTTTCATGAATGGACTGGAGTACTAGTTTGATAGTTTTAGCATGTATAAATTATGTTGTTAAGCTAAAATGTGTACATGAGATAAGCGAATACGATGATGCATGTATAAATATTTACTAGATGGACAATTCTATGAATAAGAGTGGTAGGCATGTTTAATAATTCGAGTATACCCAAAACCTTGTTGCTTAACTTAGTTATAAGAACGGATTGTTAATGATTGAAAATTTAGGCATAGTTATACCTAACGTATGAGAGATCGTATGTATAACTTGGTATGCGATATTAGTTGATAGACATGCAAAACCTTATCTTCTAACTTGGTTATGTGGATGAAATGTTAGGAGATACGGTAGAACAAATATGGTCGTCATGATATTCTAATTGTTGATTATGCTTAAATTTCGTTGCCTAACTAACTTGGTGAAATAAATCGTTAGGACTTGGTAATACATGCGTAAAGGTAATTGAAATCTTGGACAATTGAGTGTATAGGTTGCCATGCTAGCCTAATTATTTGAACATCTCGGGATCTTGTTGCCTAACTTGCTTATTGAATACATAGTTAGGAATTCAAGATGCATGCATAGATGTAAATGGTTTCGTGAACAATTGTATGTATAAATTAGTAGGGCGATTAAAGATTATTTGGCGGAGTTATTTCCCCCTCCTGTTACTTTATAATTTAGTCAGCAGCGTAGAGATTATAAGTATAGTTGTATTATGATTATGAGAACCTCATTGTATTATACGCCCCTAGGATTGAACTTTAGGACAATGCCTGAGTTAACTAAGGTGGGTTGATTAGAATAAACGAATAACAGTAGAGTTAACTGCGAAGCCAATATCGATGGCGACAACGGGACGTAATGATTTCATTTTGAGTTGATAGACATGCAAAACCTTATCTTCTAACTTGGTTATGTGGATGAAATGTTAGGAGATACGGTAGAACAAATATGGTCGTCATGATATTCTAATTGTTGATTATGCTTAAATTTCGTTGCCTAACTAACTTGGTGAAATAAATCGTTAGGACTTGGTAATACATGCGTAAAGGTAATTGAAATCTTGGACAATTGAGTGTATAGGTTGCCATGCTAGCCTAATTATTTGAACATCTCGGGATCTTGTTGCCTAACTTGCTTATTGAATACATAGTTAGGAATTCAAGATGCATGCATAGATGTAAATGGTTTCGTGAACAATTGTATGTATAAATTAGTAGGGCGATTAAAGATTATTTGGCGGAGTTATTTCCCCTTCCTGTTACTTTATAATTTAGTCAGCAGCGTAGAGATTATAAGTATAGTTGTATTATGATTATGAGAACCTCATTGTATTATACGCCCCTAGGATTGAACTTTAGGACAATGCCTGAGTTAACTAAGGTGGGTTGATTAGAATAAACGAATAACAGTAGAGTTAACTGCGAAGCCAATATCGATGGCGACAACGGGACGTAATGATTTCATTTTGAGCTGTTATACAACTATGAACTTTATTGAGTGAGGAGGAACGACCTGGGTTAGGCTAACCACAAATTTGAACAAATAAATTTAAATCTAAAAGTCTACCCAACACGTAAAATTCCGTAAACACGAACGTCGCAGAAATGGAGTTCAGGTGTCAACGATATTGGGTAGTACATATACACGAATACGATTGGTGAAAGTTGATCTAACTGAACGCCTAGCTTAACGTGGAACCGAGAGTTCATAAGCGTGGGAACGATGGGCCAGTTGAGTGCCATAGTGCTAGTCACATGTAAGATGAAAGAAGCTCGAGTGCTTATAGTGTGCGATTCTCAAATCTTCTTGACCTTAAACGGATCGCTAGATCGTTGTCTATCACACGAATGAGGTGCCGTCAGGATTGGATGTCGTGGACATGAACCCTCCCATTGCCAGACAGATGGCCAGAAGTGGGAGCAAACATGTGATTTCAGCGAATGAGCCGCCGACCAATGGGTGAAACACGTCACGAGTGCGCTGACTATAAGTCAAATCGTCATAATAAGTGTTACCTGTTTACAACTAATTGCACTTAATGTTAACCGCGATATGTATATATATATATAAATAATAATAATAAATAATAAACTACTGGAAGTTGGCAATAAACTCGTTTGAGAAAATGGAATTATAACCCGGAGATCGATGAGTCATGGCGAAAGATTTTAACACTTGGTATGAAGGATGCGTACGACGTCACCCGGTTTTAAATAATCTAACGAGTTATAAATTAAAAACTTGTTACATAATACGGCTCCTATAATCATATGAATTTTGCTAATATAATAGTAAGATATTTTTGAGACATATGTGAGGAATTTTAAATGAAAAAGACCAATGAATTTTTGGTAAATGTCTTTAGTGATTTTCAAAATCAAATTGTGTAACAAATTGTAACTTATGAAAAGATTTTTATTAATTACATTCTATTCCAAAAGCTTGAGGATTCTCGATTTTATATGAGAATCGGTTTTAACTTATAGATTGTGCCAATGTTAAGTTAAGAGTGACAAGATAAGAACCGTTAAAAATCCCCGTTTGAACAAAACAATGTGATGATAACTAAGAACGAACCAAAAACCTAAAAACTAGTGAATACTGGCAAGAGTAAACGTAAATATTTGAGTCTTACAAATCGGATTAGTAAAATAAAGTTCGGAAGCGAGAGGGAATTCTTTTAACTGGGGAATTCCCTGGGACGTCAAAGTAATATCTCAATCCGGGAAGGTTCTCCCTTAACTGGGGAATCAACCAAGAAGCTTGTGAAGCGAAACGGCTCGGAGTGAACGACATTTGGGTATAACTTAAAATCTCACGTAATACTAAACGAAATGTTATTTACCTTGTTTATACTTTTATTGACTTTTGGTAAAGTGAGAAGAGTCGATTTTAACCTCGAAAGGTCAAGTTTCAAGTTTCATGTTCTTTCTTCTAAAAATCTGGGAACGACCTTTGATGTAGAGGATGGCCATTGAAGAAGGCCGTCAAATTTCATTTGATGGCTGATGTGGAGGTCGTCATACCAGGAACGACACGTGAGTGAAATCTTAGACTCGTACGTACGTTAAACAGGAGTACTTACTTCAAGCGTTTCGGTAAGTATGATGACACATAAGAATCTAATAAAACCCGTTATCACTTGTGATACTTTTAACCATTGAAAGGAAGTCCTGGGTCGATGTGTAAATCTTGCAAGGTGAGGTTGAGCACCGTTCATCCAACTCATGTAACTGAATGATGAATGTGAATGTGTTAAGGAGATTTTAACTTTGTTTAGAATATGAATCGTTGTAACTTCGAGGACGAAATTCTTTTAACTGGGGAATGATGTAACACCCGTGACATTTGACTATATTGACCTTAATTGACTTTTGTTGAATATGTGAATTATTTGTGAATCTAATTGGAATATCGGTACTTGGAAACTTATGTTATTAATGAAAGTCGAGTTGTTTTTGTGATCTATAGTGTAATTGACGATACTTTAGCATTTACGTGTTTTGGACGGGGTATCTTTTGGTAACTGGCTAGTGTTTAGTGGTGCAAGAGTTGGGGGTGGGGGTGTAAACCCTTCCCGCCTCCCATTCCTTTCCTTATCTCTTATTCTTACACAAACACTCTCCTTTCTCTCTCAATCTCAAGAACACACACACAAAACACACACTAATCATTTTTCCTCATAAATTTCGGATCTAAGGCTCTAGTAAACATCAAAGTGTTAGAAAATTGTTAAATATCATTTCCTTATCTTCAAACTTCAAGAAATTTGGGTTAAATCAAATGTTCTTCACCTTTAAAGCTTCAAATCCGAATTTGAAGTTCCGGGTTGTTTTGGTAAGTGATTCTTAGCTCAAAATCATCATTATATGTTGCTTATTATGTTCCTTGGTCGAATCTAAACATCTTTGGAATTGTTGGTTGTCAAAATTAAATTTTGGGCTTCTAGGATTTTGGGGTGGATTTGGGTGTGATTTGATCTTTGTTTTGTGTTATGGAAGAGTTTGGATGGTGGATTTTGTTCAAATTATGTTAGTAACATGTTTTGTAGCTTCAAAATGGTCCCAAAATGGTCAAAAATGAGTTTGGGGTCGATTTGGAGGTGTTTGGGTTCGTTTTTCTTGATTTTGGGCATAGCTGGTTGATCATGTTCAGTAACCAGCGTAAATTACGCCCCACCTAGCGTAATTTACGCCCCTCTAGTTTTGCTTTACGCCAGAAAGCTCCTGTTTACGCTAGACTTTACGCCAAAACTCATCTTTCTTGTAATAAGCATAACTTTTGAACCGTAAGTCCGTTTTCGACGATTCAAGCGGCCACGGAAGCGTAATTGAGTCTACTTTCTAATGGTATAGGACTCTGAGTCCAATACATACAAATAAAATGTTTTGATAAAGCAACAGTGGTCAAGTCCCGATGAGTCATTGTGAAGCAAAACGTAACGATTCCACTTTGGTTGGATCAAAGCCTTATAAAATGGACATAATAAAGCTTTTATAGTAATAATAGGTCAATATTCATAAAACCTTACCTTTTGATATGCTTTAGGATTAATGTGATACGAGTATAATAGGTTTCGGCTACCGTGGACATCGGTTCTACTTCCTTTCATCTTGGTGTTGTTATTGCTCATCACAGGTGAGTTCCGTAGCTCCCTACTCAATTGAGATTCGGGCTGAAAAGTGTACACATACGTGCTTGTTTGATTGTTTGGTTGTTTTGATTTACGTCTTATTGAATGTTTGATTGAATGTTTAATTGTTGGATGGTTTTGATTGATTGTTGGATGGTTTACGCATATGATTGTGATATTATGATTATTTAGGACAGTCGTACATACATGGAAGTCGGTTATGCCTTCAAAGGGTTTTAGATGTGGTGGGAAGGCTGCGGGTGACCCTATACATAAGCATCTAGAACTTGATGAAAGTAAAATCCTCCGAAGTATATGTACGTGTTGTTTAGTGGAAATGGATGGACTTGTTATTGAGATTGATTATGCTTTTGGACTTATTGATTTGGTTGATGTACTTCCAAGTGTTTTACACTTGAGAACATGCTTTTGTACTTATTGATTGGTTGATGTACTTCCAAGTGTTTTACACTTGAGAACATGCTTTGTACTTATTGATTGGTTGATGTACTTCCAAGTGTTTTACACTTGAGAACATGCTTTGTACTTATTGATTGGTTGATGTACTTCCAAGTGTTTTACACTTGAGAACATGCTTTGTACTTATTGATTGGTTGATGTACTTCCAAGTGTTTTACACTTGAGAACATGCTTTGTACTTATTGATTGGTTGATGTACTTCCAAGTGTTTTACACTTGAGAACATGCTTTGTACTTATTGATTGGTTGATGTACTTCCAAGTGTTTTACACTTGAGAACATGCTTTGTACTTATTGATTGGTTGATGTACTTCCAAGTGTTTTACACTTGAGAACATGCTTTGTACTTATTGATTGGTTGATGTACTTCCAAGTGTTTTACACTTGAGAACATGCTTTGTACTTATTGATTGGTTGATGTACTTCCAAGTGTTTTACACTTGAGAACATGCTTTGTACTTATTGATTGGTTGATGTACTTCCAAGTGTTTTACACTTGAGAACATGCTTTGTACTTATTGATTGGTTGATGTACTTCCAAGTGTTTTACACTTGAGAACATGCTTTGTACTTATTGATTGGTTGATGTACTTCCAAGTGTTTTACACTTGAGAACATGCTTTGTACTTATTGATTGGTTGATGTACTTCCAAGTGTTTTACACTTGAGAACATGCTTTGGTACTTATTGATTGGTTTGATGTACTACCAAGTGTCATACACTTGAGAACGCGCTTTTGTACGACGTACTACCAAGTATTTCATACTTGAGAACATTGTGGTTGTGGTGGTTTTTGTTGTTGTTGTGGTATACTTATGATACATTATTTGATGTCTTATTTCTTGGACACACATGTTATGCTTTCTCTAATTATTGTGATTAGACACTTGTATGAGTACTAATACGTGGCTAGGTTACGCCATGAGTAACCCTCCTTACATTCATGTGTGATGCATTGGTTTACCGTAAGTTATGATTTACTCACTCTTTGTACATGTTATGACTTGCTTATGCTTTACACATTTTGCGACTTGGATGGTTCCTTGTGAACCATTACTACGAACTCACCAACCTAGTGTTGACTTTGTTTAGTACACTTTTCAGGTAATCAAGTGAATCCAAGATGTGATGGTTGATTGATGTTTGTGCTAGAACTTGGGCTTGGACTTACATGGATCCAGGATTCATTTGCCCCTTATTTTGCATTATGCATTATGTACTTGTTTGTTGATGTTGGATTCACCGAATCCCTTTTTATTCATATAGTTCATGTTCTACGATAATCTCATGCATACGCTATATCTTTTCAGTAATACTTCGAGCCTAGCTCGGGGTGTTACAGTCATCATGCTCAACAGTCTTACCCTTGTCAACTGACTGCTTTCTACCCTGTTCTACTTCCACATTATCCTTGTCAACTGTCTCATTCTCCACTATATGCACATCATCAAATGTAATATCATTATCTAAATCCACATTATCATATGGCATATCATTCTCAACAGTCTTACCCTTCCCCTTATCAGTTGGCACTTTGACTTGTTCACTATTATCAGTTCTTTGCCATTCTAACATTAACTTAGATGAACTACCCCTAATAGCATTAGACTTAACAACCAATTCCTCATTTATATCAGTGTCAGTTATATCCACAATGGTTACACCACCCTTCCCCTTTCTAGGTGAGTCATAAGGATTGTTCAAGTTTGTAAACCCATGTTCAATGTAAAGTGAAACCTGAAACAATCTGTTCATTGCAACTAGCTTGTGTAATGCAAGAACATCTTCATCTGTGCTTAATTCATGTAAATCAGAATCTAAATTTCCTTGTGGAGTTAAATAATGGTAATACATTCTCTGTCCTTTTTTGTAACCTAGTTCAAGCATCATTGCATCTAACTCCAATACAGAAAACAAATCAATATCCACAAAGTCCACATATGAGATCTTACCATTCACGTATCTTCTATCCGACCACTCAGTAAAAGCTCCACCATGATGGATTTTCAAAGCAAACAACCCCCCTTCATCAGCTTCTGCAGATTAAATAAAAAAAATTAATTAAAAATTCATTACAATCCACATCTTTAGGGTTTTTGTCATACTAATGAATGGATAAAAAAAAATTAGAACTTTTAATAAAAAAAATAAAATCATACCATATTCCCCCATGGCATAATCCAGAGCTTTAGGGTTTTTGTCATCACGAATATGCCACTCGCTAACCACCATTTTCTTCAATAATATACTAGCATTTGAATCAGAACAATATATTTAGGGTATTTTGTTTATGAAGGGAAAAGGTTTAGAAAGAGAAAGGTAGAGAGAGAAGGAAAATGTCGAAGTGAGGGACGATTGTTGAAGATGTAGTGGTAGGTCGGGATATTTATTGGGTTTTTATTAAGCCAAATTACGAAAATAACCATCACGTGCGGATCACGTGACATGGTTATAAACGGACGTTTAAGGGAAGGACTAAAAGTGTTGACGGAGGAAACTATTTTGGACTAAAACTGTAATTTATGAAAGGTAAGGATGAAACCTACAAGTTGGGTACCACGACAGGGACGATTTCTGTAATTAACTCTAAGTTTTTCGATTAGTGAATTACAGAGAAGATGGAAACCCATATAAATACTCAACCTAAATAACTAAGAAAGCGAAATATACTAACACACGTGTAACTTTTAATAGACTAATTCAAAAACTGAAATGAAGCTAAAGACTCGGTCCAACTACTCTGACTTATTGACTTCGATCTTCATCTTATCACCTTAGCCACTTTGAACGGGTAATGTAGAAAACAACCAAAAAGCCATCCATCCATTTAAAAACTAATGTTTGTGCTAGATAGAAGGAGAGTTAGTTATATATTTACAGTATACTAATTAACCCATGTTTCCATTATCTACGTTTTAAAAGGACCAATTTATACGGTTAGGATCAACAGATAATTTAATTGAATGACCAAGATTGAATATAAATAACAATCACCGGAAACAATATATATATATAGAATATTAATTTAATTATATGTATATATATATAGCAAAATCTAAACATGCGGTATTTAATTGAACAATATCAAAAAAATTAGATCAATACCCAGTCGTTGACCGGGTTAAAAACAATAAATATATATACTTAAAAGTACACAAATCATGTTTTTTTTTTTAACAAACACAAATCATGTTTAACTTTATTTATAAACATACAATGAATAAACAATAAATACATGAACTAATCCACTAAGCCCATGAATATAATATCAAAAGAGAAGCATGTCTAAAGTCTACTACTCTACTTGAGCCTATAATCATGGATCCATCAGCCATGAAATACAATTCCAGTCGTCCCATGTTGAGAAACGGATCCTTTTGCTTGACTCTAATTTGTCCACGCTTCTTTTTCATATTAGTCCAAAGCATGAAATTCTCATATTACTATCATGTGAGAATATGATACATAAATTAATACTGTAGATTCAACACAGATCTAAGAAAACAGAACAGAAGTGAAAACTTACCTCATCAAAAGAAGACTCAATAAGCATTGAGGCCGTGATAAAGAGCACGGCCTTTACTTGTACAATATTCAAGAGCTTCTGCAAGATGTAGCACAACCCGTAACGTCATTGCCCACTTCATTGGTAGTGATTCCCCTAAATGAATGGAGATTTTACATTGTAAGACATAATATTAAAAGAAAATACAGAGGGGACGAAGGCGATTTCAACTCGTTTATGTAAATATGGGAGACACATTTTCCTGGAAACAGTTCCAATGTCATGAAATCGAGCTTTGATATCTTCAGATACATCAAGGAAATTTGTCTATTACCAGTTCCAAAAGACGCATTTTCCTGGAAACGCATACAATATATATAGTATATGTATACATAATTGATAAGTGCATTCTCGAGTGTTGAACATACCAGAACCCCGCATAGAAAGCAGCCTTCTAACAATATTCTTTCGCCCTTTGAGAGCATGCTGCAAAGACTGTCCCATGTAAGATACCTAAAAAACTTCCAGTTGGATTAGATTTGTTTGTTGTATTAAAGCCAAGCCAAGTACAGGAAAACAATCTTGTAAGTTGTGGCATATTCAAACTAACAGAACTGAACCACACCAGAAAAACCAAGTGGCAACAAATGATTAATGAAAACAGATCGAGAATGTTTTCTTCTATTGAAAGAACCGCGATAGTTGTACATTCGATCAGTTGCTTCAATAACACGGCTGCAAGAAGAAAGAAAGGGCAGTTGTTAAGTGGCAAAAGACGTACCGATACCCCCCTTACCATTTGATCCTCTTCCACGGTATATGCGCAAATTTTTAATCCCAACAACTGTAGAACAAATAATTTCCATTACATCTTATTAACAAATAATGATTTTATGAAAATAAGAAACAATCGAAAGTTCATACCTTCAGAATGTAATCTATAACCACATTTGCCTCATAACCTTCTATATATTGCTCTTTATGTCTGAAAAAAGAACTGTTGGATTTAGAGCTTGATATGGAGTATAAATCGAACTGCAGCATCAATGTAAACTATACAATGACTAAGCACATGGTTGGGTGGTTCTAAATTGTCCTAGTCCATCCCCTGAACTTTTCTTTAAGGGAGTTCAAACCCTGGTAAGAAAAACTTTTATGGACTTAGTTAATACTTAATACTTGGATAAAGATTCTAAAAAGTACTCTATTCAAAATTTTTGTCTCTCTAGTTCATTCAATTGAGACGCATGAGCAAATAAGATGAAACTCATCAGAAAATATGGATTTCTCACCTTCCAGCCGCCTTGATATAACTGATCCAAGGGTTGGAACAACCTTTAATCGGACACTAAATTTACAAATGAAAAAGCCACACGCATTATAACAAAACTAAGTCGACATAATAACAACGAATTTAAGGATTGAGGGCAAAAAATTAATTCAATTACTATTGATATACAACAAACCTTGTGGAATTTTCGTTTGGTGTCTGGCTAGAAGATGGTGGTCAACGGAGGGGCGAACTGCGGTGGTGGCCGTGGTTTTTCATAACCCTCCGATATATGACATGGTACAGCCTGTTATAGTTTCACTTTTGTATAGAAAATTTTAGTTTAGAGGGCTGAGATTAATTTGTTTATGATTTTGATTGGTTCAGATTTAAACTTGTTTTTATTTATTTCTATCAGCTATGGGAGCCATATATATATAAGAGTTATCGACTTAAATCGTCCCTGTGGTTTACCCAAATAATCAAGTTTCGTCCCTACATATTCGAAACGTCAAGGTCCGTCCTTTATAGGAGGATAAGGTTCCTATTTGGTCCTTTGACTATTTGACCGTCTAATCTCTTTCGTTAAGCCCCTCACGTGCCATTCACGTGAGGGGTATTCGTGTAATTTCACACCCACTGCTTCTTTTAATGACACGAATCGTCCTTGTGGTTTACCCAAATAATCAAGTTTCATCCCTGAAAATCCGAAACCTCAAAGTCAATCCTTTATAGGAGGATAAGGTTCCTATTTGGTCCTTTGACTATTTGACCGTCTAATCTCTTTCGTTAAGCCCCTCACGTGCCATTCACGTGAGGGGTATTCGTGTAATTTCACACCCATCCTTTATAGACAAATCGTCCCTGTGGTTCACTTCCAGTCTTCCACTAAACAAAGAATCTCCATTCTCTAATATCTACTTTCTTTTCATGTTCCTATATCTAATCCTAAAATACATCACAAAAATAATTACCCAGTTTTCATCGATGAAATATAGTGAACATTAAATGCATACAACATATACATAAAATATACATACGCAACATAACTTGTGAGATGTTTGATATCTCATGAAAATGGGTTATGGGTTTTCTTGAAGATTCACACTGCAACGCGGTGGCCAGACACGATCGTTCCGTCCGTGGGTGGCAATGCAATGGGTAACCGGAATTCACCCAATAGATACTGGATCCCCTTCGTTTCCATATAGATATCGATCAAGGTATGGTGGTCGGATTTTATAGATATAGATCTGGATATAGATGGTGGTCGGATTTTATAGATATAGATCTAGATATAGTCAAAGGACCAAATAGGAACCTTATCCTCCTATAAAGGATTGACTTTGAGGTTTCGGATTTTCAGGGATGAAACTTGATTATTTGGGTAAACCACAAGGACGATTCGTGTCGATTAAAAGAAGCAGCTTGGTGAGAAATTACTCAACTACCCCTCACGTTAATGGCACGTGGGGGGCTTAACGGAGGGGGGTAAACGGTCAAAGGACTAAATGGTTACCTTATCCTCCTATAAAGGACGGACCTTGACGTTTCGAATATGTAGGGACGAAACTTGATTATTTGGGTAAACCACAGGGACGATTTAGGTCGATAACTCTATATATATATATATATAATTTTATAAAGAAAATAATTAAACAAAATCTAAACACGCGGTAAGCCGGTAACTAATATGAGAAAAAACGTTAAGAATCTACCAATATACTAAAACGAATACTTTTTAAAACGACAAGTGGCGTAATCCTTGACCGACACGTGTCTTTTTATTTTTGGCGTAATCCTTGACCGACAGTGTTCTTTTATTTTTTTTTTAATTAAATAATTTTTTTATTATATTATGATGATATGATATATTCACTTTCCTTATTAGACTTTTAATCAATCTCTACCTCTAAAGCAAGATTTCCCATCCCTCCCAAATCCCACCAATCAAATACCTCAAACTCAATTTTCCTTTTCAATCCTCCCAACCAACCCCCAACCATTTTCAATGGCATTCATCACCTTCTCAACCCTCCCAAATTTTATTTATTTCTTTTTCATTTAATTTAATCAAACATTTACTTCTTTTTTAATAAAAACTTAAATATTTCATTAAAAAAACCTAAACATTACATAAACATAATTTAAAAAGTACATAACAACATATTATAAATTTAAATTCTACATGATAATGAAAACAACTAAATCAAACTCGCAACTGATGGTGGCTGCATCGCTGGATCGTCAAGGTATGATAAGTCTAAAGCCGATATATGCGCCGTGAGATCATATCGGAGCCGATGATGCACCGTCCTCGTCCTGTAACTCCCGGTTTGCTTCCGGGTTATAAACTCTTGGCACCGGTGGATCCATAATATGAACCGGTGATATTGCCCGCCCGTTGTCTTTTATGATCATGTTGTGTAGTATTGTACACGTGGCGACGACTTTTCCGATCTTCTCCTTTGTCCATAGCCGGAGGGGACGGTCCAAAATCTTCCATTTTCCCTTGAGAACACCAAACGCCCGCTCAACATCCTTTCTTGCAGCCTCTTGTAGTCTTTTAAATTTCCTTTCATCTTGTTCCACTGGATGCGGATAAGCTTTAACAAACGTAGCCCACCTAGGATAGATTCCATCGGTAAGGTAGCAACCACACTTGTAATCCCGTCCATTTACGGTAAATGAACTGTCTGGCGCGGATCCATTACGCTCGTTTTGAAACAATGGCGACTGCTGCAAAACGTTGACATCGTTGTTCGATCCAGCAGGACAGAAAAACGAATGCCAAATCCACAAGTCATAGGATGCAACACATTCAATCATAATAGTAGGTACCTTGTGATCACCCCTCGTGTATTGCCCTTTTAAGTGTTTAGGGCACATCCTTCATTCGATGTGTGTACAATCAAGCCTACCAAGCATTCCTGGGATGCGGTGTCTTTCTTCATGAGCTTGTATGATGAGAGCAACGTCATGAGATGTCGGCCTACGTAAGAACTCCTTTTGATATAAAGCGATGACCGCATCACAAAAGTACTCCATGCTCTCGCGTCCCGTTCGGGCAGCCATACATAAATACTCGTCATACGCGTCTGAAGGTTCACCCGTAGACAGTTGCTTGATCGTCGATGTGCACTTTTGAAGAGCGGTGCAACTTTTTTTACCCCGTGCGTCGTACCCCTCTTGAAAGTAACTAAATCTAGCTTCAATATCACCAACAATCTTCAAAAACAACCTCTTGCTCATGCGAAAATGATGACGAAAAAATGGTTCGCAAACTTTGAGTCTTCAACGAAGTAGTCACGCATTAGTATCGCGTGAGCTTCTTCTCGGTCTCGATTGATATACCTACGAGTGTCGGAAGAGGTGCCGGTATCTTCAAGCTCGGAGTACACTTGTTAAAAAACTCAAAAGTACTCCCCGTAGACGAATCGTCTAACTCCGGCGGAACACAAAATGAAGAAGATGAGGAAGAGGAATCCATTTTTTTTAGTAAAGTGGTGTTTTTTTTTGGTGAAAGTGTGTGAAGATATGTTTTTGTTTGGTGATTTTTTTGGTTAAAAATGAAGTGTATATATAGGTAAAGATTAGGGGAATTTTTTTATTTTTTTATTGGATTCAACGGTCAAAATGGCATTGGACCCCACCTCCCCACGCTCCCCTAACGTTCACATTTCTCCAACCCGTGGCTGGCTTAAAGCCCGTCCACATTCATGCCGTCTTCAAGCCGCAGGGATGGCGGCGGTGTTCCTTCAGAGGGCTGGTCAACCCTGCGGCCATGCCGCTACCACTCCTCTCCCCCTAAAGCCTATAAAAACAAAAGATGCTGACCATATTATATATTGTTAGTCCTTATTTTATAAAACTTACATTAGGTGATATCCAAATCCACAAGTCATAGGATGCAACACATTCAATCATAATAGTAGGTACCTTGTGATCACCCCTCGTGTATTGCCCTTTTAAGTGTTTAGGGCACATCCTTCATTCGATGTGTGTACAATCAAGCCTACCAAGCATTCCTGGGATGCGGTGTCTTTCTTCATGAGCTTGTATGATGAGAGCAACGTCATGAGATGTCGGCCTACGTAAGAACTCCTTTTGATATAAAGCGATGACCGCATCACAAAAGTACTCCATGCTCTCGCGTCCCGTTCGGGCAGCCATACATAAATACTCGTCATACGCGTCTGAAGGTTCACCCGTAGACAGTTGCTTGATCGTCGATGTGCACTTTTGAAGAGCGGTGCAACTTTTTTTACCCCGTGCGTCGTACCCCTCTTGAAAGTAACTAAATCTAGCTTCAATATCACCAACAATCTTCAAAAACAACCTCTTGCTCATGCGAAAATGATGACGAAAAAATGGTTCGCAAACTTTGAGTCTTCAACGAAGTAGTCACGCATTAGTATCGCGTGAGCTTCTTCTCGGTCTCGATTGATATACCTACGAGTGTCGGAAGAGGTGCCGGTATCTTCAAGCTCGGAGTACACTTGTTAAAAAACTCAAAAGTACTCCCCGTAGACGAATCGTCTAACTCCGGCGGAACACAAAATGAAGAAGATGAGGAAGAGGAATCCATTTTTTTTAGTAAAGTGGTGTTTTTTTTTGGTGAAAGTGTGTGAAGATATGTTTTTGTTTGGTGATTTTTTTGGTTAAAAATGAAGTGTATATATAGGTAAAGATTAGGGGAATTTTTTTATTTTTTTATTGGATTCAACGGTCAAAATGGCATTGGACCCCACCTCCCCACGCTCCCCTAACGTTCACATTTCTCCAACCCGTGGCTGGCTTAAAGCCCGTCCACATTCATGCCGTCTTCAAGCCGCAGGGATGGCGGCGGTGTTCCTTCAGAGGGCTGGTCAACCCTGCGGCCATGCCGCTACCACTCCTCTCCCCCTAAAGCCTATAAAAACAAAAGATGCTGACCATATTATATATTGTTAGTCCTTATTTTATAAAACTTACATTAGGTGATATCCAATCCACAAGATCGTATGGTATTACTATTATTTTTTTGTTCTTTTGTTATTTAACATTTTGTCTAGATGTTTACGGTTTTGTTATTTTTTATAATATCATGTTAGTATTACCATACATAGCATATTATTAATCACTCAATTGAGATGATATAGGTCACTGGTTTTAACATGCTACATGCAAATTTGTGATATTAAATTATTAATGAAGTTTGGGTTTTAACTTCCACTTTTGGACGGTTTCATGCATATTGGTTTAACGTGTTTGCGTTTTTTATTTTTTATTTTTGAGTTGCCACAAGTATTTAATCTTCAATTGGTGAGTAACTACTCCAGATCTTTAAGGGTTTATCATCGAAAGATTAAGTTTGAAGATTTATTTTGCAAGAGGCTCTCTAAAATATATGAGAGATCATGTGCTGGACCTCGATATTCTTGAGTAATTCATTATAGAAAAAGAAAAGCAAGTTTGAGTTTTATATTGACAAAATAGGTTTTGTATATGCTATATATTATACGTACATTGTAAAAGTAAAAGTCCATACCTGATGTTATATCGTATTGTCAATATTATAATATGTCTAAGTTATCAATTCTCGATTAATATTTCGACGATTAGTTTGACGATTAGTTTTCAATTCACATGTCATTAAATATTATACACATATAACTTGATATCATCTTTGTTAAATGTAAAATAATAACTTAATAAGTGTAAATATAAGCAAGTGATCTAAATAATCCGTATATCGGGTATTAAAACTAGTAAAATTATAAAAGAAAACAAACTTTAACTTTGGGTTCAACTTTTTCATCGTATTTCTTACAGTGGACAATAAAAAAATATTGACCCAACTCACTATCTTTTCACTATCTTTTCACCTATCATTATTTTCACCCCCTTTTTTCACTTACATTTACCCCTCCATCTTCTCTTCACAATTCCGTTTAACCTTCGTTTTTTATTTCTTTCTCTGCCAGCCAGCCAGCCGCTGGAGCCTAAAGAAGACAAAGTTGCAGGTATTTATTTGTTAGTCATTCCATTTTTATGTATTGTTTTAAACCATCTCTGCATGAATTTATGGAGTATTAAACATATTGGGAATTTTAGCTATACATATCAAGTGTTTTTTAGGGTTTAATTCCACTTGTTGACATTACATTTTAAGCAATTAGTTCTTCTATTGATTTTGAATACCTATCTCTCTCTATCTCTACTACATTTTAAAACATTTACTCCCTCTATTTTTTTAACTTTAAGTAGTTGAAAATCTCATAATACCCCTATCACTTATTCATAATACCCTTAGAAGAAATCTCAACCACTCATTTTCCTCTCTCTCCTCAAATCTCAACCACTCATTTTTTTCTCTCCTCAATAAATCATTTTATTCCTCTAATTCATTCAAAATCTTTTATCTCAAAAAACGTACATCGATAAATTATAAAAACTATATGGGTGTTCTTAAAATTTCATGCTCTTTCATTAGAGATGTCATTCGATATACTTTCGACGAATTTTTAAATCCGAGGGCGGAGCCCATACGGCTAAGGCATTTGGCTATCACACTCTATGACCTATCACCTCCTATGACCTATCACACTCTATGACCTATCACCCCCACCATCTCACCGCAGCAACGCGCGGGTACTTTCTCTCGTATATATCTATACATTATAAAGCATTTACTCCCTCTATTTTTTCAACTTTAAATAGTTGAAAACCCCAAAATACCCCTATCACTTATTCATAATACCCTTAGAAGAAAAATCTCAACCACTCATTTTTCCCTCTCTCCTCAAATTTCAACCACTCATTTTTTTCTCTCTCAATAAATCATTTTATTCCTCTAATTCATTCAAAATCTTTTATCTCAAAAAACGTACATCGATAAATTATAAAAATTATATGGGTGTTCTTAAAATTTCATGCTCTTTCATTAGAGATGTCATTCGATATACTTTCGACGAATTTTTAAATCCAAGGGCGGAGCCCGTACGGCTAAGGCATTTGACTATCACACTTTATGACCTATCACCTCGTATGACATATCACACTTTATGACTAATCACCCCCACCATTTCACCGCCGCAAAGCGCGGGTTTCTCTCGTATTATTATAATAAGTTAATAACATGAAGAATATATATATATATATATATTGTATAATTTTTCTACTTTTATTTATTTTGAATATACATTTTGTATGATTTTTCTGCTTTAATTGTTACCGCGCGTGTGTGTGTGTTTTTCGGCAGATGTAGATTATATCTTGTTGATTTTACATTGTGGTTTTGATTTTTCTTTTATATATAATACTAGCTAATCAACCCGGGTTCAACCCGGGCTTTTAAAAAGTTTTGCCAAAACATATATTACTACTAATGCACGATGACTGAAATATGGCTTATGTGTACTTTTGACGCATAAAAGAAACTATGCTACTCTTCTTATCGTTCATCGTTCAAGCATACTAAGTAATGTTTTGCCAAAACATATATTACTAATAACGCAATGATATAAAATATGGTTCATGTGTACTTTTGACGGATAAAAGAAACTATGCTACTTTTCTCATCCTTCATGATTCAAGCATACCGTTGTTGTGCCAAGTACTCTCCAATGTCCATGCGAGTTTGCAGACTCATATTACAAATTTCCTAGTCCAATGAAGCCAAAATCACACCGTGGTAAACCAACAACAAACCCATGTTCTAAAATTAACATTGTTTTCTTTTTACTTATTTATTTTTATGTTTATAAAATTGTAAAATAAATATATACTTCGCAACAAAAATCGAAGAAAGAAAACGATTTGCAGATATTAATCTTGAAATGCTACAACTTTTTAACGATTATTTTACATTCTTTTTTCTAAGTGTGCTCACATTTAACCTATTATTGCTTAATAAACATATATAGCAATAGCAAGCACATAATAATCAACACACTTTATTTGTTTGTGGTAAGTCAAACCTTTCCATATCTCTTTTAGTACATAATTCGGTTTTTACAGGCTCTAATACTCTGTTTATATACATTTTCCAAATCAGTCCACAAGATCCTAGTGAGCTTCTTCTCACATTTCACCAAATGCAGCATATTCATCTTTATATCGCATGGTCCAACCATGTGTACACCAGGATATATTTTTACACTTCAATTAACCTCGGCTTTGGCTTCTAGAGCAGCCTCAAACTCTTTGATCAATTTCGGTGGAGATCGTTGATTGATCTCAGCACCCTTGATATCATCTAAAGCGACAAATGAAGGATGCAAGGGTGCAGTAACTTGTACATCAGCATCCTTTGCTAGCTCTACAACGACATTGGCACCCCAACAAACACGTGCAGCCCCAACTTTGGATATACCCTTTTATTTGAGAGCCTAGATATACGGCGTCACAAGTCCAACTGCTGCTTCTCCGGTGCATGATTATTTATCCAATCCTGTATATTACTTTCACGAGTCAAGGGGTCACCATGCAAGAAATCGGGAACAACTAAATATTATCCTGCAAATATAATTTTGTTTGCAAGTTTCCTCAACTTTGGAGTACCATAACCATAAACAACTACATAATTACACTCTATATTATTAATAAACAACGACGTAATTAGTTTTTTAAAGAAAAGTGTTCTAATTCCTTACCCAACCTGTTCGACTTGACCAATCTGTTCCCTCTCTCGAAAGCTATCAATTACCTGTTGGCTTGTTCTACAGTCCCCAGATGGCAGATGGAAGTCATGGAACGAATTTTGTTTAGAGGATCTCAACAGTCAAGAGGATTTCAAGAATCTTTTGAAAAAACCTAAGAAACCGATCAAGCATATAGAGAAATAAGCCTCATGATATCCGATGATCATAATTATAACAAATAAAATAAAAATTTATGACTAAATATCCTATAATAATGCAACCCTCATTATTTTGTCATCATTCTTGACTTATTTGTCTTCCTAATACATAATGTGTTTGAATGTTATTGATGGGGCTGATGCAGAACTTTTGGTGTGTAATTATATACTCGTAACAACATCTAGATGTATATGTCAATCAAAAAGATCAAGTATAAATTTATATATCAATGCATAGTATACGTTCATATAATTGATAGATACAACTCATACATAAAGCAGACAAATATTACAATTCTAAGCAGGGTATCAATATACATTAATATGATTTAATCAGAAATATATACCCCCAAAAGAAGGTTCTTGTGAGTTGTGAATGATAGAACAAGACTTTCAAATGTTACTTCCTCAACCCTTTGAAATGACGACACCATCTAGTTAGATTCTATAAATATTCAATCAATCAAGAACAACCAAATGTACAAAACAATATATTGCAAAACAATTTATGAAAGTAGACCAGAAACATACACCTCTTATTATTTATGCATTCCATCAAACAACTTGTTAGCATGAAACACAAAACTTTGTTAAAAATGATTACATGAATACATGATGGTGAATATATAGGTTTGAATTATACAGGAATTAATGCATAATAAAATACATAAGCAAATTGATATATTGGTATTTTTCAGGCAGGGGTAACAAGTGATAAAAATCTCCAATTAAGATTGGTAATATAAATGGATGACACAATCTCTGAAACATCAATTATAAAATCCATCACCCCTGTATCATATAATGAAACAATTTTTTGGAACACCTTATAAAATTCATATCATGATCCTCGATCTCAAAACAAAATAAAACTGAAATGTAAACCCTAGAAATTGGGGAAGAAGAAAAAGAAATAGCGATAGAGAAAGGAATAAGAAACGGATTCTTACCAGATTATTGCTTGATTATTTTTGTATTTGGTTTTTGATTATTTTTGTATTTGGTTTCATGTGTATTGAGTTTGTCTTGTTTTTCTTATTTATCTTTCTTTACGGAAGTTTTAGTTAGGAAAGGGCAGAAGCTGCCACCTGGCAAATTTTCCAAAGATTTTTTATTTGGTCCCTCTTTTATCAGAGATAAAGGTATATTTTTGTATGCTTTTTCTACTTTTAATTGGAATATATATTTTTCTACTTTTATCCGCTAAATTATCGGAATATATTTTTTGTATGATTTTTCTACATTTAATTGTTACCGCGCGTGTGTGTGTGTTTTTCGGCAGATGAGATTATATCTTGTTGATTTTACATTTTTACTTGTGGTTTTGATTTTCCTATTCCTGAATAACTGCATGTGTTTGTTTACTCACTATTCGATTTAGTTGCAGAGTCTTTATTTCGAATTGACGTTAATGTTGTGGCAGAATAGGCTTTAGAGTTGTCGTTTTCGTGACCCCTAACTCTTGCTTATGATTTACGTACTCGGATTATTAGTTATCAAACTTATAAAGGCATTTTAGCTTTGTAATAAAAAAATTTTTGTACCTTAAATTTTTTTTACTTGTTTTGTGTAGTGATTTATTTTGTTATAATAATTGAATTTCACATATCAGTGTTAGTTTTTCTTCAATATTTATACTTTTTAACTATGTTTTTATCACACTGAATTTTGATCATAACTTGTAGCAAGTCAGTCATTTAACATGGGTAAAGAAAAGGCTCATATCAACATCGTGTTCATTGGAGACGTCGATTCTGGGAAGTCAATCACCGCCGGGCACTTGATCTATAAGCTAGGTGGAATCGACAAGTGTGATATTGAATTGTTAGAGGAAGAGGCTGCCAAGCTCAACAGAAGTTCATTCAAGAACTTGTGTATTGGACAAGCTCAAGGCAGAGCGTGAACGTGGTACAACGATTGACATTACATTGTCAAAGTTTGAGACCCCTCGTTTTTACTGCACTGTCATTGATGCCCCTGGGCATCGTGACTATATCAAGAACATGATCACTGGAACCTCCATGGCTGACTGTGCGGTTCTCGTCATTGACTCGATCCCTCTAAATTTCGAACTTGGAATTTCCAAGGGACAGACTCGTGAACACATTTATCTTGCATTTGTACTTGGCATCAAGAACTTAATTTGCTGCTGCAACAAGGTAGATATTTGTTTCCTTTTTCTTTTACGCATAATTAAGCAAATTAATAGTTGTAGCCTATTTCTGTAATGTTAATTAGCTTTGTTATTTGTTGTTTTGCAGATGGATGCTATTGAATCCAAATACTCAGAAGGCAATTTAGTACTAAAACAGGGTTTCAGAAATTTAGTACTAAAACAGGGTTTCAGAAATTTAGTACTAAAACAGGGTTTCAGAAATTTAGTACTAAAACAGGGTTTCAGAAATTTAGTACTAAAACAGGGTTTCAGAAATTTAGTACTAAAACAGGGTTTCAGAAATTTAGTACTAAAACAGGGTTTCAGAAATTTAGTACTAAAACAGGGTTTCAGAAATTTAGTACTAAAACAGGGTTTCAGAAATTTAGTACTAAAACAGGGTTTCAGAAATTTAGTACTAAAACAGGGTTTCAGAAATTTAGTACTAAAACAGGGTTTCAGAAATTTAGTACTAAAACAGGGTTTCAGAAATTTAGTACTAAAACAGGGTTTCAGAAATTTAGTACTAAAACAGGGTTTCAGAAATTTAGTACTAAAACAGGGTTTCAGAAATTTAGTACTAAAACAGGGTTTCAGAAATTTAGTACTAAAACAGGGTTTCAGAAATTTAGTACTAAAACAGGGTTTCAGAAATTTAGTACTAAAACAGGGTTTCAGAAATTTAGTACTAAAACAGGGTTTCAGAAATTTAGTACTAAAACAGGGTTTCAGAAATTTAGTACTAAAACAGGGTTTCAGAAATTTAGTACTAAAACAGGGTTTCAGAAATTTAGTACTAAAACAGGGTTTCAGAAATTTAGTACTAAAACAGGGTTTCAGAAATTTAGTACTAAAACAGGGTTTCAGAAATTTAGTACTAAAACAGGGTTTCAGAAATTTAGTACTAAAACAGGGTTTCAGAAATTTAGTACTAAAACAGGGTTTCAGAAATTTAGTACTAAAACAGGGTTTCAGAAATTTAGTACTAAAACAGGGTTTCAGAAATTTAGTACTAAAACAGGGTTTCAGAAATTTAGTACTAAAACAGGGTTTCAGAAATTTAGTACTAAAACAGGGTTTCAGAAATTTAGTACTAAAACAGGGTTTCAGAAATTTAGTACTAAAACAGGGTTTCAGAAATTTAGTACTAAAACAGGGTTTCAGAAATTTAGTACTAAAACAGGGTTTCAGAAATTTAGTACTAAAACAGGGTTTCAGAAATTTAGTACTAAAACAGGGTTTCAGAAATTTAGTACTAAAACAGGGTTTCAGAAATTTAGTACTAAAACAGGGTTTCAGAAATTTAGTACTAAAACAGGGTTTCAGAAATTTAGTACTAAAACAGGGTTTCAGAAATTTAGTACTAAAACAGGGTTTCAGAAATTTAGTACTAAAACAGGGTTTCAGAAATTTAGTACTAAAACAGGGTTTCAGAAATTTAGTACTAAAACAGGGTTTCAGAAATTTAGTACTAAAACAGGGTTTCAGAAATTTAGTACTAAAACAGGGTTTCAGAAATTTAGTACTAAAACAGGGTTTCAGAAATTTAGTACTAAAACAGGGTTTCAGAAATTTAGTACTAAAACAGGGTTTCAGAAATTTAGTACTAAAACAGGGTTTCAGAAATTTAGTACTAAAACAGGGTTTCAGAAATTTAGTACTAAAACAGGGTTTCAGAAATTTAGTACTAAAACAGGGTTTCAGAAATTTAGTACTAAAACAGGGTTTCAGAAATTTAGTACTAAAACAGGGTTTCAGAAATTTAGTACTAAAACAGGGTTTCAGAAATTTAGTACTAAAACAGGGTTTCAGAAATTTAGTACTAAAACAGGGTTTCAGAAATTTAGTACTAAAACAGGGTTTCAGAAATTTAGTACTAAAACAGGGTTTCAGAAATTTAGTACTAAAACAGGGTTTCAGAAATTTAGTACTAAAACAGGGTTTCAGAAATTTAGTACTAAAACAGGGTTTCAGAAATTTAGTACTAAAACAGGGTTTCAGAAATTTAGTACTAAAACAGGGTTTCAGAAATTTAGTACTAAAACAGGGTTTCAGAAATTTAGTACTAAAACAGGGTTTCAGAAATTTAGTACTAAAACAGGGTTTCAGAAATTTAGTACTAAAACAGGGTTTCAGAAATTTAGTACTAAAACAGGGTTTCAGAAATTTAGTACTAAAACAGGGTTTCAGAAATTTAGTACTAAAACAGGGTTTCAGAAATTTAGTACTAAAACAGGGTTTCAGAAATTTAGTACTAAAACAGGGTTTCAGAAATTTAGTACTAAAACAGGGTTTCAGAAATTTAGTACTAAAACAGGGTTTCAGAAATTTAGTACTAAAACAGGGTTTCAGAAATTTAGTACTAAAACAGGGTTTCAGAAATTTAGTACTAAAACAGGGTTTCAGAAATTTAGTACTAAAACAGGGTTTCAGAAATTTAGTACTAAAACAGGGTTTCAGAAATTTAGTACTAAAACAGGGTTTCAGAAATTTAGTACTAAAACAGGGTTTCAGAAATTTAGTACTAAAACAGGGTTTCAGAAATTTAGTACTAAAACAGGGTTTCAGAAATTTAGTACTAAAACAGGGTTTCAGAAATTTAGTACTAAAACAGGGTTTCAGAAATTTAGTACTAAAACAGGGTTTCAGAAATTTAGTACTAAAACAGGGTTTCAGAAATTTAGTACTAAAACAGGGTTTCAGAAATTTAGTACTAAAACAGGGTTTCAGAAATTTAGTACTAAAACAGGGTTTCAGAAATTTAGTACTAAAACAGGGTTTCAGAAATTTAGTACTAAAACAGGGTTTCAGAAATTTAGTACTAAAACAGGGTTTCAGAAATTTAGTACTAAAACAGGGTTTCAGAAATTTAGTACTAAAACAGGGTTTCAGAAATTTAGTACTAAAACAGGGTTTCAGAAATTTAGTACTAAAACAGGGTTTCAGAAATTTAGTACTAAAACAGGGTTTCAGAAATTTAGTACTAAAACAGGGTTTCAGAAATTTAGTACTAAAACAGGGTTTCAGAAATTTAGTACTAAAACAGGGTTTCAGAAATTTAGTACTAAAACAGGGTTTCAGAAATTTAGTACTAAAACAGGGTTTCAGAAATTTAGTACTAAAACAGGGTTTCAGAAATTTAGTACTAAAACAGGGTTTCAGAAATTTAGTACTAAAACAGGGTTTCAGAAATTTAGTACTAAAACAGGGTTTCAGAAATTTAGTACTAAAACAGGGTTTCAGAAATTTAGTACTAAAACAGGGTTTCAGAAATTTAGTACTAAAACAGGGTGTTTCCTTTTTCTTTTACGCATAATTAAGCAAATTAATAGTTGTAGCCTATTTCTGTAATGTTAATTAGCTTTGTTATTTGTTGTTTTGCAGATGGATGCTATTGAATCCAAATACTCAGAAGGCATATTTCGTTATATTGTCCAAAAAATATCTTTCTACTTAGTGAGAGTTGGATACAAACCTGATAAAATCCCGTTTGTCCTAATTTCTGGTTTTGAGGGGGAGAACATGATTGATAGATCAACTAATCTACGAGGGTCCAACTCTACTTGAAGCCCTTGACCAGATCATTGAGCCAAGAAGACTATCTGAGAAGCCTCTGCGCCTTCCGCTTAGCAATGTCTACAACATTGGTGGGATTGGGACCGTTGCAGTGGGACGTGTTCAAACAGGTGTGATCAAGCCAGGTATGGTGGTCATTTTTGGCCCAAGTGGTTTGACAACTCAAGTCAAATCTGTTGAGATGCACCACTGTAATCTATGCTAAATCGTGATATATGGTTATAAGGCTTAAGTGTATGAGAGAGAAAGTAGAGAGAAAATGGGAAAAGTATGAAAATAATAATAGAAGTGGTATGGAATTAATGATTAAAGGCTTGGGAAATACAAAGGGTGAAGAGGTTTATATAGGGGAGTAAGTTACACTTAACCACCATCCCTATTTACATTGAGGTCCTTCTCTAATTACACACTAACCCCTCCATGCATTTAATTAAAAGGTCTAAACTATTACATAGTTACAAAACACGCACTAACTAATTAATTTAATGCTAACAATCTCCCCCTTTAGTGCGGTTTTGTGAAGGTTCATCGTCTAGTCTTTTTCTTCTTTTTTTGTCTTAACTAAATTACAATTAAACACCACAAATTTATATCTAACATTCTCCCCCTTGGTGTTTGAATTGTAAAAGTTGCATCGTCTTCGATCTTTAAAACTTGATGAGCCCATTTCGTTGAGAATCTTTGTTGTTGAGAAGACTTTGAAGCTTTCTCTTTGTCTTCATTGTCTTCGAGCAACTTTGACTTTTAGTCCATCTCTTCAACATCATCTGGATCAATTTGTCATAATCTTCATCTATGAGTGCAGGATCTGTGATTCTTCCTGCAACAAACGCTTCATGAGCAGCACACATTGCAGCATAGACATTCATCCGACCCTCAGCTGATTTCATATCCATTGGCATGGACTTGTAACCAGCAGCAGATGAAGTAATGTTACCGAACTTTAAACTTCCAGTCTTTACACCTTCAGCAGTCTTCTTACCTTTGTTCCCAACATCCGAAGCAATGAAACCAACAAAATCATCTCCATCAGTATTCTCTGTTGTACCAGAACTACCAACTCCCGAAAAGAATGCATTTACATCAGCTGTTGGGTTCTTCATGGTGGCATGATACAGAGAAGGATCTTGAGTGTAATTATCTTGGAGGTCCTTTGCTTTCTTTCATCACTCTGTTCCTAAGAGTAGATATGACTCCATCTATACGCAAGGATGCATAATCATCTCTTTCTTGTAGTCCATGACAAAACTCTTTATAGGCCTTCGGTAAACCATCCAAGAATTTATCCACAATTTCATTGGAGAATACTTAAGATCAAAATACGCTAACTCTGCAAGCAGATGTTGATATCTCAGAATAAGATCTTCAACCTGTTCGTTCTTGGTAGCGTTGAAACAGTCAAATTGTTTCTTAAGCATCTTAATTCTGTTTTTCTTCAGTAGTGGATCTCCTTCACAATGTGCTTCAATAGCATCGAACAGCTGCTTTGAAGTTCTGTATTCTTGTTTGGGAAATAAATGCACTAACTCTTGTGGAATGCACATCCGAAGAGTCGAAAGAGCCTTTACTTCGATTGCATATGCAGTCTTTTCTTCTCCTTTTAATTCTGCCATCTTGTATGTCGAAGTAACGCCATTGACTGTAAGAGTAGGCCACTCATATCCTTCCGTAATCATAATCCACATATTCAAGTCTTCTCTTTGAATAAAATCCTCGAAACGACCTCTCCACGCCCAGAAATCAGCTAATGAGACTAACTTTGGTGGAGAATTAGTCCTTCCGACTAGATGATCATGATAAACCAGAGAATTCAGATATTGTGCAACAGCACTGTTGACAGACGATGTGGAAGCCATGAGCTAATATAGCAAAAATCTTAAGGAACGAAGATAAAAGAATGAACGAAGATAAGATGGAACGAAGATAGAAATTCAAACGAAGATAAACTAAGTTCGTAAGGAAATCTAAGTTCGTAAGATGAAACCAAACGAAGATAAGATTAACTTCGTAAAGAGAGTTCAAACGAAGATGGCCTAAATTCGTAGACAAAATTTGAACGAAGATAAGTTAAATTCGTTTGAAAAAGATTCAAAACGAAAAAGAAGATAACTTCGTTTGATGAATAACTTCGTAGGAAGTTCAAAAGCCAAGGAACGAATTTAATATTAAATTCGTTTGGCTAAGTTCGTTGAGGAAACGAACTTAACAGCAGTTTTGGGTTTTCGAATGACACAGAATATAAATAATCAAACAGACGATCTGAAACCTTCGATAAGATATCGATTTGCTCTGATACCACTTGTGAGTCCCTCGATAGCTCTGGATCGCTCTCGAGATCGTCTATGGTTATGTCGTGAGTGCGGAATCCTCACGAGATAACTGTTTGATTAGTTATCAAGATTATTGCTAATTATAAGTGTATAATCAGCCTTAATTAAGCTATATTCGTTTGCTAATGATGGCCAACGAACTTAGATGATTGGTGTGTGTGTTAATCGACTGGTTCCACTCAATTTAGGTTTTCCAATCGTTTATATATGTTCCAATTGATATTGGGCTTGCTGGGCTTTGTTCTTACGAACTTAGCAGCCCAGCCCTTAGAACGAAGATAATCTTCGTTCGAGCATAACGAAGTTTATCTTCGTTAGCTGTAATCCGTTTGTTATTTTCCCATTACTTAACATATAAGGAACCTAACATATATTACGTTTGTTCTTGTATATCATACATAACAAACATCATATATAAACATATATAAAACACCAAAACATGTAATCAATCATTACTAAAACACGAAGTCCATAATCTATTAATTACATATAAATGAATAAGACATAATCAAATCTCAGTTGCTGTTGTCACATCAACATGCATCAACACACTCCAGGTGCGACGCACCAGGAGGGTGGTGCGACGCACCACAGGCCAGTTTGGAAATATAGTTTTCTGCCAAAAGCCCGATATGCGACGCACCAAGGGTAGGTGCGGCGCACCTGCATATGTTTAGAATCCCCTGATGATTTTGTGCGACGCACCAGGTGGGAGGTGCGACGCACCTGGAGGGTGGTGCGACGCACCTGCATATGGTGCGACGCACCCTGATGATTTTGTGCGACGCACCATGTGGGGGGTGCGACGCACCTCTTGTCCAGTTTTCACAAAACATTTCGTTTAGCTTATATTTCGATCTTATATTCATTCTAGGTTGTCGGAGCACTTAGCAAGCACTATAAGATACTTTTAACTTGTTGGTAAGCTGTATCGAGGTAAGATAACATCTTTTGTCACCTGTTGGTACAACAAAACACGTTTCATAAGTTAAACCTTCCAATTGAATATGTATGTACATTTTATGTTCATGGGTGACTATGGGAGGTTGCAAAGGGATATATTACTTGCCGTTTATGATGATTAACATTCATATGCAGGTTGCAATGGTATGTGGTAAGTATATATGCATGAGATGATGAAATTTAGTACTAAAACAGGGTTTCAGAAATTTAGTACTAAAACAGGGTTTCAGAAATTTAGTACTAAAACAGGGTTTCAGAAATTTAGTACTAAAACAGGGTTTCAGAAATTTAGTACTAAAACAGGGTTTCAGAAATTTAGTACTAAAACAGGGTTTCAGAAATTTAGTACTAAAACAGGGTTTCAGAAATTTAGTACTAAAACAGGGTTTCAGAAATTTAGTACTAAAACAGGGTTTCAGAAATTTAGTACTAAAACAGGGTTTCAGAAATTTAGTACTAAAACAGGGTTTCAGAAATTTAGTACTAAAACAGGGTTTCAGAAATTTAGTACTAAAACAGGGTTTCAGAAATTTAGTACTAAAACAGGGTTTCAGAAATTTAGTACTAAAACAGGGTTTCAGAAATTTAGTACTAAAACAGGGTTTCAGAAATTTAGTACTAAAACAGGGTTTCAGAAATTTAGTACTAAAACAGGGTTTCAGAAATTTAGTACTAAAACAGGGTTTCAGAAATTTAGTACTAAAACAGGGTTTCAGAAATTTAGTACTAAAACAGGGTTTCAGAAATTTAGTACTAAAACAGGGTTTCAGAAATTTAGTACTAAAACAGGGTTTCAGAAATTTAGTACTAAAACAGGGTTTCAGAAATTTAGTACTAAAACAGGGTTTCAGAAATTTAGTACTAAAACAGGGTTTCAGAAATTTAGTACTAAAACAGGGTTTCAGAAATTTAGTACTAAAACAGGGTTTCAGAAATTTAGTACTAAAACAGGGTTTCAGAAATTTAGTACTAAAACAGGGTTTCAGAAATTTAGTACTAAAACAGGGTTTCAGAAATTTAGTACTAAAACAGGGTTTCAGAAATTTAGTACTAAAACAGGGTTTCAGAAATTTAGTACTAAAACAGGGTTTCAGAAATTTAGTACTAAAACAGGGTTTCAGAAATTTAGTACTAAAACAGGGTTTCAGAAATTTAGTACTAAAACAGGGTTTCAGAAATTTAGTACTAAAACAGGGTTTCAGAAATTTAGTACTAAAACAGGGTTTCAGAAATTTAGTACTAAAACAGGGTTTCAGAAATTTAGTACTAAAACAGGGTTTCAGAAATTTAGTACTAAAACAGGGTTTCAGAAATTTAGTACTAAAACAGGGTTTCAGAAATTTAGTACTAAAACAGGGTTTCAGAAATTTAGTACTAAAACAGGGTTTCAGAAATTTAGTACTAAAACAGGGTTTCAGAAATTTAGTACTAAAACAGGGTTTCAGAAATTTAGTACTAAAACAGGGTTTCAGAAATTTAGTACTAAAACAGGGTTTCAGAAATTTAGTACTAAAACAGGGTTTCAGAAATTTAGTACTAAAACAGGGTTTCAGAAATTTAGTACTAAAACAGGGTTTCAGAAATTTAGTACTAAAACAGGGTTTCAGAAATTTAGTACTAAAACAGGGTTTCAGAAATTTAGTACTAAAACAGGGTTTCAGAAATTTAGTACTAAAACAGGGTTTCAGAAATTTAGTACTAAAACAGGGTTTCAGAAATTTAGTACTAAAACAGGGTTTCAGAAATTTAGTACTAAAACAGGGTTTCAGAAATTTAGTACTAAAACAGGGTTTCAGAAATTTAGTACTAAAACAGGGTTTCAGAAATTTAGTACTAAAACAGGGTTTCAGAAATTTAGTACTAAAACAGGGTTTCAGAAATTTAGTACTAAAACAGGGTTTCAGAAATTTAGTACTAAAACAGGGTTTCAGAAATTTAGTACTAAAACAGGGTTTCAGAAATTTAGTACTAAAACAGGGTTTCAGAAATTTAGTACTAAAACAGGGTTTCAGAAATTTAGTACTAAAACAGGGTTTCAGAAATTTAGTACTAAAACAGGGTTTCAGAAATTTAGTACTAAAACAGGGTTTCAGAAATTTAGTACTAAAACAGGGTTTCAGAAATTTAGTACTAAAACAGGGTTTCAGAAATTTAGTACTAAAACAGGGTTTCAGAAATTTAGTACTAAAACAGGGTTTCAGAAATTTAGTACTAAAACAGGGTTTCAGAAATTTAGTACTAAAACAGGGTTTCAGAAATTTAGTACTAAAACAGGGTTTCAGAAATTTAGTACTAAAACAGGGTTTCAGAAATTTAGTACTAAAACAGGGTTTCAGAAATTTAGTACTAAAACAGGGTTTCAGAAATTTAGTACTAAAACAGGGTTTCAGAAATTTAGTACTAAAACAGGGTTTCAGAAATTTAGTACTAAAACAGGGTTTCAGAAATTTAGTACTAAAACAGGGTTTCAGAAATTCTTCACTAAATCAGGTTTTCAAGAAATTCTTCACTAAATCAGGTTTTCAAGAAATTCTTCACTAAATCAGGTTTTCAAGAAATTCTTCACTAAATCCGGTTTTCAAGAAATTCTTCACTAAATCAGGTTTTCAAGAAATTCTTCACTAAATCAGGTTTTCAAGAAATTCTTCACTAAATCAGGTTTTCAAGAAATTCTTCACTAAATCAGGTTTTCAAGAAATTCTTCACTAAATCAGGTTTTCAAGAAATTCTTCACTAAATCCGGTTTTCAAGAAATTCTTCACTAAATCAGGTTTTCAAGAAATTCTTTGAAAAACCGGTTTTCGTGAAGAAATTTGGGCGGAGTTTTGGCTTAGAAAATGAAGAAATTAAGCACAAATACCGGTTTTGGTGTAAACCAGGTATTATGAAATAAAGATACGAAAGCTGGTATGAAAACCGGTAAATGAAAGCTAGTATGAAAACTGGTATGAAAGCTGGTAGGAAAACCGGAAGGAAAGCCGGTTTTACAACAGAAATTCAAAGGAAAATGAAAACCGGAAGGAAAGCCGGTTTTCAGAACAGAAAGCTAAAAATTCAATTTCAAGCCATTTGGTTTAGAATTAGGATTTGAAACTTTTCAAGGATGATTATAGGAAGGTAATGAGTGGAATGAAACTAAAAAGGAAGGAACTTTAACATGTTTAGAGGGTAAAGATTGGAACTTTCGGTAAAATGGGAAAAACCCAATTTAGCACAAAATAGAACAAAATCAAGCCATGGATCTTCGCTCTGATACCAAATGTAATCTATGCTAAATCGTGATATATGGTTATAAGGCTTAAGTGTGTGAGAGTGAAAGTAGAGAGAAAATGGGAAAAGTATGAAATTAATAATAGAAGTGGTATGGAATTAATGATTAAAGGCTTGAGAAATACAAAGGGTGGAGGGGTTTATATAGGGGAGTAAGTTACACTTAACCACCCTCCCTATTTACATTGAGGTCCTTCTCTAATTACACACTAACCCCTCCATGCATTTAATTAAAAGGTCTAAACTATTACATAGTTACAAAACACGCACTAACTAATTAATTTAATGCTAACAACCACAAAGGAATGCTTGAGGCATTTCCAGGCGACAATGTTGGTTTCAATGTTAAGAATGTTAATGTGAAAGATCTTAGACGTGGGTACGTTGCTTCAAACTCTAAGGATGATCCTGTAAATGGTGCTGCTAGTTTTACTTCTCATCTCATTGTCTTGAACCACCTGGGTGAACTTAGAAACGGGTATACACCAGTGCTTCATTGCCATACTTCTCACGTTGCTGTCAGGTTTGATAAGCTGTTGTCAAAGATTGACCCCGAGTCTTTTGAGGAGCTGGAGAAGGAACCTGCTTTCTTGGAAAAAGGTGATGCTGGAATGGTGAAGATGGTTCCAATCAAGCCGATGGTGGCTGAAACTTTTGCTAGGTATCCTCCATTGGGTCGGTTTGTTGTGAGTGACATGTGGCGGACTGTCGGTGTGGGCGTGATCATGTCGGTGGATAAGGAGGATCCTCCAGATCCAACTGAATGAACGGTTTGTTATATGAACAACTTGAAACTGGTGTTTAGACTATTTTGTTCTGTTTAGTTTTTAAGGGTTTGGTCAGGGCAGGCATTGATATCCCTTGAATTTTACGTCCACTGTGCTCTAATGTAAGTGAAGACACTAACCATGTTTTTTCATCCTTCCAACTGATGTATTTCAGAAGATTAATGAATTAGGAATCACATTCACTAAGAATATCATTATATGTATATATTGTTTACTGTAGCTAAGTTTTCTATTTATTTATTTATTTATTTATTTATTTATTTATTTATTTATTTATTTATTAATATTATTATTGATTTATTTATTTATTTATTTATTTATTTTTGCATGCTTATGTTACTTGTTATGTTATTTTTTTGATTGATTTTGATGCATTGATTTATTTATTTATTTATTTATTTATTTATTTATTTATTTATTTATTTATTTATTTATTTATTTATTTATTTATTTATTTATTTATTTATTTATTTATTTATTTATTTATTTATTTATTTATTTATTTATTTATTTATTTATTTATTTATTTATTTATTTATTTATTTATTTATTTATTTATTTATTTATTTATTTATTTATTTATTTATTTATTTATTTATTTATTTATTTATTTATTTATTTATTTATTTATTTATTTATTTATTTATTTATTTATTTATTTATTTATTTATTTATTTATTTATTTATTTATTTATTTATTTATTTATTTATTTATTTATTTATTTATTTATTTATTTATTTATTTATTTATTTATTTATTTATTTATTTATTTATTTATTTATTTATTTATTTATTTATTTATTTATTTATTTATTTATTTATTTATTTATTTATTTATTTATTTATTTATTTATTTATTTATTTATTTATTTATTTATTTATTTATTTATTTATTTATTTATTTATTTATTTATTTATTTATTTATTTATTTATTTATTTATTTATTTATTTATTTATTTATTTATTTATTTATTTATTTATTTATTTATTTATTTATTTATTTATTTATTTATTTATTTATTTATTTATTTATTTATTTATTTATTTATTTATTTATTTATTTATTTATTTATTTATTTATTTATTTATTTATTTATTTATTTATTTATTTATTTATTTATTAATGAATTAGGAATCACATTCACTAAGAATATCATTATATGTATATATTGTTTACTTTGAGCTAAGTTTTCTATTTATTTATTTATTTATGTCTGTCCGATCTAATAGGCTTTTAATCACAGCCTTATAAATTCACCCATTTAAAACGGATATGTAGTTATTATGATAATATGAACGTGGATATAGAACTAAGCAACATAAGATACAACTAAAACCCCTTTTTTTCAGCCATTTATTTTGTACATCCATGTTGTAATTATATATATACACATATAAGCTTATTTTTTTAAAGTAAACTAGCAGATTTGTCATTGCAGAATGACTTGTGGCCGATGATTGCATGCCAAGGGATGCAAAGATGTTTAAACCACTGCTAACACCAATGGGGGTCGATAATTTCTAAAACTGTATTATTGTAATGCAGTGGATTTATTAATGGATGCAAAAACTTACTCAAATCATGCTGCGACAGCTTGTATCGATTATGTTGATGTTGGACTTGCTATCTAGTCCAAAAGCTATTTCAGCTTCACCCACCCTTCCCTACTGGAGGTATCCTTCTTGCTTTCCTAAACGCTATGTATAATGTTGTTCTTAGAATCGTTCAAAATCTTAGTTTTGTTGTGAGTGAAAATCATACATTGAGGGTACATCGCTGAACGTGAATACTGTGATTAGTTTACATAGAAAATTTGATGCGATAATGGTTCCGTAACATGTTTGATTCACATACTTGCTTCCCTGTCTCCATCTGGTCAAACAGAACAACAATGTGGTGTTTTTGCAGTAAATCTAGGATTTTTAACTTTGTTGTTTGGTAACTTACGACTTAGGCAAATCGTCTTGAAGATCAAATATTGGAAGCAGAGCAAAGTTAAGCAATTACAGAGACAGAGTGAGGAAAGTGTCAATTGTGATAGCTATATAGGTTTATTTTTTAACGAACTATACGGCTAAAATGGTTTTTGAAATAATGCTAAATTATGTAACAAAGTTATATGAGTGTGAGAGAGAATGAGAGAGAATATGGGAAATGGTAATATTATTATAAAGGCTAACCATACAAATGTTGTGATGGAGGGGTTTATATAGGGAAACATATTACACTAAACCCCCTCCTTAATTACATACAAGTCCTTCCTTAATTACAATCAAACCCCTCCATACTTAATTACAAGGACATACTTATTACAAAATAACAAAACATGCACTAACTAATAATTTAAGCTAACAATCTCCCCCTTTAGTGCTGTTTTGTTGAAGATCATCGTCTTGTTCTCTTCTTCTTTTTCTGCCTTCGATTCTTTTCTTTGTTGAGGATTCGGGTTTGTCTTGTTGAACTGACTGTGTTTTGAAGGCTCGCTTCTTGTACTCACTGTACTTCTCTTTCCAATACTTTTTGGGAATGAAATGGTACTTAGGGTCAGCCGGTCGGTTTGGTGGTTCGATGATGTTATCGGCAAAGTTGATTGGAGGTATGTTATGGGGTCCAAGCTCATTATTGGGAGAATATCTGACCCATGTGCCTTCAGGAATATGTATCACACCACGACGTTCCTTTGGTAATCGTGCTTTCAAAATCAACCTGGTTCATTCTCGGTGATTTACCTTCGCTTTAATCCTTTTAATAACCTTCATCAACCTTTTTCTTTCTTTTTCTGACTCTTCGAACTCATGAAAACTTTCAAACACATTCTGACATTGTCGCAATGTTCCATCAGAATATTTGGAGAGTTCGTCGAGTCTAATGAAGATTTTGTGCCCCTGATCACTGACAAATACAAACTCTTGGGGATTATCAAACAAGGCACCGGTGTTAAAGTTGTCAAGATTCACCCCTCTGATGTTCTGATTGGGCATAGTCAGGTTGATCTTCTTTCTTTTCTTCTCAACTCCAAGTTGGAAGTCTTTTTGGGTTTGGCTCAAGATAAGACTGTCCATATATCTCTTAATAGCATAATAGGCCTCTTGATTCTCTGGATCTTGTTGAATGAGCTTGCTTGCAAAGTGATTCAGAAGGAAAATCAGATCATCGGCAGAGAGAAGATTGAATCAGGCTTCACTAATCATATATCTTCGGTTATCATCCCTTTTAACAACAAACCACATCAACCCTGGTTTTCTGGCAAACCCTGCATCACGCCACTCTTTGAAATGAACACTAACAACTTCAATTATCTTCAACTTGAACTGATCTTTCCAGACCTTAGGAATCTTGCGACTTCTAGCTTCAACAAGGTCTTTCAAGTATTTTTCTCGTTGATGATCAAGATCATAAGCACGTCTTGCCCTAATTTCATCAATATCAATCTTAACCAGATCTTGTTTCTTGGAGAAGATCCCATAAGCCTTTTCTTCAAGAAATTTGGTAGATTTGAAGAGTTTTGATGGCAGTTTGAGATAATCAATACTTTTCACCACATTCTTTCTGAAACCACCATCATTGATTTGATCATTTAAAGGTCTGATGAGTTGGTAAAGATGGGGATTTGCAAGGTTATGGATTAGGTTATCAAAACTTAATCGGTTGAGAGCGGGAATAGGTTGTTGCACAGAAGGATAGGTGTCGAAGCCAGGGAAATCATCATCATCAGAAGAACTATTGCCATCATTTGGATAAACATCAGGAAAAACCATATTATCAAAATCTTCTCCAATTATCGATGGATCAAGAGGTAAGCCTTGTGATTGAGCATCATCACGAATATCAGAGCCTAGAACAACTTCTGTAGCATTACTAGCTCGAATCACAAACTCGTCTACATGAATTTCTTCAGTAGGCTCAACAACATCAGCATCTTGTGGAGGATCTCTTGATTGAGCATCATCTACAACATCTGTATCTCCAATTACTTCTGTTTCAGCACTGGCTCTAACAGCAGCCACATCTTCATCCATGTTCTCCCCCTCGTGTTGATCCTGATCATCAGGATCATCACGTCTTTAAGTGACAACAGCAGCTTGCCGACAAGTAGCTTCAAAATCTGTTATTCGTTTCTGTGCTGCTTCTAGCTGAGCATCGACCTGGAATTTGTCTTGTGCTGCTTGCTGCTGTATGAGATTTATTCGGTGCTGATGATCAAACCGAGCTTGGAGTGATGCAAGAATGGCTTTATCAAAGGAATCGGTTTGACCTTCAAGAGAAATAAGTGTGGCAAGCAATTCATCATAGAGTCTCTCAAGACGAGATCGCCCAGAAGGAGAGTTGTGGGCAGAAGCATTGTTAGAATGATTATTTGAGGAAAAAGTAGAGGATGAAGAGGAATGCGATGGTGATGGTGGTTGTTGTGCAGCCACGTTAAGAATAGATTGTTGAATGTGTTTTTCGGCTAGTTGTTGAATTAAAGAGACACGAGAGATAGGATCTGAATCAAGGACAGGATGATCGGATGAGGAAGGTGGAGGCGAGTTGTATGTAGTAATTAGAGGTGGTTGGGGAGTTGTAATTCGAGTAGAAGCTGTGAACAGAAGATTTGCAGCATCAAGAGCCATAATTGTTTCACGTTCTTCTGGATTATACTTTAGGGCAAGACGTTCAGTGTTTGGTGGAGGGCTATCACTTTTAGGTGACTCAGGTGGAGCTAAGGCTTTGCCTTTATCTTTACGGAGCTCTTCGGCTTGTGTAGTCGGTGACGGTTGGATAGAAGCAGAAGGTAAGACCGATGTAGATGTCGTTGGCGCAACTGTAGGCTCCGATGGTGTTACAGTGCGGCCTGAAGGTTGAGGACCAACAGGGCTTCCTAATGGTTGACGAAGCGAGGCTTCAACATTAGTTTTCGCATAACGTATTGGTTTTTCACGAATGCACAACACAATGTTACGTTCGGTGGGACTACCGGGATCTCCTAGATTGCCCGTTGAACTGAGAGCGGAGCTAGGAAAAAGTAAGGCGAACCGAACTTCCTCGAAGCTTTGCTCATCAGCACCTGAATTAAGTGCTTGCTCGATAATGGCACAGACAGGATTTCCATACGGTCCTGGAAAAGGTTCACGAACCAATTCTCTGTATGTTCTGGCAACATCCAAAGGATGTGCGTGTACAATATCAAGTGACCTAGGGGGTGATCTAGACTCAAATGTGTCAACAAAGAAATGTGGGAGAGGGGCAAATGTCACATCGTCTTCAATGTCGTTACCCTCCGAATGAGGGAACGGCAGTGGATGCGGTTGATGCCCGTGCAAAAATGAAACTGGATCCTGTAAAGAGGATCCAGAGTGGCGAATGGAGGTTTCAGCATGCAAGGTTGGGGAGGCCTCGACTTCTATCCTAGGGGTGTCATCCCTGTAAGTGCACATCTATGTCAATAGCAGTCTAGATTGTTTGGGCTTATATTGTTATATGTCTTTGTAATGTGATTGTCATTAATGAACTTAGTATTATGCATAGAATACTAGATTAAGTTGAAGTATTGAATGCGTAATAAATCTGCTAAGGGTGAAATGCGACCTCACATTTCACATAGGGAGTATGACTCCGTATTTACATGGTCAAATACGAGGCCAATCACAGAATGCGACCTCGCATTAGTGACGGGCTGGGCTGGATTTGCGAGGCCGACTCGCTGAAGCCCATGTCAGGTGTTACCTATATAAACCGAACCCTAACAGAGTTTAGGGTTGAACATTTGTCAAAATATCAAGCATTCTTGTGCAGGTTAAGTCGTCAAAGGTTGTTCCGCTAGCCCGAAGAAGATCTGCGAGGCAGCAGGTGATCTAGGGGCTTTTTGTTGATCACCAAGTTATTATGAGGGATTCCGCACCTCAAGATAACTGGATCAAGCTATTGACGATCCGTACCAGGGGACTTACAATCCCGGTGAATGATTGTTTCATCTGTCGAAGGGCCCACGTTTTCTTTTTGCCCCATGCCTAACCCGGACCTCTCATCCTCTCCATTTTGTTTTTCAACCTCACCCTCCAAACCACTTTGTCTCTCCGGAGTGTCAATGATAACCTCTTCCTCAATCGGTGGAAGAGGTCTAGAATGTTTAATTTTGAACTTTCTGATCTTCTTTGATGATGTTGGAAGAGAAGAAAATGATTGAGATTGAGAAGGTGGTGATGATTGTTCAGGTGGAGGTGACGGTTCATCACGAAGAAGAGTTTGTGATTTGGATTTTGATTTTCGATGAGTTTTGTGTTTCTTTTTCGGTGGAGCAGAAGATGAAGACGGTTGATGAGAAGTAGATGGTGCAGATGAGCTCGGTGCCACTTCTTCTGCTAACCCCTCTTTTCTTTTCTTAGACCTATGACCCTCGCTTGGCGACCTATGCGGGGGAGCGTTAGGCGGCTGTCGGCTTGCAGCTGCCATACCCCCGTCTAAATACACTCTATAGTTCATGAAGTCACTATCTTCATGGGGCACCGAGCGAAGAAGCGACTCAGGAATTGGCAAGTAAGGAATATTTTCGGTGCGGGAGTTGGCGTAGACAGCTCCATAATGTGGTATAAGAACTCTGTGGGAGTGAGGGAAGCGACGAATGTTTTAATTTGAGTTCAGTGTATGCTAAAGGATGAGTGTCAGGAATCTTATGAAAGGGATGTATTTCTTTGTAGCATTATACTTTCCTCTGACATTTAGTATCAGGTGATCCCAAGCAACAGCAGCAAAGTCAAGATGAACATCAAAAGCAATGCCATATAAGTAAGTAAGAGTGTGAGATGTGATGGCTTCTTGGCCTTTCCTCGATGGAGACAAACAGTAGTTGATGATGGAGCTCAGAGTGTTCCATATCGGATGGAGATTCTTCTTTCTGAAGTCTTTCAAGGCATTGAGAGGACCATCGTAACCAAGTTCTCGAACTCTTAGAAGCATTTCTTGAGAGGAAGGAATGACGTCAAATTCTGTAGCGCATTCGCGTGCATTTGCTGAAGGGAATCCAATGATTGATCTGAATTCCTCAAGATTGAAAGTGACAGTCAGTGTTGAACCATCATTTGTGAGGAGTTGAAATTGAAAATGAGGAGTTTGATTTCTTCCTCTCGGATTAATAAACTGAATTATGCACCACAGTTGAAATAAGAGCTCTTATTCAATACCGGCAGCGGAATTTGTAAGAACGGGAAACATGGGGTGAAATGAAAGCATAACCGGTATAATACCATGCTGAGACAAATGGAATCATCAGCTCATAATTATTTGCCATGTCATTGGTACAGTTGTCTTGTAGAAAGTCCATTTTGCGGTTAACAAGAAGACGAATAGGAAACATTGTTTCCAAGGTTAATTTACTCAAAAAGGTTTAATCTTACACCGTTTTTCACAAAAGATGCGAAGGTAGTACAACAAGGCGTTCGATACCTTGCTTCTTGGGGAAAACCGATGTAGGATTATTCCAAACAGATTTAAGTAATTTAAGAAACAGAAAAAGTGTTCTAACAATCATTTTCCAAAGAAACCCTTGAAATTCTAACAAGTATTTTTCAGGAGACTACACAGGTAGTACATCAAGGCGTTCGATACCGTGCATCTCAAGAAAACTAAGTGTTAGAAACAAAGTATGAGTTTTCAAGAAATCAATTTGCAAGAAAGAATGTTCAAAAGATCGTGCAAAGTGTTTCATGTGAGACTACACGAGCAGTACATCAAGGCGTTCAATGCTGTGCATCTCACCGAAATTACTTGCAAGAAATTATGAACAAAAAGGATGTATATAAGCATGCGGAAGATAGGGACAAATGTTTGTGATGCCTGACAATTGATGAACAGTGAGTCGTTCAAAAATAAGAGAGTCAATTGAGCACACACGGTTTGGTATAAGAAATTTTACATCATAATCAAACTGTATTAAAGTGAATTGAAATTTAAAGAAAGTTTGAAAAAATAATGAAAAATTTTCTAAGTGTTTGAAGAAGAAAAACAGGTTTTCAAATTTAGCGTAGAAAAACCGGTTTTCAAAATGTATTAAGTAATACTGGTTTTCAAAAATGTTAAGAAAAACCGGTTTTGATAATTGAAGGAAATGAGAAGAAATACCGGTTTTCAGAGTATATAAAAAATTAAAAAGGGAAAACCGGTATTAGTTAAGAAAATTTTGGCATGGTGCCTTTTAAGGAAAATGAAGTATCAAGAACAAATACCGGTTTTCGAAAACCGGTATTACAAAGCATCAAGATACATGGTTTGAAACCATGTATAGATGCACTTGTAAAAATTTTGAGAAAAATTATAAGGAAAATCGGTTTTTTTTTTTTTTTTTTTTTTTTTTTTTTTTTTTTTTTTTTTTTTTTTTTTTTTTTTTTTTTTTTTTTTTTTTTTTTTTTTTTTTTTTTTTTTTTTTTTTTTTTTTTTTTTTTTTTTTTTTTTTTTTTTTTTTTTTTTTTTTTTTTTTTTTTTTTTTTTTTTTTTTTTTTTTTTTTTTTTTTTTTTTTTTTTTTTTTTTTTTTTTTTTTTTTTTTTTTTTTTTTTTTTTTTTTTTTTTTTTTTTTTTTTTTTTTTTTTTTTTTTTTTTTTTTTTTTTTTTTTTTTTTTTTTTTTTTTTTTTTTTTTTTTTTTTTTTTTTTTTTTTTTTTTTTTTTTTTTTTTTTTTTTTTTTTTTTTTTTTTTTTTTTTTTTTTTTTTTTTTTTTTTTTTTTTTTTTTTTTTTTTTTTTTTTTTTTTTTTTTTTTTTTTTTTTTTTTTTTTTTTTTTTTTTTTTTTTTTTTTTTTTTTTTTTTTTTTTTTTTTTTTTTTTTTTTTTTTTTTTTTTTTTTTTTTTTTTTTTTTTTTTTTTTTTTTTTTTTTTTTTTTTTTTTTTTTTTTTTTTTTTTTTTTTTTTTTTTTTTTTTTTTTTTTTTTTTTTTTTTTTTTTTTTTTTTTTTTTTTTTTTTTTTTTTTTTTTTTTTTTTTTTTGGGAAATAGGTTTTAAGGACTTGGAAAATTTTTAGGTTTTAAAGATAGAAAAATTTGAAATCAAGAAAATGCAGACTTAGAAAAATTCTAAAGTAGAGACAAACTCCCCCTAGGAACATGCAGACTTAGAAAAATTCTACAGAACTCCCCCTATAAGCATGCATTCTACCCTTGTTCTCCCCCTCAAACATTGCATGTAAGAGCACATAAGCATACATCAATTGTTTGACCAAGAAAATAAACATAGAATACATGGAAAATAAGCAATTAAGTTTGTAGATCAAGCATACCCAACTTGGTTTTCAGAAAATTAAACCTTTGTTCATCCAAAGGTTTTGTAAAGAGGTCTGCAAGTTGGTAGTCTGTTGGGACAAAGTAAAGTTCGATGTTACCTTTTTCAACATGATCTTTGATGAAGTGGTACCTTACATCGATGTGCTTTGTCTTTGTATGCTGAACAGGATTGCAAGAGATTGCAATGGCACTTTTGGAGTCGCAATAAATGGGAATTCTGTTATACTTAAAGCCATAGTCAGAGAGTTGAGTCTTCATCCACAGAACTTTAAAACAATAGCTAGCAGCTGCTACTTATTCAGCTTCTGCTGTGGACGTGGAAACACAATTTTGTTTCTTTGAAGACCAACTAACTAACTTATCTCCAAGGAACTGTACACTTCCGGAAGTACTTTTGCGATCTAACTTACAACCTGCATGGTCTGCATCTGAGTAGGCAGTTAGTTCGAAACCGGTATCTTTTGGATACCATAAACCAAGGTTCATAGTGCCCTTAAGATGCCGAAAAATTCTCTTAACTGCTTGAGCATGACTTTCCATAGGGTTAGCTTGAAATATAGCGCACATGCATGTAGCAAACATAATATCCGGGCGACTAGCAGTCAAATACATAAGAGATCCTATCATACTGCGATATTGTTTCTGATTGTATGGTTTACCATTAAGATCAGCATGGATTTTGGTTCGAGTTTCCATGGGTGTTCCAATTGGTTGACAATTAAACATATCAAACTTTTTCAGCATGTCAAGAATGTATTTGTTTTGACAGATAAAAATACCATTTGATAATTGTTTGACTTGTAAACCAAGGAAAAAGTTTAGTTCACCCATCATATTCATTTCAAAGTTTTGAACCATTAAAGCAGAGAAGTTTTTGCAGTACTTAGGATTAGTTGACCCGAAAATTATGTCGTCTACATAGATTTGGATTAAAATGATGTCACTACCTTGTCGTTTGATAAACAAAGTAGTGTCAATGGAACCTTTGGTGAGTCCAAATTTGAAAAGATAAGCAGTGAGAGCATCATACCATGCACGAGGGGCTTGTTTCAGGCCATATAACGCCTTATCTAACCTGTAGACATAATCTGGACGTTTAGGATCGACAAAGCCCTCAGGTTGATCGACATAAACTTCTTCTTTCAGTACACCATTCAAGAAAGCTGACTTGACATCCATTTGATAAACAGTGAAGTTCTTGAATGCCGCATAAGCAAGAAAAATACGAATGGCCTCGATACGAGCAACAGGAGCAAACGTCTCATTATAATCAACACCATCTTGCTGAGAATAGCCTTTAGCAACCAATCTAGCCTTGTTTCGAACAACAACCCCATTCTCATCCTTTTTATTCTTGAAGATCCACTTAGTCTTAATCGGCTCTTTATGCTTGTACGGATTAGGTACTAATTTCCACACTTCAAGACGTTCAAACTGAGAAAGTTCTTCTTGCATGGTTTTTACCCAATCAGGATTATGAAGAGCCTCATGGACATTTTTGGGCTCAACCATACTTAAGAAGTTAACAAATAAGTATTCATTGGCAGACACAGCGCATGTTGTTAAGCCAGCGTTTGGATCTCCAATAATCTGAGTGGGAGGATGAGGAAGCATGGATCGAGACCATCTTCTAGAATGAGGAAGAGGTTCAGCTGGATCATTGTTTTCATCAGGGTTAACAAAACCAGGAGAATGTTGTTCAACGACTTGCTCAAGGCTTGGTTCATTGGGTAGAACAAATTCTTCATCATCAGTTTCAGAATCAGTAGATGGATTAGATTGTCGAGAATTTTGCTGAGTTGGAACTGATGAGGAAATATCAGTTGGTGCTGACGAAGAGTTTGACGAACCAGAAGATGAAGACACATTCGGAGAAGAAGAATTGTCAGAAGGTGGAGGAGATGAATCATTCGAAGACGATGAAGAAGATGAACTTTGTTGATCAGAAGATGAGTGTTCAGACTGAGAGATATTGGAAGTAGAATTTTCAGGTGCAGCCAAAGTAGGTTCCAAAGCAGGAGAATGATCACGATAAAATTCTTCAAACAAGATATCTAATACTTGAGTAGTCGGTGTAGAGAAAATTTGAGTATTCGCAGAGATAGTCTTTGGAGCGGAAGCTTGTGGACATTGAAGATCGGGTCTTGAACTGTGGTGTTCAAGAACCATTCCAGAGAGTTCATCAAATTTAACATTCATACTCTCTACAATTTTCTTGGTACGACGGATATACACACGATATGCAATCGATTCTCTTGAATAACCAATGAAGTAGGCCTCGTCACCTTTTGGTTCAAACTTGCCCAGAGTATCATGATCATTAAGTACATAACAAACACATCCGAAAATATGAAGGAAGTTCACATTGGGCTTTCTCTTGTTAATCACTTCATATGGAGTTTTATCAAACCTCTTGTTGATGATGGATCTATTTTGAGTAAAGCAAGCCGTGGCAACAGCTTCAGCCCATAAATTCGGAGGCAACCTAGAATATCCAAGCCTAGTACGAGTTGCTTCAACAAGAGTATGATTTCTCCTTTCAACTACTCCATTTTGTTGAGGTGTTCGAGCAACGAAGAATTATTGAGAAATACCAACTGAAGTGAAGTAAGAATCAAGGGTAGCATTCTTGAATTCTGTACCATTATCAGATCGAACAATACGAACAGTGGATCGGAGATTCACTTGAGTCTTTTTGATGAAGTCGATAATCACTTGTGGAGCATCACTCTTTTCACGAAGAAAGTAGACCCATGTATAGCGAGAATAATCATCAACAATAACAAGAATGTAATGCTTTCCATGAATGCTTTGAACACGCATTGGACCACACAGATCCATATGAAGAAGATGAACTTTGTTGATCAGAAGATGAGTGTTCAGACTGAGAGATATTGGAAGTAGAATTTTCAGGTGCAGCCAAAGTAGGTTCCAAAGCAGGAGAATGATCACGATAAAATTCTTCAAACAAGATATCTAATACTTGAGTAGTCGGTGTAGAGAAAATTTGAGTATTCGCAGAGATAGTCTTTGGAGCGGAAGCTTGTGGACATTGAAGATCGGGTCTTGAACTGTGGTGTTCAAGAACCATTCCAGAGAGTTCATCAAATTTAACATTCATACTCTCTACAATTTTCTTGGTACGACGGATATACACACGATATGCAATCGATTCTCTTGAATAACCAATGAAGTAGGCCTCGTCACCTTTTGGTTCAAACTTGCCCAGAGTATCATGATCATTAAGTACATAACAAACACATCCGAAAATATGAAGGAAGTTCACATTGGGCTTTCTCTTGTTAATCACTTCATATGGAGTTTTATCAAACCTCTTGTTGATGATGGATCTATTTTGAGTAAAGCAAGCCGTGGCAACAGCTTCAGCCCATAAATTCGGAGGCAACCTAGAATATCCAAGCCTAGTACGAGTTGCTTCAACAAGAGTATGATTTCTCCTTTCAACTACTCCATTTTGTTGAGGTGTTCGAGCAACGAAGAATTATTGAGAAATACCAACTGAAGTGAAGTAAGAATCAAGGGTAGCATTCTTGAATTCTGTACCATTATCAGATCGAACAATACGAACAGTGGATCGGAGATTCACTTGAGTCTTTTTGATGAAGTCGATAATCACTTGTGGAGCATCACTCTTTTCACGAAGAAAGTAGACCCATGTATAGCGAGAATAATCATCAACAATAACAAGAATGTAATGCTTTCCATGAATGCTTTGAACACGCATTGGACCACACAGATCCATATGAAGAAGATGTAAAGGACATTCAGTACTAAGGTGTTTCTTTGGTCTGTGAGAAGCTCTCTTGAGTTTTCCAAGTGCACAAGCAGGACAAACATGATCACAGTCATATTTGAAGTCAGGAAGGCCGTCAACAAGTTGTTTATCAACAAGAGCATTAATCATTTGAAAGTTAAGATGGGAGAGACGACTATGCCATAACCAAGAATTCTGAGCTGATGCTTTTGAGAGAAGACAGATATCAGAAGAAGGAGTCGGAAGATTGTTGAGGTCAATGGTAAACAAGTTATTATCTCTTGAACCAGTGAGAATATCAACACCGTCTTCAGTTTGAACTTTACATTCATATCTTCTAAAAAAGCACTTGAAGATCATTATCACAAAATTGACCGACACTGAAAAGATTATGGCCCAAACCTTCAACATAGGAAACACGTTTTGATGGTGATGTCATTTTGAACAATATCTCCATAGCCAAGAATGGGGGCTATATGATCATTTCCAAATCTCACAGTTCCCATAAACCGTTCAACAAAGTTCTTGAGCAAAGATTTAGTACCAGTCATATGTCTAGAACATCCGGAATCGACATACCAGACACAGATAAGATACTCCTGTAAAATCGGAAAGTATGGTTTTAGGTACCCACATAAACTGGGTCCATGTAGGTTAGGGGTTCAACATGCAAGTACAGTTATTTAAGGAACGAATAAACTAAATAGAAACATGTAAATAGTAGAATTTGAGCTTTAGTGTGTGTTTAGTGTGTGTTAATGGAGGTTTTAGTGAGAGAGTGTAGAGAGAGAAAGTAGAGATGTGGTAGTGTGGTGTGTTAGGTAAAAGGAAAAGTGGTGATGTGTTCATGTAAAGTGTAGAATTTGAGCTTTAGTGTGTGTTTAGTGTGTGTTAATGGAGGTTTTAGTGAGAGAGTGTAGAGAGAGAAAGTAGAGATGGCAGGGAAAGGTTGGTTTGCATTAATGGGTTCAAAGGTTACATTTTGCATTATGGAGGGGGTTTATATACATATGAACAATTTACACTATGCCCCCTTCCATATTAACTACATTACAATATAAGTACCATTTACATAAAGATAAACAAATCAACTACTACAATTATATTTCTAACAATCTCCCCCTTAGTAGTGATTTATCCAGTCTTTGAAAATCTTCAAGCTCTTGTATTAGGTCTGTCTTTGTTTGGATGCCAGAACCAGTTGTCTCCTTCAGGTCTATCATCTGGAACAATCATGTTCGCTTCAAAGTTCTTTGGTGGAATATTTTGTGGTCCTGGAAGATGACTAGGCTCATACTTGATCCAGCAACCTCCTCTTTGACGTACAACATACTTAGACTTCTTGACATTCTTCGCCTCTCTCATCATTCTAATGCTGTCTCTGTATTCAAGTCTTTGATTAATCTTGGAGATTGCTTTATCAAATACTCCTTTTTCTTTTCATCTTGATCATCTTCTTTCAAGCATAACAAAACATTCTTGCAAAACTCTAACGTTCCATCAGATTAAGAAGCAAGTTCATCCATACGAATGAAAATCTTCTTCTTTTGGCTATTCAGAAAGACAACTCCAAAGGATGGTTCTTCAATAACATGACCAATACTGAGCTTTTCAATGTCTTCAGTGTAAAGACTTTGATCTGGATACGGAACATTGATTTTTCTTTTTACCACTTCAAAACCAATCTGAAAATCTTCCAATGAAGCATATTGAATGCAGCTTGACATATATCTTTTTACAGCATCAAAGGCAACAACATCTTCACGGTATCTTTGCATTGCATTCAGGAAATGGTTGTAGAGAAAGATTATATCATCAACAGGCAACAACTTGAACTGGGCTTCAGTGAATCTGTAAATCTTGTTGTTATCTCTTTTCACATGAAAATATGGAACAGAGATAGAAACCCTTTTTATTAAAATCACTCTGACCAGCACCAGAATTTTATGATTCCTTTGTTCTTCAAGTAACTTGGGATTATACTTCTTTGTGAGTTTAAGAAGTTCTTTATATTCTTCAGCTTGCCTTGCTTCCTTAAACTTGTACATAGAAGTAATCTCTGGTCTTTCAGTTTTGGCAATTTTGGTAGCTCCACAGAATATTGGATATCTCTTTCTTCAAGATATCTTGACTTCTTTGCTGCTTCCTTTGGCTTAACACCGAGAGCAACAATTCTTTCTTTATCCCTCAAGAAGTATCCTCGATCAATAAACCTTCTTTGTTCTTCAGTCAATTCAGGGAAAGTAATCAGGAAGGACTTCTTCGGATCTGATTGCCTCAGTTAACACTTGTTTATATGTTGACTTCTTAAAATTCTGAGCAGCAGCTTCAGGAGTCTTTCTCAAATCATCAAAACAGTTAAAGTCATTGAAAGTGTAATACTGTGGAGTTGTGCTACCGGGAATAGATGATTCTCCAACTTCTTTTCTGCTTGAAGAACCTGTTTCAAAATAATCAAGATCTGGAAATTCTTCAAACATTGGTTCTTCATCAGCTTCTACGTTTACTGGAGTCTCAACTATCTCCGGCTCATCCAAGATTACATTATCTTTTACTGCCTCAACTTCTGCTTCGCCTTCAGCATATTCAACAATTTCATTCTCAATAACAAACCCTTCTTCTTCATTAACTACAACATTCTCATGTTCTTCTTCTTCTTCATCATCAGTATCAACTCCAAAAACTTCATCGAATTTTCTTCTAATCTCATAAATCCTATCAATCTCCTTTGGATCATCATCATTTTCTTTCAGCAAGTTCTTTAAACAACTTATCAACTTCTTCTTGAGTTTCATGTTGAGCTCTTTCAGCAAGCTCTTTCCATAGCAGCTAATCTTTCAATTTCAGCTTGATCTTCTTCAATAATATCTTGATTTCCACCCTCAGATCTTTCTCTCATCACCACATCCTCAACATTTACTTCAACTCTTGCCGAAGTATTTCCAAAATTAGCTTGACCCTCTCCTTGGTTATCCCCCTCGGGGTGATCATCGGAATCAGGATCATCCCGTCTAGAAGCAACCGAGGCCGGTCGGCAAGATTCTAAAGCTAACAAACGTAATTCAAATGCTGCAAGTTTTGCATCATACTCTGCTTTCTGAGATTGAACTTGATCTTGTAAGGCCTTGACTCTTCTTTCATTTGCAAGTTCTCTTTCTCTCACCTCTAGAGCATTCAACACCCCCCCTTTCAGTCATAGACAACAAATCTCCCTCAGAATGTAGAATGCCAAGTAAAACTTTACATGCTTGATCTTTGGTTTGTTGATTTATTGTGGTTGATGATTTTTGAATAGGTGTTGATGTTCTTTGTGTTTGTGTAGGAGATGGAGTAACCAACCCGGAGGTTGTTTGCACACTTGTGGTGTGACCTAAATTCAGCGATGCTAATTCAGGATTTCCTGCAGATCCTCGGGTTAAACCCTCACCAGCAGTTTCAGATTCAGTGGCTTTGCAACTAGAATCAGGTTGTGTCCTAGACTGTGATAAATCACTGTCCGGGACTTGTTGTTAGGTAACACCTCTAACAACACCGGGGTCACTGAGAATGCCCGTTAATACAGTCTCAGGTTGATCCTGAGGAACAGCAGTGTCACCTTGGCGTTCATACTGTCCCCCAGTCTCGGTTTGAGAACTGTTACCTGCGGCTAAAGCTGGCATGATGTTAGCTAAGGCAGGATTTCCAAGCTGTCCTTGAGGGTCACACAAAGTGGGTCCCCCTCCGCTTGTTCCGACATCAGTACTAAACTGAGCTTGTGAATCCGTGTACCTAGGAGATCTAGACTCATGTGCACGAAATGAAGTCGAGAGGTGGGGCTGTTCCTCTCTTATTTCAACACTCTCATCCTCCAAATGAGGAGAGTGTGGTGAATGTGGCTGATCCCTGTGCTTTTCTGAGACTAATTCCTGTTGTGAGGAGTCAGAATGGCGAGGTGAGTTTGGTGCAAGCGAGAATGGGCAGTTCCCGACTTCTATCCTAGGGTATACAACCCGGCTAGACTCAGTTGTTTGAACTATCGGAGGGCCAACGTTTTCTTTATGCCCTTGTCCTAACCCGGACCTCTCATCCTCTCTAGCATTTTCAACTCCTCCCTCATTCCCGCCTTGTTCCTCCTGCACAACATCATCTCCAGTGCACACATTCTCAGTATCCAACTCAGAAATTACATTATCAACAATTCGAGTTTCTTGTTCAACATCTAACTCTGCCGAGGCACCAATAGATTCATCCAAATCTGCCGAACTTGATTCAACTCTGTGAGATGCAGACCTAGAAGACTTATGCTTTCTTTTTTACTTCTTCTTTGATGCCTTTGGTAGACCAGTAGTGGCCTTCGACCAATCATTTTAATTCGTCTACCCGGTGGTGGAGTTGGTTCATTCGGTAATGCTGAAGCAAGTGGTGTCGGACTAAGAACAGGTGATAAACGAGGTGGTGTTAGTGTTGGTGGATTTGGAGAAACAACGGATGGTATTGGTGTAGAAGGTGAAGATTGTGAAAATTGAACGGTTGGTGGAGATTGTGTTGTTTGAATGGATGGTGAAGATTGTGAAAGAATATTCGGCGTAGATTGAGAAACAGGTGAAGTAACAGGTTTAGGAGTAACAGCTTCTTGGTCAAAGACAACTCTTTTAGATTTTCTTTTCCTCTGCTCAGAAGTCCCCTCATCACTAACCCCTCTTTTTCTTTTAGAAGACTTAGGACCCTCACTTGGCGACCTATGCACAGCTTGGGTAGGAATCTGTCGGCTTTCAGATCCCATCGTTGTGGCTAACCACTCTCTATAAGACCTAAGGTGAGGACTCTGAGCAGGAACCAGATTAAGTAGAAATGGTGGAATTGGAAAAGGTCTAGCAATTTCACTTCCTGTGCCTCTTACTCTCATATTTGATTTGTACATTGCAATTACACACTTGAAACTATCTTCCATCTTGGGAATTTCTTCTGAATTATCAAGAACATCTTCGATAATCAATGTGAAGAATCTTATAAATGGAATGTATTTCCTTTCCTGCACATCTTTTCCCTTTACAACTTGGATCATCTTATCCCAAATAATCTTCGCAAAGTCACATTGAACATTGTGAGTGACTGCATAGTAAATTGACAGAGAATGCTTCGTCATAGCATCAATTCCCTTTTGTGATGGCATCAAACAAGTGGAAAGAACATTATACATTGTATGCCAGAGAGTTGCTACATTCATTCTTTTAAAATCTCTCATTGTTTCCAACTCTCCTTCATATCCCAAAGAATGAACTCCTGCCAAAATTTCTTCAACATATGGGAGTTCTTCATATTCTTCATATTCAGGAAAACCAACTATAGTTCTGAACTCATCCAAAGTGAATTTACAGTTGAAAACATTATCTTCTGACTGTAGAGAGAATTGGAAGTAGTCTGCAGTCTTATATCTCTTACTTCCTTTCACATATTCAATTGATTCCCATAAATCAAAGATGTACTTCTCGGGAACAATTGCACCACCAGTTAAAGCATTATTCAAAGGATGATGGCTCAGAATCTCAGTTATGATTGGAAATTTTGAAGAAAAATTGAATATGGTGGAGATTGTGTTGTTTGAATGGATGGTGAAGATTGTGAAAGAATATTCGGTGTAGATTGAGAAACAGGTGAAGTAACAGGTTCAGGAGTAACAGCTTCTTGTTCAAAGACAACTCTTTTAGATTTTCTTTTCCTCTGCTCAGAAGTCCCCTCATCACTAACCCCTCTTTTTCTTTTTACTTTTTCTTTGATGCCTTTGGTAGACCAGTAGTGGCCTTCGACCAATCATTTTAATTCGTCTACCCGGTGGTGGAGTTGGTTCATTCGGTAATGCTGAAGCAAGTGGTGTCGGACTAAGAACAGGTGATAAACGAGGTGGTGTTAGTGTTGGTGGATTTGGAGAAACAACGGATGGTATTGGTGTAGAAGGTGAAGATTGTGAAAATTGAACGGTTGGTGGAGATTGTGTTGTTTGAATGGATGGTGAAGATTGTGAAAGAAGAATCTAGACTCTTGTGCACGAAATGAAGTCGAGAGGTGGGGCTGTTCCTCTCTTATTTCAACACTCTCATCCTCCAAATGAGGAGAGTGTGGTGAATGTGGCTGATCCCTGTGCTTTTCTGAGACTAACTCCTGTTGTGAGGAGTCAGAATGGCGAGGAGAGTTTGGTGCAAGCGAGAATGGGCAGTTCCCGACTTCTATCCTAGGGTATACAACCCGGCTAGACTCAGTTGTTTGAACTATCGGAGGGCCAACGTTTTCTTTATGCCCTTGTCCTAACCCGGACCTCTCATCCTCTCTAGCATTTTCAACTCCTCCCTCATTCCCGCCTTGTTCCTCCTGCACAACATCATCTCCAGTGCACACATTCTCAGTATCCAACTCAGAAATTACATTATCAACAATTCGAGTTTCTTGTTCAACATCTAACTCTGCCGAGGCACCAATAGATTCATCCAAATCTGCCGAACTTGATTCAACTCTGTGAGATGCAGACCTAGAAGACTTATGCTTTCTTTTTTACTTCTTCTTTGATGCCTTTGGTAGACCAGTAGTGGCCTTCGACCAATCATTTTAATTCGTCTACCCGGTGGTGGAGTTGGTTCATTCGGTAATGCTGAAGCAAGTGGTGTCGGACTAAGAACAGGTGATAAACGAGGTGGTGTTAGTGTTGGTGGATTTGGAGAAACAACGGATGGTATTGGTGTAGAAGGTGAAGATTGTGAAAGAATATTCGGCGTAGATTGAGAAACAGGTGAAATAACAGGTTCAGGAGTAACAACTTCTTGTTCAAAGACAACTCTTTTAGATTTTCTTTTCCTCTGCTCAGAAGTCCCCTCATCACTAACCCCTCTTTTTCTTTTAGAAGACTTAGGACCCTCACTTGGCGACCTATGCACAGCTTGGGTAGGAATCTGTCGGCTTTCAGATCCCATCGTTGTGGCTAACCACTCTCTATAAGACCTAAGGTGAGGACTCTGAGCAGGAACCAGATTAAGTAGAAATGGTGGAATTGGAAAAGGTCTAGCAATTTCACTTCCTGTGCCTCTTACTCTCATATTTGATTTGTACATTGCAATTACACACTTGAAACTATCTTCCATCTTGGGAATTTCTTCTGAATTATCAAGAACATCTTCGATAATCAATGTGAAGAATCTTATAAATGGAATGTATTTCCTTTCCTGCACATCTTTTCCCTTTACAACTTGGATCATCTTATCCCAAATAATCTTCGCAAAGTCACATTGAACATTGTGAGTGACTGCATAGTAAATTGACAGAGAATGCTTCGTCATAGCATCAATTCCCTTTTGTGATGGCATCAAACAAGTGGAAAGAACATTATACATGTATGCCAGAGAGTTGCTACATTCATTCTTTTAAAATCTCTCATTGTTGCCAACTCTCCTTCATATCCCAAAGAATGAACTCCTGCCAAAATTTCTTCAACATATGGGAGTTCTTCATATTCTTCATATTCAGGAAAACCAACTATAGTTCTGAACTCATCCAAAGTGAATTTACAGTTGAAAACATTATCTTCTGACTGTAGAGAGAATTGGAAGTAGTCTGCAGTCTTATATCTCTTACTTCCTTTCACATATTCAATTGATTCCCATAAATCAAAGATGTACTTCTCGGGAACAATTGCACCACCAGTTAAAGCATTATTCAAAGGATGATGGCTCAGAATCTCCGTTATGATTGGAAATTTTGAAGAAAAATGGAATATGGAGTGCTTGATTTGCTTGCATTTTCATTGATGCACCTTCTTGGAACATTGCCATCTTTGTATATATTATTATTCTGAAACAACAAACTGACCAAAATTTTGACCAGAAAATACAATTTAAACACAGAAAAATAAAAACACAACAACTTTTAATAAACACATTTATTACACAAAGACAATGTTTCGCACATATATTAAAAATGAGAAAACAAAGTAGTACACAAAGGCGTTCGATACCTTGCTTCTCACCCTAATATATATACAAAACATGACGATATATAGAATCACATAAGTATTAAAAGATAAGAAAGCAAAGGTAGTACACAAAGGCGTTCGATACCTTGCTTCTTACCCCCAACACTTATGAAATACTATATAGACAAACACAATACACACATACATACATACATTTTAAAATCAACACAAATAATAATAAATAAAAAAACTTAGAATAAAAAATAAAGAAAAGCAATTTTAACTGTTTGCCGAGCAAAAACCTCGGCAAATGAGGGTTTAAAAAAAAATTTCTCAAAATTTTGCCCAGAAATTAACAGATATAAAAAATTGGTTTTGGCAAAGATTTTGAAAATTTTCATGGTTTGCTGAGCAAAAACCTAGGCAAACACGAGAATAAATCAGATCAGGGACCAATGATTCAAGTCATCGAGTATTGAAGTGAAGTCTCGTAAACGCCGAGCAAAAACCTCGGTAAATAAGCATTTCAGACTGGACTTCATTGAATATATGAAAACTCCTTTGATTTGATCAACAAGAATGTTGACAAATGTTAAAAAAAAAATTTCAATAACAATATGTGCATTTGCCGAGATAAAATCTCTGCAAATGGCATATTAGAAATTTATCAAGAAAAATGTGATCAAGTCTTTTTGAAAAATTTTAAGCATTTGCCGAGATAAAATCTCTGCAAATGATACATTAAGATTTCAAGACTTAAGAAAAATTTCTTCAAAAAGATTGATTTGCAGAGTAAATTTCTCTGCAAAAGGCTAATTCAAGACTTAAATGAAAATTTTCAACAAAATGTTGATTTGCCGAGCAAATTTCTCTGTAAAAGGCCAATTTAAGACTTAAAAGAAAATTTTCAACAAAATGTTGATTTGCCGAGCAAAAAACTCTGCAAATGGCCAATTTGAGACTAAAAAAAAAATTCAACAAAATGTTGATTTGCCGAGCAAAAAGCTCTGCAAATGGCCAATCCAAAACTTTGAAAATTTTGACTTGGGTTTTGTTTGACAAACAAGATTTTGAAGGATTTGAGAAAAACAAGTATTTGCCGAGCAAAAACCTCGGCAAATGGCCATTTTGATCTGAAATTTTGTTAAGTCAAAATATGAACATGTTTTTCCAGACTTATGAAGATTTGAAGATGATTATGAACAAACATAGCATTTGCCGAGCAAATACCTCGGCAAATGGGGTTTAAAAAAAAATTTCTCAAAATTTTGCCCAGAAATTAACAGATATAAAAAATTGGTTTTGGCAAAGATTTTGAAAATTTTCATGGTTTGCTGAGCAAAAACCTAGGCAAACACGAGAATAAATCAGATCAGGGACCAATGATTCAAGTCATCGAGTATTGAAGTGAAGTCTCGTAAACGCCGAGCAAAAACCTCGGTAAATAAGCATTTCAGACTGGACTTCATTGAATATATGAAAACTCCTTTGATTTGATCAACAAGAATGTTGACAAATGTTAAAAAAATAATTTCAATAACAATATGTGCATTTGCCGAGATAAAATCTCTGCAAATGGCATATTAGAAATTTATCAAGAAAAATGTGATCAAGTCTTTTTGAAAAATTTTAAGCATTTGCCGAGATAAAATCTCTGCAAATGATACATTAAGATTTCAAGACTTAAGAAAAATTTCTTCAAAAAGATTGATTTGCAGAGTAAATTTCTCTGCAAAAGGCTAATTCAAGACTTAAATGAAAATTTTCAACAAAATGTTGATTTGCCGAGCAAATTTCTCTGTAAAAGGCCAATTTAAGACTTAAAAGAAAATTTTCAACAAAATGTTGATTTGCCGAGCAAAAAACTCTGCAAATGGCCAATTTGAGACTAAAAAAAAAATTCAACAAAATGTTGATTTGCCGAGCAAAAAGCTCTGCAAATGGCCAATCCAAAACTTTGAAAATTTTGACTTGGGTTTTGTTTGACAAACAAGATTTTGAAGGATTTGAGAAAAACAAGTATTTGCCGAGCAAAAACCTCGGCAAATGGCCATTTTGATCTGAAATTTTGTTAAGTCAAAATATGAACATGTTTTTCCAGACTTATGAAGATTTGAAGATGATTATGAACAAACATAGCATTTGCCGAGCAAATACCTCGGCAAATGGTACAAATCCTTCAAAGATTCAAGTTATTACCCAACCCTTCAAATGTCTACCCAGAAAAATCAAACTTTGCAGATTAGGTCAATAAAAACAGATAAACAACAAAGATAATCCCTAATCATGCATCTAATATCAATAAAACACATATCAAATTATCACAAAATGCATACAAGACATGATCAAATCACATTGGCATTTTATCAAACATGTGAGTCCCTTTAATTACGAGATGTTTAACCAATGAAAGTGTAAAATACAACAAGTCTAATAATCACTAGATTGGACTAGTATTACTTGTAAATAAAGATGCAAGATATATAAACAAAGTAATACAAGACTTAAAGCAATAAACAAATAAAGTGGACCATTATGTATGTTTCATGGGTATTTCATTTATTGATGTTTAAATAAAATACAAGGTTGTTGCGGAATCAAGATAACACAATTAAGTGTGTATCCTAACAACCTATGAGTTACAATATGATCTATATTTGTCAAATAACTCTTTAGGATCGAGATACTTAAAGTTGTGAAGTATCCCTGTTTAAGATCGAGAGTATTTGGACAAATTCACTTTCATGCAAAGTGTTATGCTAAAAAGTGAATTTTTCTCAAGGATATGACTTTGTATTTATAGGCAACAAAATTCACCAGTGAATTTTGTGCCGTACAAATATGGTTGTATACATTTAATGATCCGACAAGAACATTAAATGTATTGGATAAGGAATAAGGATAAAGTCACATCAAGTGCAAGTGTATCCTTTTATCCAACCACCTTAACACACGTATACTTTGTTAAAGAACAAGTGGATTGTTCTTTGGAAAGTGTGTTAAAGGCATAAGTCAAACCTCGATATCAGTGTTCAGACTTGTAGTATCTAGAACACTGACAATCCTCCAGTGTGCAGATCTGGTAAGACTTTCCAGTGGACTCCGCCATTTGTTAAGTCTTCTTCCTTCAGACTTCAGTCTTTGACTTCAGTCAGAATGTCTTCAGTAGAGTAGATCTAGACTGGGGTGAAGTCTTCAGTGAGCTAATCTGGAGAATGCTCCAGAGTACCTATACAAGTAAATGCTCACTAGTCTTCAATTATTTCTGGACAAATCTTCAGAGGGACTCCAGATTCCAAGTCTGGAGTAGGTCCAGTAGAGAAACGTTTTCTGGTCAGATCTTCAGTGAGGCTCCAGTAGTCGGGTCTGGAGCGAGACCAGCAAAACAAGTTTTCTTAACAAACCTAAATAAGGTTCCAGTAGTCCAGTCTGGAGCCAGTCCAGTAAGTCTGGACTAAATCTGGACCTAACAAATTCCCCTTATTTGTTTAGAAATAATGCAAGTGTTTTCAGACTTATAGATATACAAATTTGTATGTCTGGAAAACACTTGGTCGATTTAAGTCTAAAAAATCTAAGTGACTGGAAAACACTTTATAGATCATGAGTGTTTTCAGTTTCATCTTTTAAGTTCTAACTTAGACTAAATCTGGTCATTTACTTATAAAAATAAAAAATTGCAACTATTATTACTTTCATCAAAAAGGAAAATAATTACAACTTTCATAAGACAAATAATTACAATAAGTACAATGATAAAAGGTTTAGGCCCTTCTTTTCGATGTCCTTTCTGGAGCATCTTCAGTAGCCTTCCTTTTTGGAGATGGAGATGATGGAACAGACACTGGTGGTCTCAGACCCAACACAGCTTCCATTTGTTGAATTCTCTTCCAGACCTTCTCAATCCTCTTCATAAAGGCCTTCACATCTGGAGAGAGATCAGTCTTACCTTTAAAGGTCAACCCAATCTCCTTTAGTTCAGTCCATCCAAAAGCTTGGACTGAAGTATCCTTTCTTTCATCTGTTAAGTAGAAATTTGAGCTAGATTTGTGCAAAAATGGAGTTAGTGTGTGAAAAGGTGTAGTGTGTGTTTTGGAGGTTGAAGATGAAGATCAGAGAGAATTGAGGTTGAATTATTGTGATTAATTAAGGAAATGGGGGAAAAGCTTACAATTTTGGGTATGGAAAGGAGTATTTATACACTTGACTAACTTTCACTAATACTCCTTCCATTATTAAAATAATTGCATTTTAACACCATTTTTGGATTTCTAACATTCTTCCCCTTGGTGTTGAAATGTAATTCATGCACGATATCATCTATAAATACGAATTTGTTGATGAAGGTCTTCGAAGCTTTCTCATTGTCTTCAAGATCTTCCATCAAACTTGTCTTTATGTCTTTAATCTTCACACTTACCTTAAAGATGTATCTTTAAGTCTTGAACTTCTCAGAGTTTGAGCATTGCGGAAACTTGATCTTGGCTCTTTAGATTTGAACATGATAGCCTCTTCTTGACAATCTTAACTTTGTCACACTTCCCCTTAATTAATGAATCTTTCTCTTGAAGCATTTGGACAAACATCTTTTTCATCACAAACTTCCCCTCGATCAAACAATCATATTTGCATACCACCAACGCTTATGTATAGGGTGTACCCGCGGCGTACCCACCACGTTGGCGATAACTATCTTCAAAGAATAATTTGGGGATCACTTTAGTCAACAATTTATCTTTCTTCCCCTCAACTGATGAATTCTTCTTTCTCCCCATCAAAATTCAAGAAAGCACACACACTTGTTTGACTTTATTATCCTCTTTCTTCCCCTCATGATGAATGTGTGACAACATGTTCATCATGTCTCTTTGAAGTCGAAACTGGGGAATCAACCCTTATGAAGTAGTAGTCCAATAAACAACATCTTTAGCCCGGGTTATACACTGACATGTGTATAAGCCATTTCATCGAATTACTTACAAACAACCTTTGGGACCCATTTTTGTGTAGGCCCAACGGTTTTTGTCTTGACATTCCAAATGTACGTGTCATCGATTCGACGAATAGAATCTGCAGTCCATGGTGGGTGAAAACTCGAGGTTGTTGAAAAGTTGAGTTTTTGTGGACGCAGTGGAGATGCAAAGACATTCACTTTTTGCACGGTAATTGGTTTTGGTGCAAGTTCATAGAGTTGCCAAAGTGAGTATTTGATTGTCTTTGACTTAGTTGACTTTGGTTTGTAGACAGGTTTCCATTTGATCTTGGTCAACTGAGCTTTTGCTTGAGAGATGAACTTGGTATTGTCTTCAAATGTCAAGAATGGAATGAGAGTCTGTGTTCCATCAATAGTAGGCTTCGAAGAATACTTTCTATCCTTGAATAAGGCATAGTTAGTAAATTGAGAAGCTTTACGTTCAGCAGATGATGAAACTTTGATCTTTGAGTTCTTTGGGATGGACTCAGTGCAAACTTTCTTTGGAGCATCAAGTTCAGTTGGAAATATTGGACTTGCATCATGATAAACTGAGCCATCATCACTTTGAGTGTCACAAGATGTTGATTGTGTTTGCAATTCCATCTCAAGTTCAGAGATTCTCTTTCGTAGAGATGTTTCATTTGATTGATATTGCAAACAATTCTCTTCAAGAGTCTTGATTTTGTTGCAAACATCTTGTCTCTCTTTCTCAACTTTGTTCATCTCATCAATAAACTTGCTCTCCATGGTTAAGAATTTGGATGTCTCATTTTTCAACTGAGATTGAAAACTTGAAATCTTTTCTTGCAAAATAAGTTCTCTTGATTTGCTTTCCAAGATACTATCATTCAGCTTCTTGTTGGAAGTTTTCAATTCTGTTTGAAGTTCTTTTATCGCAGCTTTCATTTGTGACTTCAACTCATCATTCTTCTTCAAAGTTTGTTTGTCAATTTCATTCCAAACTGCAAGGTTTCCAAATTCAACTTGAAGTTCTTTCATCTTATTTGTAAGTCTCACATTTCCAGCTCGATAGTAGATCATTTGTTCTTTCAGTTTGACATTCTCAGCTTGTAACGTGACTACTTCCTCTTGAAACTTGACATTTTCAGTGGCAATCGAATGAATCAATATCTTCATCACTTGACAAGGAGTTGTTTCAGATCGCAAATGAGTAGTCATACAACATGAGCACAATCCACCTTTATGAAGTTTCTCTTCAGATGAAGTAGGTGTCTTGGGTGAGGAAGTTAACCACAAATTGAAGACGAAATCATTTTTGACTGAATTTGAGATACTTGGACTTGACATTTTGTTTAGCAAAGAGTGAAATGAAATGAAAAGGTAATTGTGATTGAAATTGAAGTGAAAGAATTAAAATTGAAATTTGGAGATTTTGTACTTCAGGTTTCCCTCCAAATTTTTTTCCGCCGAAATATGTTCTCACGAAACTTAGAATTTCATGTAAACTTTGGATATCATGATCATAGGAAAAATTTGATAATTTCTAAAATTTTTCGCCAAAACCGCGTCAATAACGAATGAAAATTGGCCTAAAATTTTTTTAATGCTATCAAATTTTAAATCTTCATGAATTATCCCTTTTTAAGATCCTGGGCAAAAATTATTTTTCCCGCCAAAAGACTTTTTTTTTTTTTTTTTTTTTTGGAATTGGAATTGGAACGATCTTGTGAAGCAGAAAATGAAACGATCTTGAGAAGCAGAAAATGAAACGATCTTGAGAAGATCGTCCTGGGTGAGATCGTTTTAGGTAAGATCGTCCTGAGCAAGATCGTTCTAGGAGTTTGATGAAAATTTGGTTAAGTCTAAAAAATGAAACGATCTTGGAATAATGAAACGGTCTTGAAGTGAAACGGTCTTGAAGAACTGGGACGATCTTGATTGAAGATCGTCTTGGAAATTTTGGTGAAATTTGGCTAAGTATGAAAAGTGAAACGATCAGGAAATGAGACGGTCTTGAATTGAAGATCGTCTTAACTTCAAAAGAAATGAGACGATCTTGTTGAAGATCGTCTTGGTTTCAGAATAATGAGACGATCTTGGTGAAGATCGTCTTGTTTTCTTTTCAAGAATTTGTATTGACCAAACCAATCCTTCTGGATTAGTTAGCCAAAAACAAATACTTCTCAACTCAACAATCCACACAGCACAGGTATTACAATTAACTTTCAAATACCAAAACGATCTTATGAAGATCGTCTTAGTGAAGATCGTTTTAGGTTCATCTTCATCATTTTACCAGTTTTCCATGAAAACTCCATTAATGACTTTAAAAGCTTCAATAACTTTTGAATTAGTGGGAGTTAGATCACGAAATAACTTGCAAACTGTTTGTTTTCACCTCCGCAACAAATCTATGAACAAAATTCAACACCAAACACAACAGATTCAAAACCCAAAAAATCGCGCCAAAATCAAAAAATTCAATCTCGAGATTTAGATCGAATTGGAACTTGAAACTTGACAGGATTATGTTTACAACTATCACGAATCTATTGGTGAACAAATAACTGTGATTTTATGTGATTTGAGAGTGTGAATTTTGATGAACAGTGAAAACGATTTTGAATAAAAAAATTGAAAATTGGATGAGAATTGCAGCAAATCGAGCTATGGATCGTTCAGATTAACTGATTTTGCTCTGATACCAATTGTTAAGTAGAAATTTGAGCTAGATTTGTGCAAAAATGGAGTTAGTGTGTGAAAAGGTGTAGTGTGTGTTTTGGAGGTTGAAGATGAAGATCAGAGAGAATTGAGGTTGAATTATTGTGATTAATTAAGGAAATTGGGGAAAAGCTTACAATTTTGGGTATGGAAAGGAGTATTTATACACTTGACTAACTTTCACTAATACTCCTTCCATTATTAAAATAATTGCATTTTAACACCATTTTTGGATTTCTAACATCATCAGTAAAGTTACCTTCTCTGGTCAACTTCACATTAAATCTGGTCATACCTTGATGATTTTCAGCCAGTGTGATTTCAGCATTTATAATCCTTCTTGCATTGGCCCTGAAAGTCATCATTTCATCAAATTTTGCCTTCTGCTTAGCCAAACGAACCATTTCTTCAGTATCCCTGGATACACCACTCTGTTGTCCTTCAGTGGACTGGTGTTCTTGTCTATTGATCTTCAGAGTGGTATCCAGAGGAATAAAGGTGCTAACATCACCATCTTTTATTGCTTTTAATTGTTTGGCAGTAAGCTTAGGCAGACCAGTCATTCTCTTCCTATATTCCAACTCCAGAGCACCAGCATTTCTTCTAATTTTCTTCTGGAGGCTTACCAGCTCCTCCTTTCTTTGTCTGATCAACTCTGGAATGGACACACCATAAATTAAGGAATCATATACCTGTTCTTCCTCAGCATAGAACGAGCGTATATGGACATCATTCAATGCATCAAGACACTGATGAACTCTGGGATCTTCCTTCATCCTTTTATATACTTCAATGTTTATGCCTAACCTGCCAGCATTGTAGGAATCCAGAGTACCCATTGTAGCCATCTCCCTTTGATAGGCCAGCAGTTCATCCTTCTGGTTTGTCTTGAAGATTTCGATCATTATGCATTGTTGTTGCAATTTCCTTGATGTTTCATTGTCAACATCTTCAAATTGCTCTTCCTCTTCACCAGGCACAACCTTTTCTTTTCCTTTAACAGATTTCAATGTAGTAGGAATGTCTGGGAAGGATTCAAACTGGGGCTCACTGGCATCAGTACCAGTAGCCTCTTCTTCAGTCTGCACAATGGCTTCAGTTCCAAGTGCTCTCTGGGCTATACGTGCACTGGCATCAGTACCAGTCACTTGTCTTCTCTGAACAATGCTTTCAGTAGCGACTGCCCTTACAACCTCTTCTTTTCTCTTTCTCAAACTTTCTTGGACACCAGATGATGGAATTGACAATTTTTCCCCCTTGGAATGAGCTCTAGTCCTGGACTTCAGATCATTCCACAATTCTTCCATCATGAGCCTGTCCAGAGAACCAAAGGTTCTTCCTTGTTCTGGCATGGAGGCAGTCATACCAGTTTTGAGTGCCTGGACTTCCCTTTTAATATTATCTATTTCTTCTGGCAAGTCCTGTGGCATCTTCTCATCTAGTAGCTTTTCTATTTGAGGTAACACCCCATCATGAATGCTACGTAGGACAGTTTCAGAAACTTCTTCACATAATTCTTTTAGCATATTGTTTCTGAACTTCCTTGTACATGCATCACTCAGAGTACTAACAACTGTACTCTGGTCCAGTGTGGGCCTACTCTCCAGAGAGCTTACCCTTATAACCAACTTCTCAACCTCCTCTTTCAGACCTGCCAGTGGTTGAACAATTTGACTATCCACTGCAATCTGAACAGAATTCACCAGTCTGGACTCCAAACCCTGGACTGCCACTTTAAAGTTTTCAGAATTTCGATTGGTGGCCAGTACCAGCTCATCTAACTTATCGAACACTAACTTCTCATTCCCAGCGAAGAGGTTCATTTCTGATGCTAAGTTGTTTGACAATAATGACTTGAAATCAGAAATAACCTGGGAAGATGACTGAAGTGATCTCTCCAGGTCCGCCACCTTACTAAGAAGGCCTTGGACCTCAGATGAAGAAGAAGTGGAGAGACCAGAGGGTTGTTCCAGATGAGAGGTCATTCTCTCCATTACTGGTACTTGTGCCCAGACCTCTTCAGATTCAACATTTGAGTCTGGCACACTTTGTTCGGTTAGATTGACTGGTGGTTGGATTGTTGGTGGATTGAAGTATGAAGTTGTTTGAGGAATTGAAGGTGGTGGAGGTGGTGGCATGTTCGATTCTGGTGGTGGTGGAGGCATTTCTGGTTCTGGTGATGGTAAGTTTGTTTCTGGTGGGGGTGGTGGCATTTTTGGTGAACTTTCAATTTGTACATTTTCTTCACCCAGAAAATTCATATCAACATCAAGGTTCTGCCCTTCAGAAATGGGAGAATCAGCCTCTTCCCAAAACAAATCACCAGTAGATGTACCAACCAGTTCACCATCCTGGACATTCAAGTCAATCTGAGCCTCTTGCTCACCAGATGCTTGTTCTTCTGTCTGAACCATCTCCTCAACAACTTGAACACTTCCTGGTGCCACAATCTCTTCTGCCCTTTGAAATGAGAGCATGGACTGAGGAATATCTACCTCACCATCTCTTGACTGTAGGTTGTTCAGATCCCTTAAAAACTCACTCATAGAAAAATGAGTAGTATTAATATCATATTGGTCTCCTAGACCACTTCTGAACATCAGGGAAAGAAAACGAATAAATGGAACGTGTGGTTTTCTCCCTTTTGCCTTTAATCTATCCACCAAATCATTAAACAGGATCTGAGCAAAGTCCACCCTTATCCCAAACCATAAACAATAGGCAATCTGGAGCTGCGTTTGATTTATTTGATCTAGACCTCCAGAACTACCTCCTAGACACTCTACCAAATGAGTGAAGAAAAATCTCCACGAATCTGTCAGCCTACTCATATAAATGGTTCCTTTTCTCAACAACTGGCCTTGGTCATCTACAATTTCTGTGTGCCCCATCAACCTGCACACCTCCCTGAAATTTATGCCAGTAGGGAGTTCGATGGGCAGCTCATTCTGGTCATGGTAGTTCAACTGTAAAACAGACCTGAGCAAATTCACCGAAAAACTCAAAGATCTGGTACCTCCATTGAGAGTGTAAGAAATTGATGAAGTTTCTTCATTATAGAAAGCGGAGTACCAGAATTCACATAAGTAGTCATGGTACATTTTCTTCACCCAGAAAATTCATATCAACATCAAGGTTCTGCCCTTCAGAAATGGGAGAATCAGCCTCTTCCCAAAACAAATCACCAGTAGATGTACCAACCAGTTCACCATCCTGGACATTCAAGTCAATCTGAGCCTCTTGCTCACCAGATGCTTGTTCTTCAGTCTGAACCATCTCCTCAACAACTTGAACACTTCCTGGTGCCACAATCTCTTCTGCCCTTTGAAATGAGAGCATGGACTGAGGAATATCTACCTCACCATCTCTTGACTGTAGGTTGTTCAGATCCCTTAAAAACTCACTCATAGAAAAATGAGTAGTATTAATATCATATTGGTCTCCTAGACCACTTCTGAACATCAGGGAAAGAAAACGAATAAATGGAACGTGTGGTTTTCTCCCTTTTGCCTTTAATCTATCCACCAAATCATTAAACAGGATCTGAGCAAAGTCCACCCTTATCCCAAACCATAAACAATAGGCAATCTGGAGCTGCGTTTGATTTATTTGATCTAGACCTCCAGAACTACCTCCTAGACACTCTACCAAATGAGTGAAGAAAAATCTCCACGAATCTGTCAGCCTACTCATATAAATGGTTCCTTTTCTCAACAACTGGCCTTGGTCATCTACAATTTCTGTGTGCCCCATCAACCTGCACACCTCCCTGAAATTTATGCCAGTAGGGAGTTCGATGGGCAGCTCATTCTGGTCATGGTAGTTCAACTGTAAAACAGACCTGAGCAAATTCACCGAAAAACTCAAAGATCTGGTACCTCCATTGAGAGTGTAAGAAATTGATGAAGTTTCTTCATTATAGAAAGCGGAGTACCAGAATTCACATAAGTAGTCATGGTACATTTTCCCTGGATTTAGGGTTAATGCACCATACAGAGGGCATGAGAGAAAGAAAGTATTCAATCTCCCAATGATAGAACGAGCAGGATGAACACTGGAAAGTTTGGCCATCCAGTTATTCATATTGATGCGTATGGATTTCGCCTCAAGAGAAATATGTCTCGGTTTAACTACATCACCAACCGGAGCATATTCAGCAGATAAGAGATTTTTAGGTGCCATTTTTGATAGATAGATGAAGATGAAATTGAAAATTTAAGGTTATGAAGAATTTAATGAATTGCAGTTAAGAGTTATATGATTGGAAAATGAATGAAGAATTTAATGAATTGCAGTTAAGAGTTATATGATTGGAAAATGAATGAAGAATTTTAAGAATTGAATGAAGGAATTTTAGATTTGGGAGTAAATGTTCGAAGTAAATGAAATTGAAACTAAAACGTAGGATTTATAAGATAAATATCTTTGAAAAAGTTTGCTTACGTGGCACACACAATGACCAAGTATTTTGAAAATATTATGACATATTTCAGTGCATCTGGAGGTTGACTAGACACTCCAGTATCACTGGTGGATTAGTCCAGTGAACATGTACTGATAGTACACTGGAGGGACACTCCAGTAAAGTACCAGTGAAAACCATTTTGAAAGACTGGTAACCTCAAACTTGCACGTCAACTAATTCAGACAAATGAGAGGGACACATTTACAAGGAGACATAAGTCAACTCAAACACGCACTTCAACTTATCTAGTTACCAGTGAGAGGGACACATCTACAAAGCACCAGTAATATTTCTTGACTGTAGGTTGTTCAGATCCCTTAAAAACTCACTCATAGAAAAATGAGTAGTATTAATATCATATTGGTCTCCTAGACCACTTCTGAACATCAGGGAAAGAAAACGAATAAATGGAACGTGTGGTTTTCTCCCTTTTGCCTTTAATCTATCCACCAAATCATTAAACAGGATCTGAGCAAAGTCCACCCTTATCCCAAACCATAAACAATAGGCAATCTGGAGCTGCGTTTGATTTATTTGATCTAGACCTCCAGAACTACCTCCTAGACACTCTACCAAATGAGTGAAGAAAAATCTCCACGAATCTGTCAGCCTACTCATATAAATGGTTCCTTTTCTCAACAACTGGCCTTGGTCATCTACAATTTCTGTGTGCCCCATCAACCTGCACACCTCCCTGAAATTTATGCCAGTAGGGAGTTCGATGGGCAGCTCATTCTGGTCATGGTAGTTCAACTGTAAAACAGACCTGAGCAAATTCACCGAAAAACTCAAAGATCTGGTACCTCCATTGAGAGTGTAAGAAATTGATGAAGTTTCTTCATTATAGAAAGCGGAGTACCAGAATTCACATAAGTAGTCATGGTACATTTTCCCTGGATTTAGGGTTAATGCACCATACAGAGGGCATGAGAGAAAGAAAGTATTCAATCTCCCAATGATAGAACGAGCAGGATGAACACTGGAAAGTTTGGCCATCCAGTTATTCATATTGATGCGTATGGATTTCGCCTCAAGAGAAATATGTCTCGGTTTAACTACATCACCAACCGGAGCATATTCAGCAGATAAGAGATTTTTAGGTGCCATTTTTGATAGATAGATGAAGATGAAATTGAAAATTTAAGGTTATGAAGAATTTAATGAATTGCAGTTAAGAGTTATATGATTGGAAAATGAATGAAGAATTTTAAGAATTGAATGAAGGAATTTTAGATTTGGGAGTAAATGTTCGAAGTAAATGAAATTGAAATTGAAAGTGGGTATTTATAGGAGAGACAATGTGGAACTCAAACATCTTATTTGAATTTATCAAACAAAGTTTTGATCGGGTTTTGAGATCCGCATTAATTACATCACATCACACATAAATGCATGACGGTTTACAGCCCACAAAACAGTAACAACTTGTACTTTTTGTTTTCCCAAAGTAAAAAGACCATCATTGCGTTTGAAAATTTTACATGCCACGTAGGATTTATAAGATAAATATCTTTGAAAAAGTTTGCTTACGTGGCACACACAATGACCAAGTATTTTGAAAATATTATGACCTATTTCAGTGCATCTGGAGGTTGACTAGACACTCCAGTATCACTGGTGGATTAGTCCAGTGAACATGTACTGATGGTACACTGGAGGGACACTCCAGTAAAGTACCAGTGAAAACCATTTTTGAAAGACTGGTAACCTCAAACTTGCACGTCAACTAATTCAGACAAATGAGAGGGACACATTTACAAGGAGACATAAGTCAACTCAAACACGCACTTCAACTTATCTAGTTACCAGTGAGAGGGACACATCTACAAAGCACCAGTAATATTTTCTGGACAATTTGTCCAGTAAGAAAATTTTGTCCAGTAAGAAAATAAATTAATAAATTCCCTTTGAACTTTAAACATTTTTAAGAAAAAATATATCTTTCAAAGTCTTCCCTGGAATGTTGCTCCAGAAATCCAATAATGCAAAGATAGTACACAATGGCGTTCAATATCTGAGCAATCACCAGATTTAAGGATTTAACATTCCCAACTCACCAACAAGATATTCAAAAGTTTTGACATCCAGTGGTTTAGTAAAAATGTCAGCGAGTTGTTTGTCAGTGGGGATAAAATGGAGTTCAATGTTGTTTTTCATAATATGATCGCGAATGAAATGGTACCTTAGATCGATGTGTTTGGTTCTGGAGTGCATGACTGGATTGTTGGAGATAGCGATGGCACTGGTATTATCACAAAAGATTGGAGTTTTTGAATATTTAATACCATAATCAAGCAACTGGTTCTTCATCCAGAGTATCTGAGCACAACAACTGGCTGCAGATACGTATTCAGCTTCAGCAGTGGATAATGAAACTGAAGTTTGCTTCTTACTGGTCCAGCTGACCAGTTTGCCACCTAGGAAATGACATCCACCAGTTGTGGATTTCCTATCTATCTTACAACCTGCATGATCTGAATCTGAATAACCCATTAGATCCATGCCTGAGCCTTTGGGATACCAAAGACCTAGACTGGGGACACCTTTAAGGTACTTCAGTATGCGCTTTACAGCAAGCATATGAGATTCCTTTGGATTAGACTGATATCTGGCACATAAACATGTTGAAAACATAATATCTGGTCTACTGGCCGTTAAATACATCAGTGAACCAACCATGCCTCTATAGACAGTGGTGTTCACTGGTTTGCCATCTGGATCCGAGTCCAGTGTCAGTGGTGCAGAAATTGGAGTTGGTTTAGATGGTGAAGAATTCATATCGAATTTCTTTAAAAGATCTCTAACATATTTTTCCTGATTAATAAAAATTCCATCTTTGTTTTGTTTAATCTGGAGTCCAAGAAAATATGTTAATTCACCCATCAAACTCATTTCATATTCAGTGGACATGATTTTAGAAAATTTCTTGCACATGTTTTCATCAGTAGACCCAAAAATTATATCATCAACATAAATTTGTACCATTAACAGATTACCTTTCTCATGAAGAATGAATAAGGTATTGTCAATTGCACCTCGTTTAAAACCATTTTTCAACAAATGTTTAGTCAGAGTATCATACCAGGCACGTGGGGCTTGTCTGTGGCCATATAGCGCTTTGTCCAGACGATATACCCAATGTGGATGCTTGTCATCAACGAAACCTGGAGGTTGTCTGACGTAAACTTCTTCTTCAAGCTTCCCATTCAAGAAAGCACTCTTTACGTCCATCTGGTAGACCTTGAACTGATGATTAGCAGCGAATGCTAAGAAAATTCTGATCGCTTCAAGTCTAGCCACTGGAGCAAAAGATTCATCAAAGTCGACATCTGACTGGCAGTAGCCTTGTGCTACCAGTCTGGCCTTGTTTCTTATTACGTGGCCATCTTCATCTACTTTGTTTCTGAAGACCCATCTTGTTCCAATTGGTTCTTTCTTTCCAACTGGGAAAGGAACCAAATACCATACCTTGTTCCTTTCAAACTGGTGAAGCTCTTCTTGCATAGCAGTCACCCAGTTTGGATCTTCCAGAGCCTCGTCAATCTTCTTTGGTTCTATCAAAGATAGAAAACTGACGTATAAGCATTGATTACTGGAGGCTCTTCTGGTCTGAACACCACGACTGGAGTCACCTATGATCTGATCAATAGGGTGAGCTTTTGTCCATCTGGAGTACTGACCAGGATTGTTACTGACAACAATATCAGTGCAAGAATTCAGTTGAGTCTCCTCTGAAGTTGCTTCAGGAGGAGGTTCTTCATAGACTACATCAACATCTTCATCTGATTCATTTAAATCACGATTTGCATCATGAAATTCTTCATATGAAGGCATTTCTTGTAGTACTGGTTCAGTTTGGTCACCAGAAGACATTTCTGGTAAATTCTCAACTGATACTGATACTGGAGGAGTAGTACGCACATCTGAACCAATATTAATTTCAGAGGGTAGTTTGAAAATAATAGAGGGATAGAATGGAGTACTACTGGAGAGTTTCTTTTTCTGAACAGGTTCCAGATCAGGATGACTGGAAGCTGAGTCTGGTGAATCTTCATTTTTGTCGTTTATTGGATCAGATTCACAAAAGACAATTTGTGTTACTGGGGGAGTGTCAGGGACTGGCTTCTTGTTGATTGCAACATTTGATTCATCAAATGTGACATGAATTGACTCATGGACCTTCTCCAGTCTCTTGTTATAGACTCTGAAGGCCTTGCGAATGACTGAATAGCCTAAGAAATACCCTTCATCAGCTTTGGCATCAAATTTGCCTAGCTGACTGGAGTCGTTCAGGATGTAAACTGGACATCCAAAAACGTGAAAATAACCAATATTTGGTTTTCTATTTCTTAAGACTTCATAGGCTGTCTTTTTGTGTCTTTTGATGTACACTGATCGATTCTGGGTGTGGCAAGCAGTTGCAATTGCTTCCGCCCAGAAACTGGTAGACAGTCCAGATTCAGCAAGCATACTCCTGGCAGCTTCTATCAGCGTTCTATTTTTCCTTTCCACAACTCCATTTTGTTCTGGAGAACGGGCTGAAGAGAAGTTCTGGGAGATGCCAGTGTCAGTACAGAATGACTCCAGAGTTGCATTCTGGAATTCTGTTCCATTGTCACTTCTTAACTGACACACTTTTCGACTGTACTTGAGCTCAATTTGCTTGATAAGACTGATGATTTCAGCAGCAGCTTCACTTTTGGACCTCAGAAAGATCACCCAACAATATCTGGAGAACTCATCTATGATCACCAGGGTGTATCTTTTACCAGCACGAGTCTGAACGTTCACTGGACCAAAAAGGTCCATATGAAGCATGTGAAGAGGTTCAGTAATGCTGAAATTCTGTCTGGTCTTGAAACTGGTACGCTTTTGCTTACCCATCTCACATCCTGGACATGGTCTTTCCTTTTTGAAGGAGACTGAAGGTATCCCATCTGCAAGTTGTTTTCTGGACAACTTGTTAATGTTTTTGAAGTTTAAATGGGATAACCTTTTGTGCCATAACCAGTTTGTGTCTTCATCAGCTTTGGCATCAAATTTGCCTAGCTGACTGGAGTCGTTCAGGATGTAAACTGGACATCCAAAAACGTGAAAATAACCAATATTTGGTTTTCTATTTCTTAAGACTTCATAGGCTGTCTTTTTGTGTCTTTTGATGTACACTGATCGATTCTGGGTGTGGCAAGCAGTTGCAATTGCTTCCGCCCAGAAACTGGTAGACAGTCCAGATTCAGCAAGCATACTCCTGGCAGCTTCTATCAGCGTTCTATTTTTCCTTTCCACAACTCCATTTTGTTCTGGAGAACGGGCTGAAGAGAAGTTCTGGGAGATGCCAGTGTCAGTACAGAATGACTCCAGAGTTGCATTCTGGAATTCTGTTCCATTGTCACTTCTTAACTGACACACTTTTCGACTGTACTTGAGCTCAATTTGCTTGATAAGACTGATGATTTCAGCAGCAGCTTCACTTTTGGACCTCAGAAAGATCACCCAACAATATCTGGAGAACTCATCTATGATCACCAGGGTGTATCTTTTACCAGCACGAGTCTGAACGTTCACTGGACCAAAAAGGTCCATATGAAGCATGTGAAGAGGTTCAGTAATGCTGAAATTCTGTCTGGTCTTGAAACTGGTACGCTTTTGCTTACCCATCTCACATCCTGGACATGGTCTTTCCTTTTTGAAGGAGACTGAAGGTATCCCATCTGCAAGTTGTTTTCTGGACAACTTGTTAATGTTTTTGAAGTTTAAATGGGATAACCTTTTGTGCCATAACCAGTTTGTGTCTTCATCAGCTTGAGTATAGAAACACTGCTCTGAAGGAGAGCTTTCCATATCCATCACGTACACATTCCCTTTTCTGGGAGCAATCAACACTACCTTCCAGTCCTTGTTGAATACGATGCCCTGAGCAACATTGAATAAGACTTGATAGCCATCGTCACACAGTTGACTTACACTGATCAAGTTATATTTCAAACCATTCACAAATGCAACTCGTCTGAACTTGACTTGTCCATTGTTCAGAACACCATATCCCTCAGTCTTCCCACAACCATCATTTCCAAACGTGATGGAGGGTCCATCAGAAATGGTGAACTCCTCCAGTAGGGTCTTACATCCGGTCATCGTCCTGCCAGCTGCACTGTCAAGATACCAGATAAGCTTCTTTCGATCGCCCTACACATACACCAGATATTGATCAGTTAGATTTGGGAACCCATCGACTGATGGGTTCACTGGACCCTCCCTTATAGGTCCCTGGGGCAATCTGGTCTAGTTCACTTTGTTCAATAGTGGTCTTAGAAGAAAAGACCACTGGGGTTGATGGTTTTAAAACCTTTTTCATTTTCTCAACTGGAGAAATAAGTTTGTCTTTCTTAGCAAAAGGTTTCATATTTTGTCTAGGGCCAGATGAAGTACCCTCAAGAAAGTTTAATCTTGCATTAACACTTTGTGATTGACGAGTCAGAATTTGAATCTGGCTCTCTAACCTGGACAAAATATTTTCTTCAGATGTTACCTTAGCCTTTCCAGTCCAAGGCTTTGGTAGGGGATTGGTCTGAGGCAAAGGTCTATTCTGCTTCACCTTTTTGACTGGAGCAGCCATCTGGAGCTCTCCAGTCTTAACCTCTGGGGATTGAACTGGGTCTAAATTGGTCTTAGGAGTTGCAGGCTCATCATAAACAGTGATAGGCCTGAACACCTCTGGTAACCGATCGATTACTGGTATTAATGATGCTACATTAGTATTTCCATCTAAATATGCACGTTTTTGAGCAGGAAATTGTTTAACTGAAGCATCATATGGCTTTTTGGTTTCTAGCCATGACTTTATTACCAGTTTTTCTTTCTCTAAAATGATCTCAAGATCTTGCTTTTCTTGAATCAATTGTTCAGTTACCAGAACCTGGGCTTGAAATGCCAGTTCAATGTCTTGAAGCTCTTTTAATTTTGATTTTAAAGCATTTATTTCAGAAGAATCTGTTTCTAGACCATTTACACAATCAGATCTAACAGTTTCTACAAAAATCAAATCAGAATTTAAAGCTTCAGCAATGTCCAATTTTAGTTCTTGGTCAGTTGCATTATCATAATCACTAACCTTTTTAATAACAATGTCCACCCATCGTCCAGATGTGACATCTTCCTTCACCAGGTGCTCATCAACTTCCAGAGCCATGTAACAGCAATCTCTTTCCTCTTCTTCATCAGCAGATGATTCATCAGAAGGAACCCACTTCTCTTCAGTTGTTGCAATCATGCACTTATTATTGGTTTCCATTTGTTGTGCCATGAGAGCAATTTGGGCCTTAAGCTTTTTATATTTCAATTTATAGCTATCATCAGGCTTATAATTTGAAGAGAATGGACCAGGCTTGGATACAAACTGGTTGGACCTGCACTCTTTCATGAAATGACCCTTTTTGCCACACTTAAAGCATGTCAAATTGGTCTTGTCAGTAGAAGAACTGGATGCAAATTGTCCAGATGGCTTATTTGCTCTTGCTTTGAAACGGTTAAACGTTTTAGCAATCATTGCAATAAGGTCATCATCTTCAGTTTCATCACAACAGTCTGGAGAGACTTGACTGGACTCTCCAGAATCCATAAGTTCAGACACCATCTTCTTCATAGAAAATACATTCTCAGAAGATATCAGTGCTGTATTTTGTGGTTCAGAATAACTAACCACTTTAGGAGTACTGGAGGCATGGTTAAAAGCATCTTGTTCTGCAACCACTCTCTGAGCTTGATTTTCTTCAGTGTACCTGAAGGCTCCATATAGAGTTGAGAGAGTGTGTGTGTGCAGAGTTTTACCTTGTCGTAAGACAAGTATCATGTGAGACCATTTGGTGGGTAGAATGTCACAAAATTTCTCCAGAAGTATATCCTTGTCCTTCTCAACCCCAAGACCTCTCAATTGGTTTATGATACTCATAAATCTGGTGTAAGTACCAGTGAGAGACTCGTTAGGTTGAGCAAAAAATGACTCATACCTCTTATTTAAGGAGACCTTTCTGGTGACAATGGTGTCATCTCCTCCTTCATGTTGGTTAAGAAGTTCATCCCACATGGATTTGGCACTAGGAAAAAGAACTAGTGTGGGAATTAGGGTTTCTGGAACGGCCCCGAGGATCATGTTTTTGAGAAGGGTGTCTAAATTCACCAATCTCCTCTCCTCTTCTGACCAATGTTCCTCCCTCTTTTCCCTTCCTCTTCTGACAATGTCTCCCTCTTTTCCCTTCCTCTTCTGACCAATGTTCCTCCCTCTTTTCCCTTCCTCTTCTGACCAATGTTCCTCCCTCTTTTCCCTTCCTCTTCTGACCAATGTTCCTCCCTCTTTTCCCTTCCTTTTGAGAAGGGTGTCTAGATTCACCAATCTCCTCTCCTCTTCTGACCAATGTTCCTCCCTCTTTTCCCTTCCTCTTCTAGATCCAGAAGGATCAAGAAGTGGATTGAGAGGTGATGTAGGTACATAAGGACCTTCGTTTAAAATCTTCATCATGTTCCTCTCAATACCAGTGACATGCAAAACCATCCTAGCCTTCCACGTACCAAATTCATCACTGTTCCCACTAAATTTAGGAACAGGATTATTTGAGTAGTGCACATGCACGTGTGGAGAAGCAGGAGTAGGAGGAGGAGGTGGAGGATTAGTGTTATTAACATTTTGTGGTTCAGAATAACTAACCACTTTAGGAGTACTGGAGGCATGGTTAAAAGCATCTTGTTCTGCAACCACTCTCTGAGCTTGATTTTCTTCAGTGTACCTGAAGGCTCCATATAGAGTTGAGAGAGTGTGTGTGTGCAGAGTTTTACCTTGTCGTAAGACAAGTATCATGTGAGACCATTTGGTGGGTAGAATGTCACAAAATTTCTCCAGAAGTATATCCTTGTCCTTCTCAACCCCAAGACCTCTCAATTGGTTTATGATACTCATAAATCTGGTGTAAGTACCAGTGAGAGACTCGTTAGGTTGAGCAAAAAATGACTCATACCTCTTATTTAAGGAGACCTTTCTGGTGACAATGGTGTCATCTCCTCCTTCATGTTGGTTAAGAAGTTCATCCCACATGGATTTGGCACTAGGAAAAAGAACTAGTGTGGGAATTAGGGTTTCTGGAACGGCCCCGAGGATCATGTTTTTGAGAAGGGTGTCTAAATTCACCAATCTCCTCTCCTCTTCTGACCAATGTTCCTCCCTCTTTTCCCTTCCTCTTCTAGATCCAGAAGTTCTCCCTCTTTCCTTCTCTTCTGACCAATGTTCCTCCCTCTTTTCCCTTCCTCTTTGAGAAGGGTGTCTAAATTCACCAATCTCCTGTCCTCTTCTGACCAATGTTCCTCCCTCTTTTCCCTTCCTCTTCTAGATCCAGAAGGATCAAGAAGTGGATTGAGAGGTGATGTAGGTACATAAGGACCTTCGTTTAAAATCTTCATCATGTTCCTCTCAATACCAGTGACATGCAAAACCATCCTAGCCTTCCACGTACCAAATTCATCACTGTTCCCACTAAATTTAGGAACAGGATTATTTGAGTAGTGCACATGCACGTGTGGAGAAGCAGGAGTAGGAGGAGGAGGTGGAGGATTAGTGTTATTAACATTTTGTGGTTCAGAATAACTAACCACTTTAGGAGTACTGGAGGCATGGTTAAAAGCATCTTGTTCTGCAACCACTCTCTGAGCTTGATTTTCTTCAGTGTACCTGAAGGCTCCATATAGAGTTGAGAGAGTGTGTGTGTGCAGAGTTTTACCTTGTCGTAAGACAAGTATCATGTGAGACCATTTGGTGGGTAGAATGTCACAAAATTTCTCCAGAAGTATATCCTTGTCCTTCTCAACCCCAAGACCTCTCAATTGGTTTATGATACTCATAAATCTGGTGTAAGTACCAGTGAGAGACTCGTTAGGTTGAGCAAAAAATGACTCATACCTCTTATTTAAGGAGACCTTTCTGGTGACAATGGTGTCATCTCCTCCTTCATGTTGGTTAAGAAGTTCATCCCACATGGATTTGGCACTAGGAAAAAGAACTAGTGTGGGAATTAGGGTTTCTGGAACGGCCCCGAGGATCATGTTTTTGAGAAGGGTGTCTAAATTCACCAATCTCCTCTCCTCTTCTGACCAATGTTCCTCCCTCTTTTCCCTTCCTCTTCTGACCAATGTTCCTCCCTCTTTTCCCTTCCTCTTCTAGATCCAGAAGGATCAAGAAGTGGATTGAGAGGTGATGTAGGTACATAAGGACCTTCGTTTAAAATCTTCATCATGTTCCTCTCAATACCAGTGACATGCAAAACCATCCTAGCCTTCCACGTACCAAATTCATCACTGTTCCCACTAAATTTAGGAACAGGATTATTTGAGTAGTGCACATGCACGTGTGGAGAAGCAGGAGTAGGAGGAGGAGGTGGAGGATTAGTGTTATTAACATTTTGTGGTTCATTTTGATCATGAATATTTACATTAGGATCGGGACCAAGACTAAAACCTTGTGTATTTTCTTGGTTAGCCATCAAGAACAGATCTAGGCAATGATTAGCCTTCCGCTCTGATACCAAATGTGAGTCCCTTTAATTACGAGATGTTTAACCAATGAAAGTGTAAAATACAACAAGTCTAATAATCACTAGATTGGACTAGTATTACTTGTAAATAAAGATGCAAGATATATAAACAAAGTAATACAAGACTTAAAGCAATAAACAAATAAAGTGGACCATTATGTATGTTTCATGGGTATTTCATTTATTGATGTTTAAATAAAATACAAGGTTGTTGCGGAATCAAGATAACACAATTAAGTGTGTATCCTAACAACCTATGAGTTACAATATGATCTATATTTGTCAAATAACTCTTTAGGATCGAGATACTTAAAGTTGTGAAGTATCCCTGTTTAAGATCGAGAGTATTTGGACAAATTCACTTTCATGCAAAGTGTTATGCTAAAAAGTGAATTTTTCTCAAGGATATGACTTTGTATTTATAGGCAACAAAATTCACCAGTGAATTTTGTGTCGTACAAATATGGTTGTATACATTTAATGATCCGACAAGAACATTAAATGTATTGGATAAGGAATAAGGATAAAGTCACATCAAGTGCAAGTGTATCCTTTTATCCAACCACCTTAACACACGTATACTTTGTTAAAGAACAAGTGGATTGTTCTTTGGAAAGTGTGTTAAAGGCATAAGTCAAACCTCGATATCAGTGTTCAGACTTGTAGTATTTAGAACACTGACAATCCTCCAGTGTGCAGATCTGGTAAGACTTTCCAGTGGACTCCGCCATTTGTTAAGTCTTTTTCCTTCAGACTTCAGTCTTTGACTTCAGTCAGAATGTCTTCAGTAGAGTAGATCTGGACTGGGGTGAAGTCTTCAGTGAGCTAATCTGGAGAATGCTCCAGAGTACCTATACAAGTAAATGCTCACTAGTCTTCAATTATTTCTGGACAAATCTTCAGAGGGACTCCAGATTCCAAGTCTGGAGTAGGTCCAGTAGAGAAACGTTTTCTGGTCAGATCTTCAGTGAGGCTCCAGTAGTCGGGTCTGGAGCGAGACCAGCAAAACAAGTTTTCTTAACAAACCTAAATAAGGTTCCAGTAGTCCAGTCTGGAGCCAGTCCAGTAAGTCTGGACTAAATCTGGACCTAACAAAACAGTTGGCAATCATTAATCACGAATGTAAGTCCCAACACAATAGATGGTACTACCTGAAGACACCTCAATGTCGATGGTGGAGTTACTTTGCAATATAAACGCTGAACTGGAGATGACCAGTTACAGAGAGTGTATACCAAGTTCTAGATAGATTACTTATTTAAGTGACAATAAGTAAAGAACAATGCAATAATATAAAATACTTGTAAAGTAAATTGGTGAGACAATATGTAATTTTCAAGTGTAATTTATTTATCAACTTTAAATAAATTACAAGGTTGTTGCGGAACCAAGATAATACAAGTATGTAAATATCCTAAGAACCTATGAACTACAATTGATCTACACTTGGAATTTCTCTGAACAATCGAAACACTTAAAGTTGTGAAATGTTCCTTTTTACGATTGAGAGAATATTGCACAAGTTCACCAAGAATATTGCAGGTATGCAAAGTGTGAAGTGTTCTCACTTACTTGTTATTCTTGTTGTGCAATGACTTGTATTTATAGGCAAAGTTAACATTGGGATGTTAACTTTGGCCGTACAAATATGGTTGAGAACATTTAAGGAATAGCATTTAATTCCTTAAAATGCAGTGTAAAGTTGCAGTATAAAGCAACTTTACTCAACCAGCTTTATGTACCCTTTTGTACTTAAATAATAAGATAAATCTTATTATCCGGGTAAAAGCACATAAAGCATAAAAGTCAATTCCTCGTAATCAGTGTAAAGCTTTGTAAGAGCTTTCCACTGACGGTCTCCAGTTTGTAACTGACTAGAATGTCAACTGGGCTTCGCTGCCATTGTCATTCTCTATCTTCTACTTGTTGTCTTCGACTCCAACTGGAAGGATTCTTCAACTGGTCAGTTCTCAACTGGAGGAAGTCTTTAGTTGCGTTAACTGTACGATGCAACTAGACTTCAATATATTTCTGGACAAATCTTCTTGGTCTCCAGGTGCAATTGGAGACTGGCCAGTTTCACTGAAACTGGTCCTAACAAATTCCCCCTATTTGTCCTGAAATATTAGCAAGTCTTTTTCAGTTCTTGTATCTGTACAAGTGTGAACTGGAGAGACTTGTTCGATTAAATCTATCTAAGTTTTCCAAGGCATTTTTATAGATCAATAAATGCCTTGGGTTTTTCTTTTTAAGTTTGTTAGATCTAATCTATTATCTACCTGTGGTTACAAACTGGTAACTTCATTTATACAAGGAAATGAAATTTACACAAGTTACAGAATGTAAATAAAGTTACAAGTAGATAAACTAAAAGAAAATTTTAGCTTGATGGCCCTTCACCAATTTTCCTTTTCTTGGTCACTGAAGAGATAGGTTGTGATTCTTCAGGATAAATGTTCAACTTCAGCTCCATATTCTCTTTGTGTTGAATCTTGCCCTTCAAGAAGTTGAGCCATGCTTTCTCAAACCTATTCCTTTGTGCCTTGGCCTCCAAAAAGTTTACCATCTCAACCCATTCTGAGAACCCATATTGCATTGCACCAGGATTGTCAGTTTTAACCAGTGGCCCTCTGGTATAACTGACCTCAACATGAAAGTACTTGGTGCCTGGCTTAATTGTTACATTAACACCATTGATAGTCCCACTATGTCTTCTGGTTGCCATGATCTGGGAGTAATAGCTTCTTGCTTCAGATTCATTTGATATTTTAATACTCCCAGCTCCAGCAGCCAGTACAGCAGACTTGATGTCATCGTTCGATACCTCGCCAGTTGGTTCTATGAATGTACTAAGGTCAGCATCTCTGGTCAGTGGTTTTCTTGGTTGTGGGTTCCTTCTTGGTGGATTCAATACCCTTTTTACAACCTTCTTAACATTTTCAATTCTTTTCATGATCCCACTGGCCCGATTCTCTTTTGCCTTATCCACTGATATATTCAAACTTCTGACATCAAATTCAGCTTCTTCATCAGGATAGTGTCTGTCCAGTTCAATGTCAAGCATTTCTTTCAACATGCCCACTATCCTGTCATCATTTTTTACTCTGGCATACTCCTCCTTAGTGATTCCCAAAAGATGAACATCACTAATATCAAGCAATTTAATCTGTGCAAGATGTGCTCTGGCTTCAGCTTGGTTTCTTTGTTTCATCTTCTTTCTTTCTTTAATTTCATTGCCAAGTCTAGCCAATCTTTTGCTATCACTTTCTGAAACTGGAGGAAGCCTATCCAGATTGCCAATTTCCAACATAGGTACATCAGTGGCCGGCTGGACAGATACATCAGATGCTAAGCCTTTGCCTTTGTCAACAACAACAACATTCCCCCTATCACGTACATCACCAGTTTCATCAATTCTTTGGTCACCAGCTTCAGTACTGGCAGCCACAATCATTTCACTACCTGTTTGAATTCCAGATGGATTACTTTCAGTTTGAATTTGTGCAAGAACTGCACTTCTTTCCCCCTTGGCAGCATCTAGACCTGCCCTAATAACTTCCCATTCAGAATGGTGAGCTGGCAACCGGTCAAGAGGCTGCCACGATTGCATGTTCTTGCATTCTTTGAATATGGTGCACATCATCCTGAAAGATCTCCATAGGTGGTTGGTTTCTTTTGACTAGGTCAGAACATTTGCTGCAACTTGTTCCTGACCAGTTTTTAGTTCATTCAAAATCTTGGAATCTTCATCCAGACCAGAAACCACCTTATCCTTGACTTCTTCATCCTTTTTCTTCAAACTTTCTACTTCAGTTGTCAGTTTATCTAGAGACTGAGCATGAAGTGATACCTGGGTGTTCAAGTTATCAATGCTGCCCCTCAACTGTTTGATCTCAGTAGTGAGTGGGGCCAGATCAACCTGAGGAGTGGCCAGCTTGGTGATCTCAGATATCACCTTTTCTATCAATTGTTGTTCTCTAGCACCCAGTGTATCATCTATTTTCTAACCAACTGAACTCATTAACTGCTGCCCAAGTTCAGTCACATTCAACCCAGGTTTGTCAACCAATTCTTTTACCTGTTTTTCAATCTCCCTTAAATCCACTTTAGATGTTCTAACAGTGTTGCCCAGCAAGTTGGAGATTGAGGTTGTGACCTTGGACTGAGTGAGGTCAAAGGCTTCTTTTAAAGATGTTGCCAGATTGTTGCAGCCAGTGACCAGCTCATTCAGCTTCTTCAACACCAAGTCTTCATTTGATGAAAACTTGTTAATCCCCAGATCAACCACTTTAATATTGGTCAAGTGATCCTTGTGGTATCTGGAGAAAGACTTGGTGTTTTTGTCAAGTGTCTTTTGAATATCCTCCACCCTGGTGAGAAGGTTTTGAATATCGGCTTGAACAGAGACAACTTGACTGTCCAGTGACGGAGGAGAAGGTGTCACTGGACCAGCAGCAATTTCTACTGGAGCAACTGGAGGAGGAAAATTTAGAGAAGTCTCCCCAGTTGACATCGCAGCAGTTGTTGAAGTAATAATAGGAATGGTGGAAGAAGAAAGGACTGGAAGTTCAAATTGTTGGACATGCTGAGAATGCTCAGGTGTGTCCAACGGCGGCGGTGGTAGGGGCATTTCTCGAAGGAGTGAGAATTGCCCAGATGGTGATGGTGCCATACGTCTGTTTCCAGACATATAGTTATAAGTGGGAAAAGGAATATTTGTAGGCTCATTTTCTTGAGTTTGTGAAAGTGAAATTGAAGTATCTGGAGGCAAGACTTGAGATGAAGGGTTTTGATCTTGTACAGCAGAATCAAAAATCTCTAAGTCTGATTCAGTACCTTCAGAATCCGAAGACTCTATAAGGATTTCCGCGTCATTAACATTTATGTCCAGATCCATGAATGTAACTGAGGGTTGACCAGATGGGTCAGTCTCCAGATGACCTTCCCCAGTTTCCTGGTTGGGTGCATCTGTTGGAGGATCAGATACCGAGGTATCTTCACCAGGGATAGAGGTCAGTGGGGTTGCCTCAGTTATAGTTTCTCTATCCACAACCATAACAATTCCAGTAGACGAACTGGTGGGTCCCTCATTATTTTGAGGCCCGCCCAGTTGTCCTTCCAACTCATCTTGGATTGGTGCATCGGTTTTTGCGAATGCCAGCCGCATTCGATCTGGAATCTCGACCTCTCCAGCTTCAGATACTAGAGAGTCTAGATTCCTCAACAAATCTGGGACAGTGTAAGGTGAATCTGTGCTTGAATAAGCTTCACTGCCCAGAATTTGTAGAAAACAAAGAGAGAGAAACCTGGAGAAGGGGATACATAGTCCCCTGGTGCCCTTCAGTTTTTGAACCAGGCTTCTGTAAAGGATATCAGCAAAATCCACTCTCAATCCATTCCACAAGCAGTATGCCATTTCTTCTTGTGCGGAGTTAATCTGGTCAAGTCCACCAGAACTCCCACCCATACTTTCCACAAGGTGGATGAAAAAATACCTCCATGAGGGTGTAAGACCCTTCATGGTCATCGCACCTTTAGTTTTCAACACCCCTTTCTCCAGGCACTCCTTATGTCCCATTTCAAGGAGGACCTGGCAAAAATTAATGTTTGGGGGGATGACAACTGGAGATTCACCCTCTCTCCAGTAGTTGAGGTGTAAAGCATCCCTCAACACATCTGCTGATAGGGTACACTGGACTGTTCCACCTTTTAATGTGAAAGTGATGGAAGAAAAATCAGAAGAAAGAATAGCAGTGTACCAAAACTCACACAAGTAGTCGTGAAACATCTTGCGTGGGTTTAGAGAGAATGAGGGTCCAATTGGAGAATCCTTCAAAAATCTTTGGATTCTTCCAATAAGGGTATTGGACCCTTGGGTTCCTTATAAACTCGCCATCGGATTATTTGGATTTAATTTGATGAGCGAAGTGTTACCAGGAGCACCAGGTGCCTGTTTGACATCTGGTGAATGAGCATATGGGACAGATAAGAGATTTACATCTCTTGAACAGGAAGATTTAGGTGCCATTGGAAAATGAAACTGAAATTTTGGAATTAGGGTTCTTGATTTATGAAGCAGAGAGAGAAATGAAGCAATTTTTAGATGATTGAGAAGTAAATGAAAAGAATGTAAAGGGAAGTAAATGTGATCGGAGTAAATAAGGGTATTTATAAGGAATTCAAGATCCCAATGAAATACCAAAAATTATATTTTATTAACAAAATCAATTTGTAGATATTTTAACAAAATAAGTTTGAATTTTGAAATAAAAACATAATTTACCGTGTCAGCATTAAATGCTACGACGGCTTAACTTACCCACGCGCCCACTAATTTTAATTTTCCCAATAAAAACAGTTGTCAAATACCAAAATGACTTTAAACACGTCGGATGACGATATCAAGTGGTTTAAAGCACTCGAGTGCCATCACGTGTCACAAATATTGACCAAGTATCTCTAACGTTATAAAAAATTAAGACAAGACTGAATTTGGTCACTGGAGGATTAGTCCAGTGCCAGTTTCCAACTGGAGAGTTCTCCAGTTGCCATTTTCAAACAAAACGAATTTTAGTCAGAAAATTATTTTGAGTCTTTCCCCCTAAAATGATGATCCAGAAATCTATTAGTGCCAAGATAGTATCACAAAGGTGTTCGATAGCCTGGCGAGCAAAGACTATCTGGACCTCCTCAACTGGAGAACTTCATCAGTGTCACTAACGCGTTCATGACAAAAATCTCCAGTTTTAAGGATTTAACATTCCCAGTTCGCTGATGAGATGTTTAAAGGTTTTCTCATCAAGAGGTTTTGTAAAAACATCAGCGAGCTGTTTGTCAGTGGGGATGAAATGAATTTCAATGTCTCCTTTCATAACATGATCACGAATAAAATGATACCTGATGTCAATATGCTTTGTCTTGGAGTGCATCACTGGGTTGTGAGATATAGCAATTGCACTGGTGTTGTCACAAAAGATTGGGTCCTTGTATACTTTTGACCATAATCTAGTAACTGGTTCTTGATCCAGAGAATCTGGGCACAGCAACTGGCCGCAGAAATGTACTCTGCCTCAGCAGTGGACATAGAGACTGGCGTCTGCTTCTTACTGGTCCAACTCGCCAGTTTTCCTCCAAGGAAATGACAACCACCAGTTGTTGATTTTCTATCTATCTTACAACCTGAATGATCTGAATCTGAATAACCCATTAGATCTAACCCTGAGCCTTTGGGGTACCAAAGACCAAGATTAGGACACCCTTTCAGGTATCTAAAGATACGCTTAACAGCGTGCAAATGTGATTCTTTGGAGTTAGCCTGAAACCTGGCACATAGACATGTTGCGAACATTATATCTGGTCGATTGGCAGTTAAATACATCAGTGAACCAACCATTCCACGATATTCAGTGATGTTCACTGGTTTGCCAGTTGGGTCAGAGTCCAAATTTAATGGTGCTGCAATAGGTATGTTTTTCGATGCTATAGAATCATATTTGTATTTTCTTAACAAATCTCTGACATATTTTCCTTGGTTTATGAAAATTCCATTTTCAGTTTGCTTAATCTGAAGACCTAAGAAAAATGTTAATTCTCCCATTAAACTCATCTCATACTCAGATGACATGATTTAGAAAACTTTTTACACATTGCATCATCAGTTGAACCAAATATAATGTCATCAACATAAATTTGTACCAATAAGATATTACCTTTTTCTTTCAAGATAAATAAGGTATTATCTATTGCACCACTTTGAAAGCCATTTTTAAGAAGATGTTTAGTTAAAGTATCATACCAGGCTCTTGGGGCTTGTCTAAGACCATACAAAGCTTTATTCAGTCTATAGACCAAGTGAGGATGCTTCTCATTGATGAAGCCTGGAGTCTGCTTAACATACACAACTTCTTCCAATGTTCCATTAAGGAACGCACTTTTGACATCCATCTGGAAGACCTTAAACTGCAGATGGGCTGCATAAGCCAGAAATATTCTGATGGCTTCAAGTCTTGCAACTGGAGCAAAAGTTTCATCAAAGTCAACGCCTTCTGCTTGACAATAACCCTGGGCAACTAATCTGGCCTTGTTTCTTACAACATGGCCATCTTCATCCATCTTGTTTCGGTAGACCCATCTAGTACCAATGGGTTCTTTCTTTAACCCTGGTGGACAAGGAACAGCTCCCATACATTATTCCTTTCAAACTGGACGAGCTCTTCTTGCATAGCTTCCACCCAGCTTGGGTCTGCCATAGCCTCGTCAATCTTCTTCGGTTCAATTAGTGATAAGAAGGTGACATTTAAGCATTGCTCACTGGTGGCTCTTCTAGTCTGAACCCCACTATTTGGATCTCCCACAATCTGTTCAATTGGATGTGCTCGAGTCCATCTAGTGTATTGACTAGGCTGGTGAATTACAATAAGTAAAGAACAATGCAATAATATAAAATACTTGTAAAGTAAATTGGTGAGACAATATGTAATTTTCAAGTGTAATTTATTTATCAACTTTAAATAAATTACAAGGTTGTTGCGGAACCAAGATAATACAAGTATGTAAATATCCTAACAACCTATGAACTACAATTGATCTACACTTGGAATTTCTCTGAACAATCGAAACACTTAAAGTTGTGAAATGTTCCTTTTTACGATTGAGAGAATATTGCACAAGTTCACCAAGAATATTGCAGGTATGCAAAGTGTGAAGTGTTCTCACTTACTTGTTATTCTTGTTGTGCAATGACTTGTATTTATAGGCAAAGTTAACATTGGGATGTTAACTTTGGCCGTACAAATATGGTTGAGAACATTTAAGGAATAACATTTAATTCCTTAAAATACAGTGTAAAGTTGCAGTATAAAGCAACTTTACTCAACCAGCTTTATGTACCTTTTTGTACTTAAATAATAAGATAAATCTTATTATCCGGGTAAAAGCACATAAATCATAAAAGTCAATTCCTCGTAATCAGTGTAAAGCTTTGTAAGAGCTTTCCACTGACGGTCTCCAGTTTGTAACTGACTAGAATGTCAATTGGGCTTCGCTGCCATTGTCATTCTCTATCTTCCACTTGTTGTCTTCGACTCCAACTGGAAGGATTCTTCAACTGGTCAGTTCTCAACTGGAGGAAGTATTCAGTTGCGTTAACTGTACGATGCAACTGGACTTCAATATATTTCTGGACAAATCTTCTTGGTCTCCAGGTGCAACTGGAGACTGGCCAGTTTCACTGAAACTGGTCCTAACAACGAATGAAAGTATTACCTTAAACTGGATGAAATGATCGACGAAAGGAGATGAAATAAGCCACAAATATGATCACCAGACTAAACCCACTTCGATTTTTGCTCAAATGATGAAAGAGATTGATTGATTGATGACAAAGAGATCGGTTTTGAGAGAAAATATCAAAGGTATTAATGGTTTGAATTTGAAATAATATGATTTGGCCCGCCCATTTTCTATTTAAATCTCAAATCCGGGTCGCGGGTCTGGGTTTGACCCGCGTGACAACCCGAAATTTGACCTGGTCTTGGACTAAACACACATGATGGGCTTATTTTATTTTGGGCTCAATTCATTCTAGGTTTTAACAAACTAAAACAAAATAAACAACAAAAAAAAAATAAAAATAAAAGAAACTTATTTAAACAAAAATAAGAGAAAAAAAAAATTTAATAATAATAAAAAAAAATCAACAACAAAACAAAAAAAAATTTATCTTTTAAAATTTTATAATTTTGTATTTGGTTTTTCAGTTTTAAAACAAACACACATAAAAAAAAATAACAAAATAAAAAAAATTTAAACACATAAATCAAACAATTAAAAAAAATTACACAAACTATATAAGCAAACAAATATTCACATGCATTTGCACACTCCCCCTCAAATTAAGCATATACCAATACAGTAAATTTACAAACTCCCCCTAAAATCATGCATTCTACCCTTTTTCTCCCCCTCAAACATTGCATGTAATAACAGGTAAAACACATCAATATTTGAAACAGAAAATGAACATAGAATACATGGCATGAAAGCATTTAAGATTGTAAATCTAGCATTCCCAACTTGGTTTTAAGAAAATTAAACCTCTGTTCATCCAAAGGTTTGGTGAAAAGGTCAGCAAGTTGGTAGTCTGTCGGGACAAAATAGAGTTCGATGTTACCTTTCTCGACATGATCTTTAAGAAAATGGTACCGAACATCTATGTGCTTGGTCTTAGTTTGCTGTACCAGGTTGCAAGATATAGCAATTGCACTCTTAGAGTCACAGTAGATGGGAATTCTGTTGAACTGAAATCCATAATCAGTCAACTGTGTCTTCATCCAAAGAACTTGTGAACAATAGTTTGCTGCAACATTATACTCAGCTTCTGCAGTAGATGTAGATACACAATTCTGTTTCGTCGAAGACCAACTGACTAATCTATCCCCTAAAAACTGTACGCTCCCAGAAGTACTCTTTCGATCAAGCTTACAACCTGCATGGTCAGCATCCGAATATGCAATTAACTGAAACCCGGTATCCCTTGGATACCAGAGACCAAGGTTCACAGTGCCTTTCAGGTATCGGAAAATCCGTTTGACGGCCTGGAAATGACTTTCCTTAGGATTGTCCTGGTACCTGGCACACATGCATGTGGCGAACATAATATCCGGGCGACTCGCAGTCAAATACATGAGAGAACCTATCATACTGCGATATCTCTTTTGATCAAAAGATTTTCCATTTAAATCAGCATTTATCTTTGTTCGAGCTTCCATGGGTGTACCAATTGGTTGACAATTCATCATATCAAACTTTTTCAACATGTCAAGAATGTACTTAGTTTGACAAATAAAAGTACCATTTGACATCTGTTTGACTTGAAGACCAAGGAAAAAGTTTAATTCACCCATCATGCTCATTTCAAATTTACTGATCATTAAAGCAGAAAAATTCTTGCAGTATTTAGGATTAGTTGACCCGAAAATTATGTCGTCAACATAAATCTGGATTAGAATGATGTCACTCCCTTGTCTTTTGATAAACAAGGTAGTGTCAATTGAACCTTTGCTAGAACCAGATTTCACAAAGATAAGAAGATAGAGCATCATACCATGCACGAGGGGCTTGTTTCAGACCATATAAAGCCTTATCTAACCTATAAACATAGGTAGGATGTTTTGAATTCACAAATCCCTCAGGTTGTTCAACATACACTTCTTCTTTGAGAATTCCATTCAAGAAGGCAGTTTTGACATCCATCTGGTATACTGTGAAGTTCTTGTAGGCAGCATAGGCAAGAAACATCCGAATGGCCTCAATTCGTGCAACTGGTGCGAATGTCTCATCGTAATCAATTCCATCTTGTTGACAATATCCCTTTGCAACCAATCGTGCTTTGTTTCGTACAACAACTCCAGTTTCATCCTTTTTGTTCTTGAAGATCCATTTGGTTTTAATTGGCTCCTTATTCTTGTAAGGATTGGGAACCAATTTCCACACCTCAAGACGTTCGAACTGATTAAGTTCTTCTTGCATTGCTTTCACCCAATCTGGACAACTTAGAGCTTCATTCACTGTCTTTGGTTCAACAATACTCAGAAAATTCACAAACAGACATTCATTCGCGGATGCGGATCTTGTCTAAACTCCAGTTGTTGGATTACCAATGACTTGAGAAATTGGATGAGCTCTAGTCCATTTGGTTGTGTGAGGAATTGGATCAAGTGGATCACCAGATTCTTCAGAATCAATAAAATCAGGAGAATGTTGTTCTGTCAATTGTTCAAATGAAGTAGCAATTGGTTCAACAAAGTCGTCGGGATCATAATCTTCAGGATTGGTTGACGGATTTGTCACTTGAGAGATATGTTGAGGTTGAGTATGCAACTCAAAATTATCATTATGTGGAGGAGAACCAGATGAAGAATTAACATCTGATGATTGTGATGGTGAAGACTCATTTGGATCCATCTCATTAGAATTTGAACTGGATGGTTCATTTGTATTCACTTCAGATTCAGGAACTTTCGTCGGAACATAGAAAAATTCTTCAAACAAGATATCCAAATCTTGTGTAGTCGGAGTAGAGAATGATGATTTTACATTGGAATCAGTTTTTGTTGCGGAAGCTTGTGGACTTTGAAGTTCGGGTCTTGAACTGTGTTGTTCAAGAACCATACCCGAGAGCTCATCAAATCTAACATTCATACTCTCTTCGATTCTCTTGGTTCTTCGGTTATATACACGATAAGCTATTGATTCTCTCGAATAACCGATGAAATATGCCTCATCGCCCTTTGGTTCAAATTTACCCAAATTATCTCGATCATTGAGAAAATAACATACACATCCAAATATGTGCAAGAAGTTCACATTGGGCTTTCTTTTGTTAATCACCTCATATGGAGTTTTATCAAACCTCTTGTTTATGATTGATCTATTTTGAGTGAAACAAGCAATAGCAACAGCTCCAGCCCATAGATTCAGAGGCAACTTAGAATAAGCAAGCATTGTTCTAGCTGTTTCAACAAGAGTTCGATTACGACGTTCAACTACTCCATTCTGTTGAGGTGTCCTGGCAGCGGAAAATTGATGAGTAATACCCATGGACTTGAAGAAAGAATCAATTAATGAATTCTTGAATTCAGTGCCATTGTCTGAGCGAACTATTCTAACAGATGATTTAAGATTTACTTGGGTTTTCTTGATGAAATCAATTATCACATTCGGAGCATCACTTTTTGCATGAAGAAAAAATACCCAAGTATAACGAGAATAATCATATACAATCACAAGAATGTATCGCTTGCCATGGATACTTTGAACTTTCATTGGTCCACACAAATCCATATGAATAAGGTGCAAAGGACCTTCAGTACTTAGATACTTCTTTGGTTTGTGTGATGCTTTCTTCATCTTTCCAATTGCACAAGCTGGACAAACATGTTCACTTTCATACTTGTAATCCGGAAGACCTTCAACAAGTTGTTTATCCACAAGAGCATTGATCGTTTGATAATTAAGATGAGAAAGTCGGCGATGCCATAACCAAGAATTTTGTGCAGTTGCTTTTGAAAGAAGACAAATCTCTGAAGAATAAGTTGGAATGTTGTTGAGATCAATTGTGAACAAATTATTGTCTCTTGTTCCAGTAAGAATATCCACACCCTCTTAAGTCTGCACTTTGCATTCATATATCCTGAATAATACTTGAAGATCATTGTCACAAAATTGTCCAACACTAAAAAGATTGTGTCCTAATCCTTCAACATAAGAAACTCTCTTGATAGTGACTCCATTTTTAACAATGTCTCCATAACCAAGAATAGGAGCGATATGATCATTTCCAAATCTGACAGTTTCCATAAACTTCTCAACAAAGTTTGTAAGAATGGACTTGTTTCCAGTCATATGACGAGAACATCCCGAGTCAACATACCATACACAAATGAGATATTCCTGCAAGGACAAGGAATATGATTTAGGTACCCATATAGATTGGGTCCTTGCAGGTTAGAGGGATAACATGCAAGTACACATAAAAAAAAATTAACATAAAACAAAATAACACACAAACAAACTTTTTATTCAAAATAACAAACAAGCACACATACGAGTTCAAACAAGAAATACGAATTACAAACAATGAAAAGTAACGAATTATACACAAGTTTTGAGATAAGCAGGACTAGTCCTAGATGTATTAGCACTATCTAAAGAATTTGATCTACGGACAATCCACACTTGTTTGACATTTGTTGTATTTCCATCAAGCTTGACTTTTCTAGAAGCATGCAAAAATCTATCTTTAGGAATCCATTTACTGCTACTAGTTAAGCACAAGTCACCTGAAACACGAACATTCTTTGAGTTAGCAAACAATTTGTTATTGCTATTCTTGACAGGTTTCTTCTTGATGGTTTATGTGGTCTTGTTTACTTTCTTGATGTTATTAGGTGACAACCAACCATACTGATCTTTGTATTTAGTTATTCCTGAAATTGTATCTCTAACTCCCTGTAAAGTGCACTTAGAAGTCTTCTGAGAATACCTAGGAAAACTAGAATACCTAACATGCTGAGGTTGTTTGTTACCTAATGAGAAAGTTTCATTCTTGACAATTTTTTGGACCACTACTTGTTTTGACTTCTTTTTGGGACTTAGGTTCAGATTTAACCTTTTTCATCTGTGGTTGTCTAGAAGTCTTTGAATTCTTAGAAACTGTGGGACCTTTGTTTGGTTTCGGTCTCGAATCCGTCTTAGGTGATTGATTGGACTTTGGTTGTGTGGTGGTCTTTGGTCTTTTGAACTTATCAAATTGGGAAGGTTGTGAAGAGTGTGACTTTGGAATCTTCTTTAGATAAAATTCATGTTTATCCTCTTTTTGAACAAAATGTTTTTCAAATTCAGGAGCAAAATCATGATTTCCTTCCAAAAATGTTGACATGTCACCAGTTTCCAACTTCACACTTGCTTCACTTATCTTAAACGGACAAGGACTTCACTTGAGTGGAATTGATGCTTTGTCTTTTTCTTTTAAAGATTGAAGTGCAATTTTCTGAAATTCAAATTCCATTTTAAGTTTATTAAGTTCCTTAAGCACATTCAACTTTTGTTCCTTTTCTTTTTCAAACTTCTGTTTGAAAGCATCAATTTCATTCAAGTAAGTTTGAGTTCCCTCAGAAAACTTGGTAAAGGACTCAGTCTCAGAAGAAGTCCAAAAGAAATAATCATCAACATCATTGACATCAAAGACATCATCTAGATCACTATCAGTTTGAACAGTAACATGCACAACTTCACAGTCAGTTTGCACAGATGCATTCACATTTTCACAAATAGAGCATGCAGTTTGTGAAGTTTTCTCATTTTGACACACAGAATGGTTTGTTGGAGTTGGAGTGGCCATTACTTCACAAACAGGACAATTGGGGTGATCACAATCATTTTCATGATTCTTGGGTGAGTCACAGTGATTTTGAGTCTTCAAATTATCTATTAAAGATTGCTTTTCATCAAGAGATTTTTTCAAATCCTCTATTACCCTTTCCAAAACACTTTGTGGAACATAAGGTCTTTCAACATCAGGTTTTGGAATTGGAATAGGTTGTTCCAATGGTTTTTCAGTAAAACACTCAAGAATTTCAGGTATTATAACCTCATGATTATCTTTGTTACTTTTATGCCCAGGGTGACTGAAAAAATCATATGTCTCATCCATTAACTCATAGTTAAAATAGACATCTGCACCCTTCTTTAGAAAATCCTCAGCCTCAAAATCACCATGACTTGGTCTAACAAATTGGTCAGTCATCCCACATCTCAAATAAGATTCCTTATACAATGATGGGATTTCTTCTTGTGCTTGGAGCAAATGTTCTGGATTGACATAACCCAACCCTGAATTGAATGCAGTTTTCGAATTTCTTGGCCTATTCAAAAATATTTGTTGATATGATCGATTAATCTTATACAACTTTTCTTGATAAGACTTGATTTCAGCTTTAAGTTCATCATTTTCTTTATCAAGTTTTTGTTTAAGAGAATCTTTTATACAACACTCATATTTTAGGTCAGAAATTTTATCTTCAAATTCCTTCAAATCAGGGGTAGATTCTTTCAATTTCACATTTAAAGACTCAATGTCCTCAGCCAAAGCATTTTCTCGAAACATATCATTGGTCTTTTCTACTTGTAATTGTCTCACGGTCTTGCTCAACTCAAGAACTTTGGTTTCAAGTTCTTGTTTTTCAAGATGCAATTTGGAGTTCGGAGTAAAAGTGACTGCAGCTTTTTCAGATTTCAAATTGTCAAAATCCTTTTGAAGTAAATCAAATTTATCTTTAGAATTTTGAACTTCGTTTTCTTTGTCTTCCAAATCTTTGGTTAATTTTGAAATCTGTTTACTCAACCCTCTACCATGTTCCATTGCATCATCTCAGATTCATATAATGTTGTAGCACTTTCTTTGGAATAGTGATTACCTGATCATCTTCTGAAGAACCTTCATCAAACTCCTCTAACTCCTTTGACTTCTTGATCTTTGTCATGAAGCACACATTCGCTGCAAGTTCATCTGTCTCTTCATTAGAAAGGTGTAGCCATTTGTCATCCTCAGCGAGAAGAGCAATTCCACTTTCTTCTTGACTTGCAAGCAAAAGTTTGTACTTGTAGTACTCGGAGTTCTTCTGACGAGGTTTCGTGCAATTGATGGCAAAATGTCCAGGAAGACCACAATTGTAGCATTTATTGTCCTCATTCCTCTTATCCATGACCTTCTTCTCAAACTTCTTCTGATTATCAAATTTTCTTCTCACCACCAACATATTCTTTCTTATTTTCAAACTTAGGAGCATTTGCATTCTTTGCATAAGAAGAAACTGATGAAGTCCTAAGCTGATTGTTTGTTGGTTTCTTCTTGAAAGCCTTTGTGAAATAAGCAAGTTCCTTGTACATCTCCTTTTGCTTTTCATCCAAATCAGAATCACTCATTTCACTTGAATCAGAATCAGTTTCATATTCAACAAAGTTTTGTCTTGAAACTCTTGAAGACTTCTTTTCAACTACCAGGGCCAGTGGATCAGAATGAGTACTTTCTTCTTTCTTCTTTTGGATCCTCAAAACATCATCAACATTCAACTTCAGCTTTTCATACAAAGTATGTATTGTGAGTTTCCCAAAATCTGATTGCTGATTGAGTTGAGTGCCATAAACCTGCCATTCTTCCTCAAGATTTTTGATAAACTTGATGTTCAGTTGCATATTTGTTCTTTTGACATCATTCTTTCTCAGCTCATTGATAACATTGCAGAATCTGATGTATACTTCATTCAATGGTTCACCCTTCTGTTGCTTAAATGTTTCATACATATTCAGAACAGTTGACAATCTTATGGTGTTTGAAACATCAGACCCTTCCATCTGCTTTTCCACTTCATCCCATATATCTTTTCCTGTTTCATATGAGTCAACATTGCAATAAATGTCATCTGGAAGTGCTTGGTAAAGATAAGCAATTGACATTTGATCAGCCTCAACACGATTCCTCTGATCAGTATTCCAACTTGCTTCTGGTAAAGCTTCTCCATTCACTCGATTCTTTGGAATTTCAGGACCATCCTTGTAAGATTTCCTTAGCAGTTTCTCATTCTTCTGTCTGTCTGTCCAGTTCAAAAACCTTTTCTTCCATTGTGGATAAGAGCCTCTAAACAACACAGGAGGTCTCCCTTCAGAACCAAGAGCCAAAGCTTCCCTTGAAGCCATCAATATTAAACAATGAAAGACTTAGAGAAAAAAAATAATTTGATTTTCTATTTGTATTGAATGCCGAGCTAAAATCTCGGCAAATGGACCCAAAAATTTTGAAAATTTTCATTTTCTGCCCACTTGAAGAATATTGATTAAAAATGATGTTGAATCAATTTTCTTGAAATTGAAAATTTTGACAAATCTAATTCAACTAAGTGCCGAGCTTTTTCTTCGGCAAATGGTGTAATCAGCTAAGTCACAACACGAGCACACTGATCAACAACCAACTTCAACTGTTTGCCGAGCAAATTCTTCGGCAAATGGTACAAATAGAAATCAATCTCAAAACACTTGGTGGAATTTTTTTGAAATAACTATTTGCCGAGAAATTCTTCGGCAAATGGTACAAATAGAAATCAATCTCAAAACACTTGGTGGAATTTTTTTGAAATAACTATTTGCCGAGAAATTCTTCGGCAAATGGTACAAATAGAAATCAATCTCAAAACACTTGGTGGAATTTTTTTGAAATAACTATTTGCCGAGATAATATCTCTGCAAACAGTGTAAATGAGATTGTTACTTGGTCGAAGAAAATCAAATCAACTATTTGCCGAGCAAAAAGCTCTGCAAATAGACCAAGCAACTCCAACACTTAACGAAAATTTCTTGAAATAGCTATTTGCCGAGCAAATTCTTCGGCAAATGGTACAAATAGAAATCAATCTCAAAACACTTGGTGGAATTTTTTTGAAATAACTATTTGCCGAGATAATATCTCTGCAAACAGTGTAAACAGTATCAACACTTAACCAAATTCAGCCAACACAAGTATTTGCCGAGCTTAATTCTCTGCAAACAGTGCAAATGAGATTGTTACTTGGTCGAAGAAAATCAAATCAACTATTTGCCGAGCAAAAAGCTCTGCAAATAGACCAAGCAACTCCAACACTTAACGAAAATTTCTTGAAATAGCTATTTGCCGAGCAAAAAGCTCTGCAAATAGAACAAGTAGTTCCAGACTTAACCAAACTGTGCTGAATCACGTATTTGCCGAGATAAAATCTCTGCAAATAGAACAAATAAGATCAAAACTAGCCAATGACCTATGCAACCATGAGTATTCACTAAACGACAAAATAGTCGATTACAGGTCTTCTTCTTCGTTCAGCCAAACACCCAAACGCCGAGCTTACTGAAAATCATTGATTTCTCCTTCATTTTTGCGAATTAAAACTTGAAATTTATATCAAAATGCTCAGAAACTCAATGCGCACAAATCCTTAAACAAATTAACTGCTAATTTCAACCAAAAATCAAACCCACTCGAACATGCGATTTGCCGAGCTTATCCAAAATCGAATCAAATGTTGAAATTAAGCTCTGAAATTGATAACGAAGGATGATATACTAATAACAAAGTGATCGGTGAACAAAGTTTGAAGAAAAACACACTAATTTTGCAGAAATCACTAAAACAGAGATCTCGGCAAATGAGATATTCAGAAAAACTCAAAATTCCAGAAAATAAGCACAAATTAAGCTTCAATTAAGCTTGTGGATCGTTCAGATATGCTGATTGTGCTCTGATACCAAATGTAAAGAGTAGAATTTGAGCTTTAGTGTGTGTTTAGTGTGTGTTAATGGAGGTTTTAGTGAGAGAGTGTAGAGAGAGAAAGTAGAGATGGTAGGGAAAGGTTGGTTTGCATTAATGGGTTCAAAGGTTACATTTTGCATTATGGAGGGGGTTTATATACATATGAACAATTTACACTATGCCCCCTTCCATATTAACTACATTACAATATAAGTACAATTTAGATAAAGATAAACAAATCAACTACTCCAATTATATTTCTAACAAAACACATGAAGAAGTAATTTAAACAATATTATTACTCAAACAAACAGAGAAGCACACAATCCAACATTGGATTTATTGAAACAAATAAACACACAAACAAATTCAAGAGTAAAGGTACGAATTACAAGCAAAACTATAAAACTACTTAATTAAAAAGTACGAGTACAAGATGGACTAGTCCTAAAAGCATTTGAGCTATCTAAAGCATTTGGCCTATGAACTATCCACTCTTGTTTCACAGAGGTAGAGTTCCCATCAAGCTTGACTTTCCTAGAAGCATGTAGGTATCTATCTTTAGGAAGCCATTTACTTCGACTATTTAAGCACAAGTTACCTGAAACATGAACATTTTTAGAGTTAGAGGAGGGTTGTTTGTTAATGTTCCTAACAGGTTGCTTCTTGATGGTCTCTTTGGCAATAAGAGTCTTCTTTTGTAAGTGGGTGAAAACCAACCATATTGATCTCGGTATCTAACAATCCCTACATCAGTATCTCTAAATACCTTCAATGAGCTCTTAGGTGTCACTAAAGATTGCCTAAGAAAGCTAGAATACTTTTGATACTTAGGTTGTGGAGAAGCAAAATTTCTAGGTTGAGTTTGAGGTCTTTGGAAGGTCTGTTTCGACTTTGTTGAGAAGGAGTCTTTGGTGAGTGTGATTTTGGAGTTTGCTTTGGAGTAACACTTGGTTTGACTTCCTTTTTCTGAAACAATTGTTCAATCTCGGGATCATAATAATGATCTTCTTCTAAAAAGTTATCAAAATTAGGAAGGTTTGAGAAATCCATTTTAGCATATTTAACCTTTGATTTGGATTCCACACTCACACTTGGGACAACGGTCTTTGAGGGTCAGGGACTTTCCTTGAATGAGTTTGATGCATTAGCCTTTTTTAATGAAGATTTAAGTTCGTCATTATGAACCATGAGTTCTTTGATAATTTTGATGTACTTCCATTCTTTTGTGACGAAAAGAGTTGAGTTAGTTTGAAATTCTCTTTTGTCCTTTTGATGTGCATCATAAATCATCATTTTGACTTTCTTTTCCTTTTCTAAAGCAAGTGTCAATGCATCAATCTCATCCAAGTAAATTTGGGTATCAATTGGGGTTTCATTGGTACCACTGTCAAGGTCTGTTTGAATTGAAACATTATATGTCTTAACAGAATCGCAGTCAGTTTGCACAGAGGCATTCACAAGATCACATACAGTACCATGAGAAGAAGTAAAAGATTTCATAACATCACAAACCGGATAGTTGGGTTCAGTGCAATCATAGATAACACCACTGGGTGGGGCAGAAACAACAGACACATTCTTAGTACAATGATTTTGATTCAATAGATTATCTAGCAATTTTTGTTTTTCATCAAGAGATTTTTGTAGATCTTCAATTTGTTTTTCCAAAACACTTTGTGGAACATAAGGTCGAACTAAAGCAGGTTTTGGAGCTGGACTTTCTTCCTCTGTTTTTGACTCATTTAAAGAAATGAGAAGTTGTTGTTCATTTGAATTTTCATCAAATTCAACAATTTTAACAGAATGAGATTTTCTTTTTGGAACAAGAGGAAGATTGAAAAGATCATTTGACTAATTGATTTGGTCAAAATTGCATTTAATGGCACACTTTGCTAGACAATCATCTGTCTCATAATCACCATAACTTGGTCTCACATATTGAATGGTCATGCCATATCTCATGAAATTGGCATCATATAATGGTGGGACCTCATGTTGTGCCTTGAGCAAATTCTTTGGATTTTCAAAACCCAACCCTTGAGTGAACCCATTTTCAAAATCTCTAGGCTTGTTTAAAAAGATTTGTTTATTGGATCGATCGATCTTGTAAACCTTTTCTTGATAAAATTTGATTTCTTCTTTAAGTTCATCAATTTTCTTATCAAGTTTTTGGTTATATGAATCTTTTATGCAACAAGCATAGTTTAAATCAGAAATTTTGTCTTCTAATTCTTTCAAAGCAGGGTTAGACTCTTTAGTTCTAAGTTTCAAGGATTCAAGATCATCGGACAAAGCATTTGCTCGAAACATTGGTCTTAGCAAGTTGCACCTTTTTGATGGTCTTGGTTAATTCAAAAACCTTGGTCTCAAGTTCTTGCTTTTCAAGGTGTAACACAGAAGAAGAAGTAAAGAAAACAGAAGCTTTATCAGTTGATAAATCATCAAAATCTTTTTGAAGTTTGTCATGTTTGATTTGGAAATCAATCAAAGATTTTTCTTTCTCTTTCAAAGATTCAGTTAAATTTGAAACTTCTTTGTGCAAAGATTTACTAGTTTGACAGCTTTATCATAATTATTCATATAACGGGCCAGATCACGCTAAGGCTGGCAATTGGGTACCTGTTAAGACCTGTTAAAGTAACTGTTAAGCAAAAAATGTACTATGCAATTTTTTCTATCTTTAAAAATAATTGTTTTTAATATTTTAAAGTTCAGCATTTAACTTTTTTGATACATAAAACGAATAACTGTCACGCTCAAATCATCAAAGGCAAGTGTTAAATGAGTCGTTTTTATGTTTGAAAGCTGAGAATTTTGTGCGCACCGAACCTGTTAAGACCTGTTAAGACACGAATTGCCAGCCTTTTCAGTTTCGGAACTGGTAGCATCATCATCTAACTCCTTAGAGCGCTTGATCTTTGTCATGAAACAAACATTAGCTGCAAGTTCTTCAGTCTCTTCATCAGAAAGATGTAGCCATTTGTCGTCCTCAGCAAGAAGAGCAATGCCACATTCCTTTTGTTTTGCCAGCATGAGTTTGTACTTGTAGTAGTCGGAGTTCCTCTGAGGAGGTTTGGTGCAGTTGATAGCAAAGTGTCCGGAAAGTCCACAATTGTAGCATTTTCTGTCTTCATTCTTCTTCTCAAGAACTTCTTCTCAAACTTCTTTGGAGTCTCATACTTCCTTTCTCCACCAACATTGTCATAGTGATTGTCAAACTTGGGACCTTGAGAATTCTTAACATAGGAAGAAACAGAAGAAGCTCTGAGTTGATTGTTGGTAGGTCTTTTCTTGAAGAACTTTTTCTTGAATGATTTGGTGAAGTAGGCTAGTTCCCTATACATCTCTTTCTCCTTTTCATCCATCTCAGGATCACTTGGATCACTTGGATCACTTGGTTCATCATCAGACAACTTATGCAACACTCTTTCTTGAAGATCTAGATGGCTTTCTATCAGCAACTAAGGCAAGAGGATCAGATGAGGAGCTTCCTTCATTCTTCAATTGTTGCTTTTGGACAACTCTGAGATTCAACTTCAACTTCTCATAAAGAGTGTGAATAGTGAGTTTGCCAAAATCAACTTGTTGATTTAGTTGGGTACCATAGGCTTGCCATTCTTCATCAAGGTGTCTGAGGAATTTGATGTTCAGTTCCATGTCTGTCTTCTTAACATCATTCTTTCTCAACTCATTAATCACATTGCAGAAACATGTGTACACATCTTCCAGTGATTCACCCTTTTCTTGCTTGAAAGTCTCATAAAGATCAAGGACATTAGATAGTCTTATAGTCGAAGACACTTCAGAACCTTGCAATTACTTTTCAATTTCATCCCAAATTTCTTTTCCGGTTTCATAAGAGTCAACATTACAGTAAATATCATTTGGAAGAGCTTCATAGAGATGAGATCTAGCAAGATTATCAGCGAGTGAACGGTTCTTTTGAGCAGTGTCCCAACTTTCTTTGGGAAAAACTTCCTTAGTGACTGGGTTTTTGTGAACTGCAGGGGCTTTTTTGTAAAAAGCTTTGATGTCGTCACCAAGTGGTTGTCTTGCAATCCAGTCCAAGAATCTCTTTTTCCATTGAGGATATGAACCACGATACAAAACAGGAGGTCTTGTATCGGAACCGAGAATCAATGAATCGTTTATCGACATATTGAGAAAATATGTAGAAATACCGGTTTTGAAGTTTGAAGAACTAATGCCGGTTTTCAGAAAATAAGCACAAATATCGGTTTTGAGAAAATGAGTACTATTTGAAAACTTGGCTCTGATACCAAATGTAATCTATAGATTTGAGCTTAATTGTGGATATATGGTGAATCTAGATCTAGTGTGTGTTTTGAGAGAAACCATGCATTTGTATATAATTGATTTTATTGATATGAAAGTTAATGGGGTGGAAGGGGGCTTATATACATTTATCTTATTTTCACTAATACCCATTTCACACTTAGATAATTACAATTTAACAACATAATTTATAATTCTAACAGTTTTATTGTGAATAATAATATCAAATAAAATGGTTAGAGATGTTTTTCACACCAATGCTTCAAGTATCTGTAAATGAGCCTAGATCATTAGAAAATTTGAGTTTTTCAACTTCAAGCTTTGAGTTAACGAATGCAATAAGGGGTACTATTGCAGTTTAGACCTGCATTTTTTAATATGATGTCAATAGTTGGAACAAGGTTACGAAGTAAGTAAATGACTAAAGTTACGCAGTCATGAACTCAAAATAATTCTTGACAATACTAAACTTTAAAAATCCAAAACCAGATTTCACCATGGACCTTTGTGTGATTTCTTTAATGTCGATCCAGTTACGAATATGTATAGATATCTATTGTAACATCCGGTTGCAACACAACAATTGTAATTAAATCAATGCAATGTATTTGACAATTAACTATTTCTGTCACTACTAGTTATGAAATGCTTATAGATATCTGATACAAATCCAGAGGACATATAAAGCATATTTTTGAAATTAGGGACAAAATATTCTAGGCATTCTTTCACACAAAGATATTCTTCTCCTGTATTGATCCAAAACCATTGACACTGCGCTAAGTCTCTATGAATCTACCGAATTACTTTTTTCTGAATATGTTACTCCCTGGATGGAGCTCAACTGCTCAAGTGTAAGAGTTGTCATATATTATGGGCTGATGTGATGATAGACTTGCTCGAATTCCTACACTACCCTTTTAACATCAATAAACTACACTACTCGTTGCCGCCGCCACCATCACCCGCCATCGCTGCCACCACCACCACCACCTGTTGCCAGTTCGCCACGACCACCACCGCCCATCGCCGTCGGCACGTTCTCCTGTAGTTTAGAAGAACCGAAACCCTTAGCCTGCTTTCAAGACAAACGGCTCAAGCCCAAATGATACTACAGGATTAAAGATGTATAATTCTTGCTTTAAATAATAATGACAAACAAACAACCATCTTAAACACTCTGTCAAGGACAAATAACTTTATTTATATAATAATAATAATAATTGGCTCAACCTCTCTAATGAAGTTAATGATGTATCACAATTTGGGCTTTAGGTAAATGGACATAGTTACGTCATGCTCATGCCTTATAACAGTAACACCAATGAATGGCCATTCACTAAGGCCCAATAGCCCGTTCACGATATCTTTTTCATAATAACTATATTTGTTGCTTATGGAATATTGGATATCACACTCAGTTCCTGAATGCGTGCCCTCTAAATAAAAGGCCGCTTATATATATATATTTTTTCTACAATTGTAATGAACTCGTATTTTATACACTAATATGTTTAAAGTTTTTGTATTGCCTCAAAAAATTACACTAAATTTAATGTCCTAGTTGTATATGGATTTTCTATACTAAAACACCAATTTGATGTTTATTTGTATACATTAGAGGAAACCCAACATTTATCTGAACCTAATCTTTTCTCAAAGATTAAGATCCAAAATTTAGTAGTTTATATTTCTATTTTGAAATGTCTCAAATTAAATGCCTTTTTCAAACCTAACTAATCAAAAAGGTGTTTTGATCGGTATAGGATATATTTTATTGGTGGATATTATAATGATTACATGGTTTGTAAATTGTGTGTATATCATCATTTTTTTTAACGAAATTGACTTTTATAAAACACTGGATCATACAATGGACCAGTCTAACACAACACTCGTAATAGTTAGAGGCTCACGAGCTGTTTTTAGAATTTAGTGAAAAGTTCACAGATTTGTCACTTTAAAGAATCGAACCTAAAATCAGTATTGTATTAAGATAAAGAAGAAAGAAAGAAAGAAAATATATATATCCTTCGCGGAATTTTTAACTTCCAACAAATACCAGGAGCAAAATAATTTACATGCATCACGTACATCTTGAATTGAAATACAAAGATACTACTACTAAGTACTAACACATAAAACACACAAATACAATCGCTTTTCAATTTCATTGATATAAACATATAATCTATACTAACTAGTAATTATCATCAAATCAATCTTGACAAATTTGATAACAAATTTCATGTTTCGTGACTAATTAAGCTTAAACACACAATCATTTTTCTTAATTTCCAAATTCATATTCTGAGTAAAAAGATACTGAGTTCAGGCCCTCCATTTCCATCCGGGTTCATCATATAATACGCTTCCGAGTCACGACTCCCCACGACTCGTTCAAACCTCGCTCTCATATACAACAACTCACCCTCTGATCCACCACCGTTACTCCGCCTCTTACCACCATCTTCCACCACCGGAATCACCCCAGCTCCAACCGAAACACTTTGAACCATACTTAACACACTCCAATCAGAATCCAAACAAACTCTAGAAGTCGCATACCCACATTTTTTCCATTACAATACATAGTCCACGTTGGTTCATTAAACAACTTTTTGTCACCACCCCGTGTACGATTTTTAGCCTTTTCGCACTCAAGCGCGATCCTAACAAGCCCAGATGACATTTCTTTGACTAGAGATGACGTAGACATGGCGAATTCGATAAGTAAGATTGGTATGGATTGTGGGTTGTATTGTACTGCAAAGGTGACATGACCTCTTCTGTTTCCAAAAAGGGTGCCTGTAATTTTTCGGCCTAAAGTTGGTGTTAAGGAGAGATTGGAGGGTAAGGCTAGCCATTTGAAAGTAGGAAGGATAGTTGGAATTGATATAATCGTGAGAAATGACCGAATTAGGGTGGTGAACCCAAACCGGGATCTTGAGACCCCGCGGCCAAAGGATATAAGGGGTTTGTTTTCGGTTGTGGATGAAGAAGAATGATCATGATTGATGAAAGAAGAAGAAGTGGTGATCATGTAATTTGATGGGATTATTTTGCTTGATGAGTTTCTAGATAGAGATGATAGAGAACATTTATGCTTCATTTTAATTTCTTGGTATATACTTATGATATATCTAAGCTTGATGAAGATCTGGTTTTTATGATGGTGGTGGTGTTGTGGTGGGATTAATTATCATCATTTCGTATGTGATGAATACATATATATATACACACAAAACATGAGAGACCTACAAATGGCTAAAATATATAAAAGGGCTCCCAATGGTGCATTATATTACGAGTAGTTATTTTCCTCGTTTAGTTTTATTACCTCATATCTTATCGATTATAAACTTGTCTATTTTTAAAAATTTTAAAAGTCAAACTTTACGAACTTTGACCATGAATATTTTTGTTTGTATTATATAATATTTGATGAAAATTATATGAATTGATTGTGTTTAGATGTGTATTTCATTGGTATAATTATATAAATATCATCAACTATTATTTGAATACGAATAAAATATTTATGGTCAAAGTTTGTAAAGTTTGATTTTAAAATTTTAAAAGTAGACAAGTTTAATAGGACGAGGAGTAACTTTTCATTTTTGTTAAAAAATATTTACTCATCAATTTGAACTCTACACCCTCACACCACCACTTCTTCATCTATTATATAGAAGAAGAAAAAAATCATCCTTGTCGATGTCCGTAATTGCTAGTATAATGGACATGACTCATAAATTAACCATTACAATAAGGCTTTAGTTAACTATCTCTACCAATAATATCTAGATAATCAACTCTTATAATTATAAACTTGCATCAAGTTAAAGATTAATAACTCTAATATGAGGGTTATTCGATTACAAGAATATCAATAATTAAATCCTTTTAAGTTAATTAGTGGAAAGGAACAAATCCTTAAGCTTCCACTCCGGTGGATCTAACCTTATTTTTTTCACCCGGGCCGGAGGTCCCTTCCACTGCGGTGGAACCGGAAGCAGCCTCCCTACCTTTGAGTAGGGTAAGGTCTGTCTACATCATACCTCCCCCATAGCCCGACTTATGTCGGGATTGGGTACCTTGTTGTTGTTGTTGTTGAAAAATCCTTAGAGCTATAAAGTAAAAGTTATAGCTAAAATCAATAGCAATAATCAAGTATTTGAGTCTTTTATTTCAGGAACGTTTTTTAACTTTATAAACAAAAATATAATATAATGGTTCACATCTATCATCCCACTTTGCATTGGTTTACATCATGTGCATGATTAATTTCAATGTCGGAAAAACTATCAACGTTTTTTCGTTAAAGTTCATTGCATTATCATTTGTCGGAAACTTCTTATGATTTATCTATAAATAATAATAGGTCTTGCTAATGACTGTTATATGAACTATTGTTAACATATATAAAATAAGAGGTTTGTTCATTTGAAACCATAATTTTTGGTGAGATCAAGGACTAAATCTTGACCCTTGATTTTATCCCTATCAACGGATGAGATGATCCCCTCCCATAAAATCCCCCTTCTCCCCGATCTGAATTAACACTCACACACACTCTTTCTCTCTCATCCTCCTCTCTCTCCGGCAACCCTCTCTTTCTCCGGCGACCTAACCTCCACCACCACCAGTAGTTCTAACCACCACCACACCATTTCTTCTCCGGCGAGACAACCACCGCCACCTCTCCGACCAGAACCACCGCCATCATCTCCGACACACCAACAACACACAAAAACAAACACAGTCGATCTCTCTCTGTCTCTCCTATCCACGGCGCCGGCGCCGGCAGAAAGGGCGGAGCCCGTACCGTATCAAACCACCACCATCTCTTGGATCGCCGCCCATCAAATCCATACCATTCTCATATGCGTCCGGTGACAACCCCTTTAGAACGGATGAGGGCAACGCCAGTACCGTATCCACCCGAAAACGACACCGGGGTAATTCACCGGAGTTTTGTGACGGCAGTGGTGATTACCAATCAAATTTGATTGGATACTGATTTGCCGGAGTAGATCGCCGGAGTTGTTAGACGGCGGTGGTGACCGGAGTAATTCGCCGGAGTGCCGCTGCTGATCGGAGATGAAGAGATCGCCGGAGATGACGACGGAAAACGACCGGAGATGAAGATTTCAATTCCATGTGTAAGCTTCCTTTTAATCTTGAATGTTCATTAGATTTGATCCGATGGTTGAGATTGAGCCCTTGGATCTCACAAATTTAGGTGGTTTCTCATGAATACAACTTTATAAAATAATTGTATTTATACAATAAAATTTAAGAGGTATGTTTTGATATAAAAAAGTATAATTTTTTTATTCATGCTAACGATAACCCTAGACTATAGTTAACATGCATTTTCCTAATAATAATTAGTGGTATTTACAATTTATGATAATTTGATGATCATTTAATTAAAACATTTTATGTCAATGAATACCCAATGTAAATGACTCCGATAATGAAAAATTTTGGGTTCAAATTTTACATTTGACATAAAAATTGGGTCCCATTTTAGTCAAACAGTTTTTATCATTTGTGGTGAATTTTTTTCCTTTGAGTGATCTTAGTATCGAGTACTCAAGGAATAAGAATGATCGAATAAACCAATAACTCGTTTAAAATGAAAACGAAACATTAAAATGGAAAATAAAACACGTACCTTAAGCATCTACATATCATATAGTGCTTTATTTGACTTGGGATTTAATGCAAGGGAGATGCATTATCTTATTCCTCGTGTCACATCATCATGCCTACACGCGAAGCATTTCACAATCGCCCGATCTATTTATTTAAATCTATATGCTTTTTTGTTTAATCATTAGTGGACCTATATATGCATTAGGAAAACATTAGTTCTTGGCCGGAGTTGCTCAATGCCTCCATACCACCTTCTTTTAGTATAAAAAGCAAAATCACGTTATCAGATTTTATATAGGAAAATCCTAAATAAATTTTTAAAGGTCGTAGGTAATATTCATAAAAAAAAATATACATTTCATATCAAAAGTTACTTCGAATTTTACGATAAGTATACAACTATTTTATGGACTTAAATTACATCTGTTAAAATTGTATTTAACAAAACGCTTTTATATATGGTATGTTATAATATGTTTTACAATTTATTAAAATTAATATTAAAAAGACTAATTACTTTTTCTGATAAAAACTTTTGAATATAACATGCCCCCATCCACATGTGAGGTCCTACTCAGCTAAGGATAGCTGGTTCTTTTTTTTTTTTGGAACGGCAAAAGTATGATGATATATATATAACAAAGACCAACTACTAAATTACTAGAGGTCTAACAGTACAAATACAATTACAATGATCTAGAAAAACAACAATAATAACATAATCTAGATCCATCTCGGAGCTTTAACTGCTAAGATTGCAAAAAGGTTGAAAAAAACTTGTGCCGAGAGACACACGAAAAAACCTCATCAACAAGGGCCGAGCCACCAGTTTTCACCTTGTGATATTTTTGATGCAATCCCAAACAAGCTTCGAGGAGACACAAACGCAGGCAACTCAATCGAAGCCTACTGATCAACTAGTGTGTTCGCGATCCATTGGTCCCATTTGATATTCGACTTCTTATCTCGACTTCCAATCCATAAGAAAGAATAGTTTATAACGGAAGAAAAAATGGAAGAGCTACATTCCCGGATATCCTTATAAATCAAGTTGTTCCTAGTCTTCCAAAGGGCCCACCAGGCCACCACCATATAGATAAAATGGCTTGCATTCTGTAACACATTTTGGTCGAAATATCCATTGTTTTACTCTACTCTAGAACACCATCAGGAGGAAGGTTTGGAATCGTATGCCCCAACCAAGAAGATAAAAAAATTCTGGTGTCAACTGCCATTTTACACTTACCAAAGATATGGTGTCCACTCTAGCTGATTCTTTTATTCTAGCCTCGTTAAACCTTTGTCAGGTAAGCATTCCAAAAAAAATATCTCACAAGCGCATTTATAATGTGATTTATGAGGATTGATTACTTGCCATACAGATAAAACCCCAATAACTCAACTTGATTTGTTTAAATGATAATGTAACACCCCAACAAGGCGGATGTAACACCCCAAGCCGAGGCTCGAAATATCACGGAAATCATATAGCGCAAGGTGGAATTACAATAGAACAAGAACTAAATGCAATTAAGGATTCAGTGAATCCATTACAATACGAAACAAGTACCACAATACATAAGGAGCAAATAACCATCGAAGTTTACAAAGAACATCCCAAAGATGGCAAGTCGATCCTAAGTATAATGCAAGAGAGCAGGTCGATGAATCCTTGATTCATAAAGTCCAAAGCCCGGGTTAACAGCAAGCAAGCAACTAAACTCCACGTCCGGGGAGAACCTGATTACCTGAAAAGTGTACTAAGCATAGTCAACACAAGGTTGGTGAGTTCGTAGTAATGTCCATAAAGAACCAGCGTCAATAATCACAATATACGAGTAGAGGCTCGGCATGACTTACAGCGAGCCTCTAAGTAACACAATAACGTCCAACAACCAGATTACACAAGACAAGTAAATATGTAATAAGAAATGCATAAATGATATGAGTATCAATGCAATGCCATAAGCGTAAGTAAGCCAAAATGCCTATCTTATGCGTGATCTCCGGTCACCTATGCAACGATACTCGCTTGTCATCACCATGAACAAGCGGCATCTCAAAAACATCGAGATATATATGTCTATATACTCGGGGTCAAGATCTACATCCAAAATGGGTGCATACATCTATACACCAGGATGTCGGCAATCCCTTGCCGAGGGCTCATCAGCAATGTATGCAATGCTTACAATCAATTGTAAATGCATCAATCATAAACCAACAATCAACATATAATGAACCTGAGCCAACAATCAATATTCGTCAAACATAAGCCAACAATCAATATTCGACAAACATAAGCCAACAATCAATATTCGACAAACATAAGCCAACAAACCATATTCGACAAACATAAGCCACTAACCACAATTTTAACCAACTATACGTACATACACTTAAGAGGATTCTACTTCCTTCGGGTCCCAGATGCTTATATATAGGGTCACCCGCAGCCTTCCCACCACATCTAAAACCCAATGAATGCATAACCGACTTTCATGTATGTACGTCTATCCTAATATTAACGAAATACTTACAAATATAAACTAAGTCATTCAAACGTGATAATCGTCTCAACAATTCATTATTTAAACCAAATTAACCAATCGATCAACAACGTAAGTAAACACGCAAGTTTACACTTTTCAGCCCGAATCTCAAGCGAGTAGGGAGATACGAAACTCACCTTGTCCGGCAAAGAAGCTAGTATAAGATTACAAACGAGTAATAGGATCCACACGTCCACAACCTATAATTATACGTCATAATACCGTAATGTCAACTCTACAATAATAAACAAGTTGGTTTAGCACAATTTAGTCAAGTCACAAACCCTCAACACCTTTACAACTTTAACGAGTAGGAACAAGACGCATTCGACTCGACCTTTTTAGAAATGAGAAGAGATTCATACAAAAAGAGTGTTACTACTAGAAACTAGACTCTCTTACGATTCCAACGATAGGTCATAAGACTTTTTTGGAGTTATGGATCAAAAGTTATTAACGTTTAAAAATCAACGCGCATATTTCACAGAACCTATCCACTGCGCCGCAGTGAGCCAGAACCATGCTCACTGCGCCGCAGTGGCTAAGTCGAACCCAGACCAGAGCCTAGGCACTGCGCCGCAGTGGGCTAAGGCTATGCCACTACGCCGCAGTGGCCTCTTTCTGCAGTCAGTACCTGCAGTTTATGCAGGAAACACGAACCAAAACCCCCAATTTCGACCCAAACCATACCAAAACGATTTGTAAAGACTTGTAACTTGTTTTGAAGCATAACTAAGCATCATTAACCATAAATACACATAATCCAAACCATAATTTCGACCAAAACATCACAATCGCTTCCAAATCACCCAAACCCTAAATTAACCCTAATTTCCATTTTACCATTTTAAAGACTTGGAATCACATCAAAACGACTAGAAACACATAAACAAGCATAAATGGAAGTAAAAGAGTTGAATTAGACTTACACAAACTTCTCCTTGAGCTAGAACCCAAATTTAGGTCAAAATGGGTAAAGCTTGAACTAGAAACTTCAAGTATGATTTAATGAAGATTATGAGGCAACAATGATGATGATTCTTGTACTATGGTAGCTCCAAAACACTAATTTGATGCAATGAGGGTGAAGAACAAGAGATGGTTCTTTTACTTGAGAGCAAATAGAGAAAGATAGATAGATAGAAGGAAAGAATGGTGAAGGAAAGGATAAGGGAGGGGAGAAAAGGGTCATGGGTGGCTGGTGGGTCGTGGACTACCCACGGGCCGACCCGATTCTCTTCACAAGCCAAAATACAATCGATTACACAATTAAACGCCAAACAACATATTAATGACCCGACTAACATACCACATAGTCATATAATCACAAATGGGCCCAATTATTTCATTCAACAAGTTTGTTAGTCAAATTACACAAAAAGTCAACGGGTCAAAATTCACGGATGTTACATTATCCCCCCGTTGAAAGAATTTCGTCCCGAAATTCGACAAAACACTAATTATTAAATAAATGCGGGTACTTAGACTTCATATGGTCTTCTCTTTCCCAAGTGAACTCGGCTCCACGTCTAGCGTTCCATCTTACCTTCACAATGGTGTAGCGCTTCTTCTTGAGTTTCTTTTCTTGACGGTCCAAGATCTCTACCGGCTCTTCAACAAAGTTCAAGTTTGAAAACCCTAATTTCGTCCATAGGCACATGATGTGTAGGATCCGCCAAACACTTGCGCAAGTTACAAATATGAAACACATCATGCACACTGTTAAGCTCTTGAGGCAATTCTAGCCGATAAGCAACTTTCCCAACCCGTTCAAGAATCTTGAAAGGACCAATATACCTTGGCGCAAGTTTTCCCCGCTTCACAAAATGTACAACACCTTTCCAAGGTGACACTTTTAAAAGTACGTAATCACCAATTTCAAACTCCAACGGTCTCCGCCTCACATCGGCATACTTCTTTTGACGTTCACGGGCCAATTGCAACTTCTCCTTAATTTGAGATATTACCTTAGTCGTTTCAATCACAATTTCTGGCCCGATAAGTTGACTCTCTCCAATTTCCGCCCAAGCTAGAGGAGAACGACATATCCTACCATACAAGGCTTTAAAGGGCGCCATTTGAATGGTAGCATGATAACTATTATTGTATGAAAACTCAACTAGCGGCAAATGGTCTTCCCAACTTCCACCAAAATCAATTGCACATGCCCTCAACATGTCTTCAAGTGTTTGGATGGTTCTCTCGGTTTGCCCATCCGTTTGAGGGTGAAACGCCGTGCTCATGTCAAGTCGAGTACCCATGGCTTTTTGAAGGGCTTCCCAAAATTTTGATTTGAAGCGGGCATGTCTATCAGAAATGATAGAAATCGGCACTCCATGCTTAGATATTACTTCCTTGATGTACAAACGAGCCAAAGTGTCAAATTTATCGGTTTCACGAATGGCTAAAAAGTGAGCCGACTTCGTTAACCGATCTACTATCACCCAAATTGTGTCACGACCGCTTCTCGTCTTCGGTAGTTTAGTAATGAAGTCCATTGAAATATGTTCCCACTTCCATTCGGGCACCACCGGTTGTACCAACAATCCGGGTGGCTTCTTGTGATCGGCTTTGACTTGTAAGCAAGTAAGACACTCACCCACATACCTAGCCACATCACGTTTCATACCGGGCCACCAATACAAGTTTTTCAAGTCAAAGTACATCTTATCTGACCCGGGATGGACCGAATAAGGCGATTGGTGAGCTTCATTCATAATAAGTGTTCTTAAGTCACCGAAAATAGGAACCCAAAGTCTTTCAACCATGTATAGCCCATTATCATTCTTCCGATCGAATTGTTGTTCCATGCCATCTAGGTTCTCGTTTCCAAAGTTTTCCGGTAGGGTGGCTTGAATTTGGGCTTCAATGATCCGGTCACGAATATTTGGCCCCACCGTGAGGCTCATAGCTCTAACCCGTCTTGGTTTCACTCTCTCCTTTCGGCTCAAGGCATCGGCTACTACATTTGCCTTGCCCGGGTGATAACGGATGTCACAATCATAATCACTAAATAGTTCTAACCAACGCCTTTGCCTCATATTCAATTCACTTTGGTTGAAGATGTGTTGGAGACTTTTGTGATCGGTATAAATCACACATTTGGTGCCATAGAGATAATGCCTCCAACACTTCAAAGCAAACACAACCGCTCCCAATTCCAAATCATGTGTCGGGTAGTTCTTCTCATGTACCTTCAATTGACGGGAGGCATAAGCAATGACTTTACCCCTTTGCATAAGAACACAACCCAACCCTTGTCCCGAGGCATCACAATAAATAACAAAATCTTCAATTCCATCCGGTAGCGTCAAAATAGGAGCATCACATAGTATATCTTTAAGAGTTTGGAAGGCGTTTTCTTGTCTTTCGCCCCACTCAAAGTTTCTCTCCTTTTGAGTCAAGAGAGTGAGTGGTTGTGCAATACGGGAGAAATTTTCAATAAATCTTCTATAATAACCCGCCAATCCAAGAAATTGGCGGATCTCGGATGGCGTTTCGGGTCTTCTCCAATTCTTGACCGCTTCAATCTTGCTTGGGTCCACATGAATACCATCCTTGCTCACTACGTGACCAAGAAAGTGAACCTCTTCCAACCAAAACTCACACTTGGAAAATTTTGCATACAACTTCTCCTTTCTTAGTAACTCAAGCACTCCACGCAAGTGCTCAACATGCTCCTCCTTCGTCTTCGAGTATACAAGGATGTGATCAATGAACACAATGACAGACTTGTCTAAGTATGGTTGACACACCCGGTTCATCAAGTCCATGAACACCGCCGGTGCATTAGTCAACCCAAAGGGCATTACGGTGAATTCAAAGTGACCATACCTTGTGCGAAAGGCCGTCTTGGGAATATCATCCTCATGTACCCGGAGTTGATGATAACCCGAGCGAAGATCGATTTTTGAGAAGTGCTTAGCACCTTGAAGTTGATCAAATAAGTCATCGATTCTAGGGAGAGGATATCGGTTCTTCACAGTGAGCTTGTTTAATTCCCGGTAATCAATACACATTCTGAAGGATCCATCTTTCTTTTTGACGAATAGAACAGGAGCACCCCAAGGAGATTGACTAGGGCGAATGAAACCCTTTTCCTGGAGTTCCTTGAGTTGCGTTTGTAATTCTTGCATTTCGGTTAAGGCTAGTCTATACGGAGCTTTTGCTACGGGCGCGGCTTCGGGGATGAGATTAATGCGAAAGTCAAGTTCACGAGTTGGAGGTAATCCCGGTAAGTCATCCGGAAAAACATCGGGAAAATCACAAACAATAGGGACGGTCTTCAATTCTACCTTTGTGACGGTAGCACTAAAGACTTTAGAATTAGAGGAATCGGAGATTTCACCTTGAACCCTAAGAATTCTACCGTTAGTCAAAGGTATCTTAACAACTCTCTCGCCACAATCAATGGTTGCATTTACCGCCATCAACCAATCCATCCCCACAATAACATCAAAACTCCCAATATCCAAAGGCATAAGGTCTATGAAGAAATCGACACCTTCCAAAGTCAAGACACAATCGCGAAGTATTTGACTAATTTTGTTAGTGACCCGTTTACCATTTCAATGTCAAGCACATAGTTTAAAGCACAAGGATTCACATCAATCAAAGGAACAAAGTTAGAGGACACGAGGCTATAATCGGCCCCGGAATCAATAGGACGGTTGCATAATGACCATTAAGGAGAAAGGTACCTGCTACTACGTTAGGATCATCGCGGGCTTCATTTGCATTGACCGCAAAGGCTCGGCCGCGTGGTTGCACTTGGTGGCCTTGTTGTCCCCGGTTTTGGTTAGGCCCGACCATTTGTAGTTGGTTGGGGTGGACGGCTACTTGCACTTGTTGTCCCACCCATCGGGGACAATTATTACGGTAGTGGTCACGGCTACCACATTCAAAACACTCGCCTCTTCGTTGATTACCTTGAGGAGGGACGGCCCGAACGGGTGCCACATTCATTGGGCCCGTTCTAGGAGCTCTACAATCTCTGGAGAGGTGCCCGACTTGGTTACAATTAAAGCATGCTCTGCATTGGGCATTGGCGGGGTGACGTTGGTTGCATCTCCCATAGAAAGGATGGGGTCCAGTATAAGCTTTCCTGGCCGGTTCCACCGCCGCCATCACCCTACCCCTATTTGCATTCTTAGGGTCAAACCTCCCCACTTTCTTCACCCCGCTCGACTCTCCCACTTCTTTCCTCTTGTTTGATGAGGATTTGCTCAAAACACCACTTCTCAATAAATCTTCAGTCACACTCCCGGCTTGGTTAACCGCATTAGCCAAAGAAGTAGGCATGTTGGAGTTTACATAAGATCGGACTTGAGGATTCAAGCCCAATACGAACTTCTGGATGGCCTGAGGCTCGGTACCCACCAAGTGAGGAATGAGGGTAGACAACTCTTGAAATCGTCTAACATAGCCCTTGTAATCGGCTCCCTCCATGTTGAGGTTTGCAAACTCAATGGTTAAATTTTGTAGTTCATACGGAGGACAAAACTTTGCTTTCACTTTGTTCTTGAAGTCAATCCACTCCAAATTATAAGTCCGCCCCAACGTTATTTCTTGGTTCCACCAACTCAAAGCGTCATGTCTAAACATGCCGGATGCATAGGAAATCCGGTCATCATAGGTGCAATGACTCCTTTCAATCACCGCCTCTATCGCCTCAAACCACCTTATACATTCCGTGGGACCACCTTTCCCATCGAACTCCGGTGCCCCACAACTTTTAAAGTCTTTAAATATACACCCTTGACGATATCCCCCATATTGATTATACATGGGCACGCGGTTGTCAACCCCCACTGGTCCCTCTTCTTCGTTTTCTACGACCTGAGGTTGGGCATTTTCATTATTCATTTTTTCTGGGGCTTCATTGTTTTGAGGCCCATTGTTTTGCCCAAGATTTGCTGTGACTTGAGCAATAATGGTTGGCATGATATTGGCGATCGTTTGAGCGATCACCTCAGCCATATTTGGTTCAGGAACTTCACCACGACCCCTTCCTTGGCCCCTACCACGACCTCTACCACGGCCCCTACCTCCTTGTACTTCCGGTTGAGCTTCCAGTTGAGGTTCTTCCTCTTCAGCCCTATAGTTCGTTCCGACTCTCCTTAGTCTCACCATTTCTATAAAACAAGTGACACGTTGACCCGGGAGTTAGTCTCAAATGCTCGCATGTTAGTCACACAAGTAGTCAATGCTCTCATACCGATACCACATACTCATTTCATAATATTATGCTAAGGCAACAGTGTTAGAATCATAAGGGATGTTTTTACATATCATAACATCAAGTTGAATTTATTACAATACTTCATCATTAATTCAAGTAATCATGCTCATTTCATCATGCCATCAAACAACTAACACGAATGATTCAAAGTATAATCCGAATTCGATATGCTCCCTAGTTATTGACCGGGTATGTATACAAGGTGTACCAACGGCTAACCTTCCACCTAATCAACTTCCATTAAGCATATCGGTTCCTTATTATACTTTAAGCCACACGTGCGCAATCCACGATGTCATTAACTTGCTATAATGTTGGGTAACCATAAAAGAGTTGATCGGGTTCTTTTAGGGTTGCCACAATATTATACTAAGTTAATGGCATCCCTTCATTTTGCCCTAAATCATCAAATTAGCTTCAACCGATAACAACAACAAATCATATTAACCACATTCATCACATTGAATTTAAGCTATCACACAAGTGGTCTTAACTACGAACTCACACGGGGATTCACATAATTCACATTGCACACGAATTTCCTAACCATGCATGCTATATGAAGAGTTTTAACTTAAGCCGTAGTCTAGGTCAAACCGCCAAATTCTCTACGACCACGCATGGGCCACCATTCTGTAACACCCCAAGCCGAGGCTCGAAATATCACGAAAATCATATAGCGCAAGGTGGAATTACAATAGAACAAGAACTAAATGCAATTAAGGATTCAGTGAATCCATTACAATACGAAACAAGTACCACAATACATAAGGAGCAAATAACCATCGAAGTTTACAAAGAACATCCCAAAGATGGCAAGTCGATCCTAAGTATAATGCAAGAGAGCAGGTCGATGAATCCTTGATTCATAAAGTCCAAAGCCCGGGTTAACAGCAAGCAAGCAACTAAACTCCACGTCCGGGGAGAACCTGATTACCTGAAAAGTGTACTAAGCATAGTCAACACAAGGTTGGTGAGTTCGTAGTAATGTCCATAAAGAACCAGCGTCAATAATCACAATATACGAGTAGAGGCTCGGCATGACTTACAGCGAGCCTCTAAGTAACACAATAACGTCCAACAACCAGATTACACAAGACAAGTAAATATGTAATAAGAAATGCATAAATGATATGAGTATCAATGCAATGCCATAAGCGTAAGTAAGCCAAAATGCCTATCTTATGCGTGATCTCCGGTCACCTATGCAACGATACTCGCTTGTCATCACCATGAACAAAGCGGCATCTCAAAAACATCGAGATATATATGTCTATATACTCGGGGTCAAGATCTACATCCAAAATGGGTGCATACATCTATACACCAGGATGTCGGCAATCCCCTGCCGAGGGCTCATCAGCAATGTATGCAATGCTTACAATCAATTGTAAATGCATCAATCATAAACCAACAATCAACATATAATGAACCTGAGCCAACAATCAATATTCGTCAAACATAAGCCAACAATCAATATTCGACAAACATAAGCCAACAATCAATATTCGACAAACATAAGCCAACAAACCATATTCGACAAACATAAGCCACTAACCACAATTTTAACCAACTATACGTACATACACTTAAGAGGATTCTACTTCCTTCGGGTCCCAGATGCTTATATATAGGGTCACCCGCAGCCTTCCCACCACATCTAAAACCCAATGAATGCATAACCGACTTTCATGTATGTACGTCTATCCTAATATTAACGAAATACTTACAAATATAAACTAAGTCATTCAAACGTGATAATCGTCTCAACAATTCAATATTTAAACCAAATTAACCAATCAATCAACAACGTAAGTAAACACGCAAGTTTACACTTTTCAGCCCGAATCTCAAGCGAGTAGGGAGATACGAAACTCACCTTGTCCGGCAAAGAAGCTAGTATAAGATTACAAACGAGTAATAGGATCCACACGTCCACAACCTATAATTATACGTCATAATACCGTAATATCAACTCTACAATCATAAACAAGTTGGTTTAGCACAATTTAGTCAAGTCACAAACCCTCAACACCTTTACAACTTTAACGAGTAGGAACAAGACGCATTCGACTCGACCTTTTTAGAAATGAGAAGAGATTCATACAAAAAGAGTGTTACTACTAGAAACTAGACTCTCTTACGATTCCAATGATAGGTCATAAGACTTGTTTGGAGTTATGGATCAAAAGTTATTAACGTTTAAAAATCAACGCGCATATTTTCACAAAACCTATCCACTGCGCCGCAGTGAGCCAGAACCATGCTCACTGCGCCGCAGTGGCTAAGTCGAACCCAGACCAGAGCCTAGGCACTGCGCCGTAGTGGGCTAAGGCTATGCCACTGCGCCGCAGTGGCCTCTTTCTGCAGTCAGTACCTGCAGTTTATGCAGGAAACACGAACCAAAACCCCCAATTTCGACCCAAACCATACCAAAACGATTTGTAAAGACTTGTAACTTATTTTGAAGCATAACTAAGCATCATTAACCATAAATACACATAATCCAAACCATAATTTTGACCAAAACATCACAATCGCTTCCAAATCACCCAAACCCTAAATTAACCCTAATTTCCATTTTACCATTTTAAAGACTTGGAATCACATCAAAACGACTAGAAACACATAAACAAGCATAAATGGAAGTAAAAGAGTTGAATTAGACTTACACAAACTTCTCCTTGAGCTAGAACCCAAATTTAGGTCAAAATGGGTAAAGCTTGAACTAGAAACTTCAAGTATGATTTAATGAAGATTATGAGGCAACAATGATGATGATTCTTGTACTATGGTAGCTCCAAAACACTAATTTGATGCAATGAGGGTGAAGAACAAGAGATGGTTCTTTTACTTGAGAGCAAATAGAGAAAGATAGATAGATATATAGAGAAAGAATGGTGAAGGAAAGGATAAGGGAGGGGAGAAAAGGGTCATGGGTGGCTGGTGGGTCGTGGACTACCCACGGGCCGACCCGATTCTCTTCACAAGCCAAAAATACAATCGATTACACAATTAAACGCCAAACAACATATTAATGACCCGACTAACATACCACATAGTCATATAATCACAAATGGGCCCAATTATTTCATTCAACAAGTTTGTTAGTCAAATTACACAAAAAGTCAACGGGTCAAAATTCACGGATGTTACAGCGGAAACATGAGGCATTAATAGAAAAGCTCAGCGTGACATGGAGATTAAGTAGAGACAACTAAATGCATTCAAGGATTAGAGAAATCCATACATAATTCAAGTACAAATACAAGTATTGGATCTATTAATGCACAAGGAGCACAACACCATCAATAGTTTACAAAAATGGATCAAATGATGGCTAACGATCCTAGGCATAACCCATAAACGGGAGCAATGAATCACGGATCCACAAAAGTCCAAGCTTAATCCTATCACATGCAATGCAATCATCCATCACGTCTTTGATTCACTTGATTAGCTGAAAAGTGTACTAAAAAGCGTCAACATAAAGTCGGTGAGTTCGTAGGTTTTGACAATATGAAGTAAGTGTCGGGATAACAACCGTTTAACCTTGATTAAATCATAACGATCACATTACCTTGATACGAACATATAACCTTGATTGGATCATTAAATGATCACATAACCTTGATACGAACATATAACCTTGATTGGATCATTAAATGATCACATAACCTTGATATGAAGATATAACCTTGATTGGATCATTAAATGATCACATAACCTTGATACGAACATAAAACGATCATACAACCTTGATTGGATCAATAAATGATCACATAACTTTTATTTGATCAATAAATGATCATTTAACCTTGATACGAACATTTAATGATCACACACCCTCGATTAAATAACTAAACGAACATATAACCTTGATAAAATAGCCAAACGATCAAATAACCTCGATTACTTAATTAAACAAACACATAACGATCAACAAACCAAAGATACACGTTGTACACTTTTCACCCCAAAATCATGTAAAGTAAAGGGGCTACGAACTCACCTTGCCTAATAAGAGAAGTTTAAGTATGAATTATTGATGCTCGACGATCGCCACATGCCCTCGACCTATCAACATATATACACATACATATCAATACACTTACCAAAATTCTTTCGTATTTATAACAACTCTAGAAGTACTCCCAAGCATTGAACGACCCCTTTAGACTAGTATACATTGTTAGGGAAACCATAAACGATTCAATTGAAAGTTGGGGACGAATCAAGTGAATTAAAAAGGAAACTAGGAAGAGACAATCGAAACTGAGCCAAGGAGACCACCGTAAGCCACGCCCAGGGTGGCGTCTGGTACGGTGGTAGAGGTCTGGACTAGCGTAAAAGACGGTGGAAATGGCGTGCAGGACTGATATGTCGTATTTTATACCCATTTTCCACAACGTATTTAGTTGATTTTGCATGGTTTATGAGTCGTTTTTGTATACATTTGGTGCGTTTATGGTATTTGTTAGTGTTTCAGGGTACTGACAGGTATTTAAGCGCAAATCTGGAGAAAACAACATTGTTGAGGAGAATCAAGTGCTAACGGAAGATTTCGGAAGCATTTGGGTGAAGATTGCAGGAAGTCAACTAAAGTCAATGCAGAAAAGGGTCAATTGCGCCGCAACTCTCATTGCGCCGCAACCCAATTCCAGAAGAATAAGTTGCGCCGCAATGCTTTCCAGTTGCGCCGCAACTCCCCTCCTTCCAGGCCAGCCACGAGTCAACATAAGTCAATGGTCAACGCAAGTCAAAGGCTAGTTGCGCCGCAGCTCTTCATTGCGCCGCAACCCAGAAGCAGAGAGATAAGTTGCGCCGCAACATTCTTCAGTTGCGCCGCAATGGGTCCAAGTCCAAGCCAGTTTGGTCAACGAAGTCAAAGTCAAAGCTTAAAGTCAAACCCCAGTTGCGCCGCAATGCATAGCTGCGCCGCAACTGGGCGCGAATCTGGCAGCCTTTGGGGATCGATATAAATAGCTTGAAAAATATGCAAAAACTCCTCTTCTCTTTTAGCAGCCGTGTGAAGAACCCTAGTTTGGAGATATTTTCATATCTTAATCAATTTCTAGGTTTTTAAACACGATTTGATCATTTCCGTTCGTAGCTTTCAACTATTATCATTAGGTAACAATGAATTCTTCTTATTTCAATTATTATTCTTCTTTTAATATGAGTGGCTAATCACTTCATCATCCATCTTGATGGAGTGAGACATTATGTAAAGATTGCACAATTTTATTAATTCAATGTTGATTTCATTTAACGTTATATCGAGATCTTAGCGTATTTCTTCCTTATTATTTATCTTGAATTGATTGGTGATTTATATGTGTCCTTTAATGGTAGTTATTGATTAAGTATATTTCATTTTGATTGTTTGGGTACAAACGATTGGATCTATGACGGGTACGGTAGATAATCGTTCATGATAATAGGAAGAAATGTGTTAACGGTTGGGTACAATCGATAGATATAATTGTTATTTTAATAACCAAACCAATTGTTTGATTAGGGAAGTTATAAAAGATGTCTTGGGGTACCGGTCTTTGTAACGAAACTAGTTTAAGCAAGAGAGTCAAATTATGTCTTCAACTTGACGGGTACGGGGTTGGTGCTTTGTTGAGTCTCGGTTATTTAATCAACTAATTTGGGTTTGAACTTCATTTATGTGCAATCTGAACATGTGTTGAGCGAAGTCAAGATGGATGACTTTTAAAATATTGTTTAAAACAATTTCTCTTTGCGATTAATCCTTTGGGATTACTAATTATTCACTAACTTTTGCAACGTGACAATTCGGTCACAAAACCCCCTTTTAATTAGAATTACTTAATGTCTACAATTACTTAGTTTTTGTCCCTGTGTTCGATCCTGGACTTACCTTTTAGCTATACTATATACGAACGGGTCCACTGCCCACGAGTGTGTAGTAGTCAGTTTTAGGGTATTTCTTGTTTATAAATTTTAAACTCGATTTTACACATCAAGTTTTTGGCGCCGCTGCCGGGGACTTAATTTTAAGTAGTTGTTTATTTTGTAGTTCGATCCTTTTTCACATTCATTTGTGAGAAAGTTATTGCTTTATCAGATAGTTTGTATTTTATTTTATTTCAATTATACCACAGGTGCGGTTGACGGTTTGTTTGTGGTGAGTGTGCAGGTTCTTGTTAGTTGATGAACACAAGAGCTTCTGGCCGACCTTTGCTTAGCCCATTGTCTAATCTAGGGAAAGTCAGACGTCGACTTGTGTCAAGAAGTAGCCAGGAACCATTCACACCAGTCTAAATAGATTTAGAAACCGAAACCAGCGACCCACCCGTTCAGGATTTAGAAGATCAGTTGGTTAATAAGTTGAAAGAAGCAGGTAAAGTATTTGGGAGTGGAGAAAACTCAGATTCAGAAGAAGAAGAGAAAATTCAAACTCCTGAACCGAGTACCATTGTCATACCTCGAACCAACCTTAATCTTAACCAACAACAAAGGGGTAGAAGAATGGGTGATGAACAACCGGTAGATCCTAATGCCCGTCCTTACGGGGAGAGAAGAAGGAATATACCGGCGGACCGGGGCACAGCTATTCGCCCTCCGAATATTTCAGTGGATTTTTCTTTGAAAGGGAATCATCTCAAGAGTGTGGAACAAGATAAGTTTGATGGGATTCGAAGAAATGACCCATATGCACATCTTGAGAGGTTTGAGAAGATTTGTAGGCTTTATCAATATGGTACAGGGCAAGCGGAAGCCGTTAAGTTGGAACTATTTCCTATGACTCTCATTGGAGATGCATCTTCATGGTTTAAGGAGTTACCCGAAAACTCATTCACCACTTGGGCCGAACTTCGAGAAGGCTTTATTGATGAGTTTTATTCGGTTAGAACTCAAAGACAATTAGAAAATAAAATCCGAGGTTTTTCTCAAGAACCGGGTGAAGATGTTGTTGATGCATGGAAAAGGTTCAAGGAAATGTTGAGGAATTGCCCCGGACATAGTATGGGCACCGAAGAAAGCTTCGAGATTTTCTATGATGGTTTGGATAGGAAAACAAAAAGGGAGCTCGGATATGCATTTGGGGGTAGTCTCAATAACATTTCTCCAAATGAAGGATATAAGATTCTCGAGGATATGGCTAGGGAGTTTTCTACAAGAGATGAGGATCGAGATAAGAGGTCTAGTAGAACCACCGTGGCTAAGGTGGAGAGTAGTGAGGACTCTAAGCTCATTACCGAAGTCAAGGCTCTTTCAAAGCAAATGAATGAGAGATTTGATAGTCAAGATACTAGATTTAAGAGCCTTGAGAGAGATGTTAAGGTTATGGCCGACGGGTGTGAGCATTGTGGAGACTTGCATTATTCGGAGGATTGCCCGGATAAACCCATGAAAGATGTTAGCTATGTTCAGAATCAAGGGAACTTCAACCAAAACACCGGTTATCAAAACCGGCCATCAGGTAGTTCTTACCCTTCTTCTTCTTTTGTTAATGCTAACACTTTTGGTTATGGTGGTAACAGGTTTAGTAGGTTCACCAATCAAAGAGGCTCGGATCCGGAATTAAGAGACATAGTGAAGGAGTTCATTGGTGCCCAAAAGGCAACTAATGAACAAGTTGCAGAGGAGTCAAAGAAGGTGATTCATGTTTTAGACGCTTTGACTACTCGCTTGGATGGGCTCGGACATAAGTTGGATCAAGGAGCTAAGAATCAACAAGCTACCATCAAAGATTTAGAAGGAAGACTCGAGAGGCTAGGAAACTCGAATAGGCAGCCCGGTACTCTACCGAGCAACACTCAACAGAATCCAAAGCCTCAATCCAATAACCAAGGGCAAAGTAGTCAAGGATCGGGACAGAAGTACACCCGTCCTAATGCTCGAAATGAGCAAGTGAATGCCATCACTACAAGGACGGGTAAGACTTATGATTCTTCAAAACCTTTACCTAATGATTCTTCTCCACTTGTGCAGGAAAATGAAGAAGAGGAGACGGTTGATGAGGAAATTGAGATGGAACCGAACCAAGCCATGCCAATACCGGCCGTTCCATCCAAACCCGCTGAGAAACCGACGGTGAAGCCGTATCAACCAAAGATTCCATTTCCTCAACGGTTGAGGAAAGAAAAAGTGAAGGAACATTTTAAGAAATTTGTTGATCTTATTCAATCTGTGAATATAACTATTCCTTTAGTTGATTTGCTTGCAGGTATGCCTAATTATGCAAAGTTCCTCAAGGAACTTGTAAGTGACAAGAAGAAGCTTGAAGAGGCTAAGACTGCGGTTATGAGTGCCGAATGTTCACAATCATTCAGAATCAGATTCCTCCCAAGTTGGAAGATCCAGGGAGTTTTCTTATTGCTTGTTCTTTTGGTGCTTATTTGTGTGAGGCATTGGCCGATCTTGGGGCTAGTATAAATTTGATGCCTTATTCTGTTTATAGAAAGTTGTCTCTAGGAGAATTGACCCCTACCCGCATGAGCATTAGGCTCGCGGATCGTTCTTTCCAATATCCCATGGGGATAGCGGAAAATTTGCAAATTAAGGTGGGGCATATGATATTTCCAGTTGATTTTGTTATCCTTGAGATGGAGGCGGACGCCAAAGTCCCCCTAATTCTTGGCCGACCCTTTCTTATGACCGCGGATGCTATCATCCGGTTTAAGGCCAAGGAAATTTCCCTAGGTGTCGGTAATGACCGTGTTGTTTTTAATGTTGATAGAGCACTAAAGCATCCTTACTCGTGTAATGAAACTTGTTTTAGGTTAGATGTGATTGAAAAAGAAGATGATTTAGAGAAAGAGCTCATGGATTTCTTGGATATGGAAGAAGGTCAAGCATTGCTAGCTTGCAGTGAAGAAGAGCAAGAATTGGTTGGAGATATGATGCAGGAAATTATGGCATTAAGTGTTGATGAAACTCCACCGGAAGATGAGACCTTTGAAGAGATCACCACTAGTGATAGCACACGGGTGCTAACCTCGGTAGAGAACCCTCCTACCGACTTGGAACTCAAGCCACTTCCGGACCATCTTGAGTATGCATATTTGGAAGGTACATCTCTTTTACCCGTTGTCATCTCATCCTCATTAATGGAGGATGAGAAATCTAGACTTATGACCTTCCTAAAGGCCCATAAAAAGGCCTTTGCATGGAAAATTTCCGATATTCCGGGTATAAGTCCAGAATTTTGCAAACACGCAATAAATGTAACATCCTAAACTTTTTATTTAACGGTTGACTAGAGTCGTTAAGTCAAACGTAACATGCCGTTAAGTCTTTGATAGACTTTAAACTTATATGTAGTTAGTGTGTGTGTATGTGGGACTTGAGTGTCTTATTAATTGATGAAGTGACGTGGTTAAGATGTAGTAAAATGCCTTCCTGAGGTGTTCAAAGTGTTTAATGAGTTGTATATAGTCCATAGAGGTGTTTTGGGCATAAAATATGACTTTATGAAGCTTAGGGACCAATTTTGACATGGTGTGAAAGTCAAAAACGGGATTAGCGTGTTTGGGAGTGTCATTAGTTCATTATTTGCAGAATTATAACCTTTCCTCTCAAGCCCTAGCCACCCTTTTATCCCCTAATCAAATTCTAAGCCAAAAATCATTCCAACGTGTGATTTAGGAGTGATTGATCGTGTGTTTTGCATCCTATTTGTGATCTACAGGTAGAAAAGGTATTGTAATGTAGATTTATTATCTTTTCAATTGTATGGATTATTAAGAAGTGGTTTAGGTTATTGGAGGATCAATCGATGTTGTAATAACGTTTGTTTTTATGAAGGAAATCATATGTTGTTTAATGGGGAAGTTTATTGCATTTGATTGGTCATAAAATGAAGGATTTTGATGTATAAAGGTCTGCTAATTGATTTGGGATCGTTTGGTGTTGGTTTGGGGTCCAACTGATCGAAGTTGTGCAGGATCGTGGCGAGTTGCGGCGCAACTAGTTTCCAGACAGATAGGTTGCGGCGCAACATATGAGTTGCGGCGCAACTGAGGGCTGGAGTTGCGGCGCAACGGGGTCAGTTTTGAAATGAAGTAACTTTTGAACCGTAACGTTGTTTGACATGTAGATTAGACCTGAAACTAAAGTGAGTCATTAATGTGTGTGGGTCTAGCTATTGACTTTAATGACGTGAGTATGTAGTTGTCTAATGATCGTTTACTAATTATAGGTAGACGAGCATAGTTGCTTTACACAGTGACTAGTTGTTGATTGTTGTGGACTACGCCGAGGTAAGATACACTACTTTGACACGCTGGGGGATTCAACAAAAAGCTGGTTTCAAATCATAAATACTTCTATTTGGTATCTTTATATTGCATGTGGGCATATGGGGTTACACGGGAGGTATTATGGGTTATGTAGTTGACCATGAGACTTGAAATGCAGTCCCTAATGTAGTGAAATGAAGTATTGCTTATTGTAGGGTATTGTTATGCAGTTTATGTAGTATTACGAAGTATCTCTTTATGCATGAAATGTAGAAATGAAGTTGATGTGTGATATATACATGCTTACATGGCTTGTACACCTAGCTCACTAGACTTAGTAGGTTGCCATGTCACTTGCACGTTTAAGGATCCAAACGTAATGAAGATAAAGTATGTGAATGTCTAGGAATGTGTGTTACCTAGACTATATGTGTGTGACGGTTTAGGAATGTGTGTTACCTAAACCATATGTGTGAAACCGAGCTCGTAAATATAATGCATGGAAAGTGTTAAGCTTAACCCGTACTGGTCTTAGCCGGACGAGTGCGTTAACGTAGTTGTTGCTTGGGTGGCTCCTTGCAACATGGTCATTATAATGCAGGGCGAGTAATACGAGGGGTTTTACCAACCTCCACATACGGATTACTCTTGGATTGGCTTGCCATTCCTTAACGACGTACGATGAGTAGCCTTTTGGCTGACCATCTAGTCGGGTGTGATGCAGGGCACACTTATATGCAGTTATCGAAGATACGTGTGATAATGTGTGAATAAAATGAAGGATAGGCACATTTAGGGGATTCACCCTAATTGATATGAAGTTGATATGCAGTTATGTGTGAACGTGTGATGTGTGTTGTGCCTAAATAAACTTGTCTAATAATGAAGATTGTTAATTGGACAAATGCTTTAATAACATAATGTTATCTTACTTAGCTAATTCGTTAGCTAACACTTGTTTCTTAAATGTGGTTGTTCCCTCAGGTTTAGCTTGAAGGACTAGTTGATGCAGGAAGAGTGAGAGTTGGGTAGATGCATGCAGGAGAACTTAGCTACCCATAGACGATTATCTCTTTAGACATTTATTTACATTTCGTACTTGATGTCGAATTTATGTAGTATTGTTGAACGGTTGTTTTGTGTTGGGCAACCGTTGGGTTTTCATTTTAAACTATTCGATGGTATTGCATGTAACACCAACTAAACGTAGAAACCGAACAGTTTTTATCGGTTTTGACTTTTAAAGTCTTTTCTTCCGCAATTTGACACCGTTAGGTGAAAGTTTTTGAAAACCCATATTTTTAAATGACGGGTGTTACAATAAACTTTGTTGATAATGTGAAACCGGTTGTGCAAAGGCAACAAAGATTAAATCCAAATATGAAAGATGTGGTCAAAAAGGAGATAATTAAGTTACTTGATGTGGGAATCATATTCCCCATCTCGGATAGTCCATGGGTGAGTCCGGTACATTGTGTACCGAAAAAGGGTGGGATGACCGTAATTTTGAATGATAAAAATGAATTGGTTCCCACTAGGACCGTCACGGGGTGGAGTGTATTGATTATCGGAGATTGCCAACTGAGCAAAACAAAGAGCACCAGAGGCGGCCCACCCCAAAAAGAAAAATGAAGGCACCCACCAAAGAAAGATAGAATTTGGCCCCAAGCAAAACCGAAAAACGAAAACAATGAAGAAAGAGAGTAAGAGAGACAGCCACCCCCCCCATCGCGCAACGAATAATATTACATGAAAGGCCAGCAACAGAAAAAATCCGCGGCAAGAAAAAAAATCACCGCGGGGCCAAAGAGCCAGAACAAACCATACACCATCGGCCCAGGGGAAAAACAAAACGTCTTCACAAAACAAAAAAGACTCCCAAAGCAAACCACATCCCCCCCCCCCACAGGACCGTCACGGGGTGGAGGGTATGTATTGATTATCGGAGATTGAATGATGCTACCCGCAAAGACCACTTTCCCTTGCCCTTTATTGATCAAATGCTCGAACGGCTCGCCGGTAACGAGTATTTCTGCTTTTTGGATGGGTTCTCAGGGTACTTCCAAATACCCATTGACCCCAACGACCAAGAGAAGACCACTTTTACTTGTCCTTTTGGCACATATGTCTATAGAAGGATGCCATTTGGTCTTTGCAATGCTCCAGGTACTTTTCAAAGATGTATGATTGCCATATTTCAGGACATGATAGAAACATCCATGGAGGTTTTTATGGATGATTTTTCTGTTTTCGGTAGTTCATTTGAAAATTGTCTTGAAAGTCTTGATAGAATGCTTGAAAGGTGTGAAAGGGCACACTTGGTTTTGAATTGGGAAAAGTGCCATTTTATGGTGAAAGAAGGAATTGTTTTGGGACACAAAGTTTCTAGGGCGGGATTAGAGGTTGATAAAGCAAAAATTGATGTTATTGCTAAATTGCCTCCACCGACTAATGTTAAATCCATTAGAAGCTTTTTGGGTCACGCCGGGTTTTACCGTCGATTTATAAAAGACTTTTCGAAAATCACTCGGCCAATGACCAAGTTGTTAGAAAAAGACGTCCCATTCAATTTTGATAAAGCTTGTCTTGATGCATTTAACTCACTTAAAGTTAGATTGACCAATGCACCCATTATGTCTCCACCTAATTGGTCATTACCGTTTGAGTTAATGTGTGATGCTAGTGATTATGCTTTGGGGGCCGTTCTGGGCCAAAGGGAGGATAAGCATTTCCGCCCTATTTCCTATGCTAGCAAGACCTTAAACCCGGCTCAACAGAACTATACCGTAACCGAGAAAGAGTTGTTAGCCGTGGTATATGCCTTTGATAAGTTTAGACCCTATTTGGTTTTGAATAAGACTATTGTGTTCCCCGACCACTCGGCTTTGAAGTACTTGTTCTCGAAACAAGATGCTAAACCTCGTTTAATTCGTTGGGTCTTACTTTTACAGGAATTTGATATTGAGATCAAAGATAAGAGTGGGGCTGAAAATGTGGCAGCCGACCACTTAAGTAGGCTCGAAAACCCTCACCTTGAGGAGTTAAAGGAGCATGATATTAATGATTCATTTCCTGATGAGTTTCTAATGCAGGTGGATGTGGAAGAAGATCCTTGGTTTGCAGACATTGCTAATTATTTGTGTGCAGGTGTTCTTCCTAAGGAAATGACTTATCAACAGAAAAAGAAGTTCTTTTCTGAGATTAAGCACTATTTCTGGGAAGAACCATATTTGTTTCGCATGTGTGCAGATGGCTTGATTAGGAGATGTGTGGCCGGTGCAGAAACCCGGAAGATTTTGGATGCATGCCACTATGGACAAACCGGTGGTCATTATGGACCATCTGTAACCGGTAAGAAGGTCTTTGATGCAGGATTTTATTGGCCTTCAATCTTCAAGGAAGCTCAAACCTTAGTGGAGACATGTGCAATTTGTCAACGTCAAGGGACCATTTCAAAGAAGGATGAGATGCCACAAAACTTCATTCAGGTTTGTGAGGTATTTGACGTTTGGGGAATTGATTTTATAGGACCCTTTCCGCCTTCAAATAAATGTCTTTACATTTTAGTGGCGGTTGATTATGTGTCGAAATGGGTCGAGGCTAAGGCCTTGCCAACTAATGATGCAAGGGTTGTAATTGATTTCTTAAAACAATTGTTTTGTCGTTTTGGTTATCCTAAGGCCTTAATAAGTGATCGTGGAACTCATTTCGCGAATCACCAACTTGCTAAGGTGTTGAAGAGGTATGGTGTTCATCATCGTTTCTCTACTTCTTATCACCCTCAAACGAGTGGTCAAGTAGAAAACACTAATAGGGCTTTAAAACGAATCCTTGAGAAAACCATAGGTGATAATCCTAAAAGTTGGTCTAGGAAGTTGGATGATGCTTTATGGGCGTTTAGAACCGCATTTAAGACTCCAATTGGGACTACACCTTATAGGTTACTTTATGGTAAAACATGTCACTTGCCGTTAGAAATAGAGCATAAAGCTTATTGGGCTCTTAGGAATTGCAACATGGACTTAGTTGAAAGTAGTGAATTGAGAATGTTGCAATTGCATGAGTTAGATGAGTTGAGATTGAATGCTTATGAGAATTCCATGCTCTATAAAGAGAGAACTAAGGTTTGGCATGATCGTAGGATTAGAGAGAAGGACTTGAAAGCCGGTGATAAAGTCTTGTTATTCCTTTCAAAGTATAAGTTCAAGCAACCTAAGTTGACTTCTAGGTGGACCGGACCTTTTGTGATCAAACATGTTTATCCGTCTGGTTATGTTGAGTTGTTTAAATCGGATGGTACTACTTTTATTGTTAATGGTCACAGGTTGAAGCTCTATCATGAAGAAGAGGAAAATGTGGGAGTCGTCGTTGACGAGTTTCCATTTTTCGAAAGGAATTAATGAAGAAAGGACCATGAGTCGAGCTAAAGACTCGTAAATAAATTAAGCGCTTCGCGGGAGGCAACCTGTGTTTCTTGTTTTCATTTTTGTTTATTTGTCATTGATAATGTGTTTTCATAAGAATTGCAGGTAGGAATCACCCTCAGGCCTTCCGGTAAGTCGTTTTCTAGGAAGAAACAAAAGGTAAGTGTGGGGGGGTGAGTTGCGCTGCAACACTAAGTTGCGCCGCAACGTGCTGTTCTAATTGCGCCGCAACAAAGCTTGTTGCGCCGCAGCTTATCTTTCTGTAATTTGGTTGCGCCGCAGCCTGTTCATTGCGCCGCAACGTGTCCTGCCACGTGTCATGTTCAGAAAAATCGAAAATCCAAAAAAAAAAAAAAAAACTTTTTCAGTTCAAAAATAATTCAATTGCGCCGCAACCCGGGTCAAACCGGGTCAACACGTTTTAATCAAAAAGGGGGATCGGGGGTCAAACAGTTTTCTCACACACAATCATCAATTATTGAGTCCCTATTTTCCTCTCAAACCCCAACCGATCCATATTCAAATTTCCTACAAATTCTATTTATATTTTAATCAATCTTCTTTCAATCTTCACAATAACAAGATCAGGAAAGGTATGTGATTCTTGAACTTCTCTTGTTGTTTTTAATTAGTCAAGTGTATAATCTTCTTGCATATATTCGAATCTATATAGATTTTATGCTTAATTTGTCTTCTAAGTTCGAATTTGTGAGGGATTTACAAGAACAATGGGGGGTTGGTTGTTTTGATTGAAGGATTGAGGATTTGTTTCTGTGGATTGGGTCATTCAAATTAATTTAGGGTTAATTAAGCTTTGTCTTTCTTAATTAAATGCTAAACCCTAAGATTTAAGTTATATTTTGTTGTGGGGATTTTTGTGTTCATACCTGCTGCTGCTCGACCTAAACCCAGAAAATCATGCATTGCGCCGCAACTCTGAGTTGCGCCGCAACTGCAAACCAGAGACATAAGTTGCGCCGCAACTCATTGTTGTTGCGCCGCAACTGCCCCTTTTCCAGACCTGCTTGGTTTATGCTTATATATACATGCTTATATGTCGGGTTTCCATGTTTAATTGTTTCTTGTATATGTAGGAACCCGCTTCATCTAGCCAGGCAGGACGAGGTAAAGGAAGAGCCTCGTCGGCTGCTGCCCCAAGCGAGAGTGGTCTGACTCCAGAAGCGATTGTTATGGGAGTGCCCACTCACCCATGGTTACGATTCCCGAGAGCTACTCCGGAGAAAAAGACTGAATACACAAATAGGTTAGCAACCATCTATCAGAAGGACATAATTGAACCACGGTATATGGAACCGGATATGTTGGATTCGTTGAATGCGCGTGCTGGCATTAGTAGGTATATGCAGTTGATGGGTTATTCTAATGATGGGGATGGTAATCCAGTCGCTAAGGAATTCAGTCTGTGGTTTGACATATTTAGGATTCGGGAAATGGTTTGCAAGGAATGGTGTTTAGAGGTCTACTCAACTACTTCGGTTGAGAATATTGAAAAAGTTAAGGATGTTTTTACTGAGCCGGTCATATTTTTTCGTTGTGGGGGTGTAAATAGATCCCTCACCATTGCTGACTTCGGGTTGTGCACGGGGATGTACACCCAAGAGACCTTGGATGATCCTGCATTTGAGCGTCTTTTAAGCATTGCTGTTAGGAATACCTCCGGTTTTACTAGGGAGGCAGGTGATTTCAGGGAGTACTATAACCGGGTTTCTGGGGGCCGCGCTTGGAAAGCGGCTTGTGGAGCAAATACACTCCAATCGCCTATTTTGCGATTGTTCCACAAGATGTTGGTCCATTCTTTTGTTCATAGGACCAATCACCCGGATAAGCTTTACATGGAAGGGTTGTGGTTGTTGAGGTTGTTCGATGAGGGAGATGTACAGAGGAAGGCATGTGCCCCGTATGTGTTGGCGAAGCATATGGGAACTAAAGGAGTTCGGGATAGAGGTTTAGTTTGTGGCTACTTCATTTCAAGAATGGTGAAGTATTTTGAAGGTGTTGATAATGCAGGGGCTTTGAATTGCAAATCTATGAAGCCCTTTACGTGGAATGATTTGAAAAGGTGGAAGCTGATTAAGCCTTTAGCCCATAAACATGCTATTCCGGAGTTAATTGATTTTGGTGATGGTGATTCTGATGATGATGAGGAGGATTCAGGTGATGATGATGCTGAGATGGAGGATGCCCCTGAGCAGCCGCTTGAGCCCGCACGACGTACTAAGCGTCGTGCCACTACTACACCTTCTGAGGGACCATCGTCCTCTGTGCCGCCCATTCAGGTACATGGGATTTTACTTCTTTGGGAACTTTGATGAATAACATGTGGGAGTCCCAGCAGAACTTTCAGCGATCCCATGGGTAGTTTGAATCGAGGGTAGACAGTGATTTCAGGTGGTTGGGTTCAGGTATGGGTCATGTGATGTATGATCAGGACAGATATCAGCCTATGTGGGAGGCCCAGTATAGGGGTGAGCAGTACCATACACCTCAGCCGATTCTAGACTACCGCCCTCCTAGCATTTTCATACCAGAGCACAGAGTTGGAGGTGGATTCTTCTATCCACCAGAGCGTCAGTTTGAGGTGCCTCCTTCCCATGATGTTGGAGGGACGGGGCCGATAACCCTGTGAGTTTTGGATCTTTTGCAGGTACACAGGCTGGTACGGATGCTGGAGGATCAGGTTCGCAAGAACCTACGTTGGCTGAGCAGATGGCTGGATCGCTTTTTGGTTCAAGCCCTTACCCCTACCCTCCTCAGTGATTGTTGATGTGATGATGCTGCTGCCGTCGGTTGGTTATGATGGCTTGTAATTGTATTTGTTTGAACAATTTCAATTTCCGTACTTTTATTAGTTTCATTTGTTGGTTTGTAACCACCCTTAAGGGTGCTAGAACATCGTATTTTACTTTCCATTTCCGTTAATTAGGGATAGGATTTATGCATGGTTATTTGATTATGTTGCTCGTTAATGGTGTGTTCATGTTGATATCAAGTTGAATGTCATGTGCATATGTTGGCAGTAAGTTCAGCGACATATTTTGTTGGCATCATATTCAGGCATGGAACATACATCATACCCGGCAAGTTTTTCTTGTTCTTGATTTTGTTTTTGTTTACTTTCCCCTATTTCCCTTAGTTTGCCTTAGTTCTTTGGACATTGAGGGCATTGTCCAACTCAAGTGTAGGGGGGTGGTAAATAGGAAAAAGTCGGGTATTTTAGAGGTATTTTTGAACTTTTGCATGCTTGTCCTTGTAGTTAATTGCTTTTGTCACTTAATTATAGAACTTAATAAGCAATTTAACTACACCTTTGGTACAAAATTTTAATTTGTGGAATGTGTTTTGACTGATTAATTAGGCAATCCCTTCTGGATTAATAATATGACTAGCACGCTCAAAGCACCAAAACACCCAAATTGTGAGATTATTGATTCATTGCTAGTTATGATAGGTGTTACGGTTTTGGAATTGTTAGCCTTGTTAATTTGTCCCTCTCGTAGGCTTTTGGATTTATCCAGGAGTAAGGGTCTCTTTTAGAGCTCTGAACTATGATGTGCAAGTTTGAGGTTGATTTTCCATTTCTGGTTTATTTCATTTGCTATGAGTGTGCCGGTGATTGCATTGATTCTAGAACTTATCCTGGTTGATCGTTCCGTGTTATTTATCAGAAGAGGCAAATTTAGGATAAAACCTTTGTTCTTTGTTTGATTCACCCCTTGTTTCGTAAATCATTGTTATGTGCATGTTTTGTTAATGTAACTACACTGGTTAGTGAACCTCCTGTTAAACCCTTGGTTTGCACTCACTTTTAGTGCAAGAAACAATAGAAAACTTGTTGTCACTAGCCTGTTCTTTGTTATTAACTCCACCCATAATATACACCTTTTCCTAGCCATACCGATAGTCGAAGTCCTGGTGGGTCATTAGTTGCCTATGCTAGTGGATGGTTTGGGGTTGTCCTTTATGTCGGGTTGGGATATTCTCGGTTACTGAGAATAGATTGATTTCGTCATGTTTGTTTGGATAAAGTCTGAATCGTTCATTTCAGCATATGAGTATATGATTTGTCATTGTTTCAAATGTTATGTAAGAGAATGCCAATTAGTCAGAGTAAAAGTAGCTCACAAAAAAAAAAAAAAAAAAGAGCTTGGGCTGTCAGTTGGTATTTCTCATTTTGTGTCAAATCATTTTTGAAAGTTGGTTCATCAATTACACCAACGAAAGGATTTTAATGCTATAATCTTAAGTTGTTATTTGTGGGTTGGCACGTTTGTTTAAGCCAACATGGTTAGAATTGGTTGATTGAGTTGTATAAGGTCATACACCACAATGGTGTCGGTTTTTAATCGTCTATTGGGGGTATTGTCTGGACAACTTCTCGGGATTTTGTTGGCAACTAGTGACATGGGATTTAATGGATTAGACTATTTTGTAAAACTTTGTTATATGTTGTGTTATTTCTTTGTTAACACCATTTGTTACCCAAATTTCCATACCCTTTTAAATACCTTGTTTAGCCTTAAAATTCATTTAAACCCTTTAAGTCCTCTTTTGATAGACGTTGTGGTGCTTGCATCATGATGGTGAGGGAACGAACCTAGTACAAGCCTATGGTTAAAAGATTATGCATCGCGACTAGGCATTAAGTGATAATTCAAATATTCAACCCCAAGAGTAAGTTAGTTGGAGTAGGATAGACGAGATATCACTTATTCGTTTCTTTTGTGCTTAGTCGTGTTATTAAGGCTTGTATATCAGTCAAGTATTGTCAAACATTCTAGTTTTCATTTAAGATTAAAACTGCCTAACCATCTCGTTTCATTTTCAATGATGGTTTAGCTTCTTTTTGATTACGGTAATGTTATTCTATTTGTGCCAAGGTAAATTGAGTTTTGAAGTTTGGAATTGCTTGAGGACAAGCAAAGCTTAAGTGTGGGGGGATTTGATATGTCGTATTTTATACCCATTTCCCACAACGTATTTAGTTGATTTTGCATGGTTTATGAGTCGTTCTTGTATACATTTGGTGCGTTTATGGTATTTGTTAGTGTTTCAGGGTACTGACAGGTGTTTAAGCGCAAATCTGGAGAAAACGACATTGTTGAGGAGAATCAAGTGCTAACGGAAGATTTCGGAAGCATTTGGGTGAAGATTGCAGGAAGTCAACTAAAGTCAATGCAGAAAAGGTTCAATTGCGCCGCAACCCAATTCCAGAAGAATAAGTTGCGCCGCAATGCTTTCCAGTTGCGCCGCAACCCAATTCCAGAAGAATAAGTTGCGCCGCAATGCTTTCCAGTTGCGCCGCAACTCCCCTCCTTCCAGGCCAGCCACGAGTCAACATAAGTCAATGGTCAACGCAAGTCAAAGCTAGTATTGCGCCGCAGCTGTTCATTGCGCCGCAACCCACAGAAGCAGTGAGATAAGTTGCGCCGCAACATTCTTCAGTTGAGCCGCAATGGGTCAAAGTCCAAGCCAGTTTGGTCAACGAAGTCAAAGTCAAAGCTTAAAGTCAAACCCCAATTGCGCCGCAATGCATAGCTGCGCCGCAACTGGGCGCGAATCTGGCAGCCTTTGGGGATCGATATAAATAGCTTGAAAAATATGCAAAAACTCCTCTTCTCTTTTAGCAGTCGTGTGAAGAACCCTAGTTTGGAGATATTTTCAGATCTTAATCAATTTCTAGGTTTTTAAACACGATTTGATCATTTCCGTTCGTAGCTTTCAACTATTATCATTAGGTAACAATGAATTCTTCTTACTTCAATTTTTATTCTTCTTTTAATATGAGTGGCTAATCACTTCATCATCCATCTTGATGGAGTGAGACATTATGTAAAGATTGCACAATTTTATTAATTCAATGTTGATTTCATTTAATGTTATATCGAGATCTTAGCGTATTTCTTCCTTATTATTTATCTTGAATTGATTGGTGATTTATATGTGTCTTTAATGGTAGTTATTGATTAAGTATATTTCATTTTGATTGTTTGGGTACAAACGATTGGATCTATGACGGGTACGGTAGATAATCGTTCATGATAATAGGAAGAAATGTGTTAACGGTTGGGTACAATCGATAGATATAATTGTTATTTTAATAACCAAACCAATTGTTTGATTAGGGAAGTTATAAAAGATGTCTTGGGGTACCGGTCTTTGTAACGAAACTAGTTTAAGCAAGAGAGTCAAATTATGTCTTCAACTTGACGGGTACGGGGTTGGTGCTTTGTTGAGTCTCGGTTATTTAATCAACTAATTTGGGTTTGAACTTCATTTATGTGCAATCTGAACATGTGTTGAGCGAAGTCAAGATGGATTACTTTTAAATTATTGTTTAAAACAATTTCTCTTTGCGATTAATCCTTTGGGATTACTAATTATTCACTAACTTTTGCAACGTGACAATTCGGTCACAAAACCCCCTTTTAATTAAAATTACTTAATGTCTACAATTACTTAGTTTTTGTCCCTGTGTTCGATCCTGGACTTACCTTTTAGCTATACTATATACGAACGGGTCCACTGCCCGCGAATGTGTAGTAGTCAGTTTTAGGGTATTTCTTGTTTATAAATTTCAAACTCGATTTTACACATCAAGGACGGTCAGAGATGATATAAAACAATTATGCTTCATTTTGTTTTCTTGGTATATACTTATGATATATCTAGCTTGATGAAAGATCTGGTTTTTATGATGGTGGTGGTGTTGTGGTGGGATTAATTATCATCATTTCGTATGTGATGAATACATATATATATACACACAAAACATGAGAGACCTACAAATGGCTAAAATATATAAAAGGGCTCCCAATGGTGCATTATACTATAAATTACGAGTAGTTATTTTCCTCGTTTAGTTTTATTACCTCATTTCTGCTATCTTATCAATTTTAAACTAGCATTACTACCTTTAATACCTTTTTACCACTACAACAAATATGTCATTTCCTCACACTTGGATTTTCATACTTTGAAAAAGTGTGAAAATTTTTGTTAATTTGATCACATTTAAAAGTGTGTATAAATAATTTACATTTTAAAGTGTGAACAAATTTAAAAAATCACAATATTTACACACTTATACATGTGGAAAAGAAAAGTTCACACTTTCAAGTGTGTAAAAATATATCAATTATTCACACTTAAGAGTGTGAAAGTTAATTTGTAACATTTATTTTCTTCACACATGAGGAATGTGAAGAAATCATGTGTTACAAATTGACTTTCTCCACCAACTAAATTTTGATCTATTTTTCTAGCATTACTACCTTTAATACCTTTTTACCACTACAACAAATATGTCATTTCCTCACACTTGGATTTTCATACTTTGAAAAAGTGTGAAAATTTTTGTTAATTTGATCACATTTAAAAGTGTGTATAAATAATTTACATTTTAAAGTGTGAACAAATTTAAAAAATCACAATATTTACACGCTTATACATGTGAAAAGAAAAGTTCACACTTTCAAGTGTGTAAAAATATATCAATTATTCACACTTAAGAGTGTGAAAGTTAATTTGTAACATTTATTTTCTTCACACATGAGGAATGTGAAGAAATCATGTGTTACAAATTGACTTTCTCCACCAACTAAATTTTGATCTATTTTTCTCTTTTTTTTTTTTTTTTGTCATTTTCTCCACATACATATAAGAAGCCTAATCTATTCTTTCAATTCTCAAGATAGTGTCATTACAAGCTTTAAGGCACAATGCAACTCATATTAGCGGTGAATGAAGAAACTGGCCATATGTTACTGGGTTTATTTCTTCTATGATTGTCTACAATATTATTTTTTAAATGTTTGGGGGATATGGAAATTAGGATACAATATATACATACTCAAATATCTTCGTTAAAAAGACTCAAATGAGAGATGAACAACTACAAGAAAGAGTCAAGTAGGGCTATGATGTATAATCTGCTCATGTTGAAGAAGCCGTAGCTATTGCAAAGAAGATGCCAAGATAGGAGTCAAAATAGTGTTATACACTGAAAGAGGTATATGATATACGAGATATGAGGGTGATTGTGTAATTTAGAGTTTTAATAGAACGCTTATCCAAAGAACGTTTTTTAAAGAGCTTTTCATATCAAAATAAAAGCTACAGCTTGTCTATCCAAACAAGACTTTTAAAATCGTAGTAGCTTTTTGTTAAAAACTAAAAGCTTAAATCTCCCTAAAAACTTCCTAAACGCTGCTGCCAAACATAGCCTTTTTCTTCTAAAGTCCAAACCCATCTATATATCATATTAAAAATAATTGATCTTTCTAAACATTACCTTAAAAATCCTCTTAAAACTTTGTGAATGTGACAAGTGGATTTTACTTAATCTCTTTCCCAATCTTTCACTTGAATTTTCACATGTCACCATCCAATAAATTATAAGGACTTTTACGCTAATGAATTAGGAGGATTAATCATTCCCCATATCATATATACCCAAATTAACTTTAAAATATCAAATTTTTCTAACCTAATTTTAAAAATATCATATATCCTCAAATCATTAATTTAACTACCTTGAAATCTCAAAAAACATTAACTATTGTTTTCAATTTTTTAATGACTAGTATAGTAAGAAGCAGGGCTATGTATTGCAAAAACATAAAGCAACATACAAGAACACGATAGAGGCTATATATACCTACTGATGTACTTAGGTCCTGTTCGAAAATATCTTGCTCGCTACTACAAAAGGGGAATGCAATCAGGAGAGGGTTTGAGAAAGAAGTTGACCTTCTTGATACATATTTTTCTCAATATAGCCAAGGCATCCAATTTATTAGCATACCATTTTATTTTGTAATGACTAGTATACCTTTTTTGGCCGTGAACATGTCACGTTTTGTATTTTCAGTCCTTCGATTGTAAAGAGAAAAAGACATTAATGCCCTCACCTGTTTAGTACGTGCATACATTAACGGCCAAAAAACAACGCCATCCAAATAAAGAACCATAATTGCACATTTTTGCCAACTTAAAAGTAAAAATTTATATTTTTCCGTTTTCATTTTAGAAATTGTAAGTAAAATACGTGTCAAACTTCATAGGTGAAAAAGGTAGTTTACTCTTCTTTTAGATATGTACAAATATAGTGGTGGAAAATTAAGTAAATCATGAAAAGTGAACTTATCGCTTAGCCGTATTGGCATGATTTCCAAACTAGGAAATGAATCATAAGGGAAATGAATGTAATTAAAGAGGTGTCTCTTTTTGTTTTAAGTAAAAAGAAATTTTACGAGCAAAGTTTTTTGCCCCCTAAAATTCTAAATTTTACCACATCGACCTCGCAAGCCAAACTTGACGTCATATATGGTAACATTTTTTTTTCGTCCCTTCTGTATTTCATGCTACAAGAAATTTTTTTTGAAACGGTCGTTTTTCAAGGGTGTTTTGTCAAACAAGTTTTCGATTTTTTTTTTGTGCAAGTGGGTAAACCGGTATTTGAAATACCGGTTTCAAAATTTTGACCCGAAACCGGTATTTTCATTACCGGTTTCAGAATTAGGGTTTTGAAACCGGTATTTCAAATACCGGTTTCAGAGTGATGTGACGGCTCGTCAGTGGAATCTTGACTGCTACAGTGCCACGTACAGGAAGCCTGAAACCGGTAATGGAAATACCGGTTTCGGCCTAAACCTAACACGTGTCACAACGTGGTGATACCCTAATTCACAATTTATCTATATATAGTACATGTGATGTATCTGCAACCATTATCAGTATTCCAACAAATATTTTCAAATATAATTCATGATGAAGACAATGACGATGATGAAGATAATGACGATGATGAAGACAATGACGATGATGAAGCAATGAGATGATGAAGACAATGACGATGATGAAGATAATGACGATGATGAAGACAATGACGATGATGAAGATAATGACGATGATGAAGACAATGACGATGATGAAGACAATGACGATGATGAAGATAATGACAGATGAAGATAATGACGATGATGAAGACAATGACGATGATGAAGACAATGACGATGATGAAGACAATGAGATGATGAAGACAATGAGATGATGAAGACATGACGATGATGAAGACAATGACGATGATGAAGATAATGACAATGAAGATATGACGATGATGAAGACAATGACGATGATGAAGACAATGACGATGATGAGGACAATGACGATGATGAAGACAATGAGATGATGAAGACAATGAGATGATGAAGACAATGACGATGATGAAGACAATGACGATGATGAAGATAATGACGATGATGAAGACAATGACGATGATGAAGACAATGACGATGATGAAGACAATGACGATGATGAAGATAATGACAATGAAGATAATGACGATGATGAAGATAATGACGATGATGAAGACAATGACGATGATGAAGACAATGACGATGATGAAGACAATGACGATGATGAAGACAATGACGATGATGAAGACAATGACGATGATGAAGATAATGACGATGATGAAGACAATGACGATGATGAAGACAATGAGATGATGAAGACAATGACGATGATGAAGACAATGACGATGATGAAGATAATGACAATGAAGATAATGACGATGATGAAGACAATGACGATGATGAAGATAATGACGATGATGAAGACAATGAGATGATGAAGACAATGACGATGATGAAGATAATGACGATGATGAAGACAATGAGATGATGAAGACAATGAGATGATGAAACAATGACGATGATGAAGACAATGAGATGATGAAGCAATGACGATGATGAAGACAATGAGATGATGAAGACAATGACGATGATGAAGACAATGACGATGATGAAGATAATGACGATGATGAAGACAATGACGATGATGAAGACATGAGATGATGAAGACAATGATGATGAAGACAATGAGATGATGAAGACAATGACGATGATGAAGATAATGACGATGATGAAGACAATGACGATGATGAAGACAATGACGATGATGAAACGAAGATGTTGAAGACAATGACGATGATGAAGACAATGACGATGATGAAGACAATGACGATGATGAAGATAATGACAATGAAGATAATGTTCAACGATGATGAAGACAATGACGATGATGAAGACAATGACGATGATGAAGATAATGACGATGATGAAGACAATGACGATGATGAAGACATGAGATGATGAAGACAATGACGATGATGAAGATAATGACAATGAAGATAACGAAGATGTTGAAGACAATGACGATGATGAAGACAATGACGATGATGAAGACAATGACGATGATGAAGACAATGACGATGATGAAGATAATGACGAGATGAAGATAATGACGATGATGAAGATAACGAAGATGTTGAAGACAATGACGATGATGAAGACAATGACGATGATGAAGACAATGACGATGATGAAGACAATGACGATGATGAAGACAATGACGATGATGAAGACAATGACATGATGAAGATAATGACGATGATGAAGACAATGACGATGATGAAGATAATGACATGATGAAGATAATGACGATGATGAAGACAATGACGATGATGAAGACAATGACGATGATGAAGACAATGAGATGATGAAGACAATGACGATGATGAAGACAATGACGATGATGAAGACAATGACGATGATGAAGACAATGAGATGATGAAGACAATGACGATGATGAAGACAATGACGATGATGAAGATAATGACGATGATGAAGATAACGAGATGATGAAGACAATGACGATGATGAAGATAATGACGATGATGAAGACAATGAAGACGATGAACATGTTGAAGATGATGAAATTGCCCCAATGGAACATGGATCTAGTGATGAGGCACCTTATACAAGCGATGATACCATCGACGGATATAGCGTTGATGGGATGTATCTGGAGATGAAGATGAAGAAGGGGCACATGTACAAGGTCCTTTGGAGCAGCAACAACATCTTAATCTTGACGATGATGATGAAGATCGTCTAATGCCATTCAATGAAGTTCAAGAAGATGTGGTATTTTGGTCGAAAGAAAGAAATGTGATACAAAAAGGAATGTTTTTTCAAACCAAGGCGGAACTTGTATACGCTATTAGGCTTTGGAACATAAGAGAAAACAGAGAACTTATTGTTCAAGATACGAGGCCACAGTTTTGGAAAGCACAGTGCATGACCAGGGGGAAGAATTATCGTGGTGTTATGGACCGGGTCCCGTGTAGGTGGGTTGTAGTTGGATCTAGCAGAAACAAATTAGGATTGTTTCAGATCACAAAGTGGGTGGAGAGTCACAATTGCTATGGAGAAGTGACTAATAACAACAACCGATGTATGACAGCAAGTATGATAGCTTCTGAAATTTTGGACCAGGTGCGGGAGGATTTAACTTATAAAGTCAGACACATCCAGGCGCAAGTAAAAACAACTTTCAATGTCGATGTGAGCTACACCAAGGCATGGAATGCAAGAAGGATAGCAATTGAAAGGTTGTATGGAACTTGTCCTAGTAACTTTGATGCATTGCCAAAGTATATTGTTGAATTACAACGTGCTAATCCAGACACTGTTGTAGAATGGCTCCATTCTCCAACCAGTTCAAGCCATATACAAACATTCAAGTTTGTATTTTGGGCATTTGGATTGACAATTAAGGCATTCCAACGTTGTATTCCAGTGATCTTTGTCGATGGCACTCATTTGAAAGGCAGCTACAAGGGTAAGTTGCTAACTGTAGTGGCGAAGAACGCCAATGGACAATTATTGCCTGTCGCTTATGCCTTGGTTGATGAAGAGTCTAACGAATCTTGGGGATGGTTTTTAAATCTCTTTCAAGAGCATGTCGGATCGCAGCGGCAGGGTGATTTGTGTATCATTTCAGACCGTCACCAAGGCATAATTAATGCAGTGAACGAAATTGGGTGGCATCATAGGTATTATTTGAGGCACGTTTGTAGCAATGTCAACTCGCACTTCAAGGACAAGAGAATCAAAAACTTGGCTTGGGTTATCGGTTCCATATCCCAACAATCCAAGTATTTTTGGGCGGTGGATGAAGTCATAGGTAAAGCAGAGGGGGTTTGGCCGTATTTGAGAAACATTGGTTTGGATAAGTGGACTCTAAAGCACGACTCGGGACTTCGTCGTTGGGGTAACTTAACGACAAACGTTGCCGAATGCCAAAACAATATCCTTGGAAAGGCTCGTATGCTACCTATTAGAGCTTTAATTGAGTCGACTTTTACTTGGACAAGAGACCATTTTGTCAAGCAATACCGGAAGGCCACCAATTGGAACCCACCACTAGCTCGCAAAATGTGGGAGGTTTTTCAGATGCGTGAAAGAGCCTCAACAAGCCATAGGGTGGAAGTGTATGATGAACGAACAGGAAATTACATGGTCAGAACAAACCAAAGAAATGCACAAGGCGAGTACACATACAATGTTGTCATGGCGGAGAATAGGAAAAAATGCTCTTGTGGAGCTTGGCAGCATCAAAGGTTTCCATGTTCTCATGCCATTGATGTTTGCGGATATAGACAGGAGAGAGCTGCTAATCTTCCTAGTAAGAGGTACACAACTAGGACGTGGATAAATCAGTATAATTTTGCACTTGCTCCCCTTCGAGACGTGCATTACTGGGCGGAGGTAGATTGGAAGATCCAAGGAGACCCGGAAAAACTGGTCACACATAGGGGTAGGATACGCACCAGACGGTACAGGAACGAGATGGATGAGAGTTCTACCAGCAGATCTTCAACCTCAAGACAACAAGCTAGATGTGGCATTTGCAACGGATTGGGTCATAATAGGAAAACATGCCCTCAACTTTGAATATGGCAATAATCTTGTCGCTTATCTGTTTGCGTTTTTTTGTGTGTTGTTTTAATCCGTTTTTTCCTTAATTCCTAAGTGTTTTCATGTAACATGGCAACTTTCAATATGAAATTTATGTCTGTTTTTTTTATTAGGTATGTTGTCACTTTGTATGTTTGTTTTTTTTTATTAAAAACGATTGAAAACAACTTACTTTATTGAAAACAGAAACGATTACATAAAAACGATTACATAAATAAGTTATAATCCGAATTAACAAAACGGGAATCAGTGGAGTCGAATGAGCTATCACCATCATTACGGTGAATGTATTCACCGGGCTCATAGGCTGGGGCTGCAGCTTCAGGGTTTCCTGTTACGTATTCCTCTCCCGGGTCAGTCACGTAACCATCAGGGCGACTACCAACTGAGCGAAATTCACCAGTAAAGGTATACGCGTGCTGAATCGTGCTCCTAATTGAGGACTCGGCAAAAGTAAGATGGTTAATGGTTATTTGCAACCATTGGACCTTCTGCTGCAGGTAGGCCTCGTACCTCCTGTCTATTTTGGTCGGTTGGACCACTGTTGCACGTTCTGCAATCTCAGCCTCATAGTCCGACTTTCTCGCCTTCAAACGCTCAATTATAGATGTCACCGCATCTTTACGCTCGTTATCATCAAACATGTGACTCCAAACGCTGTTTGAGGCTCCAGATCGTGTAATATTTGGGAATGAATCACCACCAGAAGATGATTGACCTGCCATTTTTTTAGATATGTTTTGTTTGGAAATTTTCGTTGCTGTAATTTTTTTTAATGCTCAGAATGAGCTATGTTCGTATATATATATATATATCAAAGTTTGTGTGCTCGACTGGTTTTTTTTTGTCTTTTACCTCGAACCCGGTAATGGAAAAACCGGGTTCGCAGTCATACATCACATCAACAGTACAATGCTCTGCACGTTTACTGTGTTCTGAAAAGTACTGTACATAGCCTGAAACCGGTATTTGAAATACCGGCTTCAAATCACTTTGTGCGAACCCGGTAATGGAAAAACCGGGTTCGAGCTTAATATTTGAAACCGGTATTTCAAATACCGGTTTACCCGGTTGTACAAATTTTTTTTTCGAAAACTTGTTTGACAAAACACCCTTGAAAAACGACCGTTTCAAAAAAAATTCCATGCTACAAGGTATAATGTTGGTAAGAAGTTTAAAAATATGACTATGACCATTGAGTGAATAGCTCAGTGTCAAATGAAAGTCCTTCCAACGAAGGTTTGGATTCGGGAATACTTGGGTTGGAATCCTGAAAGGCAATGGTGGAGCCAAAAATTCAAGTTAAGGGTGGCAAATTTTTTGTTTTTGAACGACGTTATTTTACTTTTACTTTTATTAGTAACGGTAAATGATTACCAGAGGTCTTTTGGACAAAAATTCCGCCTCCTTTTCTTCGCCACTTTTTTTATAGTAAAACACTTCATTTTTACTAAGAAAAACAAAAAACAAATTATATAAAATTACTAAACCTTTATTAATTAAAAGTATTAAGCCTTGCTTATATTTCATTAAATAAAACATTTATATGTATCTTCAATTTAATAGCTTTAAAATATTAAAGTGTGTAAACTTAAATATTCTCAAACATACATAGATACATTGAAAAAGCTTAAATAGTCTAAGGACTGAAAAGATAAATATGTCATCTTCTTCCTAAAGTCTTTATAATCATATGACCAAAAAAAAAGAAAAACATAGCAGGTATTATTAATGGCAATTGACACACCATTTTCAAACGGCTATATTCACGGGCATGTGCTCAAGCTTGACTATGTATTAATGTATTTACTCCCACGGTGTATCAATATACCAAAGTATATTGAACACAGAACAGTTGTAGAGGGGGGTGAATACAACTTTTCACAATCTTTACAAACTTTTATCACAAAACGTTTTAAGATTCAGATAATGAATATTAAGCAAGTAAGTAAAGTGCAGGAATCATTAAAACAGTAAAGCAGTAAAGAACCAAAAACATTCTTGAACACAGATTGTTATTTTCAAATGTAATCCTTTATTAAGAAATAATCTATACAAAGAATTACAGGGTTGTTGCGGAATAAAGATAGCCTATAGATACCTAAACAACCCTATGAAATGACAAACAACAATCAATAAGTTTCAGCTCAAGAGAATCAGCCCAAGCTGATCTCGTACAGACTAAGCTGTGTGTAAGAGTAGAGAAACTAGTGTGAAGAATGATTCTCAGGAAATGCCACACATATGCAATCCATGAATGAGGCTTTTATAGGCACAAGCGCTCCTTCATTAGGTGTCCGTTGCAGCTACGTGTTCTTCAATCAGTGGTTGATGAAGGAATAATCAATCGTGCCTTTCATGGTACTTGTGGTCCCCCACGTACTGACACACATTCTTCATCTACCAATAGGAGTATGGACACGCATATGTAAAACCAACCACCAACCTGGATCCTAGGATTCTTCCTAGTCACGTCATTTGTCCTTATCTTCAATCCAGGTTGTTATCTTCACTTGATTGTCAGACACAGATTGGGCCGTTTGTCGAAGTACCAATCTGCCTAAGTGTTTCCAAGCTGACTGCTAATCCTAAGCTGTCTTCCACTAACATCTTGGTCTTCTATCTTCAATCCTCCTCTTCGACTTGGACTGAATGCTAATACATTGTTGATGTAGCTTGAATAACACTTGCTTCCATAAGATATTACAATTACAAGTATGAAGCATGATCTGGGTCAGAGACAGATCGTAAGTTGTGTCAGCTTAGTCTGACCCAGATCAGATTACAAGAACCAAAGATTACTAAGTGTTTATAGGTCAGATTTGTCATCATTAAATTTACAATTAACATTGGGACTCAACAAATGTAATGACAAAATCCTTTCAATTTCATTTTCAACCTATGTAAATTAGAGAGCTACAAACTATACATTTAGTGTGATTATATTGTGTGGGGGGTTGGCCATGACCACCCTCACCCCCCACATGCCTCCGCCCTGCTGAAAGGACATGTTTACGCTATTAATTCTCGTGTCTTTGGGAAAATCAATAAGCACTATAACGTAGACCAGTTAAGACAACATATTATAGACCCCCATCATTATATTCGATGTGTACTTTTTTTAAAAAGTTTATGATTTAAGAAATAAATTGTTTCATACAAGACAAAACAAATTAAATCATTATGATTATTTTAGAAAATAAACCATTTTTATATATGTTTATATTTTGATTTAGGATAGTTAATTTTGCACTGGCTTAAATCTAGAAAAACGTTTTGAGTCCAAAATATAGATGGTTAATACCTGACTGGCAAGTAGTTCTAACTGGAAGTTGACCAGTTCAGAATACGATCCAGATATGGATAATCAATAAGGTAAAGATACTGAAAGTAAATGCTAGAAACAATAAGTGCTGAAACTATATAAATAATATGTATATTTCAAGTATGTAGCATTGAGACACGATGTACTTTTTTAATGTATTTGATTTATTGATATAAACAAATACAAAGGTTGTTGTGGAACAAAGATAAACACCCAAGTGTAAATATCTAAACAACCTAGAAATACAAGTGATCTAATAACTTGGAAATACTCGTAAGGATTACTTAGAGTATATCTCACAAGTTGCAATGCTAAAGTTTCAAGCCATTTTGCAAGTTGTGAGAAGACTTATATTTATAGATCAGGTCCATGATGACGTGGACCAGATCGTACAAATATGGTTGGGAGCATTTAAGGAATTAAAGCTAATTCCTTACATGCGTACTTTTAAGGTTAAGTATATAAGTCAATTGATGTGACTTATCATACCTTATTCCCAACCTTTACTTTACCTTGTACTTTTATTAATAGTTAAATCTATTAACTGGGTAAAGGTATGTAAAGCAAAAAGTCTTCCTCGTAATCAGTGTAAAAGTGTGTAAGTACTTTTACACTAAGATGCTTCAGTCTTCGATCAGGTAGAATCAACTTCTGAGCTCCACATCTGAGCTGATTCTCTTTCTTCAGACTTCAGTCTTTGACTTCATTCTGAACGGTATTCTGATACGTTGATCTGAACTGAAGTGAAGCTTCAGTGAACTAATTCGGAATGACTTCAGAATTCTATACAAGTATTCTTCACTGAGCTTCAGCTATTTCTAAACAAATTATACTTGGTCGATTTTTGACCTAACAAATTCCCCCTATTTGTTCTGAAATAGTGCATGCATCTCAGACTTCTATCTATACATGTTTGTAAGTCTGAAATACAAGTTTTTGTTTAAGTTGTAAAAATTTGCTGAGTACATCTTATAGATCATTGATGTCTCAGAATTTTACTTGTGATTTTTCTAACTTAAACTTATCATCTACTTGTTAGCTACAAAATGTAACATATATATACAAACTGAAGTGTTTGTTACATTTGCAAATATTTATACAAGTAAATAATAATCTGAAAAGGAACTACTTCTTGGCAGGCCTTGAACCAGAAGGTGCTTCAGTAGGTTTCCTCTTCAGTGAAGAGTGATCCTTCTTTCCAAATAATCTGCCTTCAATCTCTACCTTGGCTTGCATCTTTTGTTGTATTCTTGATAACCATGCACCAATCAGAGCAGATTTTGGCTTCCCCCTCAGAATCTGGATCATCTCCCTATGCTCAGAAATCCCAAATTCGTGCACTGAAACCTGATGATATTCTTCAGCTGCCCTTCCTTCTCTTTTAACAACCAAATCAAAGAGCTTCAATCCATCAGCTTTTGTAACTTCTATATCAACTATTTTAGCTGGATGAGATCGATGCTTCATATAATGCTCATACTGATCCCTTTCATGCTTTCTTTCTATCTCAGTAGCATCATCAGACATTGGCTTGAAGGTGGAAAGGTCAGCATCACGAATGTTCTTTCTTGAAGACCTTGGTCCAGTCACTTTGGGCTTTGTGGGTGGCCTTGACAATTCTTTTTCAACCTTCAGAACTCCAGCCATAATTTCTTTCTTTTTGATTGCCATCTCCTTTTCTCTATTTTTCACCAAGTCCTCAATGGACAACTTGAATGTGAGATGGTCCAGCTTTTGTTCTAAGGGAGAATAATTTACCCCATACTCATACTCAAGCATATCAACAACAGCTTTCTGCACTCTTGGATCATTTTTGATTTTCAGATATCTTTCCAGAGAGAGACCAAGAGCTGCAGCATCAACATGATCAAGGGTCCCCATCTTCAGATGTTGTTCCCTTTCTCTTTCCTTGTTTTCCCTCCACATAATGAATTGATTAGAAACTTGCTTCTGCAAAGCCTCTAATTTCTTGCTATCAGCATTAGGATCATGAAGGGGATAACCATGCTCATCTAAATTTTCACCAAGCACCAAACCAGAATCCTTAGAATCTTTCTTTGTAGGTTCATCCACCGCTGGGGCCTTGCCCTTATCATTCTTAGCTGGTTCAAAAGCTTGTACTTCAGATTTCTGAACCTGTTCACCCTGAACTGAAGCACTGCCAGATTGTACTTCAGTCTGCTTCTTGGTTGCCTCTATCAATTCTTGAGTGTTGGAGAGCAAACCAATAGGCACATTTCCCCCTTTGGGGACCTCAGAAGGCATCTTGGCATATAAATCAATAGCAGTTTTCATTTCCTTCAGGGGTTCCCAACTTTGCTGCTCGAGGCTATCAGAAATTCCCTTAGCCATTGTAGAGAACTGAGCCCTTAACCTGAATGATGAGTTAAGGTTCAAAGTCTCTTTCTCAGTAAGATCCTTCAGCATTTTTCTATCTTCTTCAGTAAATGAAGCAGGGGGAGGAGGAGCAACAATTTGTTCTTTCTTGAGAAGGGTCAGAATTTCATCTAACTGCTTGGACTGGCCCTTAACAGCTTCATCAAGAGTAGATACAGATTTCTGAACCTCTTCAACAGCTTTATCTACCTTCTTGGAAGTGTCTTGAGTGATTTCTAAGACCATCCTTCTGACCCCTTCTTCAACCTTTTCAGCCACATAAGCTGAAATCTGAGCAACAAGATTCTGAGATATCTCAGACTTCAGGTTCTCAATCACATCACTACGAATAGAAGACCCAAGTTCTTTATCATTGACACTTGGCCTTTTAACCAACTCATTCACCTCATTCCCGACTGCCATAACTTCTTGTTTTATCAATTCAATACCAGATGTCAAGTTCGCAACAACTGAAGCTTGCACATCTCTTTTGGCCAGTCTGAAGGCTTCCCTGATAGCCATACTTATTTTATTACAAGAATGCACCAGCTCATTTAGCTTCCCACTTACTAGTCCCTCATTCCCAGCAACCTTGGTAAACTCAGTGCCAAGAAACATCTGAGCACCCTTCATTTCATCCAGGGACGTAGTATTGGCAGTTAGAGATTTAGTTAAGTCCTCTACCTTGAGAAGTAGGCTTTGGACTTCGGTGTTTTGTTTCTCTAACTGTGCTTCTACACTCAAAGGAGGAGGTGGTTGTGCAGAAACAGAAGCCACAAAGGGAAGTTTACCAAGCCCATCTAATGCCTTCTCCAATTGCATTTCAGTTGGACTCTCAGATTCAGTAGCAGAGTCCAACTCTTTCTCAGTTTGATCATCATAATTAATGGGCCTTGGTACTTGGTGAATTTGTGGGTGTAAGTGTTGGAGTTGTGGTTGAAAACGAGGTGAAGTGACATAGGCAGGTGTAGAGCCAGGTGGAAAATATGGATGTTGATGTGAAGTTTTGGGTTGGCTATATGGTTGTTCAACAAGTATATTTTGGATTTCTGGGGGAGGTTGGACGTTTGTGAGGCTGAAGGTTGGCTCAGAATCAGAAGACTGATTCTCCTCCAGTAATCCCACATCAAACTCAAAGTCAGCAAAGGAATCAAGATTCCCTTGAGGTGGCTCATCGTCATCCCAGAGGTCAGTCGAAACTGCAGTCTGATCAGATATGCCCTGGTTCAGATCACTGGTACCTGAACCAGCTTCTGGTTCAACAACTGCTGCTGCAGATGCATCGTTACCAGATTTATGGGTTGGCTCAGCCATAGCTTCATCGCCAGAGATAGTAGACACAGAGGTTGCCTTAATGACCCTCGTACCATCATCAAGAGTCACTTCATCGGCCGTAGAGTCTGGAATCTCAGTCTCAGGTGGTGTCACACCAAAGACTTCATCAATTCGTGTTGCAGAAGAGTGTGAGATTTGTGAAGTTACAGGGGGTGCGCGTGCAGACACGGACTCTAATGTGTGTTGGGCTGGCACACTTATATTATCTTCACCATCTCCTCCTAAAGAAGTTTTGGAGATGGCTGCTTGTGGGTTTCCCTTTGGACTCGATTCCTCTGGTTCTTGTTGGGAAGATCCAGAGGGGTTTGCTTCGGTACTAATGTCCTTGGGCTGTGAGGACGGCTTAAATTTACGACGTTTTAATAAGCCCTTTGGAGATCCTGAGGGATCTTTTGGGAGATCCTCAGGTTGGTCAATGGAGGAGGGAATTGGTGGTTGGGTAGATGAAGTTGCTGGGGTTTTAAACAACTTCAACATTTGACCACCAGGTGCACCAATGGGTCTCGCATTCTTTTGCGACCCGCTCGGTGACCTTTCTGAGCCAGTCGGTCGTGTTGTTTCAGTTTTATTAATTACCTGAAGCATTGCAGCGGAGAGTTCTGGTTCTGGATCTGAAGTAGATAGCTTTGATAAATCCCTGCAGAACTCCGTCGCTGAAGATTCAAGCCCCTCCATATGATACGCATCTCCAAGCATGTTCATGAAGCAAATGCTCAGAAATCTGGGAAATGAGATATGTGGACTTCTTTTCCCTTTTAATTTTGTTACCAACTGAGAGAAAAGTATCTCAGCGAAGTCCACCTCAATCCCATGCCACAAGTAGTACCCGATTTCTACTTGTGTTAAGAAATCTGGTCCAATCCACCCAGTTTCCACCTAGGCACTCCACAATCTGAGTCCAGAAATAACGCCAACAATTTTTAAATCCAGACAGAAAAATATGTCCAGATGTTCAGATTGTGCTCAGCATCGACCATGTCATCATGACCCATGGCGTGCAGTACCTCCCTGAAATTAACTCCTTTTAGCCTTTTAGCATAGGCTGTAGAAGAGGGAAGGTAGTTCAAGTGAAGGGCCTCCCGAAACCCATCAAGTGAAAGGATATACTGCTTAGTGCCTTCTTTCAAAGAAAAAGCAATGGATTTTTCATCCTTGCTCAGAGTAGCAGTATACCAGAATTCAAGTAAGTATCTATGATACATTACTTGAGGATCTGCAGTCAAGGCATAATGGAGAGGGGATTGTTCAAGAAATTTATTAATCCTCCCCATTAAGGTTTTGCCTTTGGCATTCAGTGCGGCCATGAAATTATTCATATTGAATCTAAGGGTCGATGGCTCGAACCCTTTTGGCCATTGTGCACTTGCCTTGACTACTTTGGATGGTTTGTATTCGAAGGCTATTAGTGATTTGACTACTTTAGCCATTATTTCTACAAGGGAAAACTGAATATGAAAGATGAATTTAGGGTTTTGGAGTTATGAAGGAATGAGAAAATGAGAGAGAATGATGATTAGGAGTAAATGTAAAGAGAAGTAAATGAAGGAATAGTTCTCGAAAAGGTATTTATATTTATGATGGAATACAAAGGGTTTTCCAAAATAAATAAATTAAAATTGATTTTGAAATTCAAACCCACAAAAAAAATATATTATTTCAATGAAATCAGTTTTGATCGGGTTTGAAGTCCGAAAATAATTTTGGGTATACGTCCGCATTTAATGCAATGACGGCTATAACCCCACATTTTCACAAAACTTTTCAACACTTTAAAGAAAAAGTGATCATTACTTTCCATTTACGGCGCAACTTGTGTGACACGTCAGCAAAAGGTATCATTATTCAAACGTTATACAGTAACCTTCACGTGTTCACACAACGACCAAGTATCCAAAATACATTATAAAGGACTGACTTATCTCAGAAATAATACACAAAATCTGAGCATGATCAGATTTAAGGAATCTGAACCATCTCAGTTTACACAATTATTCTGAAATCATTTCAGAAATTCTGAAGCATTTCAATCAAAATATTTTTCTGAAAGCAAAGTTCCCCCTTAGAGAAAAATTCTTTTAAACATAAAAATATTTGACACTTCCCCCTGAGGTGATGCTATACAGGATTTAGCATACCTAACTCACTAATGAGATGTGTAAACGTTTTAACATTCAAGGGTTTTGTAAAAACATCAGCGAGTTGTTTATCAGTGGGAATGAAATGAAGTTCAATGTCACCTTTAATAATGTGATCTCTAATAAAATGATACCTGAGGTCGATATGCTTGGTTTTGGAGTGCATGACAGGATTGTGAGAGATGGCAATGGCACTGGTGTTATCACAAAATATTGGAGTCTTTGTATACTTAATTAACACCATAATCAGTTACTTGGTTCTCATCCACAAAATCTGAGCACAGCAACTGGCTGCAGAAATGTATTCAGCTTCAGCTGTGGAGAGTGATACTGCAGTCTGCTTCTTACTTGTCCAACTAACCAATTTGCCACCTAGGAAATGACAACCACCTGTGGTACTTTTCCTATCTATTTTACAACCTGCATGATCAGAATCTGAATAACCCATTAGATCTAGACCTGAGCCTTTGGGATACCAAAGACCAAGTCTGGGGACACCTTTAAGGTATCTGAAAATCCTTTTCACAGCATTTGCGTGTGCTTCTCTGGGATCAGACTGAAATCTTGCACAAAAGCATGTTGCAAACATTATGTCAGGTCTACTAGCAGTTAAGTACATGAGGGATCCCACCATACCACGATATTTTGTGGGATCCACTTGTTTTCCATTGGGATCTGAGTCCAAAGTTAATGGTGCAGAAATAGGAGTGTCTTTTGATGAGACTGAATCAAATTGATATTTCTTTAATAAGTCTCTGACATATTTTTCTTGATTTATAAAAATACCATCACTGGTTTGTTTCCCTTGAAGACCTAGAAAATATGTCAGTTCACCCATCATACTCATTTCATACTCAGATGACATTATTTCAGAAAACTGTTCACACATTTTGTTATTTGTAGACCCAAACACAATATCATCAACATAAATTTGTACAAGTAAGATATCACTTTTATCATGCAATATGAATAAAGTGTTATCTATTGCACCCCTTTTAAAACCATTTTTCAGAAGATGTTTAGTAAGAGTATCATACCAGGCTCTAGGTGCTTGTCTCAGACCATATAATGCTTTGTCCAGTCTGTACACCCAATGTGGTCTTTCTTCATTTATGAACCCTGGTGGCTGATGCACATACACAACTTCTTCCAATTCACCATTCAAAAAATGCACTTTTAACATCCATCTGATAGACTTTGAACTCATGATGAGCTGCAAAAGCTAAGAAAATTCTGATAGCTTCTAGTCTAGCAACTGGTGCAAAAGTTTCATCAAAGTCTACTCCTTCTTCTTGTGAGTAACCCTTTGCAACAAGTCTTGCCTTGTTTCGAATCACATGACCATCTTCATCCATCTTGTTTCTGAAGACCCATCGTGTCCCAATTGGTTCTTTCTTTAGATTACTGGGACAAGGAACAAGTTCCCAAATATCGTTCCTCTTAAACTGATTGAGCTCATCTTGCATGGCTTCAATCCAGCTAGGGTCTTTCATAGCCTCGTCAATCTTCTTCGGTTCTATTAGTGATAAGAAGCTGACATTTAAGCATTGATCGCTTGTGGCTCTTCTGGTCTGAACCCCACAAGTGGAATTTCCAATGATTTGCTCGATTGGATGTGCTCTTGTCCACTTAGTGTAATGGCCAGGATGAACAATGATATCAGTGCAAGAACTCCTCTGAATTTACTTCAGGAGGTGCTTCAGAAAAGACTACTTCAGTCTCATCATCTTCCTCCTGCAGATCATGATTTGCATCATGAAACTGTTCAGATTGGGGTAATTCAGTGGAACCTGATATCTGAGGTGAAGCAGCATGAACATCTGATCCAATAGTCAGTTCAGAAGGTAGTTTAAAACTGACTGAAGGATATAATGGAATGTTGCTTGACTTGCTTGTTATTGGTTCTGAACTGAGATGTTCAGAAACAGGTTCAGGTGACTGATCAGATTCGGCTAATAGGATCAGAATCACCAAAACTTATTGGATTTTCTGAGGGTGGTACAGGAGTTGACTTCTTAAAGATTGCAGAATTAGATTCATCAAAGGTAACATGAATTGACTCATCAACATTTTCATGTCTCTTGTTATAGACTCTAAAGGCTTTGCGATTTGTTGAATATCCTAGGAAGTACCCTTCATCAGCTTTTGCATCAAATTTTCCAAGCTGACTGGAATCATTCAGAATGTATACTGGGCATCCAAATACATGGAAATATCCAGTATTAGGCTTTCTATTTCTGAGTACTTCATAGGCTGTCTTATTGTGTCTTTTGATATAGACAGATCTGTTCTGAGTGTAGCAAGCAGTTGCAACAGCTTCAGCCCAGAAATTCTTGGGAAGACCAGATTCATTTAGCATACTTCTAGCAGCTTCAATCAGCGTACGATTCTTTCTTTCTACAACACCATTCTGCTCTGGTGTGTGGGCTGAGGAGAAGTTCTGAGATATGCCAGTTTCAGTGCAGAAAGACTCCATAGTGGCATTTCTGAATTCAGTGCCATTGTCACTTCTGAGCTGACAAACTTTTTGCTTATGCTTGAGTTCAATTTGTTTGATGAGAGCAATGATTTCAGTAGCAGCTTCACTCTTGGATCTGAGGAAAATTACCCAGCAGTATCTTGAATATTCATCAACAACAACAAGGGTATACTTCTTTCCCGCTCTTGTCTGAACATTCACTGGTCCAAAGAGGTCCATGTGAAGCATGTGAAGAGGTTCAGTTATACTAAAACTTTGCTTAGTCTTGAATGAGGCTCTTTTCTGCTTACCCATTTCACAACCTGGACATGGCTTGTCTTTATTGAAAGACATTGAGGGTATCCCATCAACAAGTTGTTTTCTTGACAACTTATTAATATTCTTGAAGTTCAAATGGGATAATCTCTTGTGCCACAACCAGTTTGTGTCTTCATCTGCCTTTGTGTAGAAACATTGTTCAGTGGGTGAACTATTCATATCAATGATATAAATGTTTCCTTTTCTTGGTGTAATCAATACTACCTATCCATCTCTGTTGAATATAGTGCCTTGTGAAATATCAAATAATACCTTGAATCCATCGTCACACAGTTGACTGACACTGATCAGGTTATATTTCAAACCATTCACATATGCAACACGTGTGAATTTGACCTGTCCATTATTCACCACACCATATCCCTCAGTTTTTCCATTTTCATCATTACCAAAAGTTATTGAGGGCCCCTCTTGCACCCTATATTCCTCCATCAGGGTTTGATAACCAGTCATGGTTCTGCCAGCAGCGCTGTCAAGATACCATATATTCTTCTTTCGGTCTCCCTGCACAAACACAAAGATTAGTTCTTTTTGGGAACCCATCTCTTGATGGGTTCGCTAGACTCTCCCTTAGCAGTCTCAGATTTATTTGGTTCATAAGGAACTGATGGATCGAAGGGGATCTCAGTCATAATCTCAGATGACACAAAAACAGTTGGTTTGATGGGGGGTTCAACCTTTTTCTTCTCAGATTTTTGCTTGATTTGTTTGGAAAAAGGTTTTGCATTTTCTTTAGGTTGAAGAGGAGTGGTTTTAACATTTTTTAAACGTGCATTACAACTCTGCACTTGTCTAGCCAATACTTGAAATTGACTCTCTAACCTTAACAAAATAGATTCTTCATTAGACACATGAGCCTTACCTGAATCTGAGGTAGAAGGCTCAGTGGGGAGATATTTTTCTTCTTCTTTTGGCCTTTTGGAACCTTAGATGAAGTCTGAGGGGATGGCTTTTTGGTTTTAGCCTTCTTTTCTGAAACAGTTGTCTGAGTTGTTTCATATTTACCCTCAGATTGTTCCTGGGCCTTATCAGTCAAAGTTTTCTGTTTGCCAACTTTAGGAAAAATAATTTCTGGTTTTATTTCCTTTGGAAGTGCATCTAAATTAGTGATTATAGATGCCAAATGAAGATCACCAGATTCATATGCTGTTCTTTGAGTTGCAAAAGTATTTTTAATTGCAGCATCTGGTTTTGGAGCTTTCATCCAAGATTTAATTATTTTCTGTTCCTTTTCAATGATGGTTTTTAATTCTTCTTTTTCCAACTCTAAAATGACAACCATAGACTGATAACTTTGTAAAGCCAAGTGACCATCTTTCTGCTCTTTTAGTCTGGCCTGACTGGCGTTCAGTTCAGAAGTATTACTTTCAAACATTTTTAGGCTTTCTGAACGCACAGTTTCGACAAATGAAATGTCAGCCTTTAAAAGAACCAAAAGGTCCAGTTTTTGTTCCTCATCACTTTCAAAACCAAAGTCACTAACCTTTTTCATGACTATATCCACCCATCGACCAGATTCAACATCAGATTTGACCAAATGACCTTGATCTTCACGTGCCATGAAACACATGTCCCTAACTTCTTCCTCATCATCAGATGATTCATCAGATTCTTCCCATTTTTCAGTCTTGGCAATCATACAACTATTTGCTTGAGTTGTTTTGAGCCATGAGAGTTATTTGGGCTTTCAGCTTCTTGTACTTAGCCTTATAGCTGTCATCAGGTTTCTGAAAAATAGAATGATTAGGGGCAGATTGTGATGATGAAAGCTGACTAGATCTGCATTCCTTCATGAATTGTCCTTTCTTGCCACACTTAAAGCATTCAAGATTAGACTTGTCAATGGAAGCGCTGGAAGCAAATGGTTTGCCAGATCGATTAGATTTGGCCTTAAAACGATTGAACGTTTTAGCCAGCATGGAAACCAGATCATCATTGTCATCCTCATCACAACTATGAGTTACATTACAGAAATACCAGTTTTTAACATTTCAGAGACCATCTTCTTCATCGAGTCAGAATGATCACTCTCAGAAGATAGTAGAGCAGTCCCATGTGGCTCAGAGTACTGAACCATGACTGAACTGGTAGAAGCATGATTTTTGGCATCTTGCTCAGCCACAGCTCTCTCAGCTTTGTTCTCTTCAGTGTATCTGAAGGCTCCATATAAGGGAAGCAAGAGTGTGACTGTGCAAGGTTTTTCCTTGTCTTAAAACCAAGATCAAGTTTTCCCATTTAGAAGGTAAGATGTCACAAAACTTTTCCAACAAAATTTCTTGTCTTTAGTTACACCCAGGGCTTTCAATTGATTTACCAGATTAGTGAATCTGATGTATGTTTGTGTTAAAGTTTCACCAGGGATAGCAAAAAAAGACTCATATCTTTTATTTAAAGCAACTTTTCTTGTGACAATTGTCTCAGAGGTGCCTTCAAACTGTGTCATAAGTTCCTCCCACATTAATTTTGAATTTTCAAGTAAAACAAGGGTGGGCATAAGAGTTTCAGGAACAGCATACAAGATCATATTTTGTAGTTGGTATCAAGGTCTACCAGCCTATGATCTTCTTCAGACCAATGATCCTTCTCCTTAGGTGATACCCTAGGAGTCCCATCGGCATTTCTGACAACAGTGGAGGCATTCAAGGGGACAAAGGGTCCTTATTTAAGAATATCGGTCAAATGTCTTTCAACACCAGCAATATATTTGAGCATGCATGCTTTCCATGTTTGAAAATTTCACTGTTCCCATCAAACTTGGGAACAGGATTATTTGGAAAGTGTACGTGCACATTATGCGATGGTATATTGTTGTTGATGATAGGGGGTGGAGTAGGTGAAGTAGTAGCATTAGCATTAGGGTTAGAACCTTCATTGAATAGTTGGTCAACCATCTTTGCAGATCAAAGGTTAATGAATTAATATAATTCAACCTTGCTGCTCTGATACCAATTATGAGTCCCAAATATAGATGGTTAATAACCGACTGGCAAGTAGTTCTAACTGGAAGTTGACCAGTTCAGAATACGATCCAGATATGGATAAACAATAAGGTAAAGGTACTGAAAGTAAGAAACAATAAGTGCTGAAACTATATAAATAATATGTATATTTCAAGTATGTAGCATTGAGACACGATGTACTTTTTCAATGTATTTGATTTATTGATATATAAACAAATACAAAGGTTGTTGCAAAACAAAGATAAACACCCAAGTGTAAATATCTAAACAACCTAGAAATACAAGTGATCTAATAACTTGGAAATACTCGTAAGGATTACTTAGAGTATATCTCACAAGTTGCAATGCTAAAGTTTTCAAGCATTTTTGCAAGTTGTGAGAAGACTTATATTTATAGACCAAGTCCATGATGACGTGGACCAGATCGTACAAATATGGTTGGGAGCATTTAAGGAATTAAAGTTAATTCCTTACATGCGTACTTTTAAGGTTAAGTATATAAGTCAATTGATGTGACTTATCATACCTTATTCCCAACCTTTACTTTACCTTGTACTTTTATTAATAGTTAAATCTATTAACTGGGTAAAGGTATGTAAAGTAAAAAGTCTTCCTCGTAATCAGTGTAAAAGTGTGTAAGTACTTTTACACTGAGATGCTTCAGTCTTCGATCAGGTAGAATCAACTTCTGAGCTTCACATCTGAGCTGATTCTCTTTCTTCAGACTTCAGTCTTTGACTTCATTCTGAACGGTATTCTGATACGTTGATCTGAACTGAAGTGAAGCTTCAGTGAACTAATTCTGAGCGACCTCAGAATTCTATACAAGTATTCTTCACTGAGCTTCAGCTATTTCTGAACAAATTATACTTGGTCGATTTTCAACTACCCGTGCCCTACCTCGCTTCTCATCCCCCTAACTCTCCGTCCTCTCCCCTCTCCGCTCTTCTCTTTTCTCTTCTACACTTCTTGTTTCCACCCCTTCTTTACGCTCCTTCCCCCTTGATCCGTTCGTATACAAGTATTCTTCACTGAGCTTCAGCTATTTCTGAACAAATTATAATTGGTCGATTTTCGACCTAACAAACGTTAAATACAGTTTTTAGAATTGCATTTAATGTATATAAAAGAATTTTACCTTTTATATCCAAAATTCATTCTCTAAATTTTATGATAAATATATAACTATTTAATGTACATTTACTAAACCCTTAACGTTGCGTTTAACAAACCTATTAGCACTTGGTTTGTGCTGGAATATATTGTTAAAATAATGTATAATAATGTTTTCCCATTTAAATGGATGGGAACTTTATAATCGTTGGGACTTCAAAGTTGATTTTTTGACTTGGTTGAATTCAATATGATCTTTATCTTTATATACGCTATACGATAACCGACTTAATAGCTTATTGAATAATAACAAAGCTCAATTAAGATTTGATGATGTCATAATTTTTAATTGAAATATTAATTATGGACCCAAAAAAATTATTATTATATTAAAAAGAACAAAATTAAATATTTTAGAATACAAATAAAATGAAAGAATTCGTATGTTTAATTTTTTTTTTTTGCCCCCTTAGCATATGTTTGATGGTGAAATATTGTTTTAGATATATATTTTTAAAAATAAAAGAAGACGTATCTTAGAAAGCTTATCATATATCAATAAAAAATTTCATCAGTGAATTTATTATCAATCAATTATATCTTTATCATTTTTTTTTTTTTAACAGCGAGTTAGTAGTTAACAGTTAGCATTCGAACACCACAGTGACATCCAATTGGGCAGTATGCGGTTCTCGAACCTCGCATGCCTGGGATGAAACCCAGGACTCTCGAAAACCCCCCTAATAATCAACCCCTACAAATGTAGGAAGTGAGATTCGAACCCTGGTGGATTTCCCCAAGGTCCTTACCAATGGGCCACCAACCCAATATTATATTTTAATCTTTTAATATACTAAAAGACAGTTGTTCTAATAACTTATCGATCAATCATAACTTTAATTTTCTTAAAGTTGACTTTTATTTTCAATTTTGACTTTAATTTACACTTTTTTGTTTTTCATCACAAATTTACATTTTTAAACCAATAATTCTAATATAATAAATCAAAAATAATAGCTAATATATATCCAATAAAATAATAGCTAATATTCCATAATTTATACCTTTTAACCAATAATTCTGATATAATAAGTCAAGAATAATAACTAATATACTTATAACGAACCGACTGATTATTTATATTTAAAAATATTCGGGATTGCATTTTTAAGATAAATTTTGTGTTTAAAAATTGTGTTTTAGAAAAATATCTTTAACTTGTTTTCCCAAAACTACATTTCAGCTCTATAAAAACTCCAATTAATTATTTGTACATTCTTTTTAATAAGTGTTTGAGATTGCATTTTAAGGTAGATTATGTGTTCAATAATTGTGTTTTTAGAAAAACAAGTTTTAACTTACTTTTTCAGAACTGTATTTTATAAAAAACACTGACAATTGATTATTTTTCTAAACACTATTTTTAATCATTTTTGTTATGCAAACAATATAATTAGTAATAGTCTCAAAATGTAATTCCAAAAGTTTTAGCATTTCTTTGTTATTTCTTGAGTAAAACTCTTCCACTGGAATCCAATATGAATGAGGACCAAATATTTCTTTCTTTAGAATTCGCATAATTCCATTTATAGCCAATTAGCTCCACAAATGGTAACCTATAACCAACCTTAATTATAAATTTTGAGAAGGCATACCACTAGAATGTTATAAGTCCATTTTGGTAATGCTATCTAAATTACGAGAATGGCATTGTCCAATTTTAGTATCTCCATTACTTCCTTTCCATATTATCTTTCCATATTTAGCAACTCTTGCCCGTTAAAAGAGATTACTTCAAAATAGTACAATTCATTGAGAACATTTTAAAGGTAATTGCCAACTAAAGTTCCCAACATGTTTGGTTCTCCATCATCATCATCTAGTGGCGGCCTTGGTTGTTGTAGCCGTGAAGGAGAAAGGAAAAAGACGAAGAAGAAGACAATGGGTCGGGCACGGATTGAGATAAAAAAGATTGAGAATGTGAGTAGTCGCCAAGTGACCTTTTCAAAACGTCGGGATGGGCTCATGAAGAAGGCTAGAGAGTTGGCTATCCTGTGTGATGCAGAGATCGGCGTTATAATTTTTTCTAGCACTGGAAAGCAATACGAGTTTGCTAGTTCTTGGTAAGTATAACGTATTTCCTATACTTTTTTTTGCTTCTAATAAAATACTATGCCTCTTGCTTTATGAAGAAAGGAGTAATCGGCTAAAACTTGTTCGACTAGCTAGTACAAGTTATTATTATCTACTATATAGTATTCTATCCTTTAAAAGAATTAGCAATGGCCGTGACAACCACCAACCATACCACTAGTACCCTATCAAATTTATTCATACGCAATCATTTTTCAACTATTAATCCTATGTTGTCTGCTGGTCTCAATATATTAATCAACTTCTAATGTGAGACCCATTTTTTTTTTCATTATTATTTACTTCTAGAAAGAAAAATCCCCAAAGTTCGTTCATTGTTTGCTTCACGAGCCACCCAACACGAATGTAACCACGAGTCCTACACAATAGTGTGGGCTCGTGGTTTTAACCTTAACAAGGCGGTCATGAGAGCCGTTTTCACCATTGCGAATGGTCTTACTGGCATGTATACATTGAGATAGTCTACAACTAAAGGTTGTGAGTACAACTTGTGATGCATTGTAAAACTATATAGAAGGTTTGTTGGAGACGAATTGAAGATTTGAAGTGGTACCGAAGTTATGATTATTTTTGGGAAGTTCCAAGTGAGTTTATGAAATGCCAAAAAAAAAGTACTATAAGGAACATAATAAAATAGCTTGTTATTCTTTGGTTAAATATGCTACAAACGTATTTTATGTAAGGTAGCAAGGATGTGCAACAACATATCTTTAGATGATGATATACTTTTAAAATTAAAAAAAACATATGGCATAAGATCACCGAAGTGTAATATCACCGAATGATTATGGTGTATAGTGAACTACGGAATTGTTTAATCAATGTAAGAAACTTGTTAAAAAAATGTAAAGACTTTTTTTATTTTGATTAAACAATGTAATGACCTATGTTTTTATTTTGTACAAACAATGTAAGCACTTACATATTTTATATCGTTTAAACAAAATACATAATTTTTTTCATTGATTAAACAATCTCGTAAGTTATTACATAACAAAATCATTCAGTCATAGTTCATTACACTTCGATGCCCTGTCCCAAAACATATCCTTATTTTAAAAAATATAAACATGCATAGGAATGAAAACTTTAGTTTACAAGTCTACAACCATCAAGTGTTTACCACACTTTATTCATAAGATCGAATAGAAGATGCGGCGAGTCCAATTCTGTTTTTTTATTTGTTTTTTTTGTTTTCTATCTTTATCTCTACCACATTATAAAACATATGTTTTCATCAATTTTTTCAACTAAGCAGTTGATAATCTTAAAATACCCTTTTTATTTTGTTCACTAATTTAAACATTCTCACCTAAGATACATATAATACCTTAATGAAATTATTTACAACATACATTTCAATCTTAAATATAATTATATCTTCCTTTTACATCAACCACTTTTACATTAATACCCACACCGCTACCACCGCCGCCGCCGCCGACCCGCATCGTTGCCCGTCGCCACACCGCTGCATCGCTTGGACATTTTTCTATTTATAAATATAGATACAGGCATTCAAGTTTTTAGAAGCTGATGTGTCAACCCTCAAGTTACGAAAAGAAATTCAAGCTCGATTTAATATGCGTAAGTACATAACTACATATGGCTTTAGATTTAATTAATATGAATAATTGAATATTTGAATATCATGATATATTGGTCAACTGGGCCATTGAAATTTATATGAAAATGGACTCATATTTACTTATTAGGAAAAAGTTATTGGCCCAACAATATATGTTAAATTGAGAATCGAGACGACCTTTCGAGTTTTGGCTACTTTCATATGTTAACTCATTGTTTCAAGAAGATATCTGTGTTTCTTTAGTTATTAGTTATTTTGTCCAACTGAAATATGTTTTTAACTTATTTTTGAAGCTTGCACAACATAATTTCAAGGTACGAAAAAAATTTGGATGTTGCACAAAACACAATGGTAGGGATTCAGGTATATCTACTTGCATTCTTGTTATTCACAGTACTAGTAAATAGTCATTTTAACTAGCTTATTACCATTTTAAATCAATGTAATTCAAAAATTACATTTACATTTAGAAACATTTCATTGTGAATCGAAAGTGACCATATTTCCATTCATTTCTCAAACAAAATAAAAGTACACTTCACAGTTCACTCAAGTGCGTAGTGATACAATTTTTTTTTTTAACTTTCTCTTTCATTTACCATAATTAATACTACCTCCGTCCCACTTAACTTGTCCACTTTTAAATTTTCAAAGTCAAACTTTACGAACTTTGACCATAAATATTTTTGTTTGTGTTATATAATATTTGATGAAAGTTATATGAATTCGTGCACACTATAACTTTTCGGTCATAGTTAGTTATATTTCGACGCACTTAACCCAATTTTAAAAGTGGACAAGTTTAGTGGGACGGAGGTAGCATATAGGGGTGTGATATTGTAACAACACCAATTAGCCATCCACAACGATTTGTATTTTATATAGTTGTATATTATGCAGTAAAATACGTACACTTGTTGTGGATGCTAAAAAGTATTGTGAAATTATCACTATCGTAATATACAACCTTAATAGAGACAATGTATACGTTAGTAATGTATAATTGTGGTATATGTATCGATCAAAGTCACGTATATATCTCTTTGCATTTCAAATATATGTTCTTAATAAAGAGGTTAACTCTATGTAACACATTTTTAAGCACGAAGGAGCAACGGAGGTAGAAGTTTTGAAAGCTGAAATCGCGCTGCGTAAGGGGCAGAAGTGAGTTCCTTATTGTAAAAGCTTGAACTTGTGCTAGAAGTGTATCATAAAACTTAATAATATGAGATTTTATTTAATTATACCTTTACATTTGGTAAAATTCTTGAAGGTTGATGATGGGAAAGGAGTTGGAAGGTTTGAACTACAAGGAACTCGATAATTTGGAGCGTCAACTCTACGACGGCATCTTAGCAGTTAAAAATCGAAAGGTGTTCATCATTTATGATTTACCTCATTATCATTTTGATGTGATCTTTTGAAGAATTAATTCTTTCTTGTTAAGTGCATAGCTTAATTACACTTATATGACTATGCATTCCTCTTATATCAGGATATGGTATTGTTGGAAGAGATGGAACAAACAAAATTGCGGGTATAATGTTAAGTAATTACTTCATTGATATATAGCTGTTTACGATATCTAAATAACGTTAAACTTAATTACACCATTTTAGTTTGGTTAAGAACTATTATACAATCTTAACTATTACCATATATATGTTGATACAGGAACAAAAGACTATGCAAGAAAATGAATCTTTGAAGAAACAGGTAAAGTTTCATAAATGATATTGATGATCTTGACAAAATAATCTTGACAAAGTCGATCATATGATAAATGGTTTGTGTTAAAAACAAATCCTATTATTATTGTTATAATTGTTCAAGTAAAATTATGTACAATAAGTCAGCCAATGAGTTATTGGTCTAGTGTTCGAAAATGAGATGAGAAGCTTTGACTCTTTGGAGGTCTCGGGTTCAATTCCAAACATTGTCGTTTAATAACTAATTTGG
>CM067173.1:122935823-123104001 GCA_034093135.1 Erigeron breviscapus
TGTTATCTTCACTTGATTGTCAGACACAGATTGGGCCGTTTGTCGAAGTACCAATCTGCCTAAGTGTTTCCAAGCTGACTGCTAATCCTAAGCTGTCTTCCACTAACATCTTGGTCTTCTATCTTCAATCCTCCTCTTCGACTTGGACTGAATGCTAATACATTGTTGATGCAGCTTGAATAACACTTGCTTCATAAGATATTACAATTACAAGTATGAAGCATGATCTGGGTCAGAGACAGATCGTAAGTTGTGTCAGCTTAGTCTGACCCAGATCAGATTACAAGAACCAAAGATTACTAAGTGTTTATAGGTCAGATTTGTCATCATTAAATTTACAATTAACATTGGGACTCAACAAATGTAATGACAAAATCCTTTCAATTTCATTTTCAACCTATGTAAATTAGAGAGCTACAAACTATACATTTAGTGTGATTATATTGTGTGGGGGGTTGGCCATGACCACCCTCACCCCCCACATGCCTCCGCCCTGCTGAAAGGACATGTTTACGCTATTAATTCTCGTGTCTTTGGGAAAATCAATAAGCACTATAACGTAGACCAGTTAAGACAACATATTATAGACCCCCATCATTATATTCGATGTGTACTTTTTTTAAAAAGTTTATGATTTAAGAAATAAATTGTTTCATACAAGACAAAACAAATTAAATCATTATGATTATTTTAGAAAATAAACCATTTTTATATATGTTTATATTTTGATTTAGGATAGTTAATTTTGCACTGGCTTAAATCTAGAAAAACGTTTTGAGTCCAAAATATAGATGGTTAATACCTGACTGGCAAGTAGTTCTAACTGGAAGTTGACCAGTTCAGAATACGATCCAGATATGGATAAACAATAAAGTAAAAGTACTGAAAGTAAATGCAAGAAACAATAAGTGCTGAAACTATATAAATAATATGTATATTTCAAGTATGTAGCATTGAGACACGATGTACTTTTTTAATGTATTTGATTTATTGATATAAACAAATACAAAGGTTGTTGCGGAACAAAGATAAACACCCAAGTGTAAATATCTAAACAACCTAGAAATACAAGTGATCTAATAACTTGGAAATACTCGTAAAGATTACTTAGAGTATATCTCACAAGTTGCAATGCAAAGTTTCAAGCCATTTTGCAAGTTGTGAGAAGACTTTGTATTTATAGACCAAGTCCATGATGACGTGGACAAGATCGTACAAATATGGTTGGGAGCATTTAAGGAATTAAAGCTAATTCCTTACATGCGTACTTTTAAGGTTTAAGTATATAAATCAATTGATGTGACTTATCATACCTTATTCCCAACCTTTACTTTACCTTGTACTTTTATTAATAGTTAAATCTATTAACTGAGTAAAGGTATGTAAAGCAAAAAGTCTTCCTCGTAATCAGTGTAAAAGTGTGTAAGTACTTTTACACTAAGATGCTTCAGTCTTCGATCAGGTAGAATCAACTTCTGAGCTCCACATCTGAGCTGATTCTCTTTCTTCAGACTTCAGTCTTGACTTCATTCTGAACGGTATTCTGATACGTTGATCTGAACTGAAGTGAAGCTTCAGTGAACTAATTCGGAATGACTTCAGAATTCTATACAAGTATTCTTCACTGAGCTTCAGCTATTTCTAAACAAATTATACTTGGTCGATTTTTGACCTAACAAATTCCCCCTATTTGTTCTGAAATAGTGCATGCATCTCAGACTTCTATCTATACATGTTTGTAAGTCTGAAATACAAGTTTTTGTTTAAGTTGTAAAAATTTGCTGAGTACATCTTATAGATCATTGATGTCTCAGAATTTTACTTGTGATTTTTCTAACTTAAACTTATCATCTACTTGTTAGCTACAAAATGTAACATATATATACAAACTGAAGTGTTTGTTACATTTGCAAATATTTATACAAGTAAATAATAATCTGAAAAGGAACTACTTCTTGGCAGGCCTTGAACCAGAAGGTGCTTCAGTAGGTTTCCTCTTCAGTGAAGAGTGATCCTTCTTTCCAAATAATCTGCCTTCAATCTCTACCTTGGCTTGCATCTTTTGTTGTATTCTTGATAACCATGCACCAATCAGAGCAGATTTTGGCTTCCCCCTCAGAATCTGGATCATCTCCCTATGCTCAGAAATCCCAAATTCGTGCACTGAAACCTGATGATATTCTTCAGCTGCCCTTCCTTCTCTTTTAACAACCAAATCAAAGAGCTTCAATCCATCAGCTTTTGTAACTTCTATATCAACTATTTTAGCTGGATGAGATCGATGCTTCATATAATGCTCATACTGATCCCTTTCATGCTTTCTTTCTATCTCAGTAGCATCATCAGACATTGGCTTGAAGGTGGAAAGGTCAGCATCACGAATGTTCTTTCTTGAAGACCTTGGTCCAGTCACTTTGGGCTTTGTGGGTGGCCTTGACAATTCTTTTTCAACCTTCAGAACTCCAGCCATAATTTCTTTCTTTTTGATTGCCATCTCCTTTTCTCTATTTTTCACCAAGTCCTCAATGGACAACTTGAATGTGAGATGGTCCAGCTTTTGTTCTAAGGGAGAATAATTTACCCCATACTCATACTCAAGCATATCAACAACAACTTTCTACACTCTTGGATCATTTTTGATTTTCAGATATCTTTCCAGAGAGAGACCAAGAGCTGCAGCATCAACATGATCAAGGGTCCCCATCTTCAGATGTTGTTCCCTTTCTCTTTCCTTGTTTTCCCTCCACATAATGAATTGATTAGAAACTTGCTTCTGCAAAGCCTCTAATTTCTTGCTATCAGCATTAGGATCATGAAGGGGATAACCATGCTCATCTAAATTTTCACCAAGCACCAAACCAGAATCCTTAGAATCTTTCTTTGTAGGTTCATCCACCGCTGGGGCCTTGCCCTTATCATTCTTAGCTGGTTCAAAAGCTTGTACTTCAGATTTCTGAACCTGTTCACCCTGAACTGAAGCACTGCCAGATTGTACTTCAGTCTGCTTCTTGGTTGCCTCTATCAATTCTTGAGTGTTGGAGAGCAAACCAATAGGCACATTTCCCCCTTTGGGGACCTCAGAAGGCATCTTGGCATATAAATCAATAGCAGTTTTCATTTCCTTCAGGGGTTCCCAACTTTGCTGCTCGAGGCTATCAGAAATTCCCTTAGCCATTGTAGAGAACTGAGCCCTTAACCTGAATGATGAGTTAAGGTTCAAAGTCTCTTTCTCAGTAAGATCCTTCAGCATTTTTCTATCTTCTTCAGTAAATGAAGCAGGGGGGGGAGGAGCAACAATTTGTTCTTTCTTGAGAAGGGTCAGAATTTCATCTAACTGCTTGGACTGGCCCTTAACAGCTTCATCAAGAGTAGATACAGATTTCTGAACCTCTTCAACAGCTTTATCTACCTTCTTGGAAGTGTCTTGAGTGATTTCTAAGACCATCCTTCTGACCCCTTCTTCAACCTTTTCAGCCACATAAGCTGAAATCTGAGCAACAAGATTCTGAGATATCTCAGACTTCAGGTTCTCAATCACATCACTACGAATAGAAGACCCAAGTTCTTTATCATTGACACTTGGCCTTTTAACCAACTCATTCACCTCATTCCCGACTGCCATAACTTCTTGTTTTATCAATTGAATACCAGATGTCAAGTTCGCAACAACTGAAGCTTGCACATCTCTTTTGGCCAGTCTGAAGGCTTCCCTGATAGCCATACTTATTTTATTACAAGAATGCACCAGCTCATTTAGCTTCCCACTTACTAGTCCCTCATTCCCAGCAACCTTGGTAAACTCAGTGCCAAGAAACATCTGAGCACCCTTCATTTCAGCCAGGACGTAGTATTGGCAGTTAGAGATTTAGTTAAGTCCTCTACCTTGAGAAGTAGGCTTTGGACTTCGGTGTTTTGTTTCTCTAACTGTGCTTCTACACTCAAAGGAGGAGGTGGTTGTGCAGAAACAGAAGCCACAAAGGGAAGTTTACCAAGCCCATCTAATGCCTTCTCCAATTGCATTTCAGTTGGACTCTCAGATTCAGTAGCAGAGTCCAACTCTTTCTCAGTTTGATCATCATAATTGATGGGCCTTGGTACTTGGTGAATTTGTGGGTGTAAGTGTTGGAGTTGTGGTTGAAAACGAGGTAAAGTGATATAGGCAGGTGTAGAGCCAGGTGGAAAATATGGATGTTGATGTGAAGTTTTGGGTTGGCTATATGGTTGTTCAACAAGTATATTTTGGATTTCTGGGGGAGGTTGGACGTTTGTGAGGCTGAAGGTTGGCTCAGAATCAGAAGACTGATTCTCCTCCAGTAATCCCACATCAAACTCAAAGTCAGCAAAGGAATCAAGATTCCCTTGAGGTGGCTCATCGTCATCCCAGAGGTCAGTCGAAACTGCAGTCTGATCAGATATGCCCTGGTTCAGATCACTGGTACCTGAACCAGCTTCTGGTTTAACAACTGCTGCTGCAGATGCATCGTTACCAGATTTATGGGTTGGCTCAGCCATAGCTTCATCGCCAGAGATAGTAGACACAGAGGTTGCCTTAATGACCCTCGTACCATCATCAAGAGTCACTTCATCGGCCGTAGAGTCTGGAATCTCAGTCTCAGGTGGTGTCACACCAAAGACTTCATCAATTCGTGTTGCAGAAGAGTGTGAGATTTGTGAAGTTACAGGGGGTGCGCGTGCAGACACGGACTCTAATGTGTGTTGGGCTGGCACACTTATATTATCTTCACCATCTCCTCCTAAAGAAGTTTTGGAGATGGCTGCTTGTGGGTTTCCCTTTGGACTCGATTCCTCTGGTTCTTGTTGGGAAGATCCAGAGGGGTTTGCTTCGGTACTAATGTCCTTGGGCTGTGAGGACGGCTTAAATTTACGACGTTTTAATAAGCCCTTTGGAGATCCTGAGGGATCTTTTGGGAGATCCTCAGGTTGGTCAATGGAGGAGGGAATTGGTGGTTGGGTAGATGAAGTTGCTGGGGTTTTAAACAACTTCAACATTTGACCACCAGGTGCACCAATGGGTCTCGCATTCTTTTGCGACCCGCTCGGTGACCTTTCTGAGCCAGTCGGTCGTGTTGTTTCAGTTTTATTAATTACCTGAAGCATTGCAGCGGAGAGTTCTGGTTCTGGATCTGAAGTAGATAGCTTTGATAAATCCCTGCAGAACTCCGTCGCTGAAGATTCAAGCCCCTCCATATGATACGCATCTCCAAGCATGTTCATGAAGCAAATGCTCAGAAATCTGGGAAATGAGATATGTGGACTTCTTTTCCCTTTTAATTTTGTTACCAACTGAGAGAAAAGTATCTCAGCGAAGTCCACCTCAATCCCATGCCACAAGTAGTACCCGATTTCTACTTGTGTTAAGGAAATCTGGTCCAATCCACCCAGTTTCCACCTAGGCACTCCACAATCTGAGTCCAGAAATAACGCCAACAATTTTTAAATCCAGACAGAAAAATATGTCCAGATGTTTCAGATTGTGCTCAGCATCGACCATGTCATCATGACCCATGGCGTGCAGTACCTCCCTGAAATTAACTCCTTTTAGCCTTTTAGCATAGGCTGTAGAAGAGGGAAGGTAGTTCAAGTGAAGGGCCTCCCGAAACCCATCAAGTGAAAGGATATACTGCTTAGTGCCTTCTTTCAAAGAAAAAGCAATGGATTTTTCATCCTTGCTCAGAGTAGCAGTATACCAGAATTCAAGTAAGTATCTATGATACATTACTTGAGGATCTGCAGTCAAGGCATAATGGAGAGGGGATTGTTCAAGAAATTTATTAATCCTCCCCATTAAGGTTTTGCCTTTGGCATTCAGTGCGGCCATGAAATTATTCATATTGAATCTAAGGGTCGATGGCTCGAACCCTTTTGGCCATTGTGCACTTGCCTTGACTACTTTGGATGGTTTGTATTCGAAGGCTATTAGTGATTTGACTACTTTAGCCATTATTTCTACAAGGGAAAACTGAATATGAAAGATGAATTTAGGGTTTTGGAGTTATGAAGGAATGAGAAAATGAGAGAGAATGATGATTAGGAGTAAATGTAAAGAGAAGTAAATGAAGGAATAGTTCTCGAAAAGGTATTTATATTTATGATGGAATACAAAGGGTTTTCCAAAATAAATAAATTAAAATTGATTTTGAAATTCAAACCCACAAAAAAAATATATTATTTCAATGAAATCAGTTTTGATCGGGTTTGAAGTCCGAAAATAATTTTGGGTATACGTCCGCATTTAATGCAACGACGGCTATAACCCCACATTTTCACAAAACTTTTCAACACTTTAAAGAAAAAGTGATCATTACTTTCCATTTACGGCGCAACTTGTGTGACACGTCAGCAAAAGGTATCATTATTCAAACGTTATACAGTAACCTTCACGTGTTCACACAACGACCAAGTATCCAAAATACATTATAAAGGACTGACTTATCTCAGAAATAATACACAAAATCTGAGCATGATCAGATTTAAGGAATCTGAACCATCTCAGTTTACACAATTATTCTGAAATCATTTCAGAAATTCTGAAGCATTTCAATCAAAATATTTTTCTGAAAGCAAAGTTCCCCCTTAGAGAAAAATTCTTTTAAACATAAAAATATTTGACACTTCCCCCTGAGGTGATGCTATACAGGATTTAGCATACCTAACTCACTAATGAGATGTGTAAACGTTTTAACATTCAAGGGTTTTGTAAAAACATCAGCGAGTTGTTTATCAGTGGGAATGAAATGAAGTTCAATGTCACCTTTAATAATGTGATCTCTAATAAAGTGATACCTGAGGTCGATATGCTTGGTTTTGGAGTGCATGACAGGATTGTGAGAGATGGCAATGGCACTGGTGTTATCACAAAATATTGGAGTCTTTGTATACTTAATACCATAATCAGTTAGTTGGTTCTTCATCCACAAAATCTGAGCGCAGCAACTGGCTACAGAAATGTATTCAGCTTCAGCTGTGGAGAGTGATACTGCAGTCTGCTTCTTACTTGTCCAACTAACCAATTTGCCACCTAGGAAATGACAACCACCTATGGTACTTTTCCTATCTATTTTACAACCTGCATGATCAGAATCTGAATAACCCATTAGATCTAGACTTGAGCCTTTGGGATACCAAAGACCAAGTCTGGGGACACCTTTAAGGTATCTGAAAATCCTTTTCACAGCATTTGCGTGTGCTTCTCTGGGATCAGACTGAAATCTTGCACAAAAGCATGTTGCAAACATTATGTCAGGTCTACTAGCAGTTAAGTACATGAGGGATCCCACCATACCACGATATTTTGTGGGATCCACTTGTTTTCCATTGGGATCTGAGTCCAAAGTTAATGGTGCAGAAATAGGAGTGTCTTTTGATGAGACTGAATCAAATTGATATTTCTTTAATAAGTCTCTGACATATTTTTCTTGATTTATAAAAATACCATCACTGGTTTGTTTCCCTTGAAGACCTAGAAAATATGTCAGTTCACCCATCATACTCATTTCATACTCAGATGACATTATTTCAGAAAACTGTTCACACATTTTGTTATTTGTAGACCCAAACACAATATCATCGAACATAAATTTGTACAAGTAAGATATCACTTTTATCATGCAATATGAATAAAGTGTTATCTATTGCACCCCTTTTAAAACCATTTTTCAGAAGATGTTTAGTAAGAGTATCATACCAGGCTCTAGGTGCTTGTCTCAGACCATATAATGCTTTGTCCAGTCTGTACACCCAATGTGGTCTTTCTTCATTTATGAACCCTGGTGGCTGATGCACATACACAACTTCTTCCAATTCACCATTCAAAAATGCACTTTTAACATCCATCTGATAGACTTTGAACTCATGATGAGCTGCAAAAGCTAAGAAAATTCTGATAGCTTCTAGTCTAGCAACTGGTGCAAAAGTTTCATCAAAGTCTACTCCTTCTTCTTGTGAGTAACCCTTTGCAACAAGTCTTGCCTTGTTTCGAATCACATGACCATCTTCATCCATCTTGTTTCTGAAGACCCATCTTGTCCCAATTGGTTCTTTTTTTAGATTACTGGGACAAGGAACAAGTTCCCAAACATCGTTCCTCTTAAACTGATTGAGCTCATCTTGCATGGCTTCAATCCAGCTAGGGTCTTTCATAGCCTCGTCAATCTTCTTCGGTTCTATTAGTGATAAGAAGCTGACATTTAAGCATTGATCGCTTGTGGCTCTTCTGGTCTGAACCCCACAAGTGGAATTTCCAATGATTTGCTCGATTGGATGTGCTCTTGTCCACTTAGTGTAATGGCCAGGATGAACAATGATATCAGTGCAAGAACTCCTCTGAATTACTTCAGGAGGTACTTCAGAAAAGACTACTTCAGTCTCATCATCTTCCTCCTGCAGATCATGATTTGCATCATGAAACTGTTCAGATTGGGGTAATTCAGTGGAACCTGATATCTAAGGTGAAGCAGCATGTACATCTGATCCAATAGTCAGTTCAGAAGGTAGTTTAAAACTGACTGAAGGATATAATGGAATGTTGCTTGACTTGCTTGTTATTGGTTCTGAACTGAGATGTTCAGAAACAGGTTCAGGTGACTGATCAGATTCGGCTAATAGGATCAGAATCACCAAAACTTATTGGATTTTCTGAGGGTGGTACAGGAGTTGACTTCTTAAAGATTGCAGAATTAGATTCATCAAAGGTAACATGAATTGACTCATCAACATTTTCATGTCTCTTGTTATAGACTCTAAAGGCTTTGCGATTTGTTGAATATCCTAGGAAGTACCCTTCATCAGCTTTTGCATCAAATTTTCCAAGCTGACTGGAATCATTCAGAATGTATACTGGGCATCCAAATACATGGAAATATCCAGTATTAGGCTTTCTATTTCTGAGTACTTCATAGGCTGTCTTATTGTGTCTTTTGACATAGACAAATCTGTTCTGAGTGTAGCAAGCAGTTGCAACAGCTTCAGCCCAGAAATTCTTGGGAAGACCAGATTCATTTAGCATACTTCTAGCAGCTTCAATCAGCGTATGATTCTTTCTTTCTACAACACCATTCTGCTCTGGTGTGTGGGCTGAGGAGAAGTTCTGAGATATGCCAGTTTCAGTGCAGAAGACTCCAGAGTGGCATTTCTGAATTCAGTGCCATTGTCACTTCTGAGCTGACAAACTTTTTGCTTATGCTTGAGTTCAATTTGTTTGATGAGAGCAATGATTTCAGTAGCAGCTTCACTCTTGGATCTGAGGAAAATTACCCAGCAGTATCTTGAATATTCATCAACAACAACACGGGTATACTTCTTTCCCGCTCTTGTCTGAACATTCACTGGTCCAAAGAGGTCCATGTGAAGCATGTGAAGAGGTTCAGTTATACTAAAACTTTGCTTAGTCTTGAATGAGGCTCTTTTCTGCTTACCCATTTCACAACCTGGACATGGCTTGTCTTTATTGAAAGACATTGAGGGTATCCCATCAACAAGTTGTTTTCTTGACAACTTATTAATATTCTTGAAGTTCAGATGGGATAATCTCTTGTGCCACAACCAGTTTGTGTCTTCATCTGCCTTTGTGTAGAAACATTGTTCAGTGGGTGAACTATTCATATCAATGATATAAATGTTTCCTTTTCTTGGTGTAATCAATACTACCTATCCATCTCTGTTGAATATAGTGCCTTGTGAAATATCAAATAATACCTTGAATCCATCGTCACACAGTTGACTGACACTGATCAGGTTATATTTCAAACCATTCACATATGCAACACGTGTGAATTTGACCTGTCCATTATTCACCACACCATATCCCTCAGTTTTTCCATTTTCATCATTACCAAAAGTTATTGAGGGCCCCTCTTGCACCCTATATTCCTCCATCAGGGTTTGATAACCAGTCATGGTTCTGCCAGCAGCGCTGTCAAGATACCATATATTCTTCATTCGGTCTCCCTGCACAAACACAAAGATTAGTTCTTTTTGGGAACCCATCTCTTGATGGGTTCGCTAGACTCTCCCTTAGCAGTCTCAGATTTATTTGGTTCATAAGGAACTGATGGATCGAAGGGGATCTCAGTCATAATCTCAGATGACATAAAAACAGTTGGTTTGATGGGGGGTTCAACCTTTTTCTTCTCAGATTTTTGCTTGATTTGTTTGGAAAAAGGTTTTGCATTTTCTTTAGGTTGAAGAGGAGTGGTTTTAACATTTTTTAAACGTGCATTACAACTCTGCACTTGTCTAGCCAATACTTGAAATTGACTCTCTAACCTTAACAAAATAGATTCTTCAGTAGACACCTGAGCCTTACCTGAATCTGAGGTAGAATGCTCAGTGGGGGAGATATTTTTCTTCTTCTTTTGGCCTTTTGGAACCTTAGATGAAGTCTGAGGGGATGGCTTTTTGGTTTTAGCCTTCTTTTCTGAAACAGTTGTCTGAGTTGTTTCATATTTACCCTCAGATTGTTCCTGGGCCTTATCAGTCAAAGTTTTCTGTTTGCCAACTTTAGGAAAAATAATTTCTGGTTTTATTTCCTTTGGAAGTGCATCTAAATCAGTGATTATAGATGCCAAATGAAGATCACCAGATTCATATGCTGTTCTTTGAGTTGCAAAAGTATTTTTAATTGCAGCATCTGGTTTTGGAGCTTTCATCCAAGATTTAATTATTTTCTGTTCCTTTTCAATGATGGTTTTTAATTCTTCTTTTTCCAACTCTAAAGTGGCAACCATAGACTGATAACTTTTTAAAGCCAAATGAACATCTTTCAGCTCTTTTAGTCTGGCCTGACTGGCGTTCAGTTCAGAAGTATTACTTTCAAACATTTTTAGGCTTTCTGAACGCACAGTTTTGACAAATGAAATGTGTAACACCCGTTTCGTAAAATATGGATTTCCAAAAACTTTTGCCTAACGGCATCAATTATGCGGAAACGATTTATTAAAAACTCTCAACAAGAAAACAGTTGAGAAGCAATAGTGGTGTTACTAACGTATCGTAGAAATAATAAAAGAAAATCCATAAGATTGCCCAACATAAAGCAATCAAAACAGCAGTCATTACATAGGGTTCCAAAAGGAAAACAATATCATAAAGTCTATGAGAAACTATTGGGTAGACTAAGGCCATCTTGATCATCTACCCATCTCTCGTCAAAGCTTCACACGTCATCTCACTGCTTAACCTGAGGGGAACAACACATTTAAAAGAACAAGTGTTAGCTATAAATAGCTAAGTAAGATAACACCAGGTTTAAGCAAAACATTTCATCCATTTAAATCGTCCTTTTAAAACTTTACGTCATTTTAATTAGGCATACATATCATCATATAAACATATCCACGTCACATATAAGCATAGAGTTCATGACCCTAAATGTGCCTAATCAATTTCGTCACTTTGATTCATCTCGTTAAATTGTGACTAGGTCACCATTAAGTTGTAACCGAAGTTACCGTTAAGTTGTAACCGAAGTTACCGTTATCATATAGGGTATGAGTTTGTGTGCAGGCGGTCATACGACCTCAAGGAAGCCTCACACCCGACTTGATGGAGAAGTCTTTCGACGGTCCATCTGCGTCGTTAAGGAAAGACAATGATCGATCCCTGAGTAGCACGTTATGTTCATGACATTAGGTGGGTCATCAGACCACCCGAAACTACTCGCCACGTATGACTGTTGCAAGGAGCAACCCAAGCAACCACCTCAGCGTACCTATATCCACCGTCAGGCACGGGTTATGCATAACACTCATCATCTAATTAGCTCGAGCATTTACCACATTTAGTTTAGGTTTCTTATGTTATCCTAAACTAGTCATCATCTATCATCATTTCACGTTAGGGCCCTTAAAACGTGCACGTGTCATGGCAACCTAAAAAGGTCTAGTGTTCTAGATGAACAAGCCACATATACATGCACATAACATCATTACATCATATCATTAACCACCGTTCGTCATATCATATCATATCGTTAAGCATATCATCACACATCGCATATCATGTCATAAACATATCTACGGGGAAGCATTTTAGGCATAAGCATCGTCATATCATTAATCCCCGTGTACCTCCCATATCGACCCATCCACATTATAGGTTATACATTACCGTTATGGAGGTTATAGTTTATGAAACCATTTTTTGTTGCACCCTCAGTGTGACAAAAGTAGTGTATCTTACCTGGTAGTAGTGTACGCGTGTAATGAAAGGCTAAAAGTGCTTAACAATAATCCCCGACACCTAAGATACATTAATATACGAAATATAAGTCATTTGGGACCCAAACGAACCTTACAGACCTCACGAAATTAGTCTGGAAAATCCTTCTTACGAACTTAGCTACAGTTCTTACGAAGATAGTTTGTTCTTACGAAGATAGTTTGTTCTTACGAAGATAGTTTGTTCTTACGAAGATAGCAAAACGAAGATTATCTTCGCAAGTACAAATCAGACTCAGCTAACGAATTTAACGTAATTTCGTCCAGATTTCAAAAACGACCAAGTTCTTCGATTTTTCCATAAACGAACGATTAAATCTTCTCCCAAAACATGTTTTTGACATAAATAAACATCCATTGATCATCAAGATCGATTATAGACTCGTTAAACATCGTTTTGAACATTAATTGACTTAAACATATTTTGAACCCTAATTCTATCAAAATCCCTTTTTAATTCAGATTTGAATCATTATGAAACAACCTTGAATCTGAAAATATAAGTAATAAATCGATGATTACCTTGAACAAACAATGGCCGATTCAATCCAATGCCAAAAACACACGATCGATTAACCAAGACTTGAAGATTTTGCTTTAGAATTCAAGAAAAGGTTTTAATAAACTTTGTGTTTATTCTTTTAATGTTGTTGAGGCTGGAAAATAACCCTAGATTAAGCTAATCCCAACCTAAACCCGTTTTTAACTTTACACCTTTGGCAAAACTAGTCCCTGGACTTCATATTGACTTCATTTCGCTTAAAAACACCTATTGGGGATACATATAACACACTAAAGCACTTTCGCACACTACAAAGGCCTTTTACACAGCATTTAGTCCACTTTATTGTCACTCATTAAAGATAATTAAATCTCACATATAGGGCACATAAACATATAAACACACATTTTACCACATAAACATATCACGGACTTAGAATTTGACCTAACGACGTTAGTCAACAGAAACGATTAAGTTTTGGGATGTTACAATTACCTCCCCCTTAAGAGGATTTCGTCCCCGGAATCACTTCAGCATCAAAAAGGTGGGGATAGGTCTCCCGCATTACGGACTCGGTCTCCCAAGTCATACTTTCGCCGTGATTGTGTTTCCACTTTATGAGAACTAGATCGATAGTCTTTCGTCGTAACTTCTTTTGTTTCATTCCCATTATAGCAACAGGTTCATCAACAATCTGCTTGTTTGGATCAATACTTACGTCCTCGAGTGGAATGACATCTGCTTCATTTGCATAGCATTTACGTAGATAACACACATGAAATGTGTTGTGAATTCCATGAAGTTCTGGAGGTAATTCCAGTTGAAATGCCTGTTCATTAACCTTTTTAATGATTTTAAAAGGTCCAATGAATCTAGGGCTTAGCTTTCCTCGTTTGCCAAATCGTAATACACCTTTCCAAGGCGACACCTTGAGTAAAACCATTTCACCTTCTTTAAAATCAAACGGCCTCCTTTTCTTATCGGCATATGACTTTTGCCTTTCGCGAGCAATACGCAAGGCTTTCTTTGCAACATTAACTTTATCGGCCGTAATTTGTACTACTTCAGGTCCAGCAAATTGCTTTTCCCCGGGCTCCAACCAACAACTAGGAGTCCGACACTTTCTACCATATAACATCTCATAAGGTGGCATTCCGATGCTCGCATGATAACTATTGTTGTACGCAAACTCGATAAAAGGTAGGTGTTTATCCCACGAACCACCATAATCCATTACACATGCTCTGAGCATATCTTCAAGCGTTTGAATAGTCCTTTCACTTTGCCCATCAGTCTGCGGGTGATAGGCTGTGCTCAGACGAACTTGAGTACCAAATTCCCGTTGAAAACTCTTCCAAAACTTGGATACAAAGTGAGCATCACGATCAGACACAATCGATATCGGAACACCATGTTTAGTAACCACTTCTTTAATATACAATGTAGCGAAATTCTCCATAGGAGCATTCTCACGAACTGGGAGGAAATGGGCACTCTTCGTTAATTGATCGACAATAACCCATATCATATCGTGACCACGAGGCGTCCTCGGAAGTTTGGTTACAAAATCCATTGTAATGTGATCCCATTTCCATTCAGGGATCTCGAGTTGCTGAAACTTCCCGTAAGGCTTTTGGTGTTCAGCTTTTACTTTAGCACATGTCAAACACTTCTGTACGTACATCATCACATCGTTTTTAATACTGGGCCACCAATAAATCGGCTTCAAGTCCGCATGCATCTTTGTACAGAATATTTAGTCTTGTGAGCTTCGTCCATCACTAACTCACGATTGCCTCCATATAGAGGAACCCATATTCTACCTTTGTAAGTTCGAAGACCGCGACTATTTTCTTCCATTTCAAGTCTATTTTTCTTCTTTTTCCCAATAGACTCCTCTTTCACATTCTCCTCCTTCAACGCTTCAATTTGAGCTAATCGAATAGGTTCCATTAAGTTCGACTCAACCTTCGTAATCATTGCACATAACCTACTCTTCGCATATCCTTTGCGGCTCAAGGCATCAGCAACCACATTAGCTTTGCCTGGGTGATATTTAATCTCACAATCATAATCCTTTAATAACTCCATCCACCGTCGTTGTCTAACATTCATGTCCTTCTGAGTAAACACATATTGTAAGCTCTTATGATCCGTGTATAGGGTACACTTTGTACCATACAGATAATGTCGCCACAATTTCAGAGCAAAAACAACGGCAGCCAGCTCAAGGTCATGAGTAGGATAGTTCCGCTCATGAGGCTTCAGCTGTCGAGAGGCGTAAGCGATAACTTTGTCTCATTGCATTAATACACACCCTAACCCCGTGATGGATGCGTCACTATAGACAACTAAATCATCGGTTCCTTCGGGTAAAACTAGGACAGGAGCTTCACACAACTTCTTTTTCAACGTCGTGAAGGCTTTCTCTTGAGCATCAGTCCACACAAACTTCACACCTTTCTTCGTTAATTCAGTCATTGGCTTGGCAATGCGTGAGAAATCCTGAATAAAACGTCGATAATAGCCAGCCAAACCGAGAAAACTCTTAATTTCAGTAGGAGACTTTGTAACATCCCAAAACTTAAACGTATATGTTGACTAACGTCGTTAGGTCAAATTATAAGTCCGTGATACGGTTGTGTGGAAATATGTGTTTATATGTTTATGTACCCTATATGTGAGATTTAATTATCTTTAATGAGTGGCAATAAAGTAGATTTAAATGATGTGTAAACGGCCTTTGTAGTGTGCGAAAGTGCTTCCATGTGTTATGTATATCCCCATTAGGTGTTTTAATGTGAAATAAAGTCAATATGAAGTCCAGGGACTAGTTTTGCCAAAGGTGTAAAGTTAAAAACGGGATTAGGTTAAGATTAACCTAATCTAGGATCATTTTGGAGTAATTAACCTAATTAATAACACCTGCACAGCCTCTCCAATTCCTTAACCGATTTCTAACGCAATTGATCAAGTTTTGGTAATTAAAAACGAGATCAGGTTAAGATTAACCTAATCTAGGATCATTTTGGAGTAATTAACCTAATCTAGGATAAAGTCAATATGAAGTCCAGGGACTAGTTTTGCCAAAGGTGTAAAGTTAAAAACGGGATTAGGTTAAGATTAACCTAATCTAGGATCATTTTGGAGTAATTAACCTAATAATTAACACCTGCACAGCCTCTCCAATTCCATTAACCGATTTCTAACGCAATTGTTCAAGTTTTGGTTGAATTGATTGAGTATTTTGGGTTACTTTCAATTGGCTATCAAAGCAATCAGGTAATCAATGGGTTGTTAATTGTATTTTCAGTTCTAAAAGATGTTTTGGTTAATTGATGTTCGTAATGGTGTTTAACGGGTGTATAATCGATCTTGATGATCAAAAGATGTTTAATATTGATTCAAAACTGATTTTAAAAGGGTTTTGCAATTAATTAGAGTTTAAAAGATGTTTTGGTTAATTGATGTTCGTAATGGTGTTTAACGGGTGTATAATCGATCTTGATGATCAAAAGATGTTTAATTATGTCAAAAACGTGTTTTGGGAAGAAGCCATTGTCGATCGATTTCTGAAAAAATGAAGAACAGAGCCGTTTTTGATTTCTGAACGAAGTTAGGCTTAAGTTCGTTTGAGCCATCTTCGTAAAGCCTAAATTCGTTTTCTGAAATCTAACTTCGTTTGACAAAACGAAGATCATCTTCGTTTGAAGTATAACTTCGTTTGAGGTCTATTCGTTCTGAACATAACTTCGTTTGACAAAACGAAGATCATCTTCGTTTGAAGCTAAAAACGAAGGCTAAGTTCGTTTGAGCCATCTTCGTAAACCTAAATTCGTTTTGGACTAAATTCGTTTGAAAACGAAGTTAAGTTCGTTTGAGCCATCTTCGTAAAGCCTAAATTCGTTTTCTGAAACCTAACTTCGTTTGACAAAACGAAGATCATCTTCGTTTGAAGTATAACTTCGTTTGAGGTCTAAATTCGTTTTGGGAACTTAAATTCGTTGGTCAGAAAAAAAGTTAAATTCGTTTGAAGATAAAAAAACGAAGGCTAAGTTCGTTTGATGCTCTTCAAATTCGTTTTGGACTAACTTCGTTTGACAAAACGAAGTAATTCGTTTGAGCCATCTTCGTAAAGCCTAAATTCGTTTTGGAATCTAACTTCGTTTGACAAAACGAAGATCATCTTCGTTTGAGACTTCGTCTAAATTCGTTTTGGGAACTTAAATTCGTTGGTCAGAAAAAAAGTTAAATTCGTTTGAAGATAAAAAAACGAAGGCTAAGTTCGTTTGATGCTCAAATTCGTTTTCCTAAATTCGTTTAGGACTAAATTCGTTTGGAAAACGAAGGCTAAGTTCGTTTGAGCCATCTTCGTAAAGCCTAAATTCGTTTTGGAACCTAACTTCGTTTGGACAAAACGAAGGCTAAGTTCGTTTGAGCCATCTTCGTAAAGCCTAAATTCGTTTTGGAACCTAACTTCGTTTGAACAAAACGAAGAATTCGTTTGAGACTTCGTACCTAAATTCGTTTTGGGAACTTAAATTCGTTGGTCAGAAAAAAAGTTAAATTCGTTTGAAGATAAAAAAACGAAGGCTAAGTTCGTTTGATGCTCAAATTCGTTTTCTAAATTCGTTTTGGGAACTTAAATTCGTTGGTCAGAAAAAAAGTTAAATTCGTTTGAAGATAAAAAAACGAAGGCTAAGTTCGTTTGAGCCATCTTCGTAAAGCCTAAATTCGTTTTGGACTAACTTCGTTTGACAAAACGAAGATCATCTTCGTTTGAAGTATAACTTCGTTTGAGGTCTAAATTCGTTTTGGGAACTTAAATTCGTTGGTCAGAAAAAAAGTTAAATTCGTTTGAAGATAAAAAAACGAAGGCTAAGTTCGTTTGATGCTCGTCTAAATTCGTTTTGGGAACTTAAATTCGTTGGTCAGAAAAAAAGTTAAATTCGTTTGAAGATAAAAAAACGAAGGCTAAGTTCGTTTGATGCTCAAATTCGTTTTCCTAAATTCGTTTTGGGACTTAAATTCGTTTGAAGAAAAACGAAGAATTCGTTTGAGACTTCGTACCTAAATTCGTTTTGGGAACTTAAATTCGTTGGTCAGAAAAAAAGTTAAATTCGTTTGAAGATAAAAAAACGAAGGCTAAGTTCGTTTGAGCTCTTCGTAAAGCCTAAATTCGTTTTGGACTAATTCGTTTGACAAAACGAAGGTAAGTTCGTTTGAGCCATCTTCGTAAAGCCTAAATTCGTTTTGGAACCTAACTTCGTTTGAACAAAACGAAGAATTCGTTTGAGCTCTTCGTAAAGTAAATTGTTATGATAACGGTGGTTAATGATATGTTTACGATATGATATGTTATGATGACGGTGGTTAATGATATGTTTACGATATGATATGTTATGATGACGGTGGTTAATGATATGTTTACGATATGATATGTTATGATGACGGTGGTTAATGATATGTTTACGATATGATATGTTATGATGACGGTGGTTAATGATATGTTTACGATATGATATGTTATGATGACGGTGGTTAATGATATGTTTACGATATGATATGTTATGATGACGGTGGTTAATGATATGTTTACGATATGATATGTTATGATGACGGTGGTTAATGATATGTTTACGATATGATATGTTATGATGACGGTGGTTAATGATATGTTTACGATATGATATGTTATGATGACGGTGGTTAATGATATGTTTACGATATGATATGTTATGATGACGGTGGTTAATGATATGTTTACGATATGATATGTTATGATGACGGTGGTTAATGATATGTTTACGATATGATATGTTATGATGACGGTGGTTAATGATATGTTTACGATATGATATGTTATGATGACGGTGGTTAATGATATGTTTACGATATGATATGTTATGATGACGGTGGTTAATGATATGTTTACGATATGATATGTTATGATGACGGTGGTTAATGATATGTTTACGATATGATATGTTATGATGACGGTGGTTAATGATATGTTTACGATATGATATGTTATGATGACGGTGGTTAATGATATGTTTACGATATGATATGTTATGATGACGGTGGTTAATGATATGTTTACGATATGATATGTTATGATGACGGTGGTTAATGATATGTTTACGATATGATATGTTATGATGACGGTGGTTAATGATATGTTTACGATATGATATGTTATGATGACGGTGGTTAATGATATGTTTACGATATGATATGTTATGATGACGGTGGTTAATGATATGTTTACGATATGATATGTTATGATGACGGTGGTTAATGATATGTTTACGATATGATATGTTATGATGACGGTGGTTAATGATATGTTTACGATATGATATGTTATGATGACGGTGGTTAATGATATGTTTACGATATGATATGTTATGATGACGGTGGTTAATGATATGTTTACGATATGATATGTTATGATGACGGTGGTTAATGATATGTTTACGATATGATATGTTATGATGACGGTGGTTAATGATATGTTTACGATATGATATGTTATGATGACGGTGGTTAATGATATGTTTACGATATGATATGTTATGATGACGGTGGTTAATGATATGTTTACGATATGATATGTTATGATGACGGTGGTTAATGATATGTTTACGATATGATATGTTATGATGACGGTGGTTAATGATATGTTTACGATATGATATGTTATGATGACGGTGGTTAATGATATGTTTACGATATGATATGTTATGATGACGGTGGTTAATGATATGTTTACGATATGATATGTTATGATGACGGTGGTTAATGATATGTTTACGATATGATATGTTATGATGACGGTGGTTAATGATATGTTTACGATATGATATGTTATGATGACGGTGGTTAATGATATGTTTACGATATGATATGTTATGATGACGGTGGTTAATGATATGTTTACGATATGATATGTTATGATGACGGTGGTTAATGATATGTTTACGATATGATATGTTATGATGACGGTGGTTAATGATATGTTTACGATATGATATGTTATGATGACGGTGGTTAATGATATGTTTACGATATGATATGTTATGATGACGGTGGTTAATGATATGTTTACGATATGATATGTTATGATGACGGTGGTTAATGATATGTTTACGATATGATATGTTATGATGACGGTGGTTAATGATATGTTTACGATATGATATGTTATGATGACGGTGGTTAATGATATGTTTACGATATGATATGTTATGATGACGGTGGTTAATGATATGTTTACGATATGATATGTTATGATGACGGTGGTTAATGATATGTTTACGATATGATATGTTATGATGACGGTGGTTAATGATATGTTTACGATATGATATGTTATGATGACGGTGGTTAATGATATGTTTACGATATGATATGTTATGATGACGGTGGTTAATGATATGTTTACGATATGATATGTTATGATGACGGTGGTTAATGATATGTTTACGATATGATATGTTATGATGACGGTGGTTAATGATATGTTTACGATATGATATGTTATGATGACGGTGGTTAATGATATGTTTACGATATGATATGTTATGATGACGGTGGTTAATGATATGTTTACGATATGATATGTTATGATGACGGTGGTTAATGATATGTTTACGATATGATATGTTATGATGACGGTGGTTAATGATATGTTTACGATATGATATGTTATGATGACGGTGGTTAATGATATGTTTACGATATGATATGTTATGATGACGGTGGTTAATGATATGTTTACGATATGATATGTTATGATGACGGTGGTTAATGATATGTTTACGATATGATATGTTATGATGACGGTGGTTAATGATATGTTTACGATATGATATGTTATGATGACGGTGGTTAATGATATGTTTACGATATGATATGTTATGATGACGGTGGTTAATGATATGTTTACGATATGATATGTTATGATGACGGTGGTTAATGATATGTTTACGATATGATATGTTATGATGACGGTGGTTAATGATATGTTTACGATATGATATGTTATGATGACGGTGGTTAATGATATGTTTACGATATGATATGTTATGATGACGGTGGTTAATGATATGTTTACGATATGATATGTTATGATGACGGTGGTTAATGATATGTTTACGATATGATATGGACTTAAACTTAAGATGCGCATGCTAGGTATTCGTAGGATGCCTTAGCTAGTGATGACATGAGATGTAGGATGGGTTGGGATGAGTGCGAGTATGATAAGGCTTATGAGATGTTTATGTTACGATGATATGATTTAGCCTTATCCCAACGAACTTTTGTTTTATTTCGCGCTTATCGACTCCACCATTTTATTGAAGGAAAATGGTTAACACTCGCAACCGCAACATCCAACGTGACGGAGCAACTGCCAGCGTTACTCCACCTGTCCATCCAGGTGCAGTTGCTACTAATGCTGCTGCTACTGCTACTGCAGCTAACGTGAATGGAAATCGAGGAAACCCCCAGCAAGTAAATCAGCCAAGCCCATTAGGTCCTATGCCTCCGCCTCCCGGCAATCCACCTAGAGTTAACGAAGCAGTGGTGGAGCAAATCCCTAATGCAGCTGAACTGTACAATCTTGTGCTGACTCTCCAAGCCCAGTTAGCACAGACTCAAGAACAACTGAATAACGCTCTTGCTGAGAATGCTGAAGGAACTGATGGCAACTACTCAGTGCCATCTCACCACATTGAGCCACCAGTGGATAATGTTGTCGTTCCCCCTGTTAATGTTGATGTGGCTCCTCCTAATGTAGTTCAAGCTCCTCGATTTAAGTTCGAAAGTTTCCAGAAGTGTGGAGCTCAGAAATTCAATGGAACACTTAACGCAGTAGGCTGTATGGAATGGCTTGATGATACTGAGATGGTCTTTGAAGCTTGTGACTGTCCAGAGGATAAAAAGGTGTTGTGTGCGAGTAGAATGTTGAAAGAAGGTGCTCGAGACTGGTGGAAGAGCATTACTATTTCAATGACTCCGGCTATGGTAACTGCTATTACGTGGGCTGACTTTAAGCAGAAATTCATTGAGGAGTATATCGGGACTCATGAACAGCGCAAAATGGAAAAAGAGTTCCGTGCTTTGACAGCTGAAGTTGGCAAAATTAATGATTATGCTCGTTCCTTTATGGAAAAGATGAAATTTGTGGGTCATCTATTCAGAACTGATGCAGATCAAGTCGCCTGCTATGTCGATGGTTTACCTCCAAGTTATCGAGGTATTTGTAGGCAGCATAAGACCCTAACTGAAGCAATCAAAGAATCCAAAAAGCTTGATGATGATTTTGCTGCGGATAAGAAAGTTGAAAAGAAAGAGGATGAGAAGAAGTCTGGCAATAAGAGGAGGTTTGGTGGATCAAATCGTTTTGGAAAGAAATTTAAGGGATCTTCATCGTCCTCTGACAAGGGAAGGGCAGACCAGGAAGGTAAATGGTGCCCTGGCTGCAAATCTATCCATTCTGGTCAGTGTTCTACAAAGACCCGCAGGTGCAATAAGTGTGGAACTCAGGGTCATACCATTGATCAATGCACTGACAAGGCTAGATGTTATAAATGTGGAGACACCAAGCACCGTATTGCAGACTGCCCGCAGATGAAGAAAGATGAGGGAAAGAAGGCAGAAGCTTCCAAAGCCAAAGCCCGTGCTTTTCAGATGACGGCTGAGGAGGCAAAAGACGATGATCAGGTAGTTACTGCTACCCTTATTGTTAACTCCAAACCTGCTAATGTGTTATTTGATTCTGGTGCGAACAAATCTTTTGTGTCTACTCTGTTTGCTCCTAAGTTAGACATGACTACTAGTTCTTTACGGTGCCCTATAGAAGTAGAAGTGGCTAATGGTGCAACGTCTATTATTCGGGAAGGTTACTCTGATTGTCCTTTAGAAATAGAGGGTCGTTCGTTTACTGCTAACCTGTTACCCGCTACCATTCCTAGTTTCGATGTTGTACTTGGTATGGACTGGATGTCTAAGAATGATGCTGTCGTCCTATGTTCGAAAAAGATAGTCCGTATCGCTACTCCCGACGGTAAAGGTGTCTGTGTTTATGGTGACAAGAAGCCGGGAAATGTTAAGGTGATCTCGATGATGAAAGCACTTCGTTGTATACGACAAACTAAGTCACATTTTCTAGCTTATGTCATCGATTCTCGTATCGCGAAGCCTACAGTTTCTGATGTCGAAGTTGTTTCCGAGTTTCCTGATGTTTTCCCTGAAGATCTTCCAGGTCTTCCCCCTGATCGTGAGGTTGAATTCTCTATTGACCTTATTCCTGGTGCTACACCTGTAGCCAAAGCTCCCTATCGACTAGCTCCGACAGAGATGAAGGAGCTGATGACGCAAATTCAGGAACTTTTAGATAAAGGTTTCATTCGTCCGAGTTCCTCTCCTTGGGGTGCTCCTATCCTTTTCGTAAAGAAGAAAGACGGATCCATGCGCATGTGTATCGATTATCGCGAGCTGAATAAAAGAACGGTGAAGAATAAATATCCACTCCCTCGCATCGATGATTTATTCGATCAACTTCAAGGTGCTTCTTATTTTTCAAAGATTGACTTACGGTCTGGCTATCATCAATTGAAGGTCGAAGAAGAAAGTGTAGCCAAAACAGCGTTCCGAACTCGTTATGGTCATTATGAGTTCCTTGTCATGCCATTCGGTTTGACAAATGCTCCAGCGAAGTTTATGGATTTGATGAACCGTGTCTGTCGACCATTTTTGGATCATTTCGTTATTGTTTTTATCGACGACATTCTTGTGTATTCAAAGTCGGAAGAGGAACATAGAGAGCATTTGAGAGCTGTCCTTCAAGTCCTCAGAGAGAAAAAGCTATATGCTAAATTCTCCAAGTGCGAGTTCTGGTTAAAGGAAGTTCATTTCCTCGGCCATGTCGTCTCCTCTGATGGTATAAAAGTAGATCCTTCGAAGATAGAGGCAGTGTCGAAGTGGGAGCAGCCTAAGTCTCCTACTGAAATTAAGAGTTTTCTCGGTTTGGCTGGCTATTATCGACGTTTTATTCAGGATTTCTCGCGCATTGCCAAGCCAATGACTGAATTAACGAAGAAAGGTGTGAAGTTTGTGTGGACCGATGCTCAAGAGAAAGCCTTCACAATGTTGAAAAAGAAGTTGTGTGAAGCTCCAGTCTTAGCCTTACCCGAAGGAACAGATGATTTGGTGGTCTATAGTGACGCATCCATCACGGGGTTAGGGTGTGTATTAATGCAACGAGACAAAGTTATCGCTTACGCCTCTCGACAGCTGAAGCCTCATGAGCGGAACTATCCTACTCATGACCTTGAGCTGGCTGCGGTTGTTTTTGCTCTGAAATTGTGGCGACATTATCTGTATGGTACAAAGTGTACCCTTTATACGGATCATAAGAGCTTACAGTACGTGTTTACTCAGAAGGACATGAATGTTAGACAACGGCGGTGGATGGAGTTATTAAAGGATTACGATTGTGAAATTAAATATCACCCAGGCAAAGCTAATGTGGTTGCTGATGCCTTAAGCCGCAAAGGATATGCGAAGAGTAGATTATGTGCGATGATTACAAAGATTGAGTCGAATTTACTGGAACCTATTCGATTAGCCCAAATCGAAGCGTTAAAGGATGATAATGTGAAAGCGGAGTCTATCGGGAAAAAGAAGAAGAACAGACTCCAAATGGAAGAAAATAGTCGTGGCCTTCGAACCTACAAAGGTAGAATATGGGTTCTCGTGAAAGGCAAAAGTCTTATGCTGATAAGAAAAGGAGGCCGTTCGATTTTAAAGAAGGCGAAATGGTTTTACTCAAGGTGTCGCCTTGGAAAGGTGTATTACGGTTTGGAAAACGTGGAAAGTTAAGCCCCAGATTCATTGGACCTTTTAAGATCATTAAGAAGGTTAATGAACAGGCATTTAAGTTGGACTTACCTCCAGAACTTAATGGAATTCACAACACATTTCATGTGTGTTACCTACGTAAGTATTAATCCCAACAAGCAGATTGTCGATGAACCTGTTGCTATAATGGGAAGGAAACAAAAGAAGTTACGACGAAAGACTATCGATCTAGTTCTCATAAAGTGGAAACACAATCACGGCGAAAGTATGACTTGGGAGACCGAGTCCGTAATGCGGGAGACCTATCCCCACCTTTTTGATGCTGAAGTGATTCCGGGGACGGAATCCTCTTAAGGGGGAGGTAATTGTAACATCCCAAAACTTAAACGTATATGTTGACTAACGTCGTTAGGTCAAATTATAAGTCCGTGATACGGTTGTGTGGAAATATGTGTTTATATGTTTATGTACCCTATATGTGAGATTTAATTATCTTTAATGAGTGACAATAAAGTAGATTTAAATGATGTGTAAACGGCCTTTGTAGTGTGCGAAAGTGCTTCCATGTGTTATGTATATCCCCATTAGGTGTTTTAATGTGAAATAAAGTCAATATGAAGTCCAGGGACTAGTTTTGCCAAAGGTGTAAAGTTAAAAACGGGATTAGGTTAAGATTAACCTAATCTAGGATCATTTTGGAGTAATTAACCTAATTAATAACACCTGCACAGCCTCTCCAATTCCTTAACTAATTCTAAAGCAATTGATCATTTTGGTTGAATTGATTGAGTCAGGTTAAGATTAACCTAATCTAGGATCATTTTGGAGTAATTAACCTAATACGAGATCAGGTTAAGATTAACCTAATCTAGGATCATTTTGGAGTAATTAACCTAATCGAGGGATCATTTTGGAGAATTAACCTAATCTAGGATCATTTTGGAGTAATTAACCTAATCTAGGTGTTTTAATGTGAAATAAAGTCAATATGAAGTCCAGGGACTAGTTTTGCCAAAGGTGTAAAGTTAAAAACGGGATTAGGTTAAGATTAACCTAATCTAGGATCATTTTGGAGTAATTAACCTAATAATTAACACCTGCACAGCCTCTCCAATTCCATTAACCGATTTCTAACGCAATTGTTCAAGTTTTGGTTGAATTGATTGAGTATTTTGGGTTACTTTCAATTGGCTATCAAAGCAATCAGGTAATCAATGGGTTGTTAATTGTATTTTCAGTTCTAAAAGATGTTTTAATATTGATTCAAAACTGATTTTAAAAGGGTTTTGCAATTAATTAGAGTTTAAAAGATGTTTTGGTTAATTGATGTTCGTAATGGTGTTTAACGGGTGTATAATCGATCTTGATGATCAAAAGATGTTTAATTATGTCAAAAACGTGTTTTGGGAAGAAGCCATTGTCGATCGATTTCTGAAAAAATGAAGAACAGAGCCGTTTTTGATTTCTGAACGAAGTTAGGCTTAAGTTCGTTTGAGCCATCTTCGTAAAGCCTAAATTCGTTTTCTGAAATCTAACTTCGTTTGACAAAACGAAGATCATCTTCGTTTGAAGTATAACTTCGTTTGAGGTCTAAATTCGTTTTGGGAACTTAAATTCGTTGGTCAGAAAAAAAGTTAAATTCGTTTGAAGATAAAAAAACGAAGGCTAAGTTCGTTTGATGCTCAAATTCGTTTTCTAAATTCGTTTGCTAAATTCGTTTTGGGAACTTAAATTCGTTGGTCAGAAAAAAGTTAAATTCGTTTGAAGATAAAAAAACGAAGGCTAAGTTCGTTTGATGCTCAAATTCGTTTTCTAAATTCGTTTTAGGCTAAATTCGTTTTGCTAAATTCGTTTTTGAAACTAAATTCGCTAAGTTCGTTTGATGCTTAAATTCGTTTTCTAAATTCGTTTTAAGCTAAATTCGTTCGATTCAAAACTAAATTCGTTTGAAGCTAAAAACGAAGGCTAAGTTCGTTTGATGCTTAAATTCGTTTTCTAAATTCGTTTTAAGCTAAATTCGTTCGATTCAAAAACTAAATTCGTTTGATGCTTAAATTCGTTTTCTAAATTCGTTTTAAGCTAAATTCGTTCGATTCAAAACTAAATTCGTTTCAAGTTTTAAAGTTCGTTTTGGCTAAATGTTTCTAAGTTCGTTTTCTAATCTTCGTTTTCTATCTTCGTTTTCTAATCTTCGTTTTCTAATCTTCGTTTTCTAAATTCGTTTTCTAAATCTTCGTTTTCTAAATTCGTTTTCTAAATTCGTTTTCTAATCTTCGTTTTCTAATCTTCGTTTTCTAATCTTCGTTTTCTAATCTTCGTTTTCTAATCTTCGTTTTCTAATCTTCGTTTTCTAATCTTCGTTTTCTAATCTTCGTTTTCTAAATTCGTTTTCTAAATCTTCGTTTTCTAAGTTCGTTTTCTAAATTCGTTTCTAAATTCGTTTTGGGAACTTAAATTCGTTGGTCAGAAAAAAAGTTAAATTCGTTTGAAGATAAAAAAACGAAGGCTAAGTTCGTTTGATGCTCAAATTCGTTTTCTAAATTCGTTTAGGCTAAATTCGTTTAACAGAAAGAAAGTTAAATTCGTTTGAAGATAAAAAAACGAAGGCTAAGTTCGTTTGATGCTCAAATTCGTTTTCTAAATTCGTTTAGGCTAAATTCGTTTTGCTAAATTCGTTGGAAAGTTAAATTCGTTTGAAGATAAAAAAACGAAGGCTAAGTTCGTTTGATGCTCAAATTCGTTTTCTAAATTCGTTTTAGGCTAAATTCGTTTTCTCAAACTTCGTTTTCAAATTCGTTTTCTAAATTCGTTTTCTAAATTCGTTTTCTAAATCGTTTCTAAATTCGTTTCAGAAAAGAAGTTTAAATTCGTTTGTCAGAAAGAAAGTTAAATTCGTTTGAAGATAAAAAAACGAAGGCTAAGTTCGTTTGATGCTCAAATTCGTTTTCTAAATTCGTTTAGGCTAAATTCGTTTTGGGAACTTAAATTCGTTGGTCAGAAAAAAAGTTAAATTCGTTTGAAGATAAAAAAACGAAGGCTAAGTTCGTTTGATGCTCAAATTCGTTTTCTAAATTCGTTTAGGCTAAATTCGTTTTCAAATTTTAAATTCTTGAAAGTTAAATTCGTTTGAAGATAAAAAAACGAAGGCTAAGTTCGTTTGATGCTCAAATTCGTTTTCTAAATTCGTTTTAGGCTAAATTCGTTTTCTCAAATTCGTTTTTGGAAACTTTTCTAAATTCGTTTTCTAAATTCGTTTTCTAAGATCATCTTCGTTTGAATTATAACTTCGTTTGAGGTCTAAATTCGTTTTGGGAACTTAAATTCGTTGGTCAGAAAAAAAGTTAAATTCGTTTGAAGATAAAAAAACGAAGGCTAAGTTCGTTTGATGCTCAAATTCGTTTTCTAAATTCGTTTAGGCTAAATTCGTTTTCAAATCAATTCGTTCTAAATTCGTTTGTCAGAAAGAAAGTTAAATTCGTTTGAAGATAAAAAAACGAAGGCTAAGTTCGTTTGATGCTCAAATTCGTTTTCTAAATTCGTTTAGGCTAAATTCGTAAGGTTCAAAACCTAAGTTCGTTTTCAAACGTTCAAATGTTTTCTAAATTCGTTTGAGGTCTAAATTCGTTTTGGACTTAAATTCGTTTGTCAGAAAGAAAGTTAAATTCGTTTGAAGATAAAAAAACGAAGGCTAAGTTCGTTTGATGCTCAAATTCGTTTTCTAAATTCGTTTAGGCTAAATTCGTTTTCAAATTCTTTCAAATTCGTTTCTAAATTCGTTGGTCAGAAAAAAGTTAAATTCGTTTGAAGATAAAAAAACGAAGGCTAAGTTCGTTTGATGCTCAAATTCGTTTTCTAAATTCGTTTTGGGCTAAATTCGTTTTGGGAACTTAAATTCGTTGGTCAGAAAAAAAGTTAAATTCGTTTGAAGATAAAAAAACGAAGGCTAAGTTCGTTTGATGCTCAAATTCGTTTTCTTCTTTACGAAAAGGATAGGAGCACCCCATGGAGAGGAACTCGGACGAATGAAACCTTTATCTAAAAGTTCCTGAATTTGGGTCATCAGCTCCTTCATCTCCGTCGGAGCTAATCGATAGGGAGCTTTGGCTACAGGAGTAGCACCAGGAATGAGGTCAATAGAAAATTCAACCTCACGATCAGGAGGAAGACCTGGAAGATCTTCAGGGAAAACATCAGGAAACTCGGAAATAACCTCGACATCAGAGACTGTAGGCTTCGTGATACGAGAATCGATGACATAAGCTAGAAAATGTGACTTAGTTTGCCGTATACAACGAAGGGCTTTCATCATCGAGATCACCTTAACATTTCCCGGCTTCTTGTCACCATAAACACAGACACCTTTACCATCAGGGGTAGCGATACGAACTATTTTCTTTGCACATAAGACGACAGCATCGTTTTTAGACATCCAGTCCATACCGAGTATAACATCAAAACTATGGATAGTAGCAGGTAGCAAGTTAGCAGTAAAACACCGACCCTCTATCTCTAAAGGACAATCAGAATAACCCTCACGTATGATAGACGTTGTGCCGTTAGCCACCTCTACTTCAATAGGACACCTTAAGGGACTCGTAATCATGTCTAATTTAGGAGCAAACAGAGTAGACACAAAAGATTTGTTCGCACCAGAATCAAATAACACATTAGCAAGTTTGGAGTTAACAATAAGGGTAGCAGTAACTACCTGGTCGTCATCTTTGGCCTCTTCAGCCGTCATCTGATAAGCACGGGCTTTGGCTTTGGGAGCTTCCGTCTTCTTTCCCTCGTCCTTCTTCATTTGCGGACAGTCGGCAATACGGTGCTTTGTGTCTCCACATTTATAACATCTTGCTTTGTCAGTGCATTCATCAACGGTATGACCCTGTGCTCCACACCTATTGCACCTGCGGGTCTTAGCAGAACACTGACCAGAATGAATAGCTTTGCAGCTAGAGCACCATTTTCCGTCCTTGTCTGTCTTTCCCTTGTCGGAGGACGAAGATCCCTTGAATTTCTTACCAAAACGGTTAGATCCACCGAATCTCCTCTTATTACCAGACTTCTTCTCATCATCTTTCTTTTCCACTTTCTTATCCGTAGCAAAATCATCATCAAGCTTTTTAGACTCTTTGATAGCTTCAGTTAGAGTCTTGTGCTGCCTACAAATACCTCGATAACTCGGAGGCAAACCATCAACATAGCAAGCAACCTGATCTGCATCAGTACGGAACAGATGGCCCACGAACTTCATCTTCTCCATAAAGGAACGAGCATAATCATTGATTTTACCCACTTCAGCCGTCAAGGCACGAAACTCTTTTTCCATTTTGCGCTGCTCATGAACTCCAATATACTCTTCAATAAATTTCTGTCTGAAGTTAGTCCACGTAATAGCAGATACCATAGCTGGAGTCATCGAAATGGTAATGCTCTTCCACCAGTCCCGAGCACCTTCTTTCAACATCCTACTAGCACACAACACTTTCTTATCCTCGGGACAATCACAAGCTTCAAAAACCATCTCAGTATCATCAAGCCATTCCATGCAACCTACTGCATTAAGTGTTCCATAGAATTTCTGAGCTCCACACTTCTGGAAACTTTCAAACTTGAATCGAGGGGCGTGAACATCATTAGGAGGAACCACATTAACATTAGCATGGGGAATAACCACATCATCGACCGGTGGCTCAGTGTGGTGAGAAGGCACAGAGTGACTGTTACCAGTTCCTTCTGCGTTAGCTGCCAACGCCTGATTCAACTGTTCTTGCGTTTGGGCCAACTGGGCCTGAAGAGTTAGCACAAGATTATACATCTCCGCCTGATCGGGAATCTGATCCACCACTACATCGTTAACTCTCGGAGGATTGCCAGGTGGTGGAGGCATCGGACCCAATGAGCCTGGTTGATTAACACGGCGGGGGTTCACACGATTTACATTAGCATGGGGAATAACCACATCATCGACCGGTGGCTCAGTGTGGTGAGAAGGCACAGAGTGACTGTTACCAGTTCCTTCTGCGTTAGCTGCCAACGCCTGATTCAACTGTTCTTGCGTTTGGGCCAACTGGGCCTGAAGAGTTAGCACAAGATTATACATCTCCGCCTGATCGGGAATCTGATCCACCACTACATCGTTAACTCTCGGAGGATTGCCAGGTGGTGGAGGCATCGGACCCAATGAGCCTGGTTGATTAACACGGCGGGGGTTCACACGATTTACATTAGCATGGGGAATAACCACATCATCGACCGGTGGCTCAGTGTGGTGAGAAGGCACAGAGTGACTGTTACCAGTTCCTTCTGCGTTAGCTGCCAACGCCTGATTCAACTGTTCTTGCGTTTGGGCCAACTGGGCCTGAAGAGTTAGCACAAGATTATACATCTCCGCCTGATCGGGAATCTGATCCACCACTACATCGTTAACTCTCGGAGGATTGCCAGGTGGTGGAGGCATCGGACCCAATGAGCCTGGTTGATTAACACGGCGGGGGTTCACACGATTTACATTAGCATTAGCAGCATTAGAAGCACCTGCACCCGGATGGACAGGTAGAGTAACGCTAGCAGTAGCTCCGTCGCGTTGGATGTTGCGGTTGCGAGTGTTAACCATTTTCCTTCAATAAAATGGTGGAGTCGATAAGCGCAAAATAAAACAAAAAGCTCGTTGAGATAAGGCTAAAACATATCATCGTAACGTAAACATCTCGTAAGCCCTATCACACTCGCACTCATCCCAACCTATCCTACATCACATGTCATCACTAGCTAAGGCATCCTACGAGTACCTAGCATGCACATCTTAAGTTTAAGTCCAAACCCTATGGTCAATAGGTCTTGGTTCACTTAAACTACTTCTCTGATACCAAATTGTAACACCCGTTTCGTAAAAATATGGATTTCCAAAAACTTTTGCCTAACGGCATCAATTATGCGGAAACGATTTATTAAAAACTCTCAACAAGGAAAACAGTTGAGAAGCAATAGTGGTGTTACTAACGTATCGTAGAAATAATAAAAGAAAATCCATAAGATTGCCCAACATAAAGCAATCAAAACAGCAGTCATTACATAGGGTTCCAAGAGAAAACAATATCATAAAGTCTATGAGAAACTATTGGGTAGACTAAGGCCATCTTGATCATCTACCCATCTCTCGTCAAAGCTTCACACGTCATCTCACTGCTTAACCTGAGGGGAACAACACATTTAAAAGAACAAGTGTTAGCTATAAATAGCTAAGTAAGATAACACCAGGTTTAAGCAAAACATTTCATCCATTTAAATCGTCCTTTTAAAACTTTACGTCATTTTAATTAGGCATACATATCATCATATAAACATATCCACGTCACATATAAGCATAGAGTTCATGACCCTAAATGTGCCTAATCAATTTCGTCACTTTGATTCATCTCGTTAAATTGTGACTAGGTCACCGTTAAGTTGTAACCGAAGTTACCGTTAAGTTGTAACCGAAGTTACCGTTATCATATAGGGTATGAGTTTGTGTGCAGGTGGTCATACGACCTCAAGGAAGCCTCACACCCGACTTGATGGAGAAGTCTTTCGACGGTCCATCTGCGTCGTTAAGGAAAGACAATGTCGATCCCTGAGTAGCACGTTATGTTCATGACATTAGGTGGGTCATCAGACCACCCGAAACTACTCGCCACGTATGACTGTTGCAAGGAGCAACCCAAGCAACCACCTCAGCGTACCTATATCCACCGTCAGGCACGGGTTATGCATAACACTCATCATCTAATTAGCTTGAGCATTTACCACATTTAGTTTAGGTTTCTTATGTTATCCTAAACTAGTCATCATCTATCATCATTTCACGTTAGGGCCCTTAAAACGTGCACGTGTCATGGCAACCTAAAAAGGTCTAGTGTTCTAGATGAACAAGCCACATATACATGCACATATCATCATTACATCATATCATTAACCACCGTTCGTCATATCATATCATATCGTTAAGCATATCATCACACATCGCATATCATGTCATAAACATATCTACGGGGAAGCATTTTAGGCATAAGCATCGTCATTCATATCATTAATCCCCGTTCTCATATCATATCATAACCACTCGTCATATCATATCATTAACCACCGTTCATCATATCATATCATTAACCACCGTTCATCATATCATATCATTAACCACCGTTCATCATATCATATCATTAACCACCGTTCATCATATCATATCATTAACCACCGTTCATCATATCATATCATTAACCACCGTTCATCATATCATATCATTAACCACCGTTCATCATATCATATCATTAACCACCGTTCATCATATCATATCATTAACCACCGTTCATCATATCATATCATTAACCACCGTTCATCATATCATATCATTAACCACCGTTCATCATATCATATCATTAACCACCGTTCATCATATCATATCATTAACCACCGTTCATCATATCATATCATTAACCACCGTTCATCATATCATATCATTAACCACCGTTCATCATATCATATCATTAACCACCGTTCATCATATCATATCATTAACCACCGTTCATCATATCATATCATTAACCACCGTTCATCATATCATATCATTAACCACCGTTCATCATATCATATCATTAACCACCGTTCATCATATCATATCATTAACCACCGTTCATCATATCATATCATTAACCACCGTTCATCATATCATATCATTAACCACCGTTCATCATATCATATCATTAACCACCGTTCATCATATCATATCATTAACCACCGTTCATCATATCATATCATTAACCACCGTTCATCATATCATATCATTAACCACCGTTCATCATATCATATCATTAACCACCGTTCATCATATCATATCATTAACCACCGTTCATCATATCATATCATTAACCACCGTTCATCATATCATATCATTAACCACCGTTCATCATATCATATCATTAACCACCGTTCATCATATCATATCATTAACCACCGTTCATCATATCATATCATTAACCACCGTTCATCATATCATATCATTAACCACCGTTCATCATATCATATCATTAACCACCGTTCATCATATCATATCATTAAATCGTCATATCATATCATTAACCACCGTTCATCATATCATAGTAGTGTACGCGCGTAATGAAAGGCTAAAAGTGCTTAACAATAATCCCCGACACCTAAGATACATTAATATACGAAATATAAGTCATTTGGGACCCAAACGAACCTTACAGACCTCACGAAATTAGTCTGGAAAATCCTTCTTACGAACTTAGCTACAGTTCTTACGAAGATAGTTTGTTCTTACGAAGATAGTTTGTTCTTACGAAGATAGTTTGTTCTTACGAAGATAGCAAAACGAAGATTATCTTCGCAAGTACAAAATCAGACTCAGCTAATGAATTTAACGTAATTTCGTCCAGATTTCAAAAACGACCAAGTTCTTCGATTTTTCCATAAACGAACGATTAAATCTTCTCCCAAAACATGTTTTTGACATAAATAAACATCCATTGATCATCAAGATCGATTATAGACTCGTTAAACATCGTTTTGAACATTAATTGACTTAAACATATTTTAAACCCTAATTCTATCAAAATCCCTTTTTAATTCAGATTTGAATCATTATGAAACAACCTTGAATCTGAAAATATAAGTAATAAATCAATGATTACCTTGAACAAACAATGGCCGATTCAATCCAATGCCAAAAACACACGATCGATTAACCAAGACTTGAAGATTTTGCTTTAGAATTCAAGAAAAGGTTTTAATAAACTTTGTGTTTATTCTTTTAATGTTGTTGAGGCTGGAAAATAACCCTAGATTAAGCTAATCCCAACCTAAACCCGTTTAACTTTACACCTTTGGCAAAACTAGTCCCTGGACTTCATATTGACTTCATTTCGCTTAAAAACACCTATTGGGGATACATATAACACACTAAAGCACTTTCGCACACTACAAAGGCCTTTTACACAACATTTAGTCCACTTTATTGTCACTCATTAAAGATAATTAAATCTCACATATAGGGCACATAAACATATAAACACACATTTTACCACATAACATATCACGGACTTAGAATTTGACCTAACGAACGTTAGTCAACAGAAACGATTAAGTTTTGGGATGTTACAAAATGTCAGCCTCTAAAAGAACCAAAAGGTCCAGTTTTTGTTCCTCATTACTTTCAAAACCAAAGTCACTAACCTTTTTCATGACTATATCCACCCATCGACCAGATTCAACATCAGATTTGACCAAATGACCTTGATCTTCACGTGCCATAAAACACATATCCCTAACTTCTTCCTCATCATCAGATGATTCATCAGATTCTTCCCATTTTTCAGTCTTGACAATCATACAACTATTATTGCTTGAGTTGTTTTGAGCCATGAGAGCTATTTGGGCTTTCAGCTTCTTGTACTTAGCCTTATAGTTGTCATCAGGTTTCTGAAAAATAGAATGATTAGGGGCAGATTGTGATGATGAAGGCTGACTAGATCTGCATTCCTTCATGAATTGTCCTTTCTTGCCACACTTAAAGCATTCAAGATTAGACTTGTCAATGGAAGCGCTGGAAGCAAATGGTTTACCAGATCGATTAGATTTGGCCTTAAAACGATTGAACGTTTTAGCCAGCATGGCAACCAGATCATCATTGTCATCCTCATCACAACTATGAGTTACATTACCAGAAATACCAGTTTTTAACATTTCAGAGACCATCTTCTTCATCGAGTCAGAATGATCACTCTCAGAAGATAGTAGACCAGTCCCATGTGGCTCAGAATGCTGAACCATGACTGAACTGGTAGAAGCATGATTTTTGGAATCTTGCTCAGCCACAGCTCTCTCAACTTTGTTCTCTTCAGTGTATCTGAAGGCTCCATATAGGGAAGCAAGAGTGTGACTGTGCAAGGTTTTTCCTTGTCTTAAAACCAAGATCAAGTTTTCCCATTTAGAAGGTAAGATGTCACAAAACTTTTCTAACAAAATTTCTTTGTCTTTAGTTACACCCAGGGCTTTCAATTGATTTACCAGATTAGTGAATCTGATGTATGTTTGTGTTAAAGTTTCACCAGGGATAGCAAAAAAAGACTTATATCTTTTATTTAAAGCAACTTTTCTTGTGACAATTGTCTCAGAGGTGCCTTCAAACTGTGTCATAAGTTCCTCCCACATTAATTTTGAATTTTCAAGTAAAACAAGGGTGGGCATAAGAGTTTCAGGAACAGCGTACAAGATCATATTTTGTAGCTTGGTATCAAGGTCTACCAGCCTATGATCTTCCTCAGACCAATGATCCTTCTCTTTGGGTGATACCCTAGGAGTCCCATCGGCATTTCTGACAACAGTGGAGGCATTCATGGGGACAAAGGGTCCTTCTTTAAGAATATCAGTCAAATGTCTTTCAACACCAGCAATATATTTGAGCATGCATGCTTTCCATGTTTGAAAATTTTCACTGTTCCCATCAAACTTGGGAACAGGATTATTTGGAAAGTGTACGTGCACATTATGCGAAGGTATATTGTTGTTGATGATAGGGGGTGGAGTAGGTGAAGTAGTAGCATTAGCATTAGGGTTAGAACCTTCATTGAATAGTTGGTCAACCATCTTTGCAGATCAAAGGTTAATGAATTAATATAATTCAACCTTGCTGCTCTGATACCAATTTTGAGTCCCAAATATAGATGGTTAATACCCGACTGGCAAGTAGTTCTAACTGGAAGTTGACCAGTTCAGAATACGATCCAGATATGGATAATCAATAAGGTAAAGATACTGAAAGTAAATGCTAGAAACAATAAGTGCTGAAACTATATAAATAATATGTATATTTCAAGTATGTAGCATTGAGACACGATGTACTTTTTCAATGTATTTGATTTATTGATATAAACAAATACAAAGGTTGTTGCGGAACAAAGATAAACACCCAAGTGTAAATCTAAATAACCTAGAAATACAAGTGATCTAATAACTTGAAAATATTCGTAAGGATTACTTAGAGTATATCTCACAAGTTGCAATGCTAAAGTTTCAAGCCATTTTGAAAGTTGTGAGAAGACTTATATTTATAGATCAGGTCCATGATGACGTGGACCAGATCGTACAAATATGGTTGGGAGCATTTAAGGAATTAAAGTTAATTCCTTACATGCGTACTTTTAAGGTTAAGTATATAAGTCAATTGATGTGACTTATCATACCTTATTCCCAACTTTTACTTTACCTTGTACTTTTATTAATAGTTAAATCTATTAACTGGGTAAAGGTATGTAAAGCAAAAAGTCTTCCTCGTAATCAGTGTAAAAGTGTGTAAGTACTTTTACACTGAGATGCTTCAGTCTTCGATCAGGTAGAATCAACTTCTGAGCTCCACATCTGAGCTGATTCTCTTTCTTCAGACTTCAGTCTTTGACTTCATTCTGAACGGTATTCTGATACGTTGATCTGAACTGAAGTGAAGCTTCAGTGAACTAATTCTGAACGACTTCAGAATTCTATACAAGTATTCTTCACTGAGCTTCAGCTATTTCTGAACAAATTATAATTGGTCGATTTTCGACCTAACAAACGTTAAATACAGTTTTTAGAATTGCATTTAATGTATATAAAAGAATTATACCTTTTATATCCAAAATTCATTCTCTAAATTTTATGATAAATATATATAACTATTTAATGTACATTTACTAAACCCTTAACGTTGCGTTTAACAAACCTATTAGCACTTGGTTTGTGCTGGAATATATTGTTAAAATAATGTATAATAATGTTTTCCCATTTAAATGGATGGGAACTTTATAATCGTTGGGACTTCAAAGTTGATTTTTTGACTTGGTTGAATTCAATATGATCTTTATCTTTATATACGCTATACGATAACCGACTTAATAGCTTATTGAATAATAACAAAGCTCAATTAAGATTTGATGATGTCATAATTTTTAATTAAAATATAAATATGGACCCACATAAAGTTTATTATATATTTAAAACAACTAATATTTAAATAGTTTTATAATAAAATAAAATAAAAATTCGTATTGTTTAATGCTTATCATATGCATGAAATAAATGTTTTAAATAAATAGTTTTTTTTAATAAAATATAAAGAATACGTAGCTTATCATATATTTGGAAGATTTATTTGATTTCAACCATTAGTTATTATTATTAGTAACAATTATACTTACTAATCATTTTTTTTTTTGAACAGCGAGTTAGTAGTTAACAGTTAGCATTCAAAACACCACAGTGACATCCAATTGGGCAGTATGCGGTTCTCGAACCTCGCATGCCTGGGATGAAACCCAGGACTCTCGAAAACCCCCCTAATAATCACTCCTACAAATGTAGGAAGTGAGATTCGAACCCTGGTGGATTTCCCCAAGGTCAAAGACCTTACCAATGGGCCACCAACCCATTATATTGTAATCTTTTAATATACTAAAAGACAGTTGTTCTAATAACTTATCGATCAATCATAACTTTAATTTCTTAAATTTGACTTTTGTTTTCAATTTTGACTTTAATTTACACTTTTTTGTTTTTCATCACAAATTTACACTTTTTAACCAATAATTCTAATATAATAAATCAAAAATAATAGCTAATATATATCCAATAAAATAATAGCTAATATATTCCATAATTTATACCTTTTAACCAATAATTCTGATATAATAAGTCAAGAATAATAACTAATATACTTATAACGAACCGACTGATTATTTATATTTAAAAATATTCGGGATTGCATTTTTAAGATAAATTTTGTGTTTAAAAATTGTGTTTTAGAAAAATATCTTTAACTTGTTTTCCCAAAACTACATTTCAGCTCTATAAAAACTCCAATTAATTATTTGTACATTCTTTTTAATAAGTGTTTGAGATTGCATTTTAAGGTAGATTATGTGTTCAATAATTGTGTTTTTAGAAAAACAAGTTTTAACTTACTTTTTCAGAACTGTATTTTATAAAAAACACTGACAATTGATTATTTTTCTAAACACTATTTTTAATCATTTTTGTTATGCAAACAATATAATTAGTAATAGTCTCAAAATGTAATTCCAAAAGTTTTAGCATTTCTTTGTTATTTCTTGAGTAAAACTCTTCCACTGGAATCCAATATGAATGAGGACCAAATATTTCTTTCTTTAGAATTCGCATAATTCCATTTATAGCCAATTAGCTCCACAAATGGTAACCTATAACCAACCTTAATTATAAATTTTGAGAAGGCATACCACTAGAATGTTATAAGTCCATTTTGGTAATGCTATCTAAATTACGAGAATGGCATTGTCCAATTTTAGTATCTCCATTACTTCCTTTCCATATTATCTTTCCATATTTAGCAACTCTTGCCCGTTAAAAGAGATTACTTCAAAATAGTACAATTCATTGAGAACATTTTAAAGGTAATTGCCAACTAAAGTTCCCAACATGTTTGGTTCTCCATCATCATCATCTAGTGGCGGCCTTGGTTGTTGTAGCCGTGAAGGAGAAAGGAAAAAGACGAAGAAGAAGACAATGGGTCGGGCACGGATTGAGATAAAAAAGATTGAGAATGTGAGTAGTCGCCAAGTGACCTTTTCAAAACGTCGGGATGGGCTCATGAAGAAGGCTAGAGAGTTGGCTATCCTGTGTGATGCAGAGATCGGCGTTATAATTTTTTCTAGCACTGGAAAGCAATACGAGTTTGCTAGTTCTTGGTAAGTATAACGTATTTCCTATACTTTTTTTTGCTTCTAATAAAATACTATGCCTCTTGCTTTATGAAGAAAGGAGTAATCGGCTAAAACTTGTTCGACTAGCTAGTACAAGTTATTATTATCTACTATATAGTATTCTATCCTTTAAAAGAATTAGCAATGGCCGTGACAACCACCAACCATACCACTAGTACCCTATCAAATTTATTCATACGCAATCATTTTTCAACTATTAATCCTATGTTGTCTGCTGGTCTCAATATATTAATCAACTTCTAATGTGAGACCCATTTTTTTTTTCATTATTATTTACTTCTAGAAAGAAAAATCCCCAAAGTTCGTTCATTGTTTGCTTCACGAGCCACCCAACACGAATGTAACCACGAGTCCTACACAATAGTGTGGGCTCGTGGTTTTAACCTTAACAAGGCGGTCATGAGAGCCGTTTTCACCATTGCGAATGGTCTTACTGGCATGTATACATTGAGATAGTCTACAACTAAAGGTTGTGAGTACAACTTGTGATGCATTGTAAAACTATATAGAAGGTTTGTTGGAGACGAATTGAAGATTTGAAGTGGTACCGAAGTTATGATTATTTTTGGGAAGTTCCAAGTGAGTTTATGAAATGCCAAAAAAAAAGTACTATAAGGAACATAATAAAATAGCTTGTTATTCTTTGGTTAAATATGCTACAAACGTATTTTATGTAAGGTAGCAAGGATGTGCAACAACATATCTTTAGATGATGATATACTTTTAAAATTAAAAAAAACATATGGCATAAGATCACCGAAGTGTAATATCACCGAATGATTATGGTGTATAGTGAACTACGGAATTGTTTAATCAATGTAAGAAACTTGTTAAAAAAATGTAAAGACTTTTTTTATTTTGATTAAACAATGTAATGACCTATGTTTTTATTTTGTACAAACAATGTAAGCACTTACATATTTTATATCGTTTAAACAAAATACATAATTTTTTTCATTGATTAAACAATCTCGTAAGTTATTACATAACAAAATCATTCAGTCATAGTTCATTACACTTCGATGCCCTGTCCCAAAACATATCCTTATTTTAAAAAATATAAACATGCATAGGAATGAAAACTTTAGTTTACAAGTCTACAACCATCAAGTGTTTACCACACTTTATTCATAAGATCGAATAGAAGATGCGGCGAGTCCAATTCTGTTTTTTTATTTGTTTTTTTTGTTTTCTATCTTTATCTCTACCACATTATAAAACATATGTTTTCATCAATTTTTTCAACTAAGCAGTTGATAATCTTAAAATACCCTTTTTATTTTGTTCACTAATTTAAACATTCTCACCTAAGATACATATAATACCTTAATGAAATTATTTACAACATACATTTCAATCTTAAATATAATATATCGTTCTCTTTTACATCAACCACTTTTACATTAATACCCACACCGCTACCACCGCCGCCGCCGCCGACACCAGCATCTGTTGCCTTCGTCGCCACACCGCTGCATCGCTTGGGACATTTTTCTATTTATAAATATAGATACAGGCATTCAAGTTTTTAGAAGCTGATGTGTCAACCCTCAAGTTACGAAAAGAAATTCAAGCTCGATTTAATATGCGTAAGTACATAACTACATATGGCTTTAGATTTAATTAATATGAATAATTGAATATTTGAATATCATGATATATTGGTCAACTGGGCCATTGAAATTTATATGAAAATGGACTCATATTTACTTATTAGGAAAAAGTTATTGGCCCAACAATATATGTTAAATTGAGAATCGAGACGACCTTTCGAGTTTTGGCTACTTTCATATGTTAACTCATTGTTTCAAGAAGATATCTGTGTTTCTTTAGTTATTAGTTATTTTGTCCAACTGAAATATGTTTTTAACTTATTTTTGAAGCTTGCACAACATAATTTCAAGGTACGAAAAAAATTTGGATGTTGCACAAAACACAATGGTAGGGATTCAGGTATATCTACTTGCATTCTTGTTATTCACAGTACTAGTAAATAGTCATTTTAACTAGCTTATTACCATTTTAAATCAATGTAATTCAAAAATTACATTTACATTTAGAAACATTTCATTGTGAATCGAAAGTGACCATATTTCCATTCATTTCTCAAACAAAATAAAAGTACACTTCACAGTTCACTCAAGTGCGTAGTGATACAATTTTTTTTTTTAACTTTCTCTTTCATTTACCATAATTAATACTACCTCCGTCCCACTTAACTTGTCCACTTTTAAATTTTCAAAGTCAAACTTTACGAACTTTGACCATAAATATTTTTGTTTGTGTTATATAATATTTGATGAAAGTTATATGAATTCGTGCACACTATAACTTTTCGGTCATAGTTAGTTATATTTCGACGCACTTAACCCAATTTTAAAAGTGGACAAGTTTAGTGGGACGGAGGTAGCATATAGGGGTGTGATATTGTAACAACACCAATTAGCCATCCACAACGATTTGTATTTTATATAGTTGTATATTATGCAGTAAAATACGTACACTTGTTGTGGATGCTAAAAAGTATTGTGAAATTATCACTATCGTAATATACAACCTTAATAGAGACAATGTATACGTTAGTAATGTATAATTGTGGTATATGTATCGATCAAAGTCACGTATATATCTCTTTGCATTTCAAATATATGTTCTTAATAAAGAGGTTAACTCTATGTAACACATTTTTAAGCACGAAGGAGCAACGGAGGTAGAAGTTTTGAAAGCTGAAATCGCGCTGCGTAAGGGGCAGAAGTGAGTTCCTTATTGTAAAAGCTTGAACTTGTGCTAGAAGTGTATCATAAAACTTAATAATATGAGATTTTATTTAATTATACCTTTACATTTGGTAAAATTCTTGAAGGTTGATGATGGGAAAGGAGTTGGAAGGTTTGAACTACAAGGAGCTCGATAATTTGGAGCGTCAACTCTACGACGGCATCTTAGCAGTTAAAAATCGAAAGGTGTTCATCATTTATGATTTACCTCATTATCATTTTGATGTGATCTTTTGAAGAATTAATTCTTTCTTGTTAAGTGCATAGCTTAATTACACTTATATGACTATGCATTCCTCTTATATCAGGATATGGTATTGTTGGAAGAGATGGAACAAACAAAATTGCGGGTATAATGTTAAGTAATTACTTCATTGATATATAGCTGTTTACGATATCTAAATAACGTTAAACTTAATTACACCATTTTAGTTTGGTTAAGAACTATTATACAATCTTAACTATTACCATATATATGTTGATACAGGAACAAAAGACTATGCAAGAAAATGAATCTTTGAAGAAACAGGTAAAGTTTCATAAATGATATTGATGATCTTGACAAAATAATCTTGACAAAGTCGATCATATGATAAATGGTTTGTGTTAAAAACAAATCCTATTATTATTGTTATAATTGTTCAAGTAAAATTATGTACAATAAGTCAGCCAATGAGTTATTGGTCTAGTGTTCGAAAATGAGATGAGAAGCTTTGACTCTTTGGAGGTCTCGGGTTCAATTCCAAACATTGTCGTTTAATAACTAATTTGGAGAATAATAACAACTAACTTTTATCGCTAAAAAAAAATATATACACTATACAGTAACATTTATGACTTTCTCGCTCATTTACTTTTGAGTTTTGACAAAATATATGTACATTTCTTTCTCTGCAGATTGCAGAATACATAAACAAACCAACAACAAACCATGAAACTCGTCTAATAGGGCGAACGAGTCCTTTCGTAAGGCCAAGTCGTCCCCTTACATATCTCAGGCCAGAAAATGGAGATGGTATTTCTTTGCATCTAGGGTATGTAATCCTTGCAATAATTATTGTCAACATAACAAAAATGATAAAAGAAATCATGTTGTCATCCTTTTAATTTAACATTTGCAGGTTATCACCACTTAATGATCATCAAAAGAGAAAAATTCCTAAAATCGAGCTCGATCCATAAATTTTCAAGACTATATGGAAATAACTTTTCCCACTGCTTTACAATTTCACAACAATGTTAGTTTTCAGCATTGAGTGATTAAAATGGTTGCTTTATTTGAGAAGTACTAAACTCCTCTCTTTTTGGTTTGAGCGTCTTTTGGTGTCAATCAAATCAATATAAGCATTTGTGCGTGTGATATATATATATCATTATACGCGATGACCATCATACCGATAAAGATAATCATAAATTATTGTAATTCTATCACAATAATCTCCATTCTCTACTACATATACTACGTCGATCGGCCTCCAAAGTTTATAAAACCGTGCATAACGTCAAGAACGTGTAACCAAGATATACTATTGGTTTTTTTGGTATGCTCATATATCTATATTTTTTTATTTTTTTTTATAATCTCTGGAAAAGGATTGGGAGTCATACAATAATGATATTACTATTAATTAATTAAATATCAATCGATTGTGGCTGGGGATATACACACCGTCAATTTTTGGGGTCTAGGGATGATTAAGATTTAATGTTTAACTAACTTATATTGTTTGTTTTCTCTGTCTTATTTCAAAGAGTACTGTTTGGATATTAATTTAGTAATTACTCCGTAATATATGTTCGCATTCTACTAGAGATCAAAACACATAGTATTTAAATCTAAATAATTTTACACGAACTGTCATAATGTGTATCGAACTTTAATCGTATGCATTATTGTATGTAATGAACTTTCAAATCTTGTACATTGTTTGTATTCGACCAATCAAAAACTTACAAGTGACAGCTTATGTGATTGCCACATATACTCGGATAGATACATACAATCCACATGATTTGAAAGTTTGTTACATACAATGCACAAGATTGAAGTTCCATATATACTATGACAATTCATATAAAGCTGTTTACATTTTGAAATACTATTCCCAGAAACATATGTCAATGATGATATTAATTAGCATAAAGTTTACTAGCACAGTACCCGCGCAATGCAGCAGTGTTCGTGGCGGCAACAGTGAGGTCGTGGGAGACGACTATCGGTAGTAGAAGCGACGTCGAGTGGTATAGATAATTGATGTAAAAGAAATTAATGTAAAGGGTTAATGGAGATATTTTAAAAGATAAAGGACTGATAGTGTAATCTAATCATTAAGGGTATTTTAGAAATTTCCCCCCATGTAACTTTCAACATGGGGGTTATTCTTTTTATAAGGTAGTACTAGCATTGTACCCGCGCGTTGCAGCGGCGGTTTGATGGTGACGGCGACTGGCGGTGGTAACGGTGGCCGTCGTGGTGTTGGTGGGTGTAACTGTGTAAGTAATTGATGTAAATGTAGTTAATGTAAAAGGGTAGTGGAGATAATTTAAAAGATAAATGATTGATGGTGTAAATTAATTTATTAAGGGTAAAATGGTAATTTAGCATTTAACACTTTTATGAGAAAGATTGTGATAATTATTATAAGATAATACGAGCATGGTACCCGCGCAATGCGGCGAAGGTGGTGGAGAAGGCGGTCTAGTGGTGTCGGTGATGGTACTATTGGTGGTGGTGGCGGTGTCAAGTGATGTAGGTTGATGTAATTGTGATAGTGGAAATTTTTAGAAGATAAGGGCTTAAAGTGTTAATTATTAAAATAAAGGTTTAGGGTGTAAATTAATTCATTAAGGGCAAATTTGGTATTTTATAAAAACTCTTTCCATAGTGGGTGTTTATTAAGGGTGATTTAGTAATTCCGTATGTAACATTTGAGTAACACTTTCTAAAAATGTGATAATTTTTATAAAGGAGTACGAACATGGTGCCTGCGCAATGCTGCGGCGTTGGCGGGGACGACGGTCTAGTGGTGTCGGTGACGGTATTATTGGTGGTGGTGTAGGTTGATGTAAATGTGATAGTTGAAATTTTTAGAAGATAAGGGCTTAAAGTGTTAATTATTAAAATAAGGGTTTAGAGTGTAAATTAATTCATTAAGGGCAAATTTGGTAATTTATAAAAACTCTTTCCATAGTGGGTATTTTTTAAGGGTAATTTAGTAATTTTATATGTAACTATTATGTAACACTTTCTAAAATTGGGGGGTGTGATAATTTTTATAAAGGAGTATAGATAGATAGATAGATAACAATCAAAATAAATTTTGGTATTTAAGAGCTTATAATAATGTCTGTTTCATACATAGTTTATTATTGACATAACATGTAGCATTTTTAATTTCGAAGACACATAATAATACGTTTACACATTTGTTAGAAATATATATGAAAACAAAGACGTTTTCAGTAACCAATGGACTTATATTTTTTTTAGTGTGTTTTTCCTCTCTGGTTCAAACCCAAACATTGGCGTTAAATTTTTACTTGATATTAGTGACACATGCCGACCATTAATATCCATACGTGATACGACACCTTATTGTGTTTGTGTACATAGTAAGCATACTTGTCTATGTTTTGGAACGTATGAAGATATCGAAATTGTTGGGTGTAAACCCATATTTCACATTGAAAATTTAATAAACTCTTAGCATGTATATAAGGTTGTGGGCTGCTATCTCTATCATCATATGGTTTTAGAGTGGAACCCCATTAAACTTATATTGGGCTTGATGAGTTGGGAATATAATTCTTACATAAACAGTTTGCTCGTTTGATTGACTTTATAGTAGATTCAAAAATTCTAAGCTATATTGGATATTGTGGTTGCAAAATCCTATTTCTAATTCCTTGTAATTTGTTTCTAACATCTTGCTAGTTTTTATAATATTAATGTCGTTCCAAAGAAAAGTAAGCATACTTGTTTCATCTATATGTATGTACTCTGTAAGTAGCTAACATATATATACGTTAGATTAGATGCACGCGTGATATTCATACATGAATATATATAACAGATATTTATAAATATCGGCCTTATTCAAAGAAGTTGAAGGATAATATTTTATAGATGAAAACGACATTTTGAATCGAAAGGGGGAATATGTCTTGTAGTAATCGTCGTATTAGCCACGTGACAGAAGGTGTATGCCAATAAAAGCCTTGTTAGGCGACTGGAAATTGATTGGTTCTAATACGATTTTTATTGACCAATATAAAAATATTTGGTAGTACTCGTAGTAGTTTGGAGTTTACTATGCGGTTTAAAGCTTAAAATATTAAGGATTTTTTCAGTTTATATCGTCATACCAATACCACTTGCGTCATATATTTCTATGTTTTTGTTTGATAAAAATGGCTTTAAAGAATAATTTAAAAGTAAAAGATAATGAAAAAAGAAATGTTATAGCTTCTGTCTCGTTTTAAATCTATGACCTCTAAAACTGAAATGACGAAAGTTATTATGGTATTAAGATAATGTTCTCGATATTATACATAATGCTATATTTAGAGGACGCAAACAGTCGTTGAGACTTTCATGGTTTTGCGGGTTATATTTCTTTTTTATTGAAAATGATTGATTTTTAATTTCATTTAAATTTTTTTCAAGACAGAAAAACTTACAACACCGTCAAAATCGGTATGCTCATCTCAAATTCCAATCCTGGTATTCTGGTAATACCCTAGAGGTTTGTTCTTTCATGTCTTAGATGTATATAGCATTACAAAGCCCCTCTTTCCAAATGTCTTTAACAGGATTTGAAATCATAACTTCAAGATGAAACCCCTTAAGAGAAAACATTTTGAACACTGGACTAAGACCCCAATGGCTTTAATTTCACTTAAATAATTTTATTTTATCACACTAATCATGAAAATAGGTATGATTAATATCTAATTTACACGTCCCGCTTAAAATTCTTATCTCATTTAAAGGTCTTGGTTTTTAGTGTGGTTTTTTTATATAATTTGTTTTGAAATTAAAGTTGTGTAAATGAACAAACAATAAACTCAAGTTTATCATTTAAACAAATCAAATTGAGTTATTGGGGTTTTATCTGTAGGGCGAGTAATCAATCCTCGTTAATCACATTATAAGTGCGCTTGTGAGATTTTTTTTTAAGATGCTTATCTGACAAAGGTCAAACGAGGCTAGAATAAAAGAACCAGCCATCCTTAGCTGAGTAGGACCTCACCTGTGGATGAGGATATGTTATATTCAAAAGTTTTTGTTAAAAAAATTAATTAGTCTTTTTAATATTAATTTTAATAAATTGTAAAACATATTATAACATACCATATATAAAAGCGTTTTGTTAAATATAATTTTAACAGATGTAATTTTAGTCCATAAAATAGTTGTACACTTATCGTAAAATTCGAAATAACTTTTGACTTGAAAAGTATAATTTTTTTTTATGAATATTAACTACGACCTTTAAAATTTTATTTAGTATTTTCCTATATAAAATCTGATAACGTGATTTTGCTTTTTATACTAAAAGAAGGAAGTAGGCATGGAGGCATTGAGCAACTCCGGGCCAAGAACTAATGTTTTCCTAATGCATATATAGGTCCACTAATGATTAAACAAAAAAGCATATAGATTTAAATAAATAGATCGGGCGATTGTGAAATGCTTCGCGTGTAGGGATGATGATGTGACACGCGGAATAAGATAATGAATCTCCCTTACATTACATCCCAGTTAAATAAAGCTGTATTATTATGTAGAATTGTAGATGCTTAACATGTTTAATTTTCGATTTTAATGTTTTATTTTTCATTTCAACGACCAGTTGGATCATTACGAGTTATTGATCTGCTCGATTATTTTTATTCCTTGAATACTGGATATATCACTCGAAGGAAAAAATTCATCACAAATTATAAAACCTGTTTAGCTAAAATGAGACCTAATTTTTATCTCACATGTAAGATTTGAACTCAAAATCTTTCATTATTGTAATTATTTACATTGGGTATTCATTGACTTAAAAAGTTAAAATTAAACGAACATCAAATTATCATGAATTGTAAATAGGAAAATGCTAACTATAACCTTAATGCTAACTATTAGGAAAATGCATCGAATAATTCACTTCTATGTTCCTTGTGTGGTATGCAATATGATTCCCATAGTCATTTATTCTTTGAGTGCATGATATGTCCATTTATATATACATTCCCATATCGTTTCTAAGTCGTTTTAAGCTTAATTATGTGTAATTTGCATATATATTCGATGCTTTGATGGTATTGTTAGTGATTTCAGGCTTAGAACAGGTACAATGGTTAGAAATGGCTTTTTGATGGCTAAAAGATGCATTAGGATGGTTCGTAGACGAGTTCGGGTGAAGACCGAATGAAAAATACAAAGTTATGCTGAAGGTGACAAATGTGCGGCGCATGGCTTCTTTATGCGGTGCATATTTCGTGTGAATTTTGATCAGAAAGTTGGAGAATTTCGAGCCATATGGAGATGCGGCGCATGGATTGGTGATGCGGCGCATAACGGGCAAGTAGATTTCAGATTTGAAGAATATGCGACGCACAATACTTGTATGCGGCGCATATCGGGGGGTTTGATTTTTGGAAATTCATTTTATGCGGCGCATGAAGGTCTCATGCGGCGCATATTTTGAGTCGGCAGAATACCTTTTTGGAAACACTATAAATACAAAGCCAAAACCCTACCATTCGATATACTTTCACTTCCAGTCGATTTTAGGGTTCTTTGAGGCAATATTCAGCAGCTTTTTCGTTCTCCAAGATCTTAGGGTTGCTCGTGAGTTTCAAGGCATTCGGATATCGATTTTCTTAACTTTCAATTGTTTTCTACACTTTGGTACAAGATGTTTACTCTTTCTTTTACTCTTTGTGTTATGTTTATGATTATGAGTAGCTAAATACTTCGTCATCTACTGAGATGAAGTGATACAAAGACAATGGTTGCATAGTTTTTAATCCAAGTTGATTTTCATTAACGTTGTGTCGTGATCTTAATGAATTGTTTTCTTGTTCAATATTATTATGCTTGTTGGTGATATTTATATGCTTTGTCGATTGTGTCGGAAGTACATAAGTATGATTTCAATTATTTGTCTATGAGTAATTGGTGCTAGGTCATGGAGTGATAGTAAACGGCATAGTAATCATAGGAAACGATTTGTTAATTGGGGTTAATAGTTGATGGTGTCACGTTAATTTCAAGTAGACATGATTGTTAATTCTTAACCAAAACAAATTAATTGATTAGGGTAAATTATATTAAACGTTGGTGGTGTCGGTTTTCTATAATTGATCTAGTTAGTTAATAGAATTGAATAGAGTTATAAGCTTGTTGGCCACCAAGTAAGATTCTTTGTTCGAGTCTGGGTTACTTGTCAACACATTTGGATTGGGTCTTATATCAAATGTAACCGGAGTTAATGTATCATGGAGTCGAAGTAGATGATTCTTTAACAAATCTTGATATTAAATCAAACTCTCTTTTCGTTTAATTCTCCGGAATTACTAATTTTCATTAATTAACTAACTATTTCAAATCCAATATGACGGGAGTCTTTAAAATCCAAAACTCTTTTTAAAGCTACATTAAACTCGTTCACTCTTAATTAGTCTCTGTGGTTCGACCTGGACTTACTTTAAAGCTATATTGCATACGAACGGGTCCACTGCCCGATTGTGTGTAGTAGTCAGTTCTGAAGTATTTCTTGCCGCCGCTGCCGGGGATTGATTTTAAGAGTTTAAGTTTGAGATTTTGTAGTTGATCCTTTCTTGTATTCACGTACGAGAGAGTTACTTGCTTTCTTAGATTAGTTTCTATTTTAGTTTTTAATTTTCTGTTTGTTTGGTGTAACCTGGTGCGTTTGACGGTTTTTTCTTTTGTTTGTGTTCTCAGGTTTGCTTTCTTAGTTGATGATAAGGAGGTCTTCTGGTTTACCACTAGTGAGCCCTAAATCTAATCCGGGAAAAACCAAGAGACGTGGGAAGAAACATTCACAAACCGTTACCTCAACATCAAGCAAAATAGATCCGTTAAGTTTAAACCTTGAATCCGGAACACCTTCTTACACTGCCAAACTGGAAGATAAGGAAGATAAACAACAACCAACTCCACAACCTTCACCAAAATCAACACCACCTTCTACACCACCGTCTACACCTCCCACTTCGCCACCTACTTCGCCTAGGAACATGGAAAGAAATGGAGATGGGATGGTTCACCCATTTGATAGGACTATTGGGGAGAGTACTCGAATCATTGCACCAAATAGGGGTTCGGCTATTCGTCCTCCAACTACCGCCGCGAATTTCAATGTCAAGGGTAATCATTTGCAACGGGTTGAGGAAAATCAGTTTGATGGGGTGCATAGGTGGGATCCATATGATCACATAGAGAAGTTTGAGAAGGTGTGTTGGTTGTATAAGTATGGAGAGACTCAAATGCCACATGTTAAGCTTGAATTGTTCCCATTGTCTCTCAAGGGAGAGGCTGCGAATTGGTATGATGAGCTTGAGGAGAACATATTCGAAACTTGGGATGAAATGAGGGAAGCTTTCATTGAGCGGTTCTTTCCGGCTCAATTGGTTGAAACTATGAAGCTTGAAATTAGGGCATTTAAGCAAGAACGGGATGAGGATTTGGTTGATGCTTGGAAACGTTTGAAGGAGTTGATGAGGAAGTGTCCGGGGCATGGTATTCAATTGAATGAGCACATTCTTATCTTCTTTAGGGGTTTAGATCATCGTACTTAAAGGGAATTAGATTGGGCTTGTGGGGGTAATATTAATAATGTTACCTACAATGAAGCCTATAAGATTATGGAGGACATGGTTAAGACTAGTGTGACTCGAGAGGCGGGTAGGACTAAACCGGAACTTGTTAAGGCGGGAAGGAAGAGTGTTGCTCGGGTTGATAGTGGTGGAAGTAATGATGTTGTAGCTGAAATTAAGGCCCTATCAAGTAATATGGACAAGAGGTTTGCTATGATGGATGGTAGATTTGGGATGCTTGAGAAAGATTTGAAGACTGCCGTTGCGGGTTGTGATCATTGTGGTGATGGACATTACACAGAGGATTGTGATAAAGTTCTGAGAAATGAAGAAGTTGACTATGTTCAAACCCAATACCAACCTCCTATTGCAAGTCGGGGGCTGTTTCAAAGGAATGGAGCTTATCAAAACCGGTACCAAGGTAATTCTAATAATAATTTTAATTCTGATGGTGCTGGAAATTTCAGGTCAAGATTGGGAGCATCATGGCAAGGAGGAAATCAAGGAGGTAATCAAGCTCAACCTACTGAAGTTGTTGATCCTAATGCCGAGCTTAGGGAGCTTGTGAAGAAGTTCATGACGGATCAAGAGAAGAAAAATGACAACTACTGCATCGATATTACCGCTTTGAACGAGAAGATGAATCAAAACATCAAGAATCAACAAGCGACGATTAAGGATTTGGGTGTGAGGCTTGATAGGATGGGTAATTCTAATCGTCAACAAGGTTCTTTACCTAGTAATACCCAACAAAATCCTAAGCCTTCCTTCAAATGATGGAGGTAATAAGTATCAACACCCGAATGTTAGGAATGAGCATGTAAATGCCATTACTACTCGGTCCGGTAAGGTAGTTAATTCTCCTATTCCTACTCCTATTTCTAGTGCTACTAATGGTTCTATGCAGGTTGATAGTGAGGAGGAAGATGAACAAGTCGATGAGGAGATTGTAGTGGAGCCGAACCCAGCCGTGAAACCACTGGCCGTTCCACCTACACCTACACCGGTTGCTAAACCGGTGGTTGTTGAACCTGAAGTGAAAGCTTATAAGCCGAAGATTCCATTTCCTCAACGATTGAGGAAGGAAAAGATCAAGGAGCAATATGGTAAGTTTATTGACATGATTAAATCCGTTTATATTAATGTTCCTTTGGTTGATCTTATTTCAGGTATGCCAAACTATGCCAAGTTCATCAAGGAACTTGTGACGGACAAGAGGAAGCTAGAGGAAGCTAGAGGAAGCCAAGGCTACTTTCCTCAACGCGAAATGCTCAGCAATTGTGAAAAATCATATTCCTCCTAAGCTAGAAGATCCAGGGAGTTTTCTGATTACTTGTTCTTTTGATGCTAAGTTCACTTGTGATGCTTTAGCCGATATAAGGGCTAGCATTAATTTAATGCCTTTTTCAGTTTATAGAAGATTATCTTTAGCGGCATTGAAGCCAACTCGGATGAGCATTAGGCTCGCCGACCATTCGTTTCAGTATCCCATGGGGATTGCTGAAAATTTGTGTGTTAAAGTAGGCCACATTGTCTTTTTGGCCGATTTTGTGATTCTTGAAATGGAAGAGGACACCAAGGTGCCTCTTATTTTAGGCCGACCATTCTTGTATACGGCCGATGCTATTATTCGTGTTAAAGATAAGGTCATTTCATTAGGAATAGGAAATGATAGAATTTCGTTTTCCATTGATAAAGCTTTGAAACATCCTTACTCTAATGATGATACTTGTTTCAGGATTGATGTGATGGAAGAGGATGAAGCTTTGGAGATGGAGTTGCTGAATTTTTTGGACACGGATGAAGGTTAAGCTTTGCTTGCTTGTAGTGAAGAAGAGCAAATGATGTTTGAAGAAATGGTAAGAGAGATCATGGAGTTAAGCACTGATGAGACACCACCGGAGGTTGAAACTTTTAAGGAGATTGAACGGGATGGTTTGAAGATTGAAACTTCGGTGGAGAATCTATCAATCGATTTGGAGCTCAAGCCATTTCCCGAGCACTTGGAATATGCATTCCTCGAAGGTAAGTCACTTCTTCCTGTTGTCATTTCATCATCACTTTCGGATGATGAAAAAGGTAAGCTAATGACTGTTTTAAGGTCCCATAAAAGGGCCTTTGCTTGGCGTACATCTGACATACCCGGAATAAGCCCCGAATTTTGTAAGCATAAAATAAATTTGCATGAAAATTGTAAACCAAGTGTTCAAAGACAAAGGAGGCTTAACCCGAATATGAAAGATGTCGTTAAGAAAGAGATAATTAAGTTATTAGATGTTGGAATTATTTATCCTATCTCTGACAGTCCATGGGTGAGTCCGGTCCATTGTGTACCGAAGAAGGGGGGAATGACTGTGGTGACCAATGACCGAAATGAATTAGTACCTACTAGAACGGTTACCGGGTGGCGGGTGTGTATTGATTATAGAAAGTTAAATGATGCGACCCGTAAAGACCATTTTCCCTTACCCTTCATTGACCAAATGCTCGAACGGTTAGCCGGAAACGAGTATTTTTGTTTTCTTGATGGTTTCTCCGGGTACTTTCAAATACCCATTGACACCAACGATCAAGAGAAAACGACCTTTACATGTCCTTTTGGCACTTATGCTTATCGTAGGATGCCATTTGGATTATGTAATGCTCCCGCCACCTTCCAAAGGTGTATGATCGCGATATTCCAAGACATGTTGGAGACATCCATGGAGGTTTTTATGGATGACTTTTCTGTCTTTGGTGATTCTTTTGACAAGTGTCTTTCCAACTTGGATAAGATGCTTGAGCGATGTGAGCGGGAACACCTTGTTCTTAATTGGGAAAAATGCCATTTCATGGTAAGAGAAGGCATAGTTTTAGGTCATAAGGTGTCTAGTGTGGGGATTGAGGTAGATAAAGCTAAAATTGATGTCATTGCTAAGTTGCCTCCACCTACTAATGTAAAGGCCGTAAGAAGTTTTTTAGGTCATGCCGGGTTTTATCGTCGTTTTATTAAGGATTTTTCTAAAATTACCTGACCTGTGACCCATTTGCTTGAGAAAGATGTGCCTTTCGAGTTCAACTCAGATTGTCTTAAGGCATTTGAACTTCTCAAAGACCGGTTGACTCATTCACCCATTATGGTTTCTCCCGATTGGTCTCAACCATTTGAACTAATGTGTGATGCAAGTGATTTTGCAGTTGGAGCTGTTTTAGGACAAAGAGAAGGTAATCATTTTCGTCCTATTTATTTTGCTAGCAAGACTCTTAATAGTGCTCAACAGAATTACACTACTACTGAAAAAAAGTTGCTTGCGGTTGTTTATGCATTTGATAAGTTTAGATCATACTTGGTGCTTAGTAAGACCGTTGTTTTTACCGATCATTCAGCCCTAGAGTACTTGTTTGCTAAACAAGATGCTAAACCTCGTCTCATTCGTTGGATCTTGCTTTTGCAAGAATTTGACATTGAGATTAAGGACACGAAAGGGGCTGAAAATTTAACGGCCGACCACTTAAGTAGACTTGGGGATCCTCACCGTGAGGAATTAAGGGAAGAGGATATAGATGATGCCTTCCCGGATGAGTATTGATTCTGATGTTCCATGGTATGCAGATTTAGCTAACTATCTTGTTGTAGGAATTCTTCCAAAAGGATGGACACATCAACAAAGGAAAAAGTTCTTTTCCGATGTGAAACATTACTTTTGGGAGGAACCATATTTGTTTCGTGTTTGTGCAGATGGAATGATTAGAAGATGTGTTTCGGGAGGAGAAACTCGCTTAATCTTGGATGGATGTCACCGAGGGCCAACCGGTGGTCATTATGGACCATCTATCACCGGTAAGAAGGTTTTTGATGCAGGTTTCTATTGGCCAACAATCTTTAAAGAAGCTCAAACTTTGGTGGAGACTTGTGATGCATGTCAACGCCAAGGTACTATTTCAAGGAGAGATGAGATGCCTCAAAATTACATTCAGGTTTGTGAAATTTTTGATATTTGGGGTATAGATTTCATGGGGCCATTTCCACCTTCCCATAAGAATTTGTATATCTTGGTGGGGGTGGATTATGTTTCAAAATGGGCCGAGGCAAAGGCATTGCCAACAAATGATGCTAGAGTGGTGATAAACTTTTTGAAGCAATTGTTTAGTAGGTTTGGATGTCCTAGAGCCTTGATTAGTGATAGAGGAAGTCATTTTGCTAATTCTCAACTTGCTAAAGTACTTAAGAAATATGGGGTAGAGCATAGGTTTTCGACCTCATATCATCCTCAAACTAGTGGCCAAGTAGAGAATACAAATAGGGCTTTGAAAAGAATTTTGGAGAAAACCGTAGGAGATAACCCGAAGAATTGGTCTAGTAAGTTAGATGATGCTTTATGGGCATTTCGAACCGCTTATAAGACTCCAATTGGGACTACACCCTATAGGTTGTTGTATGGAAAGACTTGTCACTTGCCGATAGAGATAGAGCATAAGGCATATTGGGCTCTTAAGAATTGTATATCTTGGTGGGGGTGGATTATGTTTCAAAATGGGCCGAGGCAAAGGCATTGCCAACAAATGATGCTAGAGTGGTGATAAACTTTTTGAAGCAATTGTTTAGTAGGTTTGGATGTCCTAGAGCCTTGATTAGTGATAGAGGAAGTCATTTTGCTAATTCTCAACTTGCTAAAGTACTTAAGAAATATGGGGTAGAGCATAGGTTTTCGACCTCATATCATCCTCAAACTAGTGGCCAAGTAGAGAATACAAATAGGGCTTTGAAAAGAATTTTGGAGAAAACCGTAGGAGATAACCCGAAGAATTGGTCTAGTAAGTTAGATGATGCTTTATGGGCATTTCGAACCGCTTATAAGACTCCAATTGGGACTACACCCTATAGGTTGTTGTATGGAAAGACTTGTCACTTGCCGATAGAGATAGAGCATAAGGCATATTGGGCTCTTAAGAATTGTAATATGGATTTGATAGAGGCGGGTGAGTTAAGGTTTTTACAATTGCATGAACTTGATGAATTTCGATTGCAAGCTTATGACAATTCTAGGCTCTATAAGGAGAGAACTAAGGTTTGGCATGATCTTAAGCTTAGGATGAAAGAATTTAAGGTTGGGATAAAGTGTTGTTATTCCTCTCTAGATATAAGTTTAAACAACCTAAATTGTAATACCCGTCATTTAAAAATATGGATTTCCAAAATTTTTTGCCTAACGGCGTCAAAAGAAAACGGAAGTAAACTTTAAAAGTTCAACCACAGAATCTGTTTGATTCTTTTATTAGTTGGTGTTACTAGCCATATCATCAAAACAAGTTTAATTGGAAACCCATCGGTTACCCAACATAAAGTAACCGACCACAATACAAATACAAGTCATTAATATCCAAACATAATGCAAAAGTCTAAAGTGAGCAGCCACTATGGGTAAACTATAGCCATCTTCAAATCAATCTACCCATGCCTCGCTCTTATTCGTCATCCATCACATAACTTGCTAAACGTGAGGGGACAACACATTTCAAGAAACAAGTGTTAGCTAACGAATTAGCTAAGTGAGATAACACATAGTTTATAAAGCATTTGCCCATTTCAGTATTTGAAAGAAATACATTATAGCAAAGTCATATTACATCATTAAGGCACATATCATAGCATAACGTCATCTCACATTACATTAAACATCATAAGATATTTAATCCTATTGGTGCCTAACACATTACACACCACATCTCACATTTACATCACATTTCATATCTCACGTTCACATCAAGTTATGTGTGACTTATGCCACACATCTCACGTTAGGTGAAAGTTTAGGTGTTGGCGGTCACAAGACCTCACAACAACTCTCACAACCGACTTAATGGTAAAACCTTTCGGTAATCCATCCTTGTCGTTAAGGATAGGCAAGCCGATCCAGGAGTAGTCCGAATGTTCAAAGACATTGGTGGCTAGTTAGGCCTACCCGGAATTACTCAACTCACGTTAACTATGTTGCAAGGAGCCACCCAAGCAACCACATCTACGCACCAGCCGGGCAAGGGCAAGTACGGGTTAAGCTTAACACTTCTCACATCGATAGCTCGAGCATTACTCACATATCACATTGCATTACATCATTTTACGTTTGGGCCCTTAAACGTGCACGTGTCATGGCAACTTATAAAGTCTAGTGAACTAGATGAACAAGCCATACAATCATGCACATTTCATTACATCTCAAAGCATAACATATCATTACATATCATATCATTTCATTTCATATCATAGGGACTGCATATCAGGCCTCAATGGTCATTTACATAGCCCACATCACCTCCCGTGTAACCCCGAATACCCATAAGCAATCAAGATATCATTTGGAAAGTTTTTATATGAAACCGTGTTTTTGTTGAACCCTCAGCGTGTCAAAGTAGTGTATCTTACCTTGGTACAACTTATCAACGAGTTAGAAGTATCTTGTGGTGCTTGCTAAGTGCTCCCGACTACCTATAATGAGTATAAGATCGTTCTATAAGCTAAACAAAACTTAGGTACCAAACTGGACCCATTTGTGCGCCGCATGGAAGTCTTATGCGCCACACTAAACCAATTTAAGCATTTGTGCGCCTCATGGAAAGGCCGTGCACCGCACAAATCAACCAAATCGTCACAGAAACTAAACAATATTCTGAGCATTCAATCTGTGCGCCGCATAGAACTTCTATGCGCCGCATATCGGGCACCCCACTGAAATCCATTTTTCAAAAATGGCATCTATGCGCCGCACAAAAGTCCTGTGCGCCGCATATAGCCCAGTTCGACCAAAAATCCAACTTTTTAATCCTTTAATCGAATCCCATACGAACACCAACCATTAATTCGACCTGGAGACATAAAATTAACCTTTTTGACAATACTTTTAATGACTTTAATCCATCACTCAATCCTTTAATCCTTTAATCGAATCCCATACGAACACCAACCATTAATTCGACCTGGAGACATAAAATTAACCTTTTTGACAATACTTTTAATGACTTTAATCCATCACTCAATCCTTTAATCCTTTACAACATGAATCACTCATTCAATCACCCGAATAACATGAAATTGGTAAACGTTTAGTCAATTAACCCAACCCAAACCCCATGGCCTGGATTGAATACTCATCTATGACTCCAATAATCAGATTTCAAAGAGAATATTACCTATATTACCTGCACTTGATGTAAGGGATTTAAGATCTAAACAAAACTTGATCAAAACGGCATGTGCGCCGCATAGAACTTCTATGCGCCGCATATCGGGCACCCCACTGAAATCATATTTCAAAAGAGAATATTACCTATATTACCTGCACTTGATGTAAGGGATCTAAGATCTAAACAAAACTTGATCAAAACGGCACGAAACGATTGGATCTTGGGAGAAAACTTGCTTGGAAGATAGGGGATCGGCTGGAGGGTTTTCTCACGTATGATGGCAGATGTTTTGTGACAATTAGGGCTGCCTAATTGCCCTCTAATCCCTGGCCATCCACTAAAACTTACACTTAGGGCCCCTCAACTTCTAAACTTAACTTTCTTAGCTTATCTTTCTACCGAGAGTCTTAACACACTAACAAGCACTTAATTACTTAACTTTTCTTTGATTACTTTCATTAAACATCATATTAATCATTTCACATTAACCACATAAGCATTTAATCACATAGTCACACATAAGGCACATAACTTAACGAACCTAACGTAAACTAACGGAAAGTCAAATAGTCAAACACAAAACGTTTGGGATGTTACATAAATTGACCTCTAAATGGACCGGACCGTTTGTGATTAAGCATGTGTATCCTACGGGTTATGTGGAATTGTTTTGGGCGGATGGAACGTCATTTATTGTTAATGGTCAAAGGTTGAAGGTTTATGTAACATCTCAATCTTTTTATTTAACGGTTGATTAGAGTCGTTAAGTCAACATAATGTGCCGTTAAGTCTTTGATAGATTTTTATGCTTATATGTAGTTAATGTGTTATGCGTGAGGGACTTGAATGTCTTATTGATTGATGTAGTAATATGGTTAAGATGTAGTTAAATGCCTTTTGAGGTGTTCAATGTGTTTAATGAGTTGTATATAGTCCATAGAGGTGTTTTGGGCAAGAAATATGACCTTATGAAGCTTAGGGACCAATTTTGACATGGTGTGAAAGTCAAAAACGGGTTTAGGGTCTTGAAGGGAGCCATTAGTTCATCATTTGCAAAAATATTACTTTTCTCTCAAGCCCTAGCCACCCCTTTGATCCCCTATCAAAATTCTAAGCCGAAAATCCTTCAAACGTGTGATTTAGGAGTGATTGATCGAGTATTTTGAATCCCCATTGTGATCTTCAGGTAATAGAGGTATATTGATTTTGATTTTGTGTCTTTTTGATCACATGAGTCATTAGAAATCAGATCTAGACCATTGGAGGGTCAATAGATGTCGAAATAACATTTGTTTTAATGATGCAAATCATGTGTGGTTTAATAAAGGAGTTAGTTGCATTATGATGGTTTGAAAATGAAGGATTTTGATGTATGAAAGTCATGTATTTGATTTGGAGTCGTTTGGATCTGGTTTGGGGTGTAATCGATCGAAGTTGTGCAGAATCGGGGCTGGTTGCGGCGCAACATGTAGCTGCGGCGCAACTGGTTTCCAGAAAGTTAAGTTGCGGCGCAACATGTAGGTTGCGGCGCAACTGAGGGCTGGTGTTGCGGCGCAACATGTAGGTTGCGGCGCAACTGTAATACAGAAAGATAAGTTGCGGCGCAACGTGGTATGTTGCGGCGCAATAGTGTCAGTTTCGAAATGACTTTAACTTTTGAACCTCTAATGCGTAGTCGTTGTCGTGGGTCTTGTTTGTAGGTGTTGAGGTCTGATATATGACCTTAGTAACGTGAGTATTAGCGTGTCTAATGGCCGTTTACTATATATAGGTAGACGAGACTGTTTGCTTTGCACGGTAACGTAGTTGCCTATTGTCGTGCGCTTCTTTGAGGTAAGATACACTACTTTTGACACGCTGAGGGTTCAACAAACGATGGTTCATAATTATAACTTCCCAATTGGTAACTTATGTTGTTTATGGGTATATGGGTTACACGGGAGGTAATATGGGTTATGTAGTTGACCTTTGAGACCTGAAATGCAGTCCCTCATGATATGTATTGTAGTGCATGTTATGATATGACGTACTTGCCCTAGCCCGGCTAAGTGCGTTGATGTAGGTTGCTTGGGTGGCTCCTTGCAACATGGTCATTGAGATGCAGTTGAGTAATACGAGGGGTCTGACCCGCCCTCATTTGTCTTGTACATACGGATTACTTGGGGATTGGCTTGACATTCCTTAACGACGTTTGATGTTCAACTGAATGGTTGTCATCTAGTCGGGTGTAACTTGTGTTGCACATTGACGCGGTTAAAATGTAGTAAAGCAGTTAAAACGCAGTAAAGCAGTTAATGTAGAAAGTAGTTATGTGGTTATATGTGTGTAATGAAGTAAAGCAGGATAGGCACATTTAAGGTGGTTCATCCTATTATGAAGTATTGTGCGTTTGATGTGTGTTGTGCCTTAATGAAGTATTGTGCGTTTGATGTGTGTTGTGCCTTAATGAAGTATTTAAATCCAAAATGTTTGAAATGGACAATTGTTTTATAACTTGAGTGTTATCTTACTTAACTAATTCGTTAGCTAACACTTGTCTTTTGAAATGTGTTGCTCCCTCAGGTTTAGCGTAGCTGAGGTAGTTGATGAAGAAGAGCGGGGAATGGGTAGATAGCTTGATGAAGTCCTTAGCTACCCATAGATGCTGAACTTCTATAGACATTTGTTTATGTTTGTCTTTAATGGAGTTGGATTATTATGTAGTCGGTTGTTTTTGTGTTGGGCAGCCGACGGGTTTCTATTAAACTTGTTTCGATGATGCGATTAGTAACACCATTGAATAAGTAAACCAAACAGATTTTAATTGGTTTGGACTTTTAATGTTTCTTCCGCTTTATTTTGACGCCGTTAGGCGAAAATTTTTGGAAACCCGTATTTTTAAATGAAGGGTGTTACAAGTTGGTATCAGAGAAATGGTTTAAGTGAACCAAAGTTCGACCATGACCGTAGGATTTTGGACTTAAACCGATGGAGGATAAGTTAGGCTTATGTAGGTGTGCCTAGCTTGAGATGAAGTGCTTTAGGACGGTTGGGATTGAGTGAGAGTGTAGGTTGAGGCTTGTTTGTGGTTCTATATGCAGCTTATGTAGATGTCGTGTAGCCTTAATCACCTTGTTCTCACTTTAATTCTTGTTAACTGTCGTCATTGCATTGTAGACAACATGGTTAACACACGTGCTAACAGTCAACGGAATGGGACTAATGCTAGTGGTGCTCCGCCTAATGGGAGTGGGGCTGGAAATGGTGTTAACCAAAGGCCTCCGCGAAGGCCACTTCCGGGTGCACAGCCCACAAGGTCGGAAATTGATAGGGCAAACCCGGTGATTGAACAGGTTCCCAATCAAGCAGAATTACATGAAGAGTTGAGAGCTATCCGAGCTCTTTTGATGAGAAATGAAGAGGAGTTAGCACAATTGAGGGCAGAAAGGGATGCTAGTTTGCACCGGAATGAGCACACCGATGGAAACTATTCGAACCGCTCAAACGGTGCTGAGCCATCGCATGTAAGGTCATTGGTTGCTCCTGAGGATGTAGTTGCTGAGGTGAATGGTGTAGAAAATATGGTGGAACCTCGAGTCGTAGTTGCCCCTCGTGTTAACAACTTTAAGTATGAGAGTTTTCAGAAATGTGGTACTAAAGACTTTGATGGTACTCAAAATGCAGTGGGTGCCATGGAGTGGTTAGAAGACATTGGGGTGGTCTTTGCTTCATGTTATTGTCCTGATGACATGAAAGTTTTGTGTGCAACTCGTATGTTGAAAAAGAATACCCGTAATTGGTGGAGGGCTACTACAGTTTCCATAGCTCCCGAGGTGCTAGCTGTGATGCCTTGGTGTACTTTTAAGGAAAAGTTCTTGGAGGAGTATGTTGGAACTCGAGAGTTGAGGCTGATTGAGAAGGAGTTTAGGGCTTGATTGCTAAGCCCGGTGCTATAACGGAGTATGCCCATTCGTTTATGGAGAAACTTAAGTTTGTAGGACATATGGTCCGTAGGGAGGTGGACCAGATTGAGGCATATTGTGATGGTCTCCCGGTTAGTTATCGTGGTCTTTGTAGGCAACACACTACATTGTCTGCAGCCATTAAGGAGTCTAAGAGGTTGGATGATGACTTCAAAACTGAAAAAGTGGTGGAGAAAGCCGATGATAAGAAGTCGGGATTCAAGAGAAGATCTAATTGGTCTTCGGGTTCTAATAAGAAGTTCAGAGGTGGTTCTACCTCGAATGGAGGTAAAGACAAGAAGAAGAGTGGAACGTGGTGCCCCACTTGCAAGACTACTCATGATGGTCAATGTTCAGACAAGACCAAAAGGTGCCATAAGTGTGGTTCATTGGGGCATATTGCAGCTGATTGTAGGGATAGGATGCGTTGCTACAAGTGTCAGGAAACAGGTCATCTCATTGCAGACTGTCCACAGATGAAGAATGATGGAAAGAAGGCAGCCGCTCTAAAGACAAGAGTTCAAGCACTTCAAATGACGGTGGAAGCTGCTAAGGACAACGATGAAGTGGTAAGCGGTACTTTCCTTGTTAATTCAAAACCTGCTTCTGTTCTTTTTGATTCGGGTGCAAATAGGTCTTTTGTGTCTACCTTGTTTGCTCCTAAGCTTGAAAGAGTCACTACTCCCTTAGATTGTTCTGTAGAGGTAGAGATTGCCAATGGTACTATTAGTGACATACGTGTGGGCTATGATGATTGTGACATTGAGATTGAAGGTCGCTCTTTTCCGGTCCAATTATTACCTACTACTCTTGCTGGTTTTGATATAGTGATAAGTATGGATTGGTTGTCTCAAAATGATGCCACATTTATATGTTCTCAAAAGGTAGTTCGTTTCACTACCCCGGATGGTGTAGTCATCTCTGTTTATGGAGATAAGAAGAAGGGGGGCTTGAAGATCATTAATTTAATGAAGGCTTTAAATTGCATTCGGCATAATAAGAATCACTTTCTTGCTTATGTGATTGATACACGAAAGGAGAAGTCTTCTATTTCTAACGTTGATATAGTTTCGGAATTTTCTGATGTCTTTCCGGATGATCTTCCCGGTATTCCTCCCGATCGAGAGTCACTTTTCAGATTGATCTTGTTCCCGGTGCTACTCCAGTTGCAAAGGCACCATATCGTTTGGCTCCTACTGAGATGAAAGAGTTGATGGCGCAACTTCAAGAGTTACTTGACAAGGGTTTTATACAACCTAGTTCCTCGCCTTGGGGAGCTCCGGTTTTATTTGTAAAGAAGAAAGATGGTTCAATGCGCATGTGTATAGACTACCGTGAGTTGAATAAGCGAACGGTTAAGAACAAGTATCCTCTTCCGCGTATCGATGATCTTTTTGATCAACTACATGGTGCTTCATACTTTTCTAAGATAGATTTGCGGTCCGGTTATCACCAATTGAAGGTTAACAAGGAGGATGTTGCGAAAACAGCTTTTCGTACACGATATGGACATTATGAATTCTTAGTCATGCCTTTTGGCTTGACAAATGCTCCAGCTGCCTTTATGGATCTTATGAATCGTGTTTGTCGTCCATTCTTAGACCATTTTGTGATTGTTTTCATAGATGATATTCTGATTTATTCTAAGTCTGAAGCCGAACATCGAGAACACTTAAGGGCTGTCCTTGAAGTCCTTAGAGAAAAGAAGTTATATGCAAAGTTCTCTAAATGTGAGTTTTGGCTTAGGGAAGTTCAGTTTCTTGGACATGTCATTTCTTCCGAAGGAATTAAAGTTGATCCCTCAAAGATTGAAGCTATTTCTAAGTGGGAGCAGCCAAAGACTCCCACGGAGATCAAGAGTTTCCTTGGTTTAGCAGGCTATTATCGAAGGTTTATACAAGATTTCTCTCGTATAGCTAAGCCAATGACCGAATTGACGAAAAAAGGAGTGAAGTTTGTGTGGTCGGAAGCTCAAGAGAAGGCTTTTCAAACGTTAAAGACGAAGTTATGTGAAGCCCCTATCCTTGCCTTACCCGAAGGTACGGATGATCTTGTTGTTTATAGTGATGCTTCCATTACGGGTTTGGGTTGTGTTCTTATGCAGAGGGATAAGGTTATTGCCTATGCTTCACGCCAATTGAAACCACATGAAAAGAACTACCCGACCCATGATCTAGAGTTAGCGGCGGTGGTGTTTGCTTTGAAGTTATGGAGACACTACCTATATGGCACTAAGTGTACCTTGTACACCGACCATAAGAGTTTACAATATGTTTTTACTCAGAAAGAAATGAATGTGAGACAAAGGAGATGGATGGAACTGTTGAAAGACTATGATTGTGAAATCAAATACCATCCCGGTAAAGCCAATGTAGTGGCTGATGCATTAAGTAGGAAAGTGCAGAATTTTTCATGTAGATTGATGAGTATGGTCGTACAAGCGAAGTCGGGATTACTTGATCGTATCAAGGAGGCTCAAGTTAAAGCGTTATTGAAGGATAACATCGACAAAGAAAGTATTGGAAAAAAGAAAAGATTAGTGATGGAGACGAATAGCCGTGGATTTCGGACATATAAGGGTCGAATTTGGGTGCCATTACTTGAAGGAAACCGAGAACTGATACTTGAAGAAGCTCATAGGTCAAGGTATTCAGTTCATCCTGGTGCTACAAAGATGTATGCAGATTTGAAACCCATCTATTGGTGGCCTAATATTAAAGGAGAAGTAGCACATTTTGTGGAAAGATGTTTGACTTGTGCACGGGTTAAAGCAGATCACAAAAAGCCATATGGAATGTTGCATCAATTGGAGATCCCCGAATGGAAATGGGATCATATAACTATGGATTTTGTGACCAAGTTACCTAGAACTCCAAAAGGTAATGATATGGTTTGGGTTATTGTGGATAGATTGACGAAGAGTGCTCATTTCTTGGCAACCCGCCAGGATGTGCCATTGACCAAGATGGCAAAGATGTATATAGATGAAGTTGTTTTAATGCATGGTGTTCCATTATCTATCGTTTCGGATCGAGACACGAGGTTTGTATCTAGCTTTTGGAAAGGTCTCCAAAAAGCGTTGGGTACTAGAGTGAATTTGAGCACCGCCTATCATCCTCAAACCGATGGGCAAAGTGAGAGGACGATACAAACATTGGAGGATATGTTGAGGGCTTGTGTATTGGAGTATGGTGGCATGGGACGATCATTTGAAGTTGATTGAGTTTGCTTATAATAATAGCTACCATGCAAGCATTGGAATGCCGCCATTTGAAATGTTGTATGGTAGAAAATGTAGGACTCCAAGTTGTTGGATGGAGCCCGGTGAAAAGCAAATTACAGGTCCTGAAATTATAGAGCTCACAGCGGAGAAAGTTAATATTGCTAAAGAAGCTCTTCGTGTGGCAAGAGAAAGACAGAAAACTTATGCCGACAAGAAAAGAAGGCCGGTTGAGTTTGAAGTTGGTGACATGGTGATGCTGAAAGTATCCCCATGGAAAGGAGTCATTCGCTTTGGAAAGAAAGGTAAGTTGAGTCCAAGATTTATTGGACCATTTAAAGTTCTGAAGCGTATTAAAGATGTGGCATATCAGTTGGAATTACCTCCAGAATTGGATGGAATTCACAACACATTTCATGTATCCTATTTGAGGAAATGTTTAGCCGAGGAGTCAAGTGTGATTCCTATCGAAGATGTGAGCATTGATCCAAGTAAAAGGATGATTGAGGAACCAATAGCGATACTTGGAAGGAAGCAAAAGAAGCTACGCAGGAAGATGATTGACCTTGTGTTGATCAAGTGGAAGCACAACCATGGAGAAAGTCTCACTTGGGAAACCGAGTCGGTGATGAAAGAGAAGTATCCAGAGTTGTTCCTTTCTGATGAGATTCCGGGGACGGAATCCTCTTAAGGGGGAGGTAAGTGTAACATCCCAATCTTTTTATTTAACGGTTGACTAGAGTCGTTAAGTCAACATAATGTGTCGTTAAGTCTTTGATAGATTTTTATGCTTATATGTAGTTAATGTGTTATGCGTGAGTGACTTGAATGTCTTATTGATTGATGTAGTAATATGGTTAAGATGTAGTTAAATGCATTTTGAGGTGTTCAATGTGTTTAATGAGTTGTATATAGTCCATAGAGGTGTTTTGGGCAAGAAATATGACCTTATGAAGCTTAGGGACCAATTTTGACATGGTGTGAAAGTCAAAAACGGGTTTAGGGTCTTGGAGGGAGCCATTAGTTCATCATTTGCAGAAATATTACTTTTCTCTCAAGCCCTAGCCACCCCTTTGATCCCCTATCAAAATTCTAAGCCGGAAATCCTTCAAACGTGTGATTTAGGAGTGATTGATCGAGTATTTTGCATCCCCATTGTGATCTTCAGGTAATAGAGGTATATTGATTTTGATTTTGTGTCTTTTTGATCACATGAGTCATTAGAAAATCAGATCTAGACCATTGGAGGGTCAATTGATGTCGAAATAACGTTTGTTTTAATGATGCAAATCATGTGTGGTTTAATAAAGGAGTTAGTTGCATTATGATGGTTTGAAAATGAAGGATTTTGATGTATGAAAGTCATGTATTTGATTTGGAGTCATTTGGATCTGGTTTGGGGTGTAATCGATCGAAGTTATGCAGAATCGGGGCTGGTTGCGGCGCAACATGTAGTTGCGGCGCAACATGTAGGTTGCGGCGCAACTGTAATACAGAAAGATAAGTTGCGGCGCAACATGGGATGTTGCGGCGCAACTGTAGGTTGCGGCGCAAGTTAAGTTGCGGCGCAACATGTAGGTTGCGGCGCAACTGTAATACAGAAAGATAAGTTGCGGCGCAACAGTGTCAGTTTCGAAATGAGTTTAACTTTTGAACCTCCAATGCGTAGTCGTTGTCGTGGGTCTTGTTTGTAGGTGTTGAGGTCTGAGATATGACCTTAGTAACGTGAGTATTAGCGTGTCTAATGGTCGTTTACTATATATAGTAGACGAGATTGTTTGATTTGCACGGTAACGTAGTTGCCTATTGTCGTGCGCTTCTTTGAGGTAAGATACAATACTTTTGACACGCTGAGGGTTCAACAAACGATGGATTCATAATTATAACTTCCCAATTGGTAACTTATGTTGTTTATGGGTATATGGGTTACACGGGAGGTAATATGGGATTATGTAGTTGACCTTTGAGACCTGAAATGCAGTCCCTCATGATATGTATTGTAGCGCATGTTATGATATGACGTAGGATGTAGTGCTATGTATGTAGTATAATGTAGTGATATGATATGCAGTAACTTGTGATGTTATGTGATGCAGTATATGTTGTTATTGATTGATGTTGTGCATGTTTGTATGGCTTGCTCATCTAGTTCACTAGACTTGCTAAGTTGCCATGACACGTGCACGTTTAGGGGCCCAAAACGTAAAAGCAGTTAACGTAGTAAATGTTTAGGTAATGTAGTCACCTAAACTAAATGATGCAATTTCAAGCTCGTAAAACTTTGATGCAGGAAAGTGTTAAGCTTAACCCGTACTTGCCCTAGCCCGGCTAAGTGCGTTGATGTAGGTTGCTTGGGTGGCTCCTTGCAACATGGTCATTGAGATGCAGTTGAGTAATACGAGGGGTCTGACCCGCCCTCATTTGTCTTGTACATACGGATTACTTGGGGATTGGCTTGCCATTCCTTAACGATGTTTGATGTTCAACTGAATGGTTGTCATCTAGTCGGGTGTAACTTGTGTTGCACATTGACGCAGTTAAAATGTAGTAAAGCAGTTAAAACGCAGTAAAGCAGTTAATGTAGAAAGCAGTTATGTGGTTATATGTATGTAATGAAGTAAAGCAGGATAGGCACATTTAGGGTGGTTCATCCTATTATGAAGTATTGTGCGTTTGATGTGTGTTGTGCCTTAATGAAGTATTTAAATCCAAAATGTTTGAAATGGACAATTGTTTTATAACTTGAGTGTTATCTTACTTAGCTAATTCGTTAGCTAACACTTGTCTTTTGAAATGTGTTGCTCCCTCAGGTTTAGCGTAGCTGAGGTAGTTGATGAAGAAGAGCGAGGAATGGGTAGATAGCTTGATGAAGTCCTTAGCTACCCATAGATGCTGAACTTCTATAGACATTTGTTTATGTTTGTCTTTAATGGAGTTGGATTATTATGTAGTCGGTTGTTTTGTGTTGGGCAGCCGACGGGTTTCTATTAAACTTGTTTCGATGATGCGATTAGTAACACCATTGAATAAGTAAACCAAACAGATTTTAATTGGTTTAGACTTTTAATGTTTCTTCCGCTTTATTTTGACGCCGTTAGGCGAAAATTTTTGGAAACCCGTATTTTTAAATGAAGGGTGTTACAATTTATCATGAAGAAGAGGATGTGATGGGAGTTGTGGTAGATGAACTCCCTTTCTTTGAGTTCAATCAGTAATTAGAGGGATGAGTCTAGCTAACGACTCATTAAATAAATTAAGCGCTTCTCGGGAGGCAACCCGTGTGTTTTTATTTTTACTTTCATTTCTTATATAAAAAATCCAAAAACATTTGAAAAATGAAAAAAACCAAAAAGATTTTTGTTTTCTTAGTTTTGTTATGTTTATTTTTCGTTTTTATAGCTTTTTGTTGAGATGTGCAGGTCCCGAAGTGTCCAGATGCGTTACGGTAAGTCAAAACGAGCTAAGGTAAGTTTCAAGTGTGGGGGAGGTCATTTATGCACCGCATGGAGTTTTTATGCGGAGCATGTGCAAAATGGTAAACTTTCTGTGAAAAATTTTTAGATATGCGCCGCATATATATGCTTGTGCGCCGCATATCGGGTCGGTTTAAAATTTGAATTTTGAAAATTGAATTGTGCGCCGCATGGATTATGGTGCGCCGCATATTTTGGCTTTGACCGAGTGACCGTTTTTGACTTGTTTAAAATTGGATATGGATTTTGAATGGATAAATGGGGGCCCACGAAATCTGATCTTTTCTTTTAGTTGGGTTCCTGGGATTTGAAAAACACACATTCAAACATACAAACACACAAGTTTTTCTTATTCTCTCAAAAGCAAACCGATTCCACCCTTTATTTCGATTTCTCTTCTAGTTTTTCTTCTTTGATTCAATCATGGTTCGCTCATCAAGGGTAAGTTTCTTATCTATCTTCTATTTCAATTAGTTTCTTGCTTTGGTGGAGTGAATGGTCCGAAAATTGTCAAGTTTTTCAAATTAATTTCAATTAAAACAAAATTACTTGATTCTTTGATATGGGTTATGTGTTTAATGATGATTACACTTGATTTTAACAAGTAATTTGTGTTTAATTTGAAATTTTCGGATCTAGGGTTCATAAGAATTCGAATTTTTTGAAATTTGTTTTGATTTGTTTGACCTGGGTTGTGTTAATTAAGATGTTGACCTTTGTTCAAATTTTGGTGGGAAGTGTTTGATTAAATTAAAAAAAAATTTTCTGGAAAATCAGGATTGCGCCGCACAGATCATCTGTGCGCCGCATATTTTTTGCTTGGGGATGGTTTGAATATGTTTTAATGTTTGTATCTAGTTTCAATTTGGATTAATTGCAGGTTTTAGGTCCGAATTTGAAATTAGGGTTCATGAGTATGAATTAAGTTTGGGGGAAAAGTTGTTATAATTATATTATGATGTTTAAGGTTTGGGTATGTTTAATTTGACATTAATTGTGCTTAACATCATTGATTTTGGGTAATTGAATTCGAATTGGTTTTGAAATTTTGTTTTGATCTTGTTTGACCTGGGTTTGTTAAATTAAGATGTTGACCTTTGTTCAAATTTTGGTGGGAAGTGTTTGATTAAATTAAAAAAAAATTTTCTGGAAAATCAGATATGCGCCGCACAGATCATCTGTGCGCCGCATATCGGGTTGTTTTGCTACAGTGCAGATTTGGATATTTATGCGCCGCATGAAAAGCAGTGCGCCGCATATTCTGTTCTGTTTGGAACTTTCAATTTTGAACTTTGAGTTTTGGTTTGTGTAAGGTATGTTTGATGTTTGTATTGTGTTTTTATGAATTTGGTGTGTTTTGTAGAGAGGAAAGGAAGTTGCTTCATCAAGTGAACCCGTGTTTGTTCCGGGTATTCAAGATGATTATGACTACACTAACCCGGAACCTTGTGATCCATTTAGATACAGGGATGTTCCATTGGACACTAATGCAAGAATCTACCAGTTGAGCCTCATCCATGGCTGCAATTTCCAGGTGTTACGGGTCATGAAAGGACCCACTATTTGAATAAATTGCAAGAGATTCGGTATCATCATGTTATGCAACCCAAGGTCGTTTCGTGGCGTGATTTTGCGGCAGTTGGTATAGCCGAGCAGCTGAAAACTATGTTGCTTTGTAAGTATAGGAATGATAATGGGGAGATTAAGACTTATAAGATGTGGTTGGAGGTCTTTGATTGTCATCATGCACCGATTCGTGAATGGTGTCTTGAGTTTCTTAGTACTTTTCTAGATTGACTAGGAATGAGTTCAATACTAAGAAGGTGATTCATTTTCGGGCTGGGGGTATTCAGAGGCATTGTTCTGTGCCCGAGTTTGCATACTTGACTGGTATGATGGATGAGAATGACTTGGATGACATAGATGGTTATGATTTTTTGTCTAATGGGGTGTTTGATAAGAAGACTACTGGGTTTGATGATGATAAATCTCTTCAGGCATATTGGGAAGAGATTGGAGGTACTGGAGCATTGCAGATGTCTTCGAGTAGGCATACTGAGATTGATGATCCTTTGTTGAGAGTGTTGCATAAGTTGATTACTCACTGTTTCTTGGTTCGGGGGGATCATACGGATAAGGTTTCACCACATGATGTTTGGTTGTGCGGTTGTTTCATAGGGGGCCCTATAGGTATGCTTGTGCTCCATATGTGTTAGCTAAGTACATGGCTACACATAAGGATCCGGAGTTATTTTGTGGGCAGTACATTCAGCAGATTTATTTGATGCTAGATTTGGATACGGAGAGGCAGAGTCGGGCTTAATCGGGTTCCTTATGTTCATTTTGGTTTAGAGGATCTGCGGAGGGCTGGTTTGGTTGTGACGAGGGATAAACGTAATGTATTCATTGGTACTTTGGAGGAGGCGCAGAGGCCGGATCGTAGGAGGAGACGGGAGGATGGTACTAGTGAGCCGAGGTTCACCGGGGGTGCTTCTTCATCTTCATCTGCTTTTGATTTGTCTTTGATGCAGGATTCTATTTTTGGGCTGCAAGGGACGACTGACATGATTCTTGATCAGCAGCGGACGATGACTAGTATGCTTCATCGGGCCTTGGATACTCAGGAGCACTTTACTCCATTATGGCAGAGTCAGATGGAGCATCAGTATGATCACATGCCAGAGAGAGATCGTCCAGAGGTTCCTGCATATAATCCACCACAGATCATTCCTCCCAGTGAGCCTTCATTTAATTTCTTCTTCCCTCAGTCAGATTTTCAGCAGAGCAGTACCGCTATCAGCCAGCGGCGTATGACCCTACTTCTCAGCCTACAGGGTATGGTATGTATACAGGTGCAGCTAGGTATGGTGGTAACTATTTTAGTTACTATACTCCACAGGGTGATGAGGCTGGTGGTAGGGCTACTTCGGGTACGCCTAATATTGTTCCTGGTGGTGATTTCTTTTCTCAGCAAGATGGTGCTCACGAGGGAGGTAGTGTTCCTTCGATTTTTCGAGATGATCCTCCTCGTTAGAGTTTGTTGATGGTTGTTTGATTGGTTTGATGATGTTGCTTGTTGATGATGAGAGTTGTTAGATGGCGGTGCCGGTTCCGTGGGCATTGAGTCATCCTTGATTGATTTGATTTCAGCTTGGTTATGGAGTTCGGGAGTTTGTTTGACTGCACTTTATCTCATTTAGTTTTACTTTTATTTGGTTTGTACTACGCCTTTGTTGGCGATTGAACAATTTACTTTCTGTCTTTAGCTTTAGTTTTTCTTTTTATTTGATGGAAGATAGTGTAAGGGGGTTGGTTTATTTGCTAATGTTAATGTTTGCAGTTTCTCTTTTTGGTGTTGTTTTATGCATTTTGGAAGGTAGCAATTCATGTGCATATGCTGGCAGTAAGTTCAGCGCCCATTCATTTTTATGCGATTCTACCGAGCATAAGAACATTACCAACATCCGGCAAGTTCTCATGATCTTTTATCTTCTTTTCTTTTTACTTTTCCCTATTTCCCATAGATTGTCTTTAGTTCATTGTACATTGAGGGCATTGTACAATTCAAGTGTGGGGGGAGAGGTCAATAGGAAAAAGTCGGGTGAAATTGGGAGACTTTGAAATTTTTGCTTGCTTGTCCTTATAGTTTAATTACTTTTGTCACTTAAGATTTAATCATATTAGTAATTGAACTATAAAATCCTTTGGTCAAAAACTTTAATTTGTGAAATGTGTTTTGATTGATCAATTAGGCAAATCCCTTCTGGATTGATAACATGACTAGCACACTTATATTCTAAAACACCAAATATGTGAGATTCTTGATTCATTTATAGATATGCTAGGTGTTTACGGGTTTGGTTTGATTGGCCTTGTAAATTTGTCCCTCTCATAGGCTTTTGAATTTATTCAAGAGTAAGGGTTCTATTTTGAACTTTGAACTGTGATGTGCAAGTTTGAGGTTAATTTATTTCATTTCTGGTTTATTGATTCTTTGATATGAGTGTGTCGGTGATAGCATTGATTCTAGAACTTGTCCTAGTTGATCATTTCGAGATCATAGTGAGATCACTTCGGTGATATAGGTGTAACTAGATGGTAAAGAGGCAAACTTAGGATTAACCGTGTTTTTCTTTGTTTATTTCACCCCTTGTTATGTTTATCATTGTTTAACCATGTTCTTGTGCATGTGTTTGAGTAGCTAACTACATTGGTTAGTGAATCACCTTTATTTAAACCCTTGTTGCACTCATTTTTAGTGCAAGAAACTTGTAGACAACTTGTTGCGCCTAGCCTTTTCGTTTGTGTTTAAAATCCACTTAAATATTTAACCTATCCTCGCCATACCGATAGTCGAAATCCTTGGTTGGTCATTAGTTGCCTATGCTAGTTGGATGGTTTGGGGTTGTCTTTGTTGTGTCGGGTTGGTATATTCTCTATTATTGGGGGTAGATTGATTTCGTCATAATTTTTGATCAAGTCTAGATTATTCGGATTAGCTTGTTATTATAAGATTTGTCAATATGCTTTAAAGTTCAAAAAGGGGGTACCAATTAGGCAGGGTAAAAATAGCTTCTTAGAAAAAATGAATGAAAAATGAAAAACAGAAAAATAAAAAAAAAGAAGAGTGAAAAAGATGAAAAAAACAAGCTTGGACTGTCAATTGGTATTTCCCACATTTTCGTCAAATCAATTTAAGTTGGTAAGTGAGTTTAAACCAACAAAAGCTTTATTGTTAATTATTTTTCTGAAATTTAAGTTGGTAAGATTGTAAACCAACATGTGCTTATTTGTTGAAATTCTTGGTATTTGAGTTGGTACATCTACTTAAGACCAACTAAAAGGTTCTTTTAATGTTTATATTTTTCATTTAAAGTTGGCATGTTCGTTTAAGCCAACATTGATAAGATATGGTGGTTAGAAGTCGTTTTGAATGTCATACACCACAACGGTGTCGGTTTTTATCGGTATATTGGGGGAGTAGTGTCGGGATAACGTCGTTTGGGCTTTGGATAGATGGCAACTAGTGATATGGGTTGTGTTGGACTAGACTATAATGTAAAACTTTGTTAATTGTTGTGTTATTTCTTTTTAACACCAATTATATCCCAAATTTCCATACACAAAGTTAATGACCCTTCTAAGCCTTCAGAATTGTACATCACAGCCGTATAAAGACCTCTTTTGATAGTTGTGCTTGGTGCTTACGCCATGACGGTGGAGATTTGATTCTAGAACAAGCCTATGGTAAAATAGTATGCATCACGACTAGGCTTTGAGTGATTGATACAATATTTCAACCCCAATAGTTTGTTAGTTGGAGTAGGTTAGTTGAGATATTCTTCTTTCATTTGATTAAAGTGCTTAGTCGTGTTTTCGAGGCTTGTGGATCATTCAAATATTGTCAAACATTTCAATTTTCATTTAAGATTAAAACTGCTTAACCATTCTCATTTGTTATCTAACTTTCATGGTTTAGCTTCTTTTTGATTATTGCCATGTTTTTGCGATCGAGAATCAAAGGAAAGATTGTTTTGAATTCTGAATTTGCTTGAGGACAAGCAAAGCTTAAGTGTGGGGGAATTTGATATGTCCATTTATATATACATTCCCATATCGTTTCTAAGTCGTTTTAAGCTTAATTATGTGTAATTTGCATATATATTCGATGCTTTGATGGTATTGTTAGTGATTTCAGGCTTAGAACAGGTACAATGGTTAGAAATGGCTTTTTGATGGCTAAAAGATGCATTAGGATGGTTCGTAGACGAGTTCGGGTGAACACCGAATAAAAAATACAAAGTTATGCTGAAGGTGACAAATGTGCGGCGCATGGCTTCTTTATGCGGTGCATATTTCGTGTGAATTTGATCAGAAAGTTGGAGAATTTCGAGCCATATGGAGATGCGGCGCATAACGGGCAAGTAGATTTCAGATTTGAAGAATATGCGACGCACAATACTTGTATGCGGCGCATATCGGGGGGTTTGATTTTTGGAAATTCATTTTATGCGGCGCATTAAGGGCAAGTAGATTTCAGATTTGAAGAATATGCGACGCACAATACTTGTATGCGGCGCATATTTTGAGTCGGCAGAATACCTTTTTGGAAACACTATAAATACAAAGCCAAAACTGTTAGGTCCAGATTTAGTCCAGATTTACTGGACTCGCTCCAGACTCGACTACTGGAGCCTTACTGAAGATCTGTCCAGAAACGTGTTCTACTGGACCTACTCCAGACTTGGAATCTGGAGTCCCTCTGAAGATTTGTCCATAAATAATGGAAGACCAGTGAGCAAATACTTGTATAGGAAATCTGGAGTATTCTCTAGATGAGCTCACTGGACTTCACCCCAGTCCAGATCTACTCTACTGAAGACATTCTGACTGAAGTCAAAGACTGAAGTCTGAAGAAAGAAGACTGACAAATGGCGGAGTCCACTGGAAAGTCTTACCAGATCTGTACACTGGAGGATTGTCAGTGTTCTAAACCCTACAAGTCTGAACACTGATATCGAGGATTGACTTTTGCCTTTACACACTTTCCAAAGAACAATCCACTTGTTCTTTACCAAGTATACGTGTGTAAAGATGGTTGGATAAAAGGATACAAAGTCATTTCCTTGAGAAAAATACTTTTAAGCATACACTTTGCATGAAAGTGAATTTGTCCAAATACTCTCGATCTTAAACTCGGGGATACTTCACAACTTTAAGTATCTCGATCCAAAAGAGTTATTTGACAAATATAGATCATTTGTAACTCATAGGTTGTTAGGATACATACTTATTTGTATTATCTTGATTCCGCAACAACCTTGTGTTTTATTTAACATCATAAATAAAATACACCATTGAAAAATACATAATGTTCCACTTTACTTGTTTATTGCTTTAAGTCTTGTATTACTTTGTTTATATATTCTTGTTTTATTTACAAGTAATACTAGTCCATTCTAGTGCTTATTAGACTTGTTGTATTATACACTTTCCTGGTTAACTATCGAACTTAAGGGACTCACAAAAACCCTACCATTCGATATACTTTCACTTCCAGTCGATTTTAGTGTTCTTTGATGCAATATTCAGCAGCTTTTTCGTTCTCCAAGATCTTAGGGTTGCTCGTGAGTTTCAAGGCATTCGGATATCGATTTTCTTAGCTTTCAATTGTTTTCTACACTTTGGTACAAGATGTTTACTCTTTGTGTTATATTTATGATTATGAGTAGCTAAATACTTCGTCATCTACTGAGATGAAGTGATACAAAGACAATGGTTGCATAGTTTTTTAATCCAAGTTGATTTTCATTAACGTTGTGTCGTGATCTTAATGAATTGTTTTCTTGTTCAATATTATTATGCTTGTTGGTGATATTTATATGCTTTGTCGATTGTGTCGGAAGTACATAAGTATGATTTCAATTATTTGTCTATGAGTAATTGGTGTTAGGTCATGGAGTGATAGTAAACGGCATAGTAATCATAGGAAACGATTTGTTAATTGGGGTTAATAGTTGATGGTGTCACGTTAATTTCAAGTAGACATGATTGTTAATTCTTAACCAAAACAAATTAATTGATTAGGGTAAATTATATTAAACGTTGGTGGTGCCGGTTTTCTATAATTGATCTAGTTAGTTAATAGAATTGAATAGAGTTATAAGCTTGTTGGCCACCAAGTGAGTTTCTTTGTTCGAGTCTAGGTTACTTGTCAACACATTTGGATTGGGTCTTATATCAAATGCAACCGGAGTTAATGTATCATGGAGTCGAAGTAGATGATTCTTTAACAAATCTTGATATTAAATCAAACTCTCTTTTCGTTTAATTCTCCGGAATTACTAATTTTCATTAATTAACTAACTATTTCAAATCCAATATGACGGGAGTCTTTAAAATCCAAAACTCTTTTTAAAGCTACATTAAACTCGTTCACTCTTAATTAGTCTCTGTGGTTCGACCTGGACTTACTTTAAAGCTATATTGCATACGAACGGGTCCACTGCCCGATTGTGTGTAGTAGTCAGTTCTGAAGTATTTCTTGCTTTTAATTTAACTCGATTTTTACACATCAGTGCACTTATTCTTCGCAAATTTGGATAGGGATCTGTAATCGGGTCGGCATTGATTACTACTCGGATGACTGGGATATTGTATTGGCTAGCTTCATTTCCATTGCGAGTTTGAAATCAGCCGATGCTATCATCTCCAAAATTGTCCTAGCAGCTTGCTCATATTTCATGTGGCAAGATCGAAATAACAGGTTATTTAAGCAGCAAAGGAGATCAATCTCGCAACTTATTGAGTTGATTGTTACGACTGTCAGATTGAAGTTGCTCTCATGTCGGTTTCGGAAGACGGCCCATTCTAGCAGGCTATTGGATACTTGGAAGTTACCGGTTTCAGTTTTAATATGTAATCGTTAGTTTCTTATGTTTTTTAGTATCTAGTTTTGTCTCTAGATACTAGTGGTTTGTGATAAGCCGCTTGTCGCTTATCATTTTTATCTTTGGTTGTTGCACTAGGGTGCATTGTATTGTACTAGTCGCTCAAACATTTAGTTAGTGCGCCTGAACTTCATTTATGGTTATTAATACAAATCTAACCAGGGTAGAAACCTTAACCTTTTTTTTTTTAACCTTAAGGCTATCATTAGCATAAATAAAAAATTGTACTTTTATTTCAAAATATCATCTCTTCAGTTATAACATAAAAATACAATTATTTTATACACGTTAACAAGTTCATATAACGGTCATTAGCAAGACCTGTTATTATTATATAGATAAATCGTAAGAAGTTTCCGACAGATGAAAATGCAATGAACTTTATAGAAGAAACCTTGATAGTTTTTCCGACATTGAAATCATGCACATGATGTAAACCAATGCAAAGTGGGATGATAGATGTGAACCATTAAAATATAATTTTTGTTTATAAAGTTAAAAAACGTTCCTGAAATAAAAGACTCAAATACTTAATTGATTATTGCTATTGATTTTAGCTATAACTTTTACTTTATAGCTCTAAGGATTTGTTCCTTTCCACTAATTAACTTAAAAGGATTTAATTATTGATATTCTTGTAATCGAATAACCCTTATATTTGAGTTATCTATATTATATTACTTAATAAAGCAAACAACCTTTTTTTTTATAAACTTTTAAGCCTTTAAAAAATCCCATAATACTTACTTTTTCAAAACTTTCTTTTATAATTAATCTATATACCTAAAATACCCTTAATAAATATTTTACTAAATCTATCCCTCAACATTTGAAAAAACTATACTACCGTTTTCATATCAATTACTTTTATATCGGGAACCACACCGCCACCACCAGCCGTCGTCGCCAATAACGCACTGCTACCACCGTTCCCGCCGCATCGCACGTGCTTTCGTCTGGTTAATCTATAACTTGATGCAAGTTTATAATTATAAGAGTTGATTATCTAGATATTATTGGTAGAGATAGTTAACTAAAACCTTATTGTAATGGTTAATTTATGAGTCATATGTCCATTATACTAGCAATTACGGACATCGACAAGGATGATTTTTTGTCTTCTAAATATAGATTATAGATCATAGATAATAGATGAAGTAGAAGTGGTGGTGTGAGGACGAGGAGTTTAAAGTAATGAGTAAATATTGTTTTTAATAAAAGTACGTAAAAAGGTATTAAAGGTAGTGATAGCAGAAATGAGGTAATAAAACTAAACGAGGAAAATAACTACTCGTAATATATACGAGTAGTATAATGCACCATTGGGAGCCCTTTTATATATTTTAGCCATTTGTAGGTCTCTCATGTTTTGTGTGTATATATATATGTATTCATTACATACGAAATGATGATAAATCCCACCACAACACCACCACCACCATCATAAAAGCCAGATCTTTCATCAAGCTAGATATCATACGTATACACCAAGAAATTAAAATGAAGCATAATTGTTCTCTATCATCCTTATCTAGAAACTCATCAAGCAAAATAATTCCATCAAATTACATGATCACCACTTCTTCAAATATCATCAATCATGATCTTCCTTCATCACCCACAACCGAAAACAAACCCCTTATATCCTTTGGCCGCAGGGTCTCAAGATCCCGGTTTGGGTTCACCACCCTAATTCGGTCATTTCTCACGATTATATCAATTCCAACTATCCTTCCTACTTTCAAATGGCTAGCCTTACCCTCCAATCTCTCCTTAACACCAACTTTAGGCCGAAAAATTACAGGCACCCTTTTTGGAAACAGAAGAGGTCATGTCACCTTTGCAGTACAATACAACCCACAATCCATACCAATCTTACTTATCGAATTCGCCATGTCTACGTCATCTTTAGTCAAAGAAATGTCATCAGGACTTGTTAGGATCGCGCTTGAGTGTGAAAAGGCTAAAAATCGTACACGGGGTGGTGACAAAAAGTTGTTTAATGAACCAACGTGGACTATGTATTGTAATGGAAAGAAATGTGGGAATGCGACATCTAGAGTTTGTTTGGATTCTGATTGGAGTGTGTTAAGTATGGTTCAAAGTGTTTCGGTTGGAGCTGGGGTGATTCCGGTGGTGGAAGATGGTGGTAAGAGGCGGAGTAACGGTGGTGGGTCAGAGGGTGAGTTGTTGTATATGAGAGCGAGGTTTGAACGAGTTGTGGGGAGTCGTGACTCGGAAGCGTATTATATGATGAACCCGGATGGAAATGGAGGGCCTGAACTCAGTATCTTTTTACTCAGAATATGAATTTGGAAATTAAGAAAAATGATTTGTGTGTTTAAGCTTAATTAGTCAAGAAACATGAAATTTGTTATCAAATTTGTCAAGATTGATTTGATGATAATTAGTTAGTATAGATTTTAAGTTTATAACATTGAAATTGGAAAGCTATTGTATTTGTGTGTTTTATGTGTTACGAGTAGTAAATTAGTAGTATCTTATTTGTATTTCAATTCAAGATGTACGTAATGCATGTAAATTATTTTGCTCTTCGTATTTGTTGGAAGTTAAAAATTCTGCTAAGGATATATATAATTTCTTTCTTTCTTCTTTATCTTAATATAATACTGATTTTGAGTTTGATTCTCTAGAATCACTACTAAAAAACTGACTTTCAGCGACGACAAAATTCGTAGGAAAACGGTTTCACCGAGGAATTTCCGACGAAAATGGTTTGTAGGAAAAACCCACCTCGGAAACATTTACCGACGAATATTTTACTTTCCGACGATTTTTTTCGTAGGAAATCCCTTAATATATACCTTTAAAATAACTAAAAAAACAACGTTTTCCCGACGAAATTGATGTCGCTAATTCATCGAAAATATACTTATTGTTTCCGACGAATTTCTATCAAACAAAATTGTGTCGAAAATTCCTTGGTAATTTTTTATGACTTCCGATGAATTTTCATCAAAAATGTTTAGTTTTCTATTTTTTTTATTATATAAAAATATTAATAATTTTGACAAAATTGTGTCGAAAATTCCTTGGTAATTTTTTATGACTTCCGATGAATTTTCATCAAAAATGTTTAGTTTTCTATTTTTTTTATTATATAAAAATATTAATAATTTTGACAGAAGTTTGTCGGAAACCATATGTATGTATCCAAATGAATAATACAATAAATTCATTAAATAATTAATATAAAAAAATAAAAAATCCTGAAAATATTACTCCCTCCGTCCCATTAATAGTGTCCACTTTTTAATTTTCAAAGTCCTTTCTTTACAACTTTGACCAAAAATATTTTTATTTGTATTGCGTAATACTTGATGAAAGTTATATGAATAGATAGAGGTTTAGATGTGTTTTCATTTGGTATAACTTTCGCCAAGTATTATATAATACAATAAAAAATATTTAAGGTCAAACTTAGAAAAAATAGACTTTGAATATTCAAAACTGGACATAATTAGTGGGACGGAGGGAGTAATAAGTTCATAGCACATGTCGATATATATTCTACCTAATAAAAAAAAAATCAAAATCAAAACATACAAACCGCAAAATATGGAGGAAATGAAAATTTATTACCAAACAATACAAAATCAACATCAAGTAGAGAAGCCCAGCAATCAAATTACAAGAAATACAGAAAACACCCATTTCATAGTTTCTCATCTAGAATATAACAAAGAACACAAACAAACTTATAAAAAACCAAAGAAACCGTAGAGTTGAATGCCCTGGCGTTTTAAAGCCGTAAACCACGTCCATCACCGTCACGTCTTCCTTCAACACACTTTTTTTTTCATTCATACCCGATGACTTCTCTTTGAACGGAAAAGGAGCAATCATATAAACCCAAAACTGCAGCCATGCTATTAAAGGAATTGAAAAGTGGTTTGCTTATTGATTTGAGGCAAGAGCATTTATATTCAGTAACTAGAAAGGAGCAATTACTAGAAAGGTATATAATATTTCAGAAACTAAAAGTAAGTTGTTTATATATGTATGTATGATAACGATTATTGATGGCTCAAATTGATGTGTCGTAAAATCTAAAGAAGAAAGGGGATAATGGATGAAGCAAGATGAGAAATTACTAGAGAAAATGAAGAGCAAACACTTTGTAAAAAAAGCAGTCAAGTTATTAGTGGAATAGTGGGGTGGGTATTCATTGATTTGGGGAAGGAAAAAGGAGGTTAGGTTTTGTGCTTGTTGAGGATGATTGTGCACCATTGGATTAGATTTTTAGGTGAATGTGTTTTTGTTCAGAGTAATTTTGAACCATTGGATTGAAATCCTTGTGAGGGGAAATGGGGCTTTCTTATTGGCTATCCTATTCCACATATATGTTTTTTTTCTTTTTTTTTCATATTGGTTTTTTTAGTTTTTTTTAGAACAATATTGGTTTTTTTAGTTGATTTTGATTTTAAAGGTTTATATTCATTTGTACTAGAGAAATAAATTATTCTACTAAGTAATTTTTGTTACATTACTGTATTATTATTGCTATAATTATATATGAACGAGAAATAATTCAAAATTACATTATATTAGCACATTATTAGATTATTATATAATTTATAAAAAAACAAGCTATTGTAATTATCAAAATTTTAATAATGTTGTTAACCCACTATTAATTAGTTAAAATATGCTCACGTTGATCAAATTGTATTTGTTCTCCTTTTGGTTTTTTCCCTTCTTTTTGTTTACAAGATTAGAAAATGTTAATCATATTTTTTTATACATTCGTGTCAACCAAAAACATATTTTATCGTTATATGTTTACCACTAGGCTTTTGTTATCTCGTACCTTGTTGGTAAAGTCATTAAAGCCAAAGCTACTTACATTAAAAAGAAAAAAGAAAACGGCTAGTTTTTTTAATAGTTGTAACAACGAATTGTGAATAGAGACTTAAAACACGAATTGTGAATAGACACTTCGAACAATAAGCTAAAAATTTAAGCAGTAACGTCAAACGTTAATAAATTCAAGAATAAACCTTATATTAATGTATTTGTCTTAAACTATATCGATATCTTGAACTTTATATTTTTTTTATAAATTTTGTAGGTAATTCATAAGAAATTGTCTGGCTACTTCTAATAAACTACATGACTTAAGTAATATAGAATATACGGGTCGAAATTTCGTAGAAAATAATGTTTATTTCCGACGATTTTCTAAGGACAACATTTAATTTTTTTATAAATATAATTTTTTGTCGGAAATTGGTAGGAAATAATTATATTTTCCAAAGAATTTCCAACGAAATGTATTAAAAAAATGAAATTTTTCTTGTTTCAAACGTTTTTACATACATAAATGGAATCATACATGCATATATCGTCACAATAATGATTAAATATATATATAAACATATATACATATATATATATATATGATTAAATATATATAAACATCACAATAAATATAAAAATAATTACATTTACATATAGTTAGTTTATATACACACATACATTGCATTATACACATGCACATCAACGTACGTGTATAATAATACCAATACGTACATACATATGACTGTGTGTATCACTATTTTAATAACTAGTAAAACATATGGTAATGTATTTTCTTAAAACTACGTGAGATACCTTGAGTTTTTATAATTTTTATAATTTTTGTAGGAAATTCGTAGGAAACTGTCTATGTTTCCAACGAATTTCTTAGGAATAATTTTACCTTTTTATGAACACAAATTTTTCGTCGGAAATTGGTTGGAAATAATTATATTTTTCCACGAATTTCCAACGAAATATATATAAAAAATGAATATTTTCTTGTTTTAAAGGCTTTTACATACATAAATGAAACCATACGTGCATATATTATCACAATTATGATTAAATATATATAAACATCACAATAAATATAAAAATAATTACATTTACATATAGTTAGTTTATATACGCACATACATAGAACTGTAACAATCATAGATACCTATAATAATCATGGATACATTAATGATCACTGTAACATCCCAAACGTTTTATGTTTGACTATTTGACTTTCCGTTAGTTAACGTTAGGTCCGTTATGTTTATGTGCCCTATATGGGGTTATGTGATTAAATGCTTAGGCGTTTAATATGAAATGATAAGTATGATGATTAACGAAAGTAAAGTTAAGTAATAAGGTGCTTGTTAGTATGTTAAGACTCCCGGTAGAAAGTTAAGCTAAGAACGTTAAGTTGAAGAGTTGAGGGGTCCTAAGTTTGAGTTTGATGGCCGGGGGTTAGGGAGCAATTAGGCAGCCCTAATTGTCACAAAACACCTGCTCTTGTGTGTGTGAAACCCTTCAGCCGATCCCCTCCTATTCCAAGACAAATTTCCCTCAAGATTCAATCGTTTTGTGCCGTTTCAATCAAGTTTTGATTAGATCTTGAATCCCCTAAGTCATCTACATGTAATATAGGTAATATTATCTCTGAATTCTGATTTTATGAGTCATAGTGAGTTTTCAATCCGGGCCATGGGGTTTGGGTTGGGTTATTTGAATAAACGTTTATCGATTTCATGTTATTCGGATGATTGAATGGTTGATTCATGTTGTAAAGGATTAAAGGTGTGATTGATGGATTTGAGTCAGTAAAAGTATTGTCAAAAAGGTTAATTTTATGTCCCCGGGTCGAATTAAAGATTGGTGTTCGTATGGGTTTCGAATTAAAGATTAAAAAGTTGGATTTTGGTCGAACTGGCAGTTATGCGGCGCACAAGCCTTTTGTGCGGCGCATAAATGCAAGTTTTGGAAATTGGTTCCCAGGTGGGTGCCCGATATGCGGCGCACAAAGGATTTGTGCGGCGCATAGGTGGTTTGCTCAGAATTTTGGTTAGTTTCTGTGACGAATTTGGTTGATTTGTGCGGTGCACAAACATTCTATGCGGCGCACAAGTGATCAAATGGGGTTTTGTGCGGCGCACAAGATTCTTGTGCGGTGCACAGATAGGTCCAGTTTGGTACTTAAGTTTCGTTTAGCTTATAGAACGATCTTATACTCATTATAGGTAGTCGGGAGCACTTAGCAAGCACCGTAAGACACTTGTAACTGGTTGGTAAGCTGTACCAAGGTAAGATAACATCTTTTGTCACCTGTTGGTACAACAAAACACGTTTTCATAAGTTAAACCTTCCAATTGAATACGAATGCACGTTTTATGTTTATGGGTGACTATGGGAGGTTGCAAAGGGACGTTATACTTACTATTTATGATGTATAACATGCTTATGCAGGTTGCAAAGGTACAAGGTAAGTATATACGTATGAAATGATGAGATGATTATGTTATGTGACTATGAAATGATGAAATGTTATGTTATGTGATTGCATGTGTGGCTTGATCACCTAGTCACTAGTCCTTTGATTAGGATTGCCATGTTCACGTGCACGTTAAGGGCCCTAAAGTAAAAGATGATATGTGATTAGCTTAGGTGAAAGTGTAACCTAAACTAATACAAAGATTAAAGTCTCGAGCAATATGTAAAGTCTTGTGTTAAGCTTAACCCGTGCTAGCTCTTCGGGGCTGGTGCGTACGTGGTCACGTGGTTTGGGAATCATGATACCTCTCGTGGCATAGTTACGTTTGAGTATTCCGGGTGGAGTAACTAACCACCAATGCGTAAAGGCATAAACGGTTTATTCAGTTGGAAATGACTTTGTCTTTCCTTAACGACGCCGATGGACCACCTCATGGTTTACCCATCATGTCGGGTGTGAGGACTCCATGTATGGTCTACGACCGCCTACACACAACCCCACATCCCTATGTAAGTGGCATAAGTCACTTAGCCTACGTCTAGGCAAAGAAATAAAGAAAAGAAAGAAAGATAAAGAAAGTAAAGCTAGGCACAATTAGGAATACGATGATCCTAATGTGTTATGTTATGATATGTTATGATTGTATGTGATATTAACATTAAAAGATGTCTTTGTTAATATTTTATGAATTGGCAATTGTTTTCAAATTCGTGTTATCTTACTTAGCTAATTTATTAGCTAACACTTGTTCTTTGAAAATGTTGTGCCTTCAGGATAATCAAGTTTGAGCTAGGCGAAGATTAGCTTGGTGAGACTTGGGTAGAACGAATAAAGAAGATTAGCAAAGACATTAAACGCTTAGACTTCCTTTAGCCTTATGTTTGGCTATTTTGTTTATGTTTCAGATTGGTAATGATGGGCATTTATGTTGGTGCCAAAGCTTGGATTTACTTTTATTGTTTTGATGATGCTAGTAGTAACACCAATTTTTAAAGGTACCATCCGTTACGGATGGGGCAGATTTTATAAGTGATCCTTTCCGCTTATTTTAAACGCCGTTTGGAAAAGATTTTTGAAAATCCAAGTTTTTAAACGACGGGTGTTACAATCACACATATCTCTCATCAATTTAATATACAATAATAATTATAAAATTTGCATGTATTCATTTAATGGACATAAAATATTGCATAAATAACATACGCATAACATATATACCTAAACATACTCAAATTATACACATGCACATCAACGTACGTGTATAATAACACCAATACGTACACACATATGACTGTGTGTATAATTATTTTAATAATTAGTAAAACTTATAGTAATGTATTTGCTTAAAACTATGTGAGATGCCTTAAATTTTTATAATTTTTATAATTTTTGTAGGAAAATTCGTAGAAAACTGGTCAAAACACACTGCGATCTGAATTTAACACAATGTGTTTTAATTGTGTTTTATAAAAACACAATGTGTTTTAATTGTGTTTTATAAAAACACAAACACAATGTGTTTTTATTGTGTAATCTAAAAACACATTGTGTTAAGTATTCAGATCACAGTGTGTTCTGATCAGTTTTCTAGTTTTCACGAAAATTTTAGTTTTCAAATGATCACAACCCGTCTTGTATAACCAAAAGTGCTAGAATCTTTTTGATCTTTTTCTGGTAGACGGTTTCCACAAACTGAACGATCCAGAGCTGTTCGGGCTTGCAATGGCTGGATTTCAGCTTGGAAGTGCTATTGGACTCACACTTTCTCCCATCCTCATGTCACGAGGTGGTGTCGGAGGACCCTTGATAATATTTGGATTATCTGGCTTTCTATGGGTTTTGGTATGGGCATCTGCAACATCAAGCACTTTGGTACGAAACAGTCAAATAACAAAATACGAGTTAGAATATTTACGGAGCAAAAGAAAAGCAATCTGCCAAGATTGAGAGTCAAATGAAGAAGGCCAAAATGATCGCACCCTTCAGGTGTTTACTCTCTAAACTACCAACTTGGTCTCTGATTGTTGCAAATTTCATGCATAGCTGTGTAGTCAATTCTTACCCTGTACTTTACGATATGCAATAAATGGATTGGGTAATCCGTTGGGGCAAAGCTGGTACTTCTTCGCCATGAGTTGGGTTTCTGGCTTAACTATTTCCAAATTATTAGTGTGTCAATTATGGTTACAAAGTTTATTTCATTTTAATAATTAGTGAAATTAAGTAATGTATTTGCTTAAAACTATGTGAGATACCTTAAATTTTTATAATTTTTGTAGTAAATTCGTAGGAAATTTGTCACAAATGAGACAGTTTTCTATTCATGCTTTTTTGTTTGAAATTCGTCGGTAAATCTGTAGGAATGACAACTTTGTGAGTTTTTCACTGAATGCCAAAATTAGCTCCAGAGCCTCTAACTATTACCAGTATTGTGCTGGGCTGGTCAATTGTATGATCCGGTGTTTTCTGAAAGGTGATTATGTTAAAAAGATGTGAAATGTTCATTTGAAAACTAAAATTGTTGTGGAAACTAGAAAACTGGTCAAAACACACTGCGATATGAATTTAACACAATGTGTTTTAATTGTGTTTTATAAAAACACAAACACAATGTGTTTTTATTGTGTAATCTAAAAACACATTGTGTTAAGTTTTAAATCACAGTGTGTTTTTGATAGCGCGTGAAAATCAGAAAATTGTTCAAACACACCGTGATATGAACTTAACACAATGTGTTTTCTAAAAAAAAATAAAAAACACATTGTGTTAAATTCAGATCACAGTGTGTTCTGATCAGTTTTCTAGTTTTCACGAAAATTTTAGTTTTCAAATGATCACAACCCGTCTTGTATAACCAAAAGTGCTAGAATCTTTTTGATCTTTTTCTGGTAGACGGTTTCCACAAACTGAACGATCCAGAGCTGTTGGGCGTGCAATGGCTGGATTTCTGCTTGGAAGTGCTATTGGACTCACACTTTCTCCCATCCTCATGTCACGAGGTGGTGTCGGAGGACCCTTGATAATATTTGGATTATCTGGCTTTCTATGGGTTTTGGTATGGGCATCTGCAACATCAAGCACTTTGGTACGAAACAGTCAAATAACAAAATACGAGTTAGAATATTTACGGAGCAAAAGAAAAGCAATCTGCCAAGATTGAGAGTCAAATGAAGAAGGCCAAAATGATCGCACCCTTCAGGTGTTTACTCTCTAAACTACCAACTTGGTCTCTGATTGTTGCAAATTTCATGCATAGCTGTGTAGTCAATTCTTACCCTGTACTTTACGATATGCAATAAATGGATTGGGTAATCCGTTGGGGCAAAGCTGGTACTTCTTCGCCATGAGTTGGGTTTCTGGCTTAACTATTTCCAAATTATTAGTGTGTCAATTATGGTTACAAAGTTTATTTCATTTTAATAATTATGTGATTTTTTCAGGAGGTTTTATGAACTAAAAATATATTGTGGGCAATTTTGAACGTTTCTGTCTCATTTCCTTTTTAGGCTATATATTTTTACTTTGTTGACATATTAGAGATATAAATATAACCTAAAGCTGCCTTAAAAGGAAATATGTCGAAATTGGAACCTCTGTTACCGATGTTTAGAAGTTAATGTGATGTGCTATATACCGAAACTACTTTAGTAATTGCTCTTGCAGCATTCATAGCAATTGTATAAATTCTGTATCTCTGATTATAAAGGTCCTGATTGCATATATGAAACTGAAATAATCTTGAAATAAAATACCACCAACAGCAGTAACGACAAGAGTCAATGGTTGCGTTTCTTTCTTGCATCTCTAAGAAATTTTTAGCTGAACTTTGAATTCCATTCGTATTCATATTATTTTCGTCGATAAAAGATCATTCAGGTCCAATTAGAATACAAAAAGAGATAGTAGCTTTCAGTACTCTCTAAGTTTCTCTGCTGCATAAAGCGGACTACTAAGACCGGCTTACGATATGCATCCTATGTATAATGCAATCTAAGAATATGAACTTTTGGCGCAGTCTCATCTATATGATGATATCATTGGTACTAACAGAGTTTCCTCGAAACATAAAAAGTATTTTTTTTTTTTTTTTTAAAGTTAATTTTTGGGGGTGGGTTATGGGCCTATCAGCCTATGGCCACCCTTACGGCCTTACCTCCCATACACCTCCGTTAACTGCTAAGTAACTTACAAAAGTACTCCATATATGCTTATGCTTAGTTTCAAGCTTTTTACATAAGGAGTCGAGGCTTGTAAAAATATGGTTACGTTATTGAAAAGGAACTCTTTGGATGAGTTGGTAGTTACCATACATGCCATTTTGAAAGGTATGGTGTATCTTATTTAGCTTAATAACATCATTTGGGTTAGTTTCGAAACTTATGGTTTAGCATAATGATATATGTCAGGAGATAGTGAACCTCAATCTGCAGAGAGGACTGTCAATAACATTAGGGACAACATAGGATTGGTTTGAGTATGTGCAAAACAGGATCCAATATTAATAAGTGACATATATTTAAAACATAATGTGTATATGGATATATAATAGTTCCAACCCAATAAAACTTGATTCATAAGTTATAACAAAGGCAGTGGTTATGTATTTTAAACTTTGCGTCAACAAATAAACGAGTTTAACTAGAGAGTTTCAGAAATATAAAATGGGTTAAGTAACTTTGCAACTTTTCCTATTGTGTGTATGCATAAAATTTTTTGAACATTGTATGTAAGTATCTCGCTAAATTGAACGCTTAATGTAAAAATGTATACGTGGCAACCATATGAGCTGCCACGTAGAAGTTTTTGATTGGTCAACGTAAAAATTTTACATTAAGTGTTCAATTTAGCGAGATACCTACATACAATGTACAAAATTTTTGATACTTACATACTATATGAAAAGTGTGAAAGTTGTTTACACCCCCAGATACTAAACCCATGTAAAATTGTTTTTATGTGTTTTTAGGGCCACAGTAGGGGTGTTGATCGGTCGGGTTATTCGGGTTTCGGGTTATTTGGTTCGGGTTATTCGGGTTTTGAAGAATAATAAGTTCACCTGTAACCCAAACCGAATAAGATTCGGGTTATTTGGGTTTGGGTTATTCGGGTTTGGGTTGTTTGGGTCGGGTTTTGGGTAACCCAAATAAAAAATTATGTGGACTTTGAAGTGTACTAAACTTAAAAAAAAAGTTGGTTAATTATACTTCAATATAATTTTAATATTCAAAAACATAGAAAATCATACTTCTTAAAAGTGTAAATTAACAAATTGTTTATATTCAAAGGTATTTCAACAACTTTGATTATCTAGTTCTTGATTTAGTGCATTACAACATGGTTGTATTAATCTATAAATAGTCATACATATATAAAATAGATAAATTATAAACTATTCAAAATAATATAAAACACTTAATTAATTAAACAATCTTGACAATATATAACGCAAATATTATTTAACTAAACTATTGAAGTAAAATTTAATTAAGCTATTGTTATATGAAATTTTAATACAAGACGTATATAGTATAACTATTATACTCGTAATATAGTAATACTTTTGTATAATACTAACAAAAGGCAAAACGGTATGTTTGATTTTTGTCTACCATAATACTTACAATACAAAAATAACCGAGCATGAATCATATTTGGTAATTTATAAATAAAAGCATAAAGATTGAGTCAACTATATAATACTCCTATAAATATTACATAGATAAAAAAAGAAAAATTTTATATGGGTTATTCGGGTTAACCCAAATAAAAAAAATATCACCCATAACTCAAACCAATTAAATTTATATGGGTTTGGTTAACCAAATAACGAACCCGAAACCCGAATAACCCAACTCATATAACCCAAACCCATTCGGGTTGAGTTGGGTTAATTGGGTATGGGTTTTTTCAACACCGGACATCACCAGGCAACAAAACTTTCCAAAAGTGGGTGGGTTGATAACCATATCTATTTCCCCAACTTATAACGGGCTATTTCGAACTCAACAACACATACTTTTTTTTTGTGGGTTCTTTCTTTTTTTCTTTTTCTTTTTCCATGTATGCAAGTAGTTTGTCTTAAAGATGATTAAAAAACCATATTACTGATGTAGCAATATACCTTAACCTTTTTTTAATAAAACTACGTGGGTATATATAGACAAAATATTTATCTTCATAATGGCAGACTTTGGACCCGTTCCAACTATATAACCAAATTGACCTACCAATGTGTAGCTTTGTGTTGTGGTTATAGTTTTGCATAGCTTTTTGCATAAAGATTTTCTGTTCTCAACTTAATTTGGGCATTTTTAAAGCTTTAGCTATGAATATGAATATTAACACACTAGGTGATACCCGTGCGTTGCACCGGGCTTTTTTATTTTCTTCATAATTCATCGTAAATGACATTTAATTAAAAGAATCTTATAACTTCAAATGAATAGTCATATAGGATAAAATAGATGTTCATATAGATTCAATAATAAAATGTTTTTAAAAAGTTGAAGGTAATTAATATGTATTACAAAGAAAAAGTTACAAAACTAATTGGATGTAAAGAATAATTAAATATAAATACAAAAAGAATTATAGATGACCTAAAAATCAAAACATTCAATTCTTGTTTACTTTTGACTTTTGAAATACAACCGGTTGGTCATGATTAAAAATTGGATTGTTCATTTATATTATAATTATTGTAATTAAAAATAAAGTAAATAAAAACATATAAATAATCATAAATGGATTAAAAACAATTATAAATGAATTTAAAACCACTCTTGAGATCGATTCAGGAGATGAACAGAAGTCATGTGTTCTTTAGTATGCAGTTGCTTTCTAGTATGTTCTGACTTTAAAGATATATATGTATAATAGGTGAAACCCGTGCGTTGCACCGGGCAATTTTTTTTCTACATAATTCATCATGAATGACATGTAATAAAAAGAATGTTTGTTATACCCGTCAATTGGAAGTACTCGTTAATACTAAAAATTACCCATAAGTATTATTCTTATTACTCGTTAATACTAAAAATTACCCATAAGCGCCATGGAATCTCACCTCTACGTCATGTACAACATCATGTGGCCTTTAAAAATTGAACTGATCTATCATAGGCAAAATAAATACCATACCATAGAAAAGTTTAAATTGTTGATAATTCAAATGTATACATGTCATGAAATTTCACCAATCACCACCCGTATCAATTATCAAATGAAAGGGAGAATCATTAAAGAGAAGGTTCAACAGATCCTACGTAGTCATCACTTATAGAACCAAGAGTTATGCTAATTGATCAAACTGCAAACCTTGAATACTTAGAAGTGTTGCATTATCCCGTCTTTAACTACCATAGAAGATATACCAAGACAATTATAAAGTCATGCATCCATCTATATAACAATTAAAATTGGACTCAACCATCCTGTTTAGTGATCCACAAGTTAATCACCCAAAATGATTGAATTGAAGATAAGGAAAATACAAAGAAAAATATGATAATTATATTTGTTCAAAGTTATTTGTACGTCTCTCTGACTGGGAAACTTTGGAACCTACTACTACCTCAAAAATAAATGAAAATGAGGTTAGCCATAAATTAAGAGCCAAGCCATCCATATACAATACACCACGAATTGCTTAAACACATATTTTAAGTGAAGTAGACACAATACAAAAGCGAAATTGCAAACAAACCAAAAGCCATATTGCAGACATGCTTTATCTTGTGATGAATGAGTAAAAAATGGCACCTTAGTAATCATAACAGAGATATATGGTATTTTGGTGTAAGATCCTCTATACCGTTCATTTATGTCATACAATGTTATATTCGTTTATTCCCAAATTCAAACTCGAAATAAAAATTATAGATAATATACTAATGATAATGTTTGAATTTAAACAGTATCATTCAACAGAGCAGTTTAATCAACATTACAAAAATATCTATAAATCAATTAGGTACATAACTCAAAAATTCAGAAACCGATGGTCTGTATATTTCAATATCACAAAGTCATATGATAAGCATTTATACTTCGTTCAAAACAGTAATTTGATATGGAATGCATAATCTCACAAAATGGGCAGGTTGGGTAACGGGTTAATACTCATATAGAGTTACTCTCTTAATCATGATACAAAAAAACTATTAGTACGACGATAAGCTTTTCAAGAAAAATCAATAGAAATCTGTATGCATTAATAATACCTTTTCGATAAATTTCAAACCACTCAATCTGTTCCCCCTTTTGATAAATATTTTAATAGAACCTATTTGACTTGTATTAGATAAACACAACAAAAAACAAATCAATAACGACTATATGCAAACTGCGATATCTAATGACTATATCTAACCATTAACGTGCATTTGTGTGAACCAACAACTAAGAATGTAAAAAAAATAGTAAAGGACTTCGTATATGCACTGTCGGAAGAGAAAAAAACACACTATATACTGAATACAAATAGGTTTACATTCTAGGTTGTACCTCATGGTTTGCATAAGCAATGTTGAATGTTAGTGGGTTACTCATCAGTAGCTCTGTGATTTTCTTCAAGTTCAAGACAGGCTGTGAAGCTTCCTTTGAGGCTGAACATGTATCTGAAGGAATAATGCAAACCCTACCATGACTAGAGCATCTCCAGTATAGTCCATGGAACCTGAAATACATTGACGATGGAGATGTATGAACAAATTAGACGAAAATGCATCAGACACCGGGATGGCCAACACTACTTGACATGAAAAGACTTGTATATATATGACCAAATTAGACGGGGATGCATCAGACACCGAGACAAAAAGTAACAACGAAATCCCCAACTTCTAGCCACCAATAGCTAATACAGTATCAAACATTAAACTAAAAAAGTATTGTGAAAAGCAACCCAAACCAACCTATTGTCAAAATTTCCAACTCTATAAGTTAAGAATAAAGGCAGCCTACTGATGAGAACGACTACATCGTTCATTTAAAGAAGTAGTACTAACGACACGAATTTTGTGGCCAAATCTCATCAGATCAAGAACACCTTTAGTACATTTAATCGGAACTAAAGATGCATTAGAAACATTAGGACCATTCAACTGGGAATTACTTTATATTTCCAACATGTTGGTTGTCAAGGATTAACAAAGATTAATAATAAACATAAAAAATGCAATTTATTTGAAATATAACATCTTTCAATCATTTGAACTCCAACCTCGTATGTTATAACACCTTTCCTTGCCTCCGACAATTGAAATAGATCTTGCAGAGGTCGATGGTTTACAGCCCCTGTATCCTCTCTTGTCATGTCCGAATCACTCCACACTTATGCAAAAGAAAATATGTAAGGGTCAATCTCATTTATAAGAAGAAGATAAAAAAGTGTGTATAATACATGATACCAAAACTCCAAATGAAAAAATGGTAACAAATTGCACCAAAATCGTCTTATCATTGTGTAGAAACTTTATTACGCTTAAACATAAAACTCAAACTTTCAAAGGTCTTATTTTTGGGTAATCTTAATTGTTAACTGATTTTCATTTTACAAGCACCAGACAAGCTTCACATGAGAAGATAGTCAATATACTCAAAGTAATGGACGCATCAGCTGTCAAGTATAGAATGAAGGAAAGGTTTTTGACCATCATAAATTGGTCCATACATGTTGACAACTACAAATCTGTTAATATTCTCGCTTAGCTCGAGATTACTGCCATCAAAAACTGAGAATGCATAAATTAATTTCCATTACATATCATTCAAAGTGACCTGCGTACTGTGAGGCATCGATTCCGCAAGTCTTTAATATTCATGATTTATATCTCCGAAGCACAATTTAAATCAAATATGATTTATATTTACAAAACCCAAAACCCATACTCAAACGATATAACCTATTAACCCATACCAATCTCTATATTTACAAACATACAAATAAAGATTCAACTAATATACAGATACACTAAAACAAACAAACATAAGGTCGAAAAACAAACCGAGATGAAAGGATCGAAAGTGTGAAATTGACAGAGGAAAAAGAAAAGGTTTGAATGTTGCTCGATACATATTGATTATACATCTTATTCAAAACCCTAACTCCGGATTTGAGGTTATCAATATCAACGAAATGGGAAATAATATGGGGGTTATTTGTTTTCTTTACTAAATCTCTCGTGATGTACAGAAGGAACGATGTGGGATAATTATTTTATAAATTTGTGTAGCGAAGGAATGATGCTTTATTAATTGTGGCTTTCCCAGTTAGAAACAAAACCAATCTTAGTTCAACTGGTAATATGCACTCATTATATTCGGGAGGTCGTAGGTTCGAAACCAACTCCTATTTTTTTTAATAAAGGCTAATTTATGACTTATATTTGCCTAAGTGGACACTCCACATCGGGCTCAGAGATCACCACCCGAGCACTTTGTGATAGCCTTTTATATATAGAGAGAGAGATTACCGATTTGACCCATTTCCTTTTCAACCATTTTTTTAATATGGATTTTCTGATTTTAACATCTACAAATGTTTTTCTGTTAATTGAAGAACCAATGGCGTCTAATATTCTATACATCTCAAATACTCTCTTCCAGTTGCCTAGAACACTAAATTAGAATAGGGATTTAAATAAATACTCGTAATAATAATGATCCAAAGCATTACTTCACACCAACACCTTGATTAATAGCTAGGTGATTGTGAGTACCAGTTTGATAGCACAAACTGGTCCGTACAAGTCAAACACTCAAACTCTTGTGTAGCAATATGCACACCCCTAGTGGAACAGGCATTTTATGTGGTCATCATCTTTACGACGGTTATATTCCTTCTTGAAGTAAAACAACAAAGTCAAATGTAGCAACTTAGACTCAAAACAGATGAGTGCATATAGATTTATATTTTGTTGGTATGATTGTTTATTTCGGTTAACCATCACATGATGGCCTAGTGGAAGTCAACCTGTCTCTCCCAGAAAGGACACAGGTTTGACCCTCCCCTAGTACATTATTTGATGGCCACCTGCCTCCGTTTATGGGTAGCCCCATGTAAGGAGGAGCCAAACAAAATAGTGACACCGGTAGGAGGCTTGCCTCTACCGATTCCATATGGTGGTATCCCTCAAGAGCAATTATGGGTGCTCTTAGTTTTGCAGGGTAGCAATGAGTAGGTATCAAAGTGATACACAGGATCAAGGGTACTTCTTTTTGTGTTTAATTCAGTTATGTTAAATAAAGAAAGGGGATATCATCCATACTGCAACATTACGCAAGCTTAGGTACTGTCACTCTCACATGCCGGGAACTAAATGTGTACATTTAATAAACTTCAGACGACAAAATAAAAAAAAAAATCTTAACGAATCTGCATTATGAATCATTTATTCCATAAAAAAAACCATAACCGATACAAATTTCGGTTGATTGATATATACATATTGAATCATCCATTACCCTATTCTTCCCGATTTTTAGTATTCCGATTGATCTTATTAGTTAACTCGGTTATAATTTGGTTAATTTAGGTTTTTTTTCACCTCTAGCATTTTAGAGCACAGAAAATATACAAAAAGCCTGGGCAGTGAGGTTTGGATTTTTTTCATTCACAGCACAGCCCATATTCTACAAATAGAAGTCCCAGAATGGCCCAATAAAATATTGGGTTGTGTTACTCTACTTCACTACTTGTACTACTCCAATAAACACCAAAAAACACTAGTTTCAAAAATTGAACCCCAGTCTTCTTCTCAAGAAGCAAAAGTCTAGACAAATCGGCTAATACCACATTCGCACGTACAAATTTGCTCAAACCGCATTTCTACCACCATAGTATAGTACTTCTATAGACTAATGCCTAAAGAGCTCCATTTGGGTGTTCATTGTTCTACTTTTCAGACTTTGTAATGACCCCTTGATTTCATACGTTTCATTATGTAAAAATATGTAGAGTACAAAAAGAAATAATGTAGAGTACAATAATAGCTTTTGGGCCATGGGCTTTGGCCAATACATTATAGCCCGAACAATTACAATATGTAATACTAGTCAAGATAAATGGATTTGGTTCCAACTAGCCTTAAAATGTAGTTGATTCAAGCTCGCCCAAAGAAGAAATAACTAATCTCAACATTGTCTTTGGTTTATACTTTCAAATTACAATAATAAATAACAAAATTTCAGCTCGAATCATATGTTCTTGAGTCTGGTTACGCAAAGATATTCAATTTAAATTGGATTAATTTATAATAGATTTGGATTATTATAAACTGTTCATACTAATGATATGAGTTTTATGATGAGGGGCCGATAATAGAATGATTATTCATTGCATTACATTTATGTTGTGGATAGTATAATCTAATGTTGCTAATTAACAAGAAAATAGACTTTAAGTAAGATTCACTTGGACACTTGCCTAGCTGGGGGATTAGTGGGTACCAAATGGTACATGAGATCAGGGGTTCAAATTTCACATGTAACAATAAATTAAGATTGCATGACCTATGGTGGGTTTCTTTGTGTTAAAATGTATATGATCGAATGGGTTAATAACCCCGTCAGCGTACCCTACCCTATATGTGGGGTAAAAAAAGTAGTAAGTTGACCAGTGTATTTGGTTTCAGAAAGTCATTACAATACAATGGCAAGTAGTCAGGCAACAAGTTGCGCCGCTACCCCCATATAAAACCAACCATTAAAATAGATTTTAACAAACCCTTATTATCTAATAAAATTATATCTTTAACTAAAATAAAATAAAATAAATAAAAGGATAATAAAGAGATCAGGGGTTCAAATTTCACATGTAACAATAAATTAAGATTGCATGACCTATGGTGGGTTTCTTTGTGTTAAAATGTATATGATCGAATGGGTTAATAACCCCGTCAGCGTACCCTACCCTATATGTGGGGTAAAAAAAGTAGTAAGTTGACCAGTGTATTTGGTTTCAGAAAGTCATTACAATACAATGGCAAGTAGTCAGGCAACAAGTTGCGCCGCTACCCCCATATAAAACCAACCATTAAAATAGATTTTAACAAACCCTTATTATCTAATAAAATTATATCTTTAACTAAAATAAAATAAAATAAAATAAAATAAATAAAAGGATAATAAAGAGATCAGGGGTTCAAATTTCACATGTAACAATAAATTAAGATTGCATGACCTATGGTGGGTTTCTTTGTGTTAAAATGTATATGATCGAATGGGTTAATAACCCCGTCAGCGTACCCTACCCTATATGTGGGGTAAAAAAAGTAGTAAGTTGACCAGTGTATTTGGTTTCAGAAAGTCATTACAATACAATGGCAAGTAGTCAGGCAACAAGTTGCGCCGCTACCCCCATATAAAACCAACCATTAAAATAGATTTTAACAAACCCTTATTATCTAATAAAATTATATCTTTAACTAAAATAAAATCATGTGTGAGAGAGAGAGGGAGAGAGAAAAACCCCACCTTCCGGCGGCCGGCTGCAGAAGAGAAAGAAGATGGCTGGACAGAAGTCAAGCACAGGAGAAACCAAACCCAATCAAAAATCACTACTTTCTTCATCTATAATCTTCCACCCGCACTCACCTGCAATGATTTATGCTCACTCTTTCAAGATCGGGGGCAGTTGGTTGATGCATACATCGCTCAAAAGAAAGATAAGTATAATAATCCCTTTGCTTTTGTTCGATTTCGTAATATTGCAAACCCTAGGTTTTTCATCTCCACCCTTCAGAACATCAAGGCTAATGGTATGATTCTTGGTGTTTTTCTTTCGTAATATGACAAACGCGGAAACCCGATTCAATCAAATCATCAAAACATTAGACAAAACAATAATCAATCCACCCATCCTCAATACCCAAAACAAGCAAATCACCCACAAAACCCCCCATCTTTCAACGAGAATGCTTATCACCACACCCATACTGGATATTCGAGATTCTCTCGTCAAACCCAAACCCACAAACACAGTCTCCATCACCCTTCCCTCCACTGAACCTCAAACTTCATCATACTGGAAAAAATCCTCAATAATCGCCACCACGATTGACCTCACAACCCTTACCTTGAAACCATCCTAAAACAAACCGATCCAAATACACATGTAACCATATCCTACATTGGAGGTCTTACAATCTTGCTCACTTTCAACGCCTCATCCACTGCAGAATCCTTTTTAACTGCAAAAAACGATTTTCTTAAACAATGGTTTTCAACTTTTCATATATGGAACGGCCAAGATCAAAGTCATGGAAGGATTGTATCTGCTAGAATCTATGGAGTACCCTTACTATTGAGAGACAAAGCTACTTTTAATAAGATAGCTTCGACTGTGGGACGTGTCCTTAAACAATCCACAGCCTCTGTGAATGATGGAAACCTAGGATGTGTTAGGTCCAGATTTAGTCCAGACTTACTGGACTGGCTCCAGACTGGACTACTGGAACCTTACTTAGGTTTATTAAGAAAACTTGTTTTGCTGGTCTCGCTCCAGACCCGACTACTGGAGCTCACTGAAGATCTGACCAGAAAACATATTCTACTGGACCTACTCCAGACTTGGAATCTGGAGTCCCTCTGAAGATTTGTCCAGAAATAATTGAAGACTAGTGAGCATTTACTTGTACAGGTAATCTGGAGCATTCTCCAGATTAGCTCACTGAAGATCTGACCAGAAAACATATTCTACTGGACCTACTCCAGACTTGGAATCTGGAGTCCCTCTGAAGATTTGTCCAGAAATAATTGAAGACTAGTGAGCATTTACTTGTACAGGTAATCTGGAGCATTCTCCAGATTAGCTCACTGAAGACTTCACCCCAGTCCAGATCTACTCTACTGAAGACATTCTGACTAAAGTCAAAGACTGAAGTCTGAAGGAAGAAGACTTAACAAATGGCGGAGTCCACTGGAAAGTCTTACCAGATCTGCACACTGGAGGATTGTTAGTGTTCTAGATCCTGCAAGTCTGAACACTAATATCGAGGATTGACTTTAGCCTTTAACACACTTTCCAAAGAACAATCCACTTGTTCTTTAACAAAAGTATACGTGTGTTAAAGTGGTTGGATAATAGGATACACTTGCACATTGATGTGACTTTATCCTTATTCTTATCTAATACATTTAATGTTCTTGTCGGATCATTAAATGTATACAACCATATTTGTACGGCACAAATTCACTGGTGAATTTTGTTGCCTATAAATACTAAGTCATTCCTTGAACAAAAATACTTTTTAGCATACACCTTGCAAGAAAGTGAATTTGTCTAAAATACTCTCGATCTTAAACAGGGATACTTCACAACTTTAAGTATCTCGATCCTAAAGAGCTATTTGACAAATATAGATCATTTGTAATCATAGGTTGTTAGGATACTCACTTAATTGTGTTATCTTGATTCCGCAACAACCTTGTATTTTATTTAAACATCAATAAATGAAATACCCATGAAACATACATAATGGTCCACTTTATTTGTTTATTGCTTTAAGTCTTGTATTACTTTGTTTATATATCTTGCATCTTTATTTACAAGTAATACTAGTCCATATCTAGTGATTATTAGACTTGTTGTATTTTACACTTTCTATTGGTTAACCATCTCGTTAATTAAAGGGACTCACATTTGGTATCAGAGCAGAAGGCTAATCATTGCCTAGATCTGTTCTTGATGGCTAACCAAGAAAATACACAAGGTTTTAGTCTTGGTCCCGATCCTAATGTAAATATGCATGATCAAAATGAACCACAAAACGTTAATAACACTAATCCTCCACCTCCTCCTCCTACTCCTGCTTCTCCACACGTGCATGTGCACTACTCGAATAATCCTGTTCCTAAATTCAGTGGGAACAGTGATGAATTTGGTACGTGGAAGGCTAGGATGGTTTTGCATGTCACTGGTATTGAGAGGAACATGATGAAGATCTTAAACGAAGGTCCATATGTACCTACATCACCTCTCAATCCACTTCTTGATCCTTCTGGATCTAGAAGGGGAAGGGAAAAGAGGGAGGAACATTGGTCTGAAGAGGAGAGGAGACTGGTGAATCTTGACACCCTCCTTAAAAACATGATCCTCGGGGCTGTTCCAGAAACCCTCATTCCCACACTAGTTCTTTTTCCTAGTGCCAAAACCATGTGGGATGAGCTTCTTAACCAACATGAAGGAGGAGATGACACCATTGTCACCAGAAAGGTCTCCTTAAACAAGAGGTATGAGTCATTTTTTGCTCAACCTAACGAGTCTCTCACTGGTACTTACACCAGATTTATGAGTATCATAAACCAATTGAGAGGTCTTGGGGTTGAGAAGGACAAGGATATACTTCTGGAGAAATTTTGTGACATTCTGCCCACCAAATGGTCTCACATGATACTTGTTTTACGACAAGGTAAAACTCTGCACACACACACTCTCTCAACTCTATATGGAGCCTTCAGGTACACTGAAGAAAATCAAGCTCAGAGAGTGGTTGCAGAACAAGATGCTTTTAACCATGCCTCCAGTACTCCTAAAGTGGTTAGTTATTCTGAACCACCAAGTACAGCACTGATATCTTCTGAGAATGTATTTTCTATGAAGAAGATGGTGTCTGAACTTATGGATTCTGGAGAGTCCAGTCAAATCTCTCCAGACTGTTGTGATGAAACTGAAGATGATGACCTTATTGCAATGATTGCTAAAACGTTTAACCGTTTCAAAGCAAGAGCAAATAAGCCATCTGGACAATTTGCATCCAGTTCTTCCACTGACAAGACCAATTTGACATGCTTTAAGTGTGGCAAAAAGGGTCATTTCATGAAAGAGTGCAGGTCCAACCAGTTTGCATCCAAGCCTGGTCCATTCTCTTCTAATAATAAGCCTGATGATAGCTATAAAATGAAATATAAAAAGCTTAAGGCCCAAATTGCTCTCATGGCACAACAAATTGAAAACAATAATAAGTGCATGATTGCTACAACTGAAGAGAAGTGGGTTCCTTCTGATGACTCATCTGTTGATGAAGAAGAAGAAAGAGATTGCTGTTACATGGCTCTGGAAGTTGATGAGCACCTGGTGAAGGAAGATGTCACATCTGGACGATGGGTGGACATTGTTATTAAAAGGTTAGTGATTATGATAATGCAACTGACCAAGAACTAAAACTGGACATAGCTGAAGCTTTAAATTCTGATTTGATTTTTGTAGAAACTGTTAGATCTGATTGTGTAAATGGTCTAGAAACAGATTCTTCTGAAATAAATGCTTTAAAATCAAAATTAAAAGAGCTTCAAGACATTGAACTGGCATTTCAAGCCCAGGTTCTGGTAACTGAACAATTGATTCAAGAAAAGCAAGATCTTGAGATCATTTTAGAGAAAGAAAAACTGGTAATAAAGTCATGGCTAGAAACTAAAAAGCCATATGATGCTTCAGTTAAACAATTTCCTGCTCAAAAACGTGCATATTTAGATGGAAATACTAATGTTGCATCATTAATACCAGTAATCGATCGATTACCAGAGGTGTTAAGGCCCACAACTGTTTATGATTTGCCTGAAACACCCAAGACCAATTTGACATGCTTTAAGTGTGGCAAAAAGGGTCATTTCATGAAAGAGTGCAGGTCCAACCAGTTTGCATCCAAGCCTGGTCCATTCTCTTCTAATAATAAGCCTGATGATAGCTATAAAATGAAATATAAAAAGCTTAAGGCCCAAATTGCTCTCATGGCACAACAAATTGAAAACAATAATAAGTGCATGATTGCTACAACTGAAGAGAAGTGGGTTCCTTCTGATGACTCATCTGTTGATGAAGAAGAAGAAAGAGATTGCTGTTACATGGCTCTGGAAGTTGATGAGCACCTGGTGAAGGAAGATGTCACATCTGGACGATGGGTGGACATTGTTATTAAAAAGGTTAGTGATTATGATAATGCAACTGACCAAGAACTAAAACTGGACATAGCTGAAGCTTTAAATTCTGATTTGATTTTTGTAGAAACTGTTAGATCTGATTGTGTAAATGGTCTAGAAACAGATTCTTCTGAAATAAATGCTTTAAAATCAAAATTAAAAGAGCTTCAAGACATTGAACTGGCATTTCAAGCCCAGGTTCTGGTAACTGAACAATTGATTCAAGAAAAGCAAGATCTTGAGATCATTTTAGAGAAAGAAAAACTGGTAATAAAGTCATGGCTAGAAACTAAAAAGCCATATGATGCTTCAGTTAAACAATTTCCTGCTCAAAAACGTGCATATTTAGATGGAAATACTAATGTTGCATCATTAATACCAGTAATCGATCGATTACCAGAGGTGTTAAGGCCCACAACTGTTTATGATATGCCTGAAACACCCAAGACCAATTTAGACCCAGTTCAATCCCCAGAGGTTAAGACTGGAGCTGTCCAGATGACTGCTCCAGTTAAAAAGGTAAAGCAGAATAGACCTTTACCTCAGACCAATCCCTTACCAAAGCCTTTGACTGGAAAGGCTAAGGTATCATCTGAAGAAAATATTTTGTCCAGGATAGAGAGCCAGATTCAAATTCTGACTCGTCAATCACAAAGTTTTAATGCAAGATTAAACTTTCTTGAGGGTACTTCATCTGGCCCTAGACAAAATACAAAACCTTTTTCAAAGAAAGACAAATTTATTTCTCCAGTTGAGAAAAATGAAAAGGTTTTAAAACCATCAACCCCAGTGGTCTTCTCTTCTAAGACCACTGTTGAAATAAGTGAACTAGACCAGATTGCCCCAGGGACCTATAAGGGAGGGTCCAGTGAACCCATCAGTCGATGGGTTCCCAAATCTAACTGATAAAATTCTGGTGTATGTGTAGGGCGATCGAAAGAAGCTTATCTGGTATCTTGACAGTGCAGCTGGCAGGACGATGACCGGATGTAAGACCCTACTGGAGGAGTTCACCATTTCTGATGGACCCTCCATCACGTTTGGAAATGATGGTTGTGGAAAGACTGAGGGATATGGTGTTCTGAACAATGGACAAGTCAAGTTCAGACGAGTTGCATTTGTGAATGGTTTGAAATATAACTTGATCAGTGTAAGTCAACTGTGTGACGATGGCTATCAAGTCTTATTCAATGTTGCTCAGGGCATCGTATTCAACAAGGACTGGAAGGTAGTGTTGATTGCTCCCAGAAAAGGGAATGTGTACGTGATGGATATGGAAAGCTCTCCTTCAGAGCAGTGTTTCTATACTCAAGCTGATGAAGACACAAACTGGTTATGGCATAAAAGGTTATCCCATTTAAACTTCAAAAACATTAACAAGTTGTCCAGAAAACAACTTGCAGATGGGATACCTTCAGTCTCCTTCAAAAAGGAAAGACCATGTCCAGGATGTGAGATGGGTAAGCAAAAGCGTACCAGTTTCAAGACCAGACAGAATTTCAGCATTACTGAACCTCTTCACATGCTTCATATGGACCTTTTTGGTCCAGTGAACGTTCAGACTCGTGCTGGTAAAAGATACACCCTGGTGATCATAGATGAGTTCTCCAGATATTGTTGGGTGATCTTTCTGAGGTCCAAAAGTGAAGCTGCTGCTGAAATCATCAGTCTTATCAAGCAAATTGAGCTCAAGTACAGTCGAAAAGTGTGTCAGTTAAGAAGTGACAATGGAACAGAATTCCAGAATGCAACTCTGGAGTCATTCTGTACTGACACTGGCATCTCCCAGAACTTCTCTTCAGCCCGCTCTCCAGAGCAAAATGGAGTTGTGGAAAGGAAAAATCGAACGCTGATAGAAGCTGCCAGGAGTATGCTTGTTGAATCTGGACTGTCTACCAGTTTCTGGGCGGAAGCAATTGCAACTGCTTGCCACACCCAGAATCGATCAGTGTACATTAAAAGACACAAAAAGACAGCCTATGAAGTCTTAAGAAATAGAAAACCAAACATTGGTTATTTTCACGTTTTTGGATGTCCAGTTTGATGAATCTTTTGCTCCAGTGGCTAGACTTGAAGCGATCAGAATTTTCTTAGCATTCGCTGCTAATCATCAGTTCAAGGTCTACCAGATGGACGTAAAGAGTGCTTTCTTGAATGGAAAGCTTGAAGAAGAAGTTTACGTCAGACAACCTCCAGGTTTCGTTGATGACAAGCATCCACATTGGGTATATCGTCTGGACAAAGCGCTATATGGCCTCAGACAAGCCCCACGTGCCTGGTATGATACTCTGACTAAACATTTGTTGAAAAATGGTTTTAAACGAGGTGCAATTGACAATACCTTGTTCATTCTCCATGAGAAAGGTAATCTGTTAATGGTACAAATTTATGTTGATGATATAATTTTTGGGTCTACTGATGAAAACATGTGCCAGAAATTTTCTAAAATCATGTCCACTGAATATGAAATGAGTTTGATGGGTGAATTAACATATTTTCTTGGACTCCAGATTAAACAAAACAAAGATGGAATTTTTATTAATCAGGAAAAATATGTTAGAGATCTTTTAAAGAAATTCGATATGAATTCTTCACCATCTAAACCAACTCCAATTTCTGCACCACTGACACTGGACTCGGATCCAGATGGCAAACCAGTGAACACCACTGTCTTTAGAGGCATGGTTGGTTCACTGATGTATTTAACGGCCAGTAGACCAGATATTATGTTTTCAACATGTTTATGTGCCAGATATCAGTCTAATCCAAAGGAATCTCATATGCTCGCTGTAAAGCGCATACTGAAGTACCTAAAAGGTGCTCCCAGTCTAGGTCTTTGGTACCCCAAAGGCTCTGGAATGGATCTAATGGGTTATTCAGATTCAGATCATGCAGGTTGTAAGATAGATAGGAAATCCACAACTGGTGGATGTCATTTTCTAGGTGGCAAACTGGTCAGCTGGACCAGTAAGAAGCAAACTTCAGTTTCATTATCCACTGCTGAAGCTGAATACGTGTCTGCAGCCAGTTGTTGTGCTCAGATACTCTGGATGAAGAGCCAGTTGCTTGATTATGGTATTAAATATTCAAAAACTCCAATCTTTTGTGATAATACCAGTGCCATAGCTATCTCCAACAATCCAGTCATGCACTCCAGAACCAAACACATCGATCTAAGGTACCATTTCATTCGCGATCATATTATGAAAAACAACATTGAACTCCATTTTATTCCCACTGACAAACAACTCGCTGACATTTTTACTAAACCACTGGATGTAAAAACTTTTGAATATCTTGTTGGTGAGTTGGGAATGTTAAACCCTTAAATCTGGAACCTTGGTATTGAACGCCATTGTGTACTACTAAGGATCTTTGATTTAAAGATTCATAAATTAATTTCTGGATCAACATTCCAGGGAAGACTTGAAAAATATTTTCTCTTAAAAATGTTTAAGTTCAGGGGGAATTAATTTTCTCACTGGACAAATTCTTCAGAAAATATTACTGGTGCTTTGTAAATATGTCCCTCTCACTGGTAACTGGATAAGTTGAAGTGCGTGTTTGAGTTGACTTATGTCTTCTTGTAAATGTGTCCCTCTCATTTGTCTGTATTAGTTGACGTGCAAGTTTAAGGTTTCCAGTCTTTCAAAATTGGTTGTTCACTGGTACTTTACTGGAGTGTCCCTCCAGTGTACCATCAGTACATGTTCACTGGACTAATCCACCAGTGATACTGGACGGTCCTGTCAACCTCCAGATGCACTGAATAATGTCATAATATTTTCAAAATACTTGATCGTTGTATGTGCCACGTAAGCAAACTTTTTCAAAGATATTTATCTTATAAATCCTATGTGGCATGTAAATTTTTCAAAACAATGATGGTCTTTTTACTTTGGGAAAACAAAAAGGTACAAGTTGGTTAGTTTTTGTGGGCGGTGAACCATCAACCATTTATGGGTGATGTGATATAATTTAATGCGGATCTCAAAACCCGATCAAAAATGTTATTTGATAAATTCAAATTGAACGTTTGAAATCCACATTATCTCTCCTATATATACCCACTTTCACTTTCAACTTACATTTACTTCGAACATTTACTCCCAAATTCTCAAATTCCTTCATTAAATTTCTTCATTCATTTTCCAATCATAAAACTCTCATATTTACTTCTTTCATTAAATTTCTTCATTCATTTTCCAATCATAAAACTCTCATATTTACTTCTTTCATTAAATTCTTCATAAAACCTTATATATTCATTCAATTTCATCTTTCATCTATAATCTATGGCACCTAGAAATCTTTTATCTACCGAATATGCTCCGGTCGAAGATGTTGTTAGACCGAGACATATTTCTCTTGATGCAAAAGCCATTCGTATCAATATGAATAACTGGATGGCAAAACTTTCCAGTGTTCATACAACTCAGTCTATCATTGGGAGATTGAATACGTTCTTTCTCTCATGCCCTCTGTATGGTGCATTAACCCTTAATCCAGGGAAAATGTACCATGACTACTTATGTGAGTTCTGGTACTCCGCATTTTACAACGAAGAAACATCTACAATTTCTTACACTCTCAAGGGAGGTACCAGACGATTAGGTTTCTCAGTAAGTTTGCTCAGGTCTGTACTTCAGTTAAATTATCATGACCAGAATGAGCAGCCCATGGATCTTCCAACAGGCGTTAATCTCAGAGAAGTGTGCAGAGTGATGGGGCACACCGAAATAGTTGATGAAAATGGACAGTTATTGAGAAAAGGAACCATTTATATGAGTAGGCTTACAGATTCGTGGAGATTTTTCTTCACTCATTTGGTAGAGTGTCTTGGAGGTAGTTCTGGAGGACTAGATCAAATAAATCAAACGCAACTCCAGATTGCCTATTGTCTATGGTTTGGGATAAGGGTAGATTTTGCTCAGATCCTATTTAATGATTTGGTGGATCGTCTGAAGGCAAAGGGGAGAAAACCCCATGTTCCTTATATTCGTTTTCTTTCCCTGATGTTCAAGAATGGTCTAGGAGACCAATATGATGTTAATACTACTCATTTTTCTATGAGTGAGTTTTTAAGAGATCTGAACAATTTACAATCAAGAGATGGTGAGGTAGATATTCCTCAGTCCATGCTCTCGTTCCAAAGACTGGAAGAGAATGTGGCGCCAGTACAAGTGGTGAAAGTCCTGGTGATGAACAAGAGGTGCAGGTTGTAGAGATGGTACAACCTATAAGTCAAGTGGCTCCTGAAGAAGGCTTGCAACAAACTGTTGAGCTTTCCAGACGACCAAGAACTCATAGGCGTCTGATGAGGGGAGGAGTCCAGGTAAACCCATCAACCCATCCTGGTGATACAATAAATATTGATGGTTCTCCCATCTTTGAAGAAAATATTGAATCTCTTGTACAATTTGAACAGAGAGTGGACACTGAAGTCCAGGCTGTAGTACAAGAAGATATTGGCCAGGTTGTTGAAGAGGTTGTTCAGATTGAAGATCAAGCTGCTGGTGAGCAAGAAGCTCCACTTGATTTAAATGTTGATGTTGGTATAGAGACTGGTGCACAATCTGGTGCACAGTCTGGTGAACAGTTTGTTGGGAATATTCCAGAATGGGATGATGTTGACTCCCCCATGTCTGAGGGATTTGATGCAAATTTAAACTTTCTGGGTGAAGATGTTCAAGAAGAAGAAATTCAACCTGAAATGCCAACACCTTCACCAGAAATACCTTCAATTGCACCAGAAATACCTCCACCAGAACCCACTCAACCACCACCAGAATCAATGCACCAGAAATACCTTCAATCGCACCAGAAATCGCACCAGAAATACCTTCAATCGCACCAGAAATACTTCAATCGCACCAGAGATGTTCAAGAAGAAGAAATTCAACCTGAAATGCCAACACCTTCACCAGAAATACCTTCAATTGCACCAGAAATACCTCCACCAGAACCCACTCAACCACCACCAGAATCAATGCCACCACCACCACCACCACCTTCAATTCCTCAAACAACTCCATATTTCACTCCTTTCACTGCTCCAACCGAACAAAGTGTGCCAGACTCAACAACTGTTGAATCTGAAGAAGTCTGGGCACAAGTCCCAGTAACGACCAGATTAACTTCACATCTGGAACCACCCACTGGTCTCTCCACTTCGTCTTCAACCGAGGTCCAAGGCCTTCTTAGCAAGGTGGCGGACCTGGAGAGATCACTGAACTCATCTTCCCAGGTTATTTCTGACTTCAAGTCTTTGTTATCTAATAATCTTTCTTCAGAAATGAACCTGTTTGCTGGGAATGAGAGGCTAGTGTTTGAGAAGTTGGATGAACTGGTACTGGCCACAAATCAAAATACTGAAAACATTAAAGTGGCAGTCCAGGGGTTGGAATCCAGACTGGTGTCTTCTGTTCAGACTGCAGTCACTGGCGAACTGGCAGGGCTGAAAGAAGAGGTTAAGAACTTGGTTTTTAGGGTAAGCTCTCTGGAGAGTAGGCCCGTACTGGAACAAGGAGAAGTTGTTAGTGTGATTAGTGATGCGTGTACAAGGAAGTTCAGAAACCACATGTTGAAAGAATTATGTGAAGAGGTTTCTGGGACTGTCCTTCGAAGTATTAGTGATGGGGTTTTACCAACTTTTGAGAAGCTACTGGATGAGAAGTTGCCCAAGGACTTGCCACAACAAATTCAAAACTTGAAAAAGGAAGTCCTGGAACTCAAAAAGAATGTAGCTGATGCAAATCCTGTTACTGGAAGGCAAATGATGGAGGATTTATGGAATGATCTAAAGTCAAGGACTGGAGATCATTCCAAGGGGGAAAGAGTTCCATCAACTGGTGAACAAGAGAGGTTGATAAAGAAAAAGAAAGAGGTTGTTAGGGCAGTCGCTACTGAAAGCGTCATTCAAAGAAAACAAGTGACTGGTACTGATGCCAGTGCACGAATTGCCCAGAGAGCACTTGGTACTGAAGCCAATGTGCAGACTGAAGAAGAGGCTGCTGGTACTGAAGCCGAGCCCCAGTTTGAATCCTTCCCAGACATCCCTACCACACTGAAGGCAGCTAAAGGGAAAGAAAAGATGGTGTCTGGTGAAGAAGAACAGATTGAAGAAGATGTTGACAATGAGACTTCAAGGAAGTTAAATCAACAGTGCATCATGATAGAAATATTCAAGACTAACCAGAAAAATGAACTGCTGGCCCATCATAGGGATATGGCACAAATGGGTACTCTGGACTCCTATAACGCTGGTAGGTTAGGCGTAAACATTGAAGTCTTCAAAAGGATGAAGGAGGATCCCAGAGTTCAACAATGTCTTGATGCACTGAATGATGTGCATATACGTTCATTCTATGCAGAGGAAGAGCAGGTATATGACTCTTTGATCTATGGTGTAACCATTCCAGAGCTTATCAGACAAAGAAAGGAGGAGCTGGTAAGCCTCCAGAAGAAAATAAGAAGGAATGCTGGAGCTCTGGAAGTGGAATACAGAAAAAGGATGACTGGTCTACCCAAACTTACTGCCAAGCAACTGAAGGCAATTAAAGATGGTAATCTTAGCACTTTTATTCCTTTGGATACAACTCTGAAGATAAATAAAGAACACCAGTCCACTGAAGGACAACAGAGTGGTGTATCCAGGGATACTGAAGATTTGGTTCAGTTGGCTAAACAAAAGGCAAAGTTTGAAGAAATGATGACGTTCAGGGCCAATGCAAGAAGAATTATAAATGCTGAAATCACTCTGGCTGAACAACATCAAGGTATGACTAAGTTTAATGTGAAGTTGACCAGGGAGGGTAACTTCACTGATGAAAGGAAGGATACGTCAGTCCAAGCATTTGGTTGGACTGAACTAAAAGAGATTGGAATGACCTTCAAAGGCAAAACTGATCTTTCTCCAGACGTAAAGGCTTTTATGAAGAGAATTGAAAAGGTCTGGAAGAGAATCAAACAAATGGAAGCTGTGTTGGGTCTAAGACCACCAGTGTCTGTTCCATCATCTCCATCTCCCAAGAGGAAGGCTTCTGAAGATGCACCAGGGCATACATCAAGAAGAAGGGCCTGAACTCTTATCATTATACTTGTTGTAATTATTTTTTTTTTATGAAAGTTGTAATTATTTTCCTTTTTGATGAAAGTAATAATAGTTACAAGTTTTTACTTTTACAAGTAGAATGACCAGATTTAGTCTAAGTTAGAACTTAAAAGATGAAACTGAAAACACTCATGATCTATAAAGTGTTTTCCAGTAACTTAGATTAGACTTAAATCGACCAAGTGTTTTCCAGACATACAAATTTGTATATCTATAAGTCTGAAAAATACTTGCATTATTTCTAAACAAATAGGGGGAATTTGTTAGGTCCAGATTTAGTCCAGACTTACTGGACTGGCTCCAGACTGGACTACTGGAACCTTACTTAGGTTTATTAAGAAAACTTGTTTTGCTGGTCTCGCTCCAGACCCGACTACTGGAGCTCACTGAAGATCTGACCAGAAAACATATTCTACTGGACCTACTCCAGACTTGGAATCTGGAGTCCCTCTGAAGATTTGTCCAGAAATAATTGAAGACTAGTGAGCATTTACTTGTACAGGTAATCTGGAGCATTCTCCAGATTAGCTCACTGAAGACTTCACCCCAGTCCAGATCTACTCTACTGAAGACATTCTGACTAAAGTCAAAGACTGAAGTCTGAAGGAAGAAGACTTAACAAATGGCGGAGTCCACTGGAAAGTCTTACCAGATCTGCACACTGGAGGATTGTTAGTGTTCTAGATCCTGCAAGTCTGAACACTAATATCGAGGATTGACTTTAGCCTTTAACACACTTTCCAAAGAACAATCCACTTGTTCTTTAACAAAAGTATACGTGTGTTAAAGTGGTTGGATAATAGGATACACTTGCACATTGATGTGACTTTATCCTTATTCTTATCTAATACATTTAATGTTCTTGTCGGATCATTAAATGTATACAACCATATTTGTACGGCACAAAATTCACTGGTGAATTTTGTTGCCTATAAATACTAAGTCATTCCTTGAACAAAAATACTTTTTAGCATACACCTTGCAAGAAAGTGAATTTGTCTAAAATACTCTCGATCTTAAACAGGGATACTTCACAACTTTAAGTATCTCGATCCTAAAGAGCTATTTGACAAATATAGATCATTTGTAATCATAGGTTGTTAGGATACTCACTTAATTGTGTTATCTTGATTCCGCAACAACCTTGTATTTTATTTAAACATCAATAAATGAAATACCCATGAAACATACATAATGGTCCACTTTATTTGTTTATTGCTTTAAGTCTTGTATTACTTTGTTTATATATCTTGCACCTTTATTTACAAGTAATACTAGTCCATATCTAGTGATTATTAGACTTGTTGTATTTTACACTTTCTATTGGTTAACCATCTCGTTAATTAAAGGGACTCACATTTGGTATCAGAGCAAAAGGCTAATGAGGACAAAATCATATCTCACCAGAATCGTCGAGGACAATGTCGACTGGATCCCTCCATTCCTCGACAAACATTCGATCCTTGCCGACAATGAAGATGCTTCTTCTTCAGGTAACTTCCAAAACTCAAAAATCCCTAACTTGAACATTGATCCTTTAGTTTCCATCAAAAATCCCAAAAAAACTTTAAATGGTGATCTTTCGGAAAACTCACCCACCAGACCCAATATCGACAAGCCCACAAACGTTTCCCACACCCCAATAAATGATCATAAATTGCCTGTCACCAATAAAGATACCCCAAACATTCCTGAGACCCACACATCCATTATTGCTCCATATTCTCCCCATTCACCCCCACCCACACCTTTCAAAAATCCCAACAATCAAAACATCAGCACACCACCACCTACGAAAAACCCATGTACAGAAACTATCTTCCCCTGCAGCTCCAGGAAAAGACCACGACATACATCACCAACTCTTTTAAACTCCCCTTGCAGACAACTTGATTTGAACACCCCTCCAAACAAACTGATCACCATGGACCCAACCCAGCCCCTAACCCAAAATCTTTCTTTTAGAATACACGTTGACCCCATACCCTTTCAATCCCTCCTTCAAAATGAACCCCCACTGAGTTTCCCCCAGTCTTCTAATGATCCATCATTCCAACAAAAATCTCTACCTAATCCTCATCAACATGAAACCATAATCACTTCGTCCCCCTCCGCCCACTTATCTCAACCTCGCCTCGAAAACCAAACCTCCAACCCCCTCACCATCGAAGTTCATAAGACTTTCGCAGTTGGTCACTTCGTTGGTGCTGATCTTTCTAATCACGAAAAACTGGTTCATGACCAAATTGCCCGTGAACACATAGAGACCCAATGAATTTCTTAACTCTTAATATCCGTGGCTCAAAAGACAGAGAGAAATCTCGTTGGGTTCAACAGCTCAAACAAGATCACCACATTAGCTATATTTGTCTCCAAGAAACTCACAGAATCAATTTTCCTCATCTTGAATCCCAATCTTTTTGGGGAAATCAAAACTTTCAGTTCCGGGGGTATCTTAAGTCTTTGGGATCCCTCGTTTTTTCACCTCACCAATACAATAAAAACCCTTCACTACCTTATTACCACTGGCCACATAAATGGCTACTCCTCCACATGTAACATCCTTAATCTATATGCTCCTCAAGACACCAACACCAAGCAATCCATCTGGATGGAAATCTCAAACCATATATCAAACAACCAAGGATTATGGATTTTGCTAGGGGATTTTAACTCGGTTCGAGACCCTTCAAAAAGGATGAATTCAGGCTTCAATATCTCTTGTGCATCAGCCTTCAATGCTTTCATTCACCTCAACAGCCTCATGGAATACGTGATGCATGGCAACTCCTTCACTTATGTCTCTGACAATGGCCAAAAAAGAAGCAAAATCGACAGAATTCTTGTCTCTCCAGATTTCATGGACACTTGGCCAACTGCTTCTCTCACTGCCTTACCACGATCACTCTCCGATCACAGGCCACTGATTCTTAACACCTCAACTCTTGATTTTGGTCCTCCCCCCTTCAGGTTTTTCAATTCATGGTTATCTAAGCCAGGCATAGACGAAGTGGTGACTAACAGCCTAAACTCTTGCCTTGTCTTTGGTCGTCCGGACCAAATCTTAATCGCGAAGCTCAGGAAACTAAAAGCAGATTTGAAGGAGTGGAATCGCAACAACAAAAACCTGGAAAACCTTGAACACAACACTCTGACCGATCAACTCGAAACTCTTGATGCTATAGTTGATCATCGGGATTATACGGACAATGAGCTTGCTCTATGGACTGAAACAAAAGAGAAACTCCAGGCCTTCGAGCACTCAAAAACACTAGACCTTCAACAGAAATCCCGAGCCAAATGGATTAAGAGTGGTGATGAAAACTCAGCATTCTTTCACAGAACCATCAATCACCGAATTGCAAGAAATAGAATCAATGGTCTCGAAGTTGAAGGCAACTGGCATATCGACCCACCGACCATCCGCCAAGCCGCTTACACCTTTTTTCAAGAGAAGTTCAAAGAACCGATCCCTCAAAGACTCATGATCACTTTCAGCGGCCTTAAAACCCTTTCTGTTGAAGATGCAAATCTTCTCACTGCACCATTTACTCTTACCGAAATTCACCAAGCTGTTTGGGACTGTGGGAGTGAAAAAGCGCTAGGGCCTGATGGTTTCAACTTTGGTTTCATTAAAAATTATTGGGCTAGCCTTCAAATGGACTTTCTCAATATACTTCTAGACTTCTTTCATACAGGAAAAATCAGCCATGGGTGTAGCTCCTCTTTTATCACCCTCATCCCGAAAAAAGAATCAATGACAACCCTCAATGATTATCGACCCAGCACCCTAATTGGATGCATCAAAAAAGTCATCTCCAAAACACTCGCAAACCGCCTAAAAAAGGTTATCACTAAGATCATATCCCCAACACAATCAGCTTTTCTCAATGACAGAAACATCCTTGACGGCCCATTAATGCTCAACGAGGTGCTTACTTGGCTGAAAAAAACCAAACGAGAAACCTTCTGCCTCAAAATCGACTTTGAAAAAGCCTTCGACACTGTCCATTGGAACTTTCTTTTATCAATCATGGACCAGATGAATTTTCCTTCCCGATGGCTGCTTTGGATCAAAGGAATCCTTCATTCAACACGGTCGGCTGTTCTAGTCAATGGATGCCCCACCCTTGAATTCAACTGTGAACGGGGCGTCCCTCAAGGCGATCCACTTTCACCTTTTCTCTTCATTATTACTATGGAGGCCTTCACCAATATAATTCAGCGTGCCTCAACTTTGGGCCTTATTTCAGGGATCAAACTTCCAAATTTCGGCCCCAACATCACCCACTTCCTTTATGCGGATGATGCAATCCTTCTTGGATCATGGTCAACAACCCACATTGCCAATATATCCAGATTTCTAAGATGTTTCTATATTGTTTCTGGCCTAAAGGTAAATCTGCACAAATCTTGCTTCCATGGCATCAATTTAACCCCAGATGCCATCGCCACCTCCACAAGCATTCTAAAATGCAAAAACGGTACTGTCCCTATAACCTACCTTGGTCTTACTGTGGGTGCAAACATGAACTTAAAAAGGAGAAACCTTCTGCCTCAAAATCGACTTTGAAAAAGCCTTCGACACTGTCCATTGGAACTTTCTTTTATCAATCATGGACCAGATGAATTTTCCTTCCCGATGGCTGCTTTGGATCAAAGGAATCCTTCATTCAACACGGTCGGCTGTTCTAGTCAATGGATGCCCCACCCTTGAATTCAACTGTGAACGGGGCGTCCCTCAAGGCGATCCACTTTCACCTTTTCTCTTCATTATTACTATGGAGGCCTTCACCAATATAATTCAGCGTGCCTCAACTTTGGGCCTTATTTCAGGGATCAAACTTCCAAATTTCGGCCCCAACATCACCCACTTCCTTTATGCGGATGATGCAATCCTTCTTGGATCATGGTCAACAACCCACATTGCCAATATATCCAGATTTCTAAGATGTTTCTATATTGTTTCTGGCCTAAAGGTAAATCTGCACAAATCTTGCTTCCATGGCATCAATTTAACCCCAGATGCCATCGCCACCTCCACAAGCATTCTAAAATGCAAAAACGGTACTGTCCCTATAACCTACCTTGGTCTTACTGTGGGTGCAAACATGAACTTAAAAAGGAACTGGTTCTCTGTTATCCAAACTTTTGAAAGTCGGCTTTCTCAATAGAAAGCATCAACCCTCTCACTTGGTGGTAGAATCATTCTCATCCGTTCTGTGCTTGACAGCCTCCCGTCATACTTTTTCTCCCTGTACAAAGCCCCGGTAAGTGTTATCTCTAAACTTGAATCTATTCGTAAATCTTTCTTTTGGGGGGGTTCTTCTTCAAGGAAAAAAATTCCATGGGTTTCTTGGGATAGGGTAATTGCACCTTTGGACTCGGGTGGGCTTTGGTTGGGAAGTCTTCATATTAATAACTTGTCTCTCTTGTCAAAGTGGTGGTGGCGCATGCGCATTGAACCAAACAGCCTTTGGGTTCGTGTCATCAAAGCCATTCACTCTACAAGCAGAAATTGTTCACCAATCCCTGTCAAAGTTGGCCTGGTGGGAGCTTGGAAATCAATTGCGAAGCTCAACTCCCACCTTAACCCCTTTGATATTTCTTTGGAGAATCTTATCTCAGGTGATATTGGAAATGGTGCTGTTATACGTTTTTGGATGGACACTTGGTGCGGGTCAGAACCTCTGTACAAATCTTTCCCAGATTTCTAAGATGTTTCTATATTGTTTCTGGCCTAAAGGTAAATCTGCACAAATCTTGCTTCCATGGCATCAATTTAACCCCAGATGCCATCGCCACCTCCACAAGCATTCTAAAATGCAAAAACGGTACTGTCCCTATAACCTACCTTGGTCTTACTGTGGGTGCAAACATGAACTTAAAAAGGAACTGGTTCTCTGTTATCCAAACTTTTGAAAGTCGGCTTTCTCAATAGAAAGCATCAACCCTCTCACTTGGTGGTAGAATCATTCTCATCCGTTCTGTGCTTGACAGCCTCCCGTCATACTTTTTCTCCCTGTACAAAGCCCCGGTAAGTGTTATCTCTAAACTTGAATCTATTCGTAAATCTTTCTTTTGGGGGGGTTCTTCTTCAAGGAAAAAAATTCCATGGGTTTCTTGGGATAGGGTAATTGCACCTTTGGACTCGGGTGGGCTTTGGTTGGGAAGTCTTCATATTAATAACTTGTCTCTCTTGTCAAAGTGGTGGTGGCGCATGCGCATTGAACCAAACAGCCTTTGGGTTCGTGTCATCAAAGCCATTCACTCTACAAGCAGAAATTGTTCACCAATCCCTGTCAAAGTTGGCCTGGTGGGAGCTTGGAAATCAATTGCGAAGCTCAACTCCCACCTTAACCCCTTTGATATTTCTTTGGAGAATCTTATCTCAGGTGATATTGGAAATGGTGCTGTTATACGTTTTTGGATGGACACTTGGTGCGGGTCAGAACCTCTGTACAAATCTTTCCCAGATTTATATCGCCTGGAACAACGCAAAGACTGTGTTATTAGAGATAGATGCACTGGAAGAGGAACCATCTCACAGTGGGAATGGTCCTGGTCACACCCTCCCTCTTCTATGATCGAGCTTCAACAACTTCAAACCATGTTATCTCAGATAATGCCCCTCGCCCTCAACAATAACGATGATTCATGGCGTTGGACATGTGACTCATCTGGGATTTTTTCTGTCAAATCAATCAAATCTCGGATTCAATCTGCCACTCATGGTCCACATCATTGGCCTTTCCCTTGGAACAAGCTTGCTCCCCTTAAAGTTAATGTCCTAGGTTGGAGGCTTGAAATGAACCGGATCCCCACCGTTGATCAGCTGGTACAACGCCACATACCCTTGTCGAGGACTCTCTGTTCCAACTGCAGCAACTACGAAGAAACAGCAACCCACTTATTTCTACACTGCTCATTCGCTGGCTGTCTTTGGTCACACATCTTAGCATGGTGTAAACTACCACAGGTTAAACTTTCTTCCTTCCGAGACCTTCTCTCCATGCACAAAGACCCTCATATTGAGCCTGGAAAAAGAAAGTTCATAACCCTTATCTCACTCGCCTACATTTGGGTAATCTGGAAGACCCGCAATGACTCAATTTTCTCGCATAAGACTCCATCCATCCGGTTTGCCACTAAGGAGATCAAGACCATAAGTTATCTTTGGCTCTCACATAGATCACCCAGACACTGCAACATTGATTGGCATAAATGGTGTAGTTTTACTTTCTAATTCTCGGTGTTTTAGTTTTCGTTTGCTGTAAACGCTTCTCTTTTCTTTTTGCTTTTCTTGTCTTGTACTTCTAGCTTCTCGCTAGTTTTCTTTTATCAATAAGATCGAATGTTCTAAAAAAAAAAAAAACCTTACATTGAAGATGAATAGATATAAAACTAACCTCAAGTTGCTAGATATAGACGAATGAAATTAGCATAGAATCTTATCTCTTTAAAACATGGAGGCATCAGTAACAAGGTGTCAGAGAGTAGTTTACATTGCATTTTGGAATAAACCCCATGTCCAATGGGTGGATTCTGTTGTCAAAAACAAGGGCAAGTTAACCCGATTTGTTAATTATGACACAAATGCAACTCCCACCAATTATATAGTCCGTATTAACTTCACTCTCCCAAGAAGAGTGGAGAATCCAAGGAACAGTACTTTTTTAAATAACTATTTTAGATCACGTAAAATTATTATTTTAACATCAACAAATCTAAATGATAGTGATATGTAATTTGTAAAAGAAGTTATGTTTATCTTTTGATAAAAGTCTTCATTTAAATTGAACTTGTATATCAAAGTTAAAAACTCATTTTTAAAGACGGGGCAAAAATGTTGTTCATTTACCCCCTTCGACCTTTTAAGTTGATATATCTAATCTTTTATATTGCTAATAATTTGTGTCTCATATGCTTTTTTTTGAACATTTGAATTTCATATGCTGAATAAATATTATTATCTTATTATGTATTTTTTTTTAAGGTGAATTTCGCTTATTACATATTTTATTTAATTCGTAATGAACATAGTATATGGAGAAATTAATACTAATATGAATATGAATATGAATATACACTCTTGTTATTTATTTTATCATTTTTTTAACGGCTCACATAGTAACAAAAAACCAAAGTTTGCGTCAACCATGTAAAGATTATACATATATCCCGTAAAGTAGTTTATTTTAAAAGATGCAAGAAACTATCATAAGAGGAATAAAACATTACATGTGTAGTGCTTTTAAAGACGGGACTTTCTAAAAGGTTGATGCGTTTGGCATATAAGCATATTTATTCGCCTTTAAAAATAAAAAAAAAAGCATATTTATTCATTATTTTAAGAATGATAATTAGGTATATCATTTTCGAATATGATTATACATATCTTAGTATTATTGCATATCATAAAATGTCTAGCAAAAAGCAACAAAATCGTTGCATAATTTGAAGTAACTTTTAGCCTACTACCATTTATACCTTCAAATCGACATTTTGAAGTTCATACATTCATTTAATATTATCGTAGGTGGCTTCATATCAATGCAACCATATTCCTAAATGATAAAAATCTCCATCCTTTGATAGTTTGATGCATATATAGTACTGTAATATAGAAGAGCCAATGCTTATTTCGAACATGAGTATCATAATTTAGTCTTTCAAGCAATGATTTTTATAAGTATGAAAACCACTTAAGTAAAATATTTTTATAAGATGATTTAATTTCACAAATTCAGAGCTAAATAAATAGAGATGGTCTAATTAAAAACTCAAAGAAATGATATATATGCCTAATTTTTGAAAATATCATTTTTTTTTTGGTCATGTGATAATTCATATATTGGCCTAAAACACGTCTAATGGTTAATAGATGATAAGAGGATTTCAATATAATTATTTCTCATAATCTTCATATTTGATCGGGTATATGTCATGTCATTATTAAATTTTTAAAAATGTTTTCAGATCACATTATTAATTACATTCATTTATTTTCCAAAACTTAAGCTCTGAGGCCTCAGCCAACCCTGCAGCTCTTCCTGACTCTTCCTCACTGCCACATCAGCTTTTCTCTCTCCTTAAATCACCTCTTCCTACTCACTACCAACCTACCTCTTCCTCACCTCTTCCTCATCTCTTCCTCAACTTTTATTTATTCTTATTTTATATTTATCTTAAAATAAAATAAACTTACTTTTATTATTAAAAAAAAACATTACATTAATAAAATAAAATAAACTTACTTTTATTAAATTAAAAAAACATTACATTAATAAAATTAAAACATATTACATCTAAAAAACAACACGATACATAAATAAATAAAAAAGGAAAGTTTTACATTATTATTAAAAAAACAAACTTCAACGTTGACGATGGTGTTCCGGCAAGTTCCAAATGTGTTCGACTAGAGCGCCTCGAAGACGGTTGTGAGTCGCTCGATCACGTAACTCCCCAATCATACGTAACTGTGTTCCAACTCGTTCGTCCCAAGTACGAACTGGCCTCTCGGGTGGAATTAACTCCAAATCGAGCGGACTAATTGCACGACCGTTATAATCAACGACCATGTTGTGCAAAACCATGCCTATGTACCTTCTTGGTGCTCTTGGTATGTTCACCCGTGCAGAACTTTCGGCTTCTCTTTCTTCATCTTCCAAAAAAGTAACAAATGTGTTCAAAATTTCTGGCTCAATTGTGTACCTACGAATGTATGATGTTGAATCTTCGTCGGAACTTGACATTTTTGTTTTAAATTTGTAGGTGTGTGTGTTTTTTTTATAATGAAATGGGGTGGATGATAGAAGAGTATATGTGTGTGTTGTTTGAAAGATAATGTGTGTGTGTGTTTGAAAGAGTGAGTAGTATTGTTTAAATAAAAGGTGGAAAAGGAAAAAAAAAACAAAAAAAGAAGAAGCAAAGATCCGTTATATTCAATTTTGAAAAAAAAAATGATTTTTTTTTTAGTTAACGTTGCATGCGGCCCCACTTACACTCGTTCTTACTCGGCGCTACAAGGAAGAGGGAAACAAGGAAGAGGCCACGCCGAGCTCGCTGCCAACGCAAGAAGAGCATGACCACCCCACGCCGAGAAACCCACGCTGGGGTTGGCACCGGCATGATACATTAACTTCAAATGACGGAGTGTACATGTTAGAGTATTCACAGTGCCCAGGACTCATCCTCCAAGGACTAGTCCCTGTCAGTACCACATCAGCTCCACATCAGCCCAAGGACTAACCAAGGACTAATCCCCCAAAACACCCACAATGCCAGGACTAGTCTAGGACCCACTATTTATTTCATTTAAAAACATAATACATTACTTAAAAACAATTAAAAAAAATATACCACCTCTTCTATATATATCATCTGTATCTATCTATATCAATATATCATATCATCTGTATATCTGTATCTATCTATGTCTATATATATCTATACTTTGATTTCTATGTATATCATCTGAACATTCATTAATCATCATCATCAACTCAACAATTTGAGATCTTAATCTACATATATAATATATATATATATATCCTTACTTACATACTAAAGGAGGGTGACTAATGGATGTCACAAATGTGTGTTGTCAAGCACACATCCTTGCCACATCGGATCTATGACGCAAGTGGTGATGATTTAGGTGTGTTTTATACGGTGTATAAGTGTGTGTATACATGAGGTTCATTGGGCGGGTTTAATAATGCTAGATTTTAAATTTGTTTTGGGTGGGAGGAGAGTTGCAGGAGGTGAGTGTGTGTGTATTGGGTATATGCATGCTCTAGGCGCCAAATTTGAATTGAATGTGAATAAATAAACTCTTTGTATTGTAATCAAATAATGTATTTTGCGTTAATTTAAAAGATATATCATAAAATTATGATAGAGTGTTGAATCGTACGGTTTTGTGATTAGAGTGGTTGTCTCTCAAGCATTAAATGCTAATTTGTTTCCCCATACACAAGCCGCCTGCTCTGTTATATATACATACATACACATATATATTATATATCTATACAGAAAGTACATAAAGCATGCTTAATCTGAAGAGGGATTTGACACCACTGTTCCACCTCTACCTTCCCATCCTTGAGATCTACAATTGATCTAATCAAGAAAGAGAAATCCATAAACTTGACAACCAAACCCATTTCCATTCACAAAAACATAATCCATATTGTTGTTTGTCTCTGGTTTTGAATTTCACTGTCGATGGCCACCAACAAATTAACTCTTGTGGAACAACTAGATGCATCAAAGGACTTCTTGAACATGAAAGTGAAGATAATCCGCCGATGGATTAATCAAATTCAAAGGCTTGAGATGGTGTTGGTTGATGAAAAGGTAACTTATATTTATGTGTAACCTTTAAATAAGATGTATAATATACAAATCCATCACATACATCAATCTCAAAGATGCTCTTTTTGGATTTTTTTTTTGTAGGGTGCAAAGATTCAATGTACTGTGAAAAAGGATTTGGTTCCTATCTTTGATGAACAGATCAAAGAGGATAGTGCTGTGATTATCAAGAGATTTGGTGTTGGTGTCAATGATGACCCCTTCCCTGTCGTCAAACATAAGCTAAAGTGTAACTTTTACAAAAGTACAGAAGTGCAACATGGTGTGCCTTTCACATACACTGGTTATGGCTTCTCATTCTTGCCTTTCAATGAGATTACTGTGACCAAAGCTAGAGATAAAGACACCCTCAACATTGGTTAGTAACATAAGTTTGTATGATATAGTTTTTAATCAAATCACAGAATACACTTTTGTGAAGAAATTACTGAAAGTTTTGTTATTTTGGTTACACAGATGTCATTGGTTGTGTAAGTTGGTGTGGAAATCTGGAGGTGTTCAAGTCTGCAACTCAAACAACTAAGAGGTTCAACATGGAGTTGAAAGATTTGGAGTAAGTTTTTTACCAACCTCTACCTTATATGATTTTGCAGAGTTTTCAATGTGCAACTTTTTATAGTTAGATTTGTATTGCACGTGTTTTAGATGTTGGTAAAAGTCAGTTTATGAACACATATGTAGTAAACTATATAAGTACATGCAAATTCTGTTTTTGAATGTGTCAGCTGATATAAATGTGGAAAAAAACACTTTTCAAGCCAAACCAAAGTTGGGTGCTATTGAATGTGCATGTACCTGTCATATACATAGTGCTGCGATCTGATAATCCATTTATATACTATGATTGGTAATATTTAATGACATATATATTTCATTACCAGTTCCATGTACTATTAGATTGTGCTTGTCAGGTGAATGTAATAACTTAATGTATATTGCAGTGGTAGAACACAACGTTGCACTTTGTGGAATGATTATGCAGTTCAGTTTAATGAGTTTTTGGAGAAGAACAAATCTTAAGAGCATGTCATCACCATCATGCAACATGCCCTCATTAATGAATGGAAGGGTAAGCTTCGATTATCTAAGTACACTGTTTCTCATTCCATGCTAATGTCCTTCATGTTTTCATTTGTGGTCATTCAGAAAACTTGACAGTTCAAAGTGATAAATTTGGTACACGAATTTTCATAAATGAAGATATACAAGAAGCTAATGACTTTAGGAGGAGGTATCACAATTTTCCTGCATAAAGTTTGGTATATATGTTTACTTTTAATTATTTTCTGGATGTTATATTGGTGCTTTTTTCTGTACAAACATGTATAGGTTGATACTTAAGGAAGGAGCTAATCAAGCCTCACATACAACTCTATCAACACAAACCGTTTACCCAAATCGCTTAGAGTTTATCCTAAACACCGATAAGAAACAATTGGATGAAGTGAGAGAATCTGAAGAGGTAAATTGTGATCCTCATGTATTAACTTATAACCATATTCCATATTACTTATTAGATTTTTGATGTTCATATTGACCAATTTCACAGACTGGAGACTTTGTTGTGGTGGCCACAATAGCTATGCTTGAGCAGGAGTTTGGATGGTTTTTTGTGGGTTGCCGCAACTGTAGTAAGAAAGTGATAAGCAAAATGGACTACTTGGAAGTTGCAGATGAAAATGAACTCACTGATGAGCTGATCAATGCTCCAGCTGACAGTATATGGTGTCGAAAAGAAAAAGCAATCGCAACAGAAGTTCTACCCAAGTAATACTGCTTAATCGCTGAGATAGTTTTAATTATTTTTTCAATTTTTTATTGCAAGGATTATGTGGTTTTCGTTGTCTTATACAGCACCGGCAGTGCATCCTTTGTCATGTGGGATAGAGATGTCCAAAAGTTACTTGGTTTAAGTGCAAATGATATCCGTTAAAGGCAATTGAACAACAATGATGATGAGGCTTACCCACATGAACTTGAAGGGCTGCTAAATGTGAAAGTGGCATTTAAGATCAAAATTGACAAATACAATCTCAAACACAAGGGCAGTGCTTATACTGTTAACAAGATGTGTGATGATCCTGATAACATTGTTGAGTTAGAAGATCAGAAAAACAACAATGAGGTAGTTCACTATATAATATCCTAATACAACTCACATATGGTGACCTATATTTCATTCTTATCGTCTTTTGAATATCACAATATGGTAACATACCTTATTGATGTTTAGGTTCACGAACAGCAGGCAATGCCAGAGGTGTCAACTGTTAAACTTGGTGAGGAGTCACAGGGTGCACCGGATTCCAAGGTATTTTGATGTATAGTTCATTAGGACAGTCGCTTTTTTGATCTTTCTTATAACATGGGAGGCTAATATGTGCATAGTTCTTATGTGGTGTCTTTGCAGGATGCATTCTCGGTTACTGGCGACTCTTTAGCCGCCGAGATTGAGAAAGATACTGAGACCAGTCCCTTGCAAAAAAGAGGTAATGACACTCCCGGTGTTGAATCAACAACTAAACCTTCAAAAAGGATTCGCAAAGCCAAGCTCTACTAGGAACCAAAAAGAATCATTTGGATTCACTTAATTGTCTTTTGAAAGTGTGTAGATGTGATGAACCTTTATCAATCTACTACTTTATGTGTTTGTTGTATTTGATTTCAATTTATGAACATAAACATAGTAAATGTCGGATTTGGAAGGTGTTGTGGTAAAATTATGTAATGTGTTAAACTTATGTGATGTGTTAAACTTATGTGATGTGTTAAACTTATGTTATGTACTATATTTGTGTTCTGTTGTTGTTTTGCACTTAACTTGAAACAAGACGTTTAAAATTTATTATAACAACTCCAAAAATATAAACACCATAATGTTGATTTTAATTATAGTCAAATCAAACAAAACACAAGTATGTACTCCCCCCGTCCCATTTTAGTTGTCCACTGTTGACTTTCAAAGTCTTTTTGTCTCAACTTTAACCGCAAATATTTTTGTTTATATTCTATAACACTTGATATAAAATATATAAATAAATTTGATTTTAAACGAACTTTTCAATGATATAACTTTCATCAAGTATTATATAATACAAACAAAAATATTTACGGTCAAAGTTGAAGCAAAAAGACTTTGAAAGTCAACAGTGGACAACTAAAATGGGACGGAGGGAGTATATGTTTAAGATTTACCAAAAAGGTCACCTTATAAAAGACCTGATTCTGTATTTTGTGGAACAATAATTGAAATTGTTGTATTATACTGTCCAAAAAAACTAAAAGTTAACCCAAACATGAGATAATAATATATACATCAAGTAGATTACATACCCAGGATTTAACCCAGTAGATGCATTTAAAATGCTAATGTCACCGGCCAAGAGAATTAAAGTGTTTTAAAAACCGAGTTAACACCAGATAGTGTACTTACATTATACACATGCTATATATATTACAGTACCAAAATCAGCATGGATTCATATCGAGTTTAGTAGTAATCAAAAGAAAGTCCCCCATACGATACCAACCACTTGGATGATACATAAACCCCATTATCAACGGCTTCAACACACATGAAATTCCACAGTAGCCCCATCAAGAAATTGCACCACATTCAATTCAAATCGGAGTTCCTTACCCCCCACATAACCAGTATTCTTGGAAACCTTCAACCAGTCTGTCATCAGAACCACATGACTTTGATCACCATCCTTGCGAGCATCATACATGATATCCAACTTAGCTTTGAACTTCAAACTTCCAACATAAACACATGCCTTTGTATAGCTATCCAGTTCATGGCGACGAACAAAATGATTAGGCACCGTCTACAAACAACAATGTACATGATAATGAGACACACATATAACTACAAAAAAGTTAGTCTAAAATATAATATAAAGAAATGAAGTTATTTAATTATACCAGCATGTTAGTGGTAAAAGAGTGCTCAGTCAGTTTCTTGAAGAAGCACGACCTGTCATTATTGTGTTGGTGCCCAGCAATCTGGCAGCTATGACGTAAACTTTCCACGTCTTCGCCTTCGCTCTCAGTTATATAATCCGCTGAAAAAGTTGGTTGAACACTCGGGGGTGCTACCCTGGCTGTAACATGAACATTGTCATCAACATTTATAACGTAAACTTTCTACTAAATGAACATTTATAACTAATGTAGACTGATAATTACTTACATACTGGAGTAGCTGCATCCGATCCAACCCCAAGCTCATTAAAGTAATCAAACAAGTATCTGCCTTGACCAAGATTGGTTAACATGATGTGACCACCCATGATAACCTCATGCTCATAGCAAAGATTTGTCCACTTGGAACCAGTGAATCCCACAGCACGCCAAACAGTCTGCTCTACTACATCTTCTTCAACCTTTACATCCTCGTCAATATCAGGGAAAACATTGATGGCCTGCTCGCTCTCATATTCATATATGACCTCCACGTCTTCAATTTGATGTGCTCCAAAGATTGTAGCAGTCTTGTCAGTATCACGACGAAAGCGGGCATTCAGCTCATCAAGAAAGAACAATGGTGGATACTGTATTGATCATATTATAAAGTCATTAGAAGGTAAACAAATCCTATTTATTAGCATTAACAAATGAGTTCAACAATCAAATAAAAAAGCAATTGCTTACCTCTGTATGTGTTGTTTGACCAGAGACTTCAATGATACATCTGTTCACATATGCATCTCCATTGCCCAAAATTTGCTTTCCAGCAGCATCAAACACAACAACATCAAAAGTTTGGTTATTCCTTAATCGGAAACAAAGTTTCCTTGTGTCTGCTTCGATACAGGTACCAAAGAATTCTTTCCAAGCACCACCAGTCAGCATGATTTTTGAATTTAAAAACGTAACCACACGCACTATGTAAGAACGTCGGTTGAAATCCACCAGTCTAACTGACTTACATCTTGGTGCCAGTTTGTTCTTAACCACTTCTGGTAGCACCTAAGTTAACAACTAATACTTTTATACATGTACTTATATATGACCAATAATTAAAAATTACTATCAAAATAAGGCTGTTCATATGTCATATATCCAGTATACTTTTTAATAAAACTTACCAAACATTCTGACAAGGTATCCTTATTCGAGACATCAACCAGAACTTGGAAAGTTATCTATCGACAAAGAGTTTGGGTGGGTTCCAACATTCAATAAACAAAAAACATGTTAGTTCAGAGTTTCTTGCATTCTAACATTCAATAAAAATGTTCTCAAAAAACTTAGCCAGAACTAGATTTAACATATACTTTTCACAACCCACAAAAATACATTCAATGTCCAGAAAATAATACAAGGTAAAAGAAATATTAGACTATGAAATGCAGTAGATCTTACTTGATCCGCCATAGTTGTTGTTGTAGAAGACGTTACAAACTAGATAAGAAAGTGAGAGGTTAATGATTGTAAGTAGTTGTAGGAGGTGAACAAGTGAGTGGGTGTAGATATTATTACATTTACCCGATGTAAATTATATTATATTTAATTTAATCCCTATGTAACTAAATAGTAACCATAAATACATGCAGTAACGAAATAGTAACCCGGTTTGTTTATAGGGATATGGACTCAATTACGTGAATATACATGCATTTTTAGTCAACAAATAAAAACTAAAAAAGGTACAAGTCCATACCAAGTGCAATATACAAATGTTACCCAAATATTTTCATCCATCACTAAAGCAAAAAACAATTAAGGCGGCAATTTCAAATATCTAAAAAATTTTGAAACTTTTTTTGCATCTTTAATGAAGTAAACTTTCCAAAACATATTCAAATATGAAAACAATACCCTCATTCAAGTAATAAGTTGCTAAAAGAATAACACCCATATTTGAGTTTCTTTGACTTCAAATTAGAAATGTATGAATCTCAAGCTTCAATCAACCGGAAGAAAAGGAAGAATTTCTTGGATGAGCGTAAAAACAATGTTGTTAATCGTTCTTCTCCAACACAGAACCATCCACTTACAACTACTCCTTTATCCAATATCACCAATGGTATGTTTTCAAAATCTAAAAAATTTTGAAACTTTTTTTGCATCTTTAATGAAGTAAACTTTCCAAAACATATTCAAATATGAAAACAATACCCTCATTCAAGTAATAAGTTGCTAAAAGAATAACACCCATATTTGAGTTTCTTTGACTTCAAATTAGAAATGTATGAATCTTAAGCTTCAATCAACCGGAAGAAAAGGAAGAATTTCTTGGATGAGCGTAAAAACAATGTTGTTAATCGTTCTTCTCCAACACAGAACCATCCACTTACAACTACTCCTTTATCCAATATCACCAATGGTATGTTTTCAAAATCTAAAAAATTTTGAAACTTTTTTTGCATCTTTAATGAAGTAAACTTTCCAAAACATATTCAAATATGAAAACAATACCCTCATTCAAGTAATAAGTTGCTAAAAGAATAACACCCATATTTGAGTTTCTTTGACTTCAAATTAGAAATGTATGAATCTTAAGCTTCAATCAACCGGAAGAAAAGGAAGAATTTCTTGGATGAGCGTAAAAACAATGTTGTTAATCGTTCTTCTCCAACACAGAACCATCCACTTACAACTACTCCTTTATCCAATATCACCAATGGTATGTTTTCAAAATCTACAAAATTTTGAAACTTTTTTTGCATCTTTAATGAAGTAAACTTTCCAAAACATATTCAAATATGAAAACAATACCCTCATTCAAGTAATAAGTTGCTAAAAGAATAACACCCATATTTGAGTTTCTTTGACTTCAAATTAGAAATGTATGAATCTTAAGCTTCAATCAACCGGAAGAAAAGGAAGAATTTCTTGGATGAGCGTAAAAACAATGTTGTTAATCGTTCTTCTCCAACACAGAACCATCCACTTACAACTACTCCTTTATCCAATATCACCAATGGTATGTTTTCAAAATCTACACAGTTTATGAAAATGTGTTACACCTTATAGCACTTGAATTGTATGTATACATTTTTAACCCAAACTTATAATTTGCCCATTGAAAAGTTCAAACCAGGGTATCCTTATTCGAGACATCAACCAGAACTTGGAAAGTTATCTATCGACAAAGAGTTTGGGTGGGTTCCAACATTCAATAAACAAAAAACATGTTAGTTCAGAGTTTCTTGCATTCTAACATTCAATATACAAAAACCATGTTAGTTCATATATTATATTCCAACCCCACTTGTGGTCCTATACCCAAAAAGTAATAGTTATCGCTATCAACACATATACAAAAACCATGTTAGTTCATATATTATATTCCAACCCCACTTGTGGTCCTATACCCAAAAAGTAATAGTTATCGCTATCAACACATATACAAACAATATACTAATCTTTACTCTGAAATCAATAAAAACTACCCTACAAGAAACTTATATTAAGGTATCACATGTGCGGTATACAAATAAAAAACATAACCCAATACATATATAATCTAATTAAATATAAACGAAATCACAAACCCTAACTGATTCACTACTTTATATATAAATAAATATATATACATATTGTAATCTCACATGGACCAACATAAATGTTCTCTAAAAACTTAGCCAGAACTAGATTTAACATATACTTTTCACAACCCACAAAAATACATTCAATGTCCAGAAAATAATACAAGGTAAAAGAAATATTAGACTATGAAATGCAGTAGATCTTACTTGATCCGCCATAGTTGTTGTTGTAGAAGACGTTACAAACTAGATAAGAAAGTGAGAGGTTAATGATTGTAAGTAGTTGTAGGAGGTGAACAAGTGAGTGGGTGTAGATATTATTACATTTACCCGATGTAAATTATATTATATTTAATTTAATCCCTATGTAACTAAATAGTAACCATAAATACATGCAGTAACGAAATAGTAACCCGGTTTGTTTATAGGGATATGGACTCAATTACGTGAATATACATGCATTTTTAGTCAACAAATAAAAACAAAAAAAGGTACAACTCCATACCAAGTGCAATATACAAATGTTACCCAAATATTTTCATCCATCACTAAAGCAAAAAACAATTAAGGCGGCAATTTCAAATATCTAAAAAATTTTGAAACTTTTTTTGCATCTTTAATGAAGTAAACTTTCCAAAACATATTCAAATATGAAAACAATACCCTCATTCAAGTAATAAGTTGCTAAAAGAATAACACCCATATTTGAGTTTCTTTGACTTCAAATTAGAAATGTATGAATCTTAAGCTTCAATCAACCGGAAGAAAAGGAAGAATTTCTTGGATGAGCGTAAAAACAATGTTGTTAATCGTTCTTCTCCAACACAGAACCATCCACTTACAACTACTCCTTTATCCAATATCACCAATGGTATGTTTTCAAAATCTACACAGTTTATGAAAATGTGTTACACCTTATAGCACTTGAATTGTATGTATACATTTTTAACCCAAACTTATAATTTGCCCATTGAAAAGTTCAAACCAGGAGTATTGCATCTACCAGGAATAAGTACAAAATTTTCGAGAATGCAACAAAAGCTCTAAACACTGGTAACCTATTTTGCCGCAAATTTAGTGTGCATTGTCAAATGAACATGTCATGTATGAGTCTTAAATTTTAATCCAAAGTTAAAAATAGGTTCAGGAATCACTTCAACTTTTGATATTGGAAGTTCAAGCAACAGCAATGTAACACCTCATTATGTACCTTACCAAGCTACTCCCGACCAATTCTCGATGATATACAATGGTAATATAACTTGAGAATGTCTTTTTTGGCTATTACTTATCACTATTATCTTATTGATTTTAACATAATTGTACAAACCTATATCAAGGTACACAAAGGAACCGTAATTATGGTATGAATGAATTTAACAATCCAATATCAATGTGTTCTACCAGAAGTACTTTGCCATGTGCCATTGATCCTCTAGGTAAAGTTATTACATATGATTACCTTCTTAATTATGTGTAGAAATCAATTGCCATTTGTGATTTAATTGACACTTTTTATTATTGGACATTAAAGTAGGTTCAACATCAAAAACAACAACCTCAGCTGTACCTAAATCATCTAACAACAAAGGAAAGCAGAAATCTCAACTTTTAAATAGTATTCAGATTCCAAGAATAGATTTGGAGATTAATGATGATATGTTGGAAGATTCATATGTCAAAAGGAAAGGTCTGTCATTAGGTAAGGATCATTGTAACACTAATTCATATTTGTATTTTTCCAATTAATGTCCCTAAAAATATAATTGAAGACTTGGCCAACTGATTTCAGCATATAAAGATCATGGAGATCCAATATACGAATGCTCAAAGTGTCATGCAATGCTTTGGGAAGCAGAAATGTTAAGGGGTAATCAGGATGGGAAGAAAAGTGTGTTTAGTTTCTGTTGCAAAGGTGGTGATGTCGAGCCACCACCAGTTGCCAAACCTCCACCTGTGTTACAATTTGTATACGAGCAAGAATCCGATTGCCAATAATTTCATGAAACATATACGAGCATATAACATGATGTTTTCATTCACATCTATGGGAGGTAAGGTAAATCAAGGTTCTTTAAAAGGAAGAGGACCCTATGTCTTTAGATTACAAGGTCAAAATTATCACCAAATGGGTAGTCTCCTACCTGCCCAAGGTGATCAACCCAAATTCTCACAACTTTATATATTTGATTCAGAAAATGAGGCGGCGAATAGAGAAAGAGCTGTTAGGTAAATACACGCTTAGCATTATTATTGCTTTAACTTACAAATTATAGCACATTAAGTTTGTTAACACAACATATCATTTATTTACAGTTCTGGCACTAAAAGCTCAAGAGCCCCAAAAAATGAACTGAAACGTGATACAATCAACATAATAAAGATGATGTTAGATGCTTGCAACCCTCTTGTGAAATCGTTCAGGATGGTAAGAGATTGTGTTAAAGACAATGATTGGAAAGATGTAAGTCTAAAACTTATTGCCAACAGAAATAAAGATGGTCGAGTTTACAATTTGTATACGAGCAAGAATCCGATTGCCAATAATTTCATGAAACATATACGAGCATATAACATGATGTTTTCATTCACATCTATGGGAGGTAAGGTAAATCAAGGTTCTTTAAAAGGAAGAGGACCCTATGTCTTTAGATTACAAGGTCAAAATTATCACCAAATGGGTAGTCTCCTACCTGCCCAAGGTGATCAACCCAAATTCTCACAACTTTATATATTTGATTCAGAAAATGAGGCGGCGAATAGAGAAAGAGCTGTTAGGTAAATACACGCTTAGCATTATTATTGCTTTAACTTACAAATTATAGCACATTAAGTTTGTTAACACAACATATCATTTATTTACAGTTCTGGCACTAAAAGCTCAAGAGCCCCAAAAAATGAACTGAAACGTGATACAATCAACATAATAAAGATGATGTTAGATGCTTGCAACCCTCTTGTGAAATCGTTCAGGATGGTAAGAGATTGTGTTAAAGACAATGATTGGAAAGATGTAAGTCTAAAACTTATTGCCAACAGAAATAAAGATGGTCGAGTTTACAATTTGCCAACAACTTCAGAAGTAGCTGGATTAATAATTGGAGACATAGATTCAGTACTTGATTCACGGGACATTATATTGAGAAAGCAGTCTGGTGGTCTTCAAAGGATAAGTGAATTGCATCCTTCTTATCTAGCTCTTCAATATCCACTCATATTTCCATTTGCAGAAGATGGTTTTCGTCTAGGTATTAAGCACAGAGGCATTGCTGAAAATTCAGAGAAAAGCAGAACAAAACTTACTATGAGGGAATTCTTTTGTTACAGAATACAAGACAGACCTAGCGAGTTTTCACTGTTACTTCATTCAAAGAAACTTTTTCATCAGTTCTTAGTTGACGGTTACACAATGGTAGAGGCTGATCGATTGTCATACATTAAAGGTAACCAGAAAAAACTCAGAACCGATACTTTCAAGAATTTGACCACAAATGTCGACAATGGAACCACTGATGCCTCATCGACTGGTAAGCGTATATTACTTCCTTCATCTTTTACCGGTGGGAGCAGGTACATGATGCAAAAGTACTTAGATGCAATGGCTATATGCAAGTCAGTGGGCTATCCAGATTTGTTCATTACTGTTACTTGTAATCCCAATTGGCCAGAGATTTACCGGTGTTTAGTTGATAAAAATCTCACCCCCGAAGACAGGCCGGATATAATTTCTAGAATGTTCAAGATTAAATTGGATGAAATCATAAACGATTTTGTGAACGAGCAATTCTTTGGTCCAGTACAAGCAGGTATTAATGTGGATCTCCTATGTATAATATAGATATATAATTAACTGTTATTCTAAATTTGTAGTTATTTGTATCAAATTGCACGTACAAATTTATATATTTAATAATGGATTTTTCTAAACTTGCAGTTATTTATACAGTGGAGTTTCAAAAAAGAGGCCTTCCTCATGCTCATATTTGTTTGTTTTTAGCTCCCTCAAACAAGTTTCCACGTGCAACCGATGTCGATAAATACATTACTGCTGAAATACCAAAACAAAAAGAAGACCCCGAGTTGTATGAACTTGTGAAACAATTCATGATGCATGGACCTTGTGGAGTTGATAATCCCAACTGTCCATGTATGGTTAAAGGAAAATGTACAAAGAATTTCCCAAAGAAATGGAAGGATGAAACTGATGTGGATTCAGAAGGGTATCCTGTATATAGACGTCGAAATAATGGGAATACCATTGAAAAAAATGGTATCCCTCTTGATAATGGCATGGTTGTCCCTTATAATGCTACACTTCTGCGAAGATACCAGTGCCACATTACTGTGGAATGGTGCAACCAATCAGGCTCAATTACGTATTTGTTCAAATATATAAACAAAGGTCCCGATCGAGTTACAGCAATTGTGTATCAAACTAATACAGATGGAACAACAACTGATAACAGCAAACCCAAAGATGAGGTTAAGAATTACCTGGATTGTAGGTAATTTTAATAACTTTTAAGATTCGCCTTGCACATTGTATTTTATAATAATATAAATGCCTAAGCAAATTGTACATAACTAACATTTGTTTCACATAATTTAAATTAAGGTACGTTTCGGCTTCTGAAGCAGCTTGGCGAATATTCGGCTTTGATATTCATCATAGACATCCTCCTGTGGAAATTTTGCCATTTCACAAAGAAAATGAACAGAGCATAGTTTATGATGACCAAGCCCAATTATGTGATGTGGTTTCGAATCCAACAGTCAAACGTTCAATGTTCCTGGAATGGATGAAATTAAATGCGGAAGATAGCTTTGCAAGAACATTGAAATATGTCCAAATCCCTGAATTTTATGTTTGGATACGTAAGACTAGGAAATGGCAACGAAGAAATGTGGAAGGACGTGGTTCTATAGGGAGGATATCCTATGTCCCCCCGTCCCTTGGTGATGTATACTATTTGAGAATCCTGCTGAATCATGTCATTGGACCCAAATCTTTTGATGAACTACAAACGGTCAATGGACGTAAATGTGAAACTTACAAAGAAGCATGTTTCGAGTTGGGCCTTTTAGATGATGACAAAGAATATGTAGATGCAATTTTGGAAGCATCTCATTGGGCAAGTGCATCGTATCTCAGAACCTTCTTTGTCCAATTGCTACTTTCAACCTCCGTAGCACGGCCAGATGATTCATGGAACAAAACATGTAAAGTTCTAAGTGAAGATATCTTACACATGCAAAGGAGAATCTTAAACTGTCCAGGTAATTTCATTAACTCTTTATATACATGTTTCAATATAATTATTTTCAATAAATTAAGCATAAATCACTCTATTTGTAATACCAATTTTTCAATATTAAAGGTTTGGAGCTTCCAGAAGAAGTTATTCTAAATCTCTGCCTTTCATATATAGAGCAATTGTTAACTAACAATGGCAGTTCACTCAGAAACTTCCCAGATATGCCTTTCCCGAATACTAATTATGTTTCATCACTCAATAACCGTTTAATTGCCAATGAAATGTTGTATGATAAAAGGGCTCTGATTATTGAACATCAGCAGTTGTTAAGCTGCTTAACTGTTGAACAAAGAAACCTTTATGATACGGTTATCAACTCGGTTGGTAAAAACGAAGGAGGAGTTTACTTCGTTTATGGATATGGAGGCACCGGCAAAACTTATCTTTGGAAGACTTTGACAGCTGCCTTACGTTAACAAGGTCAAATTGTGCTGAATGTGGCTTCAAGTGGAATAGCATCACTATTACTAACTGGTGGACGAACCGCACACTCAAGGTTTGTTATTCCAATTAACATCACTGAAAGCTCAATTTGTTCCATAGATCCAGGCAGTGAGTTGGCAGCATTAATCAAGATCACTAAATTGATCATTTGGGATGAAGCTCCTATGATACATAAACATTGTTTTGAAGCTCTTGATCGAACAATGAGGGATATTCTAAGATCAACCCAACCCAATAGCGAAGACCAAATTTTTGGAGGCAAAGTAGTGGTTTTTGGCGGTGACTTTAGACAAATCTTGCCAGTTATACCAAAAGGAACCAGAAGCATGATTGTCAATGCAAGTCTAAATTCCTCATATATATGGCACCACTGTAAAGTGCTTAAATTGACAGTCAATATGAGGCTAAAAGTTGGAACACAACAAACCGACTTACAAGAGGTTCAAGAATTTGCTGAATGGATTTTAAAAGTCGGAGATGGGGTTCTTGGGGCTGACAATGATGGCGAAGCAGAAATTGAAATACCAAACGAGTTGTTAATCACTGATTTAGATGATCCCCTTGAATCACTGATTAATTTTACATATCCAGATATGCTTAACAGTTTGCAAGATCCCATGTTTTTTCAACAACGTGCTATTCTTGCACCAACTCATGATGTGGTTGGAACTATAAATGAAAAGTTGTTAGAAATGATGCCGGGTGAGGAGATGACATACCTAAGTTCGGATAGCATATGTGAATCTGAAGATACTAATGCAATTGATGCCGCTTTGTTCTCAACAGAAGTCATAAACGGACTTAGATTGGCCGGATTACCCAATCATAAGTTGGTGTTGAAAATTGGAGTCCCAGTTATGTTACTGCGCAACCTCGATCAACAGAATGGCTTGTGTAATGGCACACGTTTACAAGTGGTCAGATTGGGAAAAACATGTGATTGAAGCCAAAATCATAACAGGAACAAACATAGGCACTCACACTTTAATCCCAAGATTAAAGATGACACCATATGATAAAAGGATTCCAGTTAAGATTTGTCGAAAACAATTTCCTATTTCAGTATGCTTTGCTATGACAATAAACAAGAGCCAAGGACAATCACTCGATCGTGTTGGTTTGTATCTTCCACGACCATTTTTTAGTCATGGCTAATTGTATGTTGCGGTCTCGGGAGTGAAAAGCAAGAAAGGATTGAAAGTTCTAATACAAGATGAAGACTTGAAAGTGAAGAACACAACAACAAATGTCGTCTACAAAGAAGTGCTTCAATGTTTGTGAAGATCAATATCTCAATATGAAAGGTTGTAGTTTTTTAATTGATGTAAAGATGTCATTGCAGAGTAGCGCATGACACCATTTTGCAACATAAATGGAGGTTTGACTGTATAACATGGTAATCTTAAACTATTTCTTTTCGTAATGCTTATTCAATGACTGTTAGTATTGATAGTTGTAATCGTGAATTCAAATACAATGATCATCCTACTTCTTTTGTAATCTTTTAATTATCAAATTTACATCAACTGGAAAAAACATAATTAGAGTACTCAAAATACAAACTTCAATACATTACAGAACACTAACAAAAGGATAAACAGTTCAGCATTCCAGACTAAATAAACACTTGAAAGTTACAAAAACATCATTCTACTGATAAATACATGCTTAACAAACATCAAGAACAATAACTTCTCCAGGTACACATTTGTGAACATTCACTGCAAACCTCATCAAATCACATGCCTTTAACTTTGTTCTTTCAATAAAAGAACGCCAATCCATCACCACAAATAGGTAGCTTTCATCACCATAGAGCTGCCTATCAATACACAATTCAAACGACGCACTGAACACCATTTCACGATAATGAAGAATAACCTGTGGATAAGTGAACAATTTGTGTGTGCTAACAAAGTTTTTGGGCACAGCCTGTAAAAAAAAACCTTTATAAAGTTAATCCCCAACCAGCAAAAGTTTTTTACATCAATTGCAAATATACAAAGAGCACTCATTTTACTTATCAAAAAAGGTGGGAAAATCATAAAGTCTTTGTACCAGAATGAGTGTTTAAACACCATGATATTGAAGCTTTTAGAAAAAATATGGCTTAAGGTCTTCATGATTCAAATGATAAGCCCTACAATGATGGTTACTTATGTCCATAATATGTTCATCTTTGGACACCAACGACAGGTCATCATCAATTGCCTCTTCAGGACCTCCATTAAGAAATAAATTAAAATCGCATAACTCATAAGTCCGTTTATGATAATGCTAACAAATCATACACAAATTGGAAAACTTACTTAAAACAAGCGCATCTACACCAATCCCATGATTATTGAATACATCAACCTTGAAACTCAGATTCTTTAACTTTGTCAACCTCATAAAGTAACCAACTTTGACATTGTTTTTACAACAAAAATTGGTCCAAGAAAGACCTTCAAAACCACCTGCAACTCTTTCTTCTTCACCCACACCATAAAAAAAATTAACATTATCTTCAAACCTTTTGCCAATAACCTTGGTAAAGGTTTCATCATAATTTGAAGCACTTGCATTTAAGTCCCACAACAACAATGGATAAAATACCTACATCGGAAGACTGATTTAAAGACATACACCATACAATCACATAAACACACACACATATATATATACTTAATTCAATATACCTGCTTTAAATATGTAGACTCAGTAACCTCAATAATACAACTGCTAACGAAAGCAGAATCAGGAAACTGGCGGTACTCCCGACCTTCTGGACTGAAAGTATCAACTTGAAATGTTTGCTTATGTATCCAAGTGAAACATAATCTACAGAAATCTTGGTATGGTCTTGATTCCAAAAATGCAGGCCACTGACCACCATGAATCTTTACACACTCATCTCCAACATATTCAACTAAAACATAGTACCTATGCTTATGGTAATCGACCAATTTCAATTTCTTGCAGTTTGCTGGTATGAACCTCGTGAACTCTTTCGGTAAAATCTATATTAAATAAATAAAGACACCACAAATTATAAACAACTAAACAATCATACATTGTTTTTAATATGGAAATCAACGATAATGACAATATATACTTACCACTCCTTCAACAAACTTCTTATCATCACCCAGCGAAATTAGAATTTGGAAATCCAAATGCTGGTATTTAAATACAGATTCATTAGGACGACAAACTATTTATGTATAAAACAAGTTGTCGATTTAAACTAATTGGTAATTCGATATGAATCTGAATCTAAAAAGCAAACCAAAATTAGGGTTCAACATATCACCTACTACAATTTCAATAGTTATTGCAAATACAAATACTAATTAAAGAAAGTAGGGGAAATAAGAATCAGTAGGGGAAATACAATTTTTTTACCTCAATCGACATCTTGGATAACAAAGTAAGTAGGGGAAATAAGAATCAGTAGGGGAAATACAATTTTTTTTACCTCAATCGACATCTTGGATAACAAAGTAAGTAGGGGAAATAAGAATCAGTAGGGGAAATACAATTTTTTTTACCTCAATCGACATCTTGGATAACAAAGAAAGTAGGGGAAATAAGAATCAGTAGGGGAAATACAATTTTTTTTACCTCAATCGACATCTTGGATAACAAAGTAAGTAGGGGAAATAAGAATCAGATGAAGAAAAAATAGGGTTCGGAAAGAAAAAGGAAATACAAATCATAGGGAACATATCACCTACTACAATTTCAATAGTTATTGCAAATACAAATACTAATTAAAGAAAGTAGGGGAAATAAGAATCAGTAGGGGAAATACAATTTTTTTACCTCAATCGACATCTTGGATAACAAAGTAAGTAGGGGAAATAAGAATCAGAAAAAATAGGGTTCGGAAAGAAAAAGGAAATACAACCTACATGGAGGAAATAAGAATCAGTAGGGGAAATAAGAATCAGTAGGGGAAATAAGAATCAGTAGGGGAAATAAGAATCAGTAGGGGAAATAAGAATCAGTAGGGGAAATAAGAATCAGTAGGGGAAATAAGAATCAGTAGGGGAAATAAGAATCAGTAGGGGAAATAAGAAAGTAGGGGAAATAAGAATCAGTAGGGACATATCACCTACTACAATTTCAATAGTTATTGCAAATACAAATACTAATTAAAGAAAGTAGGGGAAATAAGAATCAGTAGGGGAAATACAATTTTTTTACCTCAATCGACATCTTGGATAACAAAGTAAGTAGGGGAAATAAGAATCTAATTAAAGAAAGTAGGGGAAATAAGAATCAGTAGGGGAAATACAATTTTTTTTACCTCAATCGACATCTTGGATAACAAAGTAAGTAGGGGAAATAAGAATCAGATGAAGAAAAAATAGGGTTCGGAAAGAAAAAGGAAATACAATTTCAATAGTTATTGCAAATACAAATACTAATTAAAGAAAGTAGGGGAAATAAGAATCAGTAGGGGAAATACAATTTTTTTACCTCAATCGACATCTTGGATAACAAAGTAAGTAGGGGAAATAAGATTTTTTTACCTCAATCGACATCTTGGATAACAAAGTAAGTAGGGGAAATAAGAATCAGATGAAGAAAAAATATAGGTGCAAATACAAATACTAATTAAAGAAAGTAGGGGAAATAAGAATCAGTAGGGGAAATACAATTTTTTTTACCTCAATCGACATCTTGGATAACAAAGTAAGTAGGGGAAATAAGAATCATGAAATAAATAGTAGGTGCAAATACAAATACTAATTAAAGAAAGTAGGGGAAATAAGAATCAGTAGGGGAAATACAATTTTTTTTACCTCAATCGACATCTTGGATAACAAAGTAAGTAGGGGAAATGGAAATCAGTTGAAGCATAAATATTGGGGGAGGGGGTGGGCGTTCGGTTTAAAAAAAAATATACAACTATATGGAGTTGTAGTTATGAATATACATTTTTTACCCTATTTACTAATTATGTAATTATTATGTCTTAGTAATCGGTTTTTATCTAATATATTAAACTTCTAAACTAATTACTTTATTTTCTCAAATATAATTTTGTATTAATTTACTAAAATCGATTTTTTAACTTACCCTATTTACTAATTATGTAATTATTATGTCTTAGTAATCGGTTTTTATCTAATATATTAAACTTCTAAACTAATTACTTTATTTTCTCAAATATAATTTTGTATTAATTTACTAAAATCGATTTTTTAAAACTTACCCGCGTTTTTCGCGGGATAAAAATCTAGTATAAGATATATAATACCACCAGTCAACCGCCGCCATCCACCTCAGGCCAACCTCCATCTACAGCGGTGACCGGATACACCCTAGCCGCAATCAACCACCGTCGCGTCTCTGCCCACAACCACCGCCCACAACCACCGGTTCTTCCTTTCTTCCAATATTTAATTGTTTTAGTATTGAATAAAAAAAAAGAACACACCAACTTCTTTCGTCTCTGTGGGGACGGACGAAACAAAACTGACCGAAGGACGAGTCACACCTAACGGTGTGCACTCGTCCTCCAAGCAAGAACGAGTGGGGGAACGAACCAAAACGAAGGCACTGTGATTGCTCTTAGAGTTGGTCCATCAATATATGACCAAAAAAGTTGTGCAGAATGAAAAAGTTTACAACGTTCACAAAACCAGTAAATGTTTCTTTTTTCTATTAAAAGAAGAAACACAATGACACCCCAGTACCCCACTTCCAAACCAACCATTATGGTACACCTAACAATGCATAAAGTATAACCCTTTTTAGCACTTCCTTTTATCCATGGGGAATCAAAACCAGCTCAAAATCAATTTGTTTGTATTAACAAAAACAAGATTCCCATTCATCAAAGCAACCAACCAAACAAAGTACAACATCAAAACATAATGTACAATAACAATTTGGGCAAAACTTAAAATTCATACATATTAATCTATATCTATCTCTCTATTCTCTAACGTATAAATTGGTGCCGGATAATAAGTTTATAAAGAGTTTTATTAAAGCCAACCATGAGATAAATATCTACTTCAAAACGATGAGATAAATACCTTATTAGAAGTTTAAACCATATAAATTATTTAGTGACGCAATCATATATTTTATTTTTTCATGAAACGATTTCCTGGTTATCAACAATATTATTTTCTATTCAAAATACACTGCGTAGGATAAAACATAAAAAAGAACCAAATAGTTAACTAGTATCCGTAAATATGTGATTGATAATCTTTTTTATTGAGTAATAAATAAAAGAATATATATAAGAATAAGTAAACATTTTTCAAAAAAAATCTATTTTGACTACCATATTTCATATACACTAACTTTATACATTCCATTCCAATTCTACTCCTTATTTGTTGAATGTTACAATATTCATGTGTTATTGAGACCGAACCATGCCATTTCTCTTTGCCATCGTGTAAATATAAGATCGAACCAAACGCTTCCTAAATCGTGCAAGATTTAACCTCACTTTTTGTCGATCAAGGTAAATATTTTTCGTGAATTCCCATCCTCGGTCGTTGACACTATTCGGGTCTCTTAAAACGGGGTCGTTACTTTGATATTCGTCATATAACGAGCTCTCGTGTGGAAGTATTTGATACCCAATATATCTCAAACCAAGCTTCTTCGCGGGCTCACCATAATACGTTTCAGCAGCCCAAGTTGTGCCCAGAGGTACAACTTGGATAAAAACTGAACCCGGTCTCATAAACATAAAATGTGTCATGGCGGCCCCATGGACCCCGACCATGACATCACTTGAGTTAAGTTCTCGATAAACTTTCGCCAACTCCGAAGTTCGTTGCGGCTTTAACACCGTAACCGAAAACCCGATCTTTGAAGCCATTTTCACCAACACGTTTTCGTTCATAATGGCCCGTGACCCGTTTCTCGATATGATCACCAGCTTCGGTTTCTCCAATCCACCCACCATCTTAATCGGGTTATTTTTCAATTGTGCATTCTCTTCTAAAACCAAACCTTGGATTCGAGGCCTATACCCTTTATCCAAAATATCCCGAAAATCTTTTATCGTTTCACTTCCTTTCATTAACGACGAATCTATCGCGAGTTCACCATGAATTCTCAACCCAACAACAGCTTCAGAGAAACAATGAGTCCTCTTATCTCCACTAAAATCAATCGGGTCAAAATCAGAAAGATGTTTAAGGATATTCATATATTTCGTTATCCACCATTCGTGATACTCAAGTATCACAAACACAACTTTCTTATTAAATTTTCGAGAAGTAATATAAAGTGGAATTAGCCCATCATTAAATTCATGATACACATTGCCTGTGTACCCTCCAGTTGAGAAAAAAACCGCAGGAACATCGTGTTTAATATCGCATTTGTGACCATTATTCGCCAAAGAACCATTTGAATTCTTGGCAATAAGGGTTAGTTCATCAATTGTAGCCATGGTTGATGGCTCCCATTTTCTAGTATATGGTTTGATCTTTTCTTGTTGCTGTTTTTTGGAATTGTATACACACACTGAGAATGAAGAGGATTGCGTTCTAATATCACCTTTCATCACACACACATCTGATCTAAGACTATTTCTGTCACAACATATTGTTCCTGTAAATATAACATAAAAAAATATCAAAATTTAATGTACTACTGTATTTTTTTTGTCTCATTCTTTTTCATTAGATTTGTTTAGCACATAAACTAACTTTATACATTCCATTCCAATTCTACTCCTTATTTGTTGAATGTTACAATATTCATGTGTTATTGAGACCGAACCATGCCATTTCTCTTTGCCATCGTGTAAATATAAGATCGAACCAAACGCTTCCTAAATCGTGCAAGATTTAACCTCACTTTTTGTCGATCAAGGTAAATATTTTTCGTGAATTCCCATCCTCGGTCGTTGACACTATTCGGGTCTCTTAAAACGGGGTCGTTACTTTGATATTCGTCATATAACGAGCTCTCGTGTGGAAGTATTTGATACCCGATGTATCTTAAACCAAGCTTCTTCGCGGGCTCACCATAATACGTTTCAGCAGCCCAAGTTGTGCCCAGAGGTACAACTTGGATAAAAACTGAACCCGATATAACATAAAAAAATATCAAAATTTAATGTACTACTGTATTTTTTTTGTCTCATTCTTTTTCACTAGATTTGTTTAGCACATAAACTAACTTTATACATTCCATTCCAATTCTACTCCTTATTTGTTGAATGTTACAATATTCATGTGTTATTGAGACCGAACCATGCCATTTCTCTTTGCCATCGTGTAAATATAAGATCGAACCAAACGCTTCCTAAATCGTGCAAGATTTAACCTCACTTTTTGTCGATCAAGGTAAATATTTTTCGTGAATTCCCATCCTCGGTCGTTGACACTATTCGGGTCTCTTAAAACGGGGTCGTTACTTTGATATTCGTCATATAACGAGCTCTCGTGTGGAAGTATTTGATACCCGATGTATCTTAAACCAAGCTTCTTCGCGGGCTCACCATAATACGTTTCAGCAGCCCAAGTTGTGCCCAGAGGTACAACTTGGATAAAAACTGAACCCGATATAACATAAAAAAATATCAAAATTTAATGTACTACTGTATTTTTTTTGTCTCATTCTTTTTCACTAGATTTGTTTAGCACATAAACTACTTTATACCCCACAACTACTGCATATGTAAACTTTTTGAATCATTTATTGTAACATATCTAAGTGGATTATATATTTATGGTAAAAATACAACTAATTTATACACGTTAACAAAAACCCATATAAAAATTGCAAGTATATGTGTTACATTAAATGGTAAAAAAACATATAACACAAAAACAAAGTCAAAAACATACCATTTGAAACAGAAGAACAAACATCATTAGTCTTTGAATGGTTCTCTTCTTGACCACTAGAAGGATCTAAAAAAATACACAAAAGCAAGCATAAATTTCATTAGAAACAATCACAAAAACATAATCCAAAAAACAAGTGAAAAGTACTACTCGTAATTAAGAAAAAAAAAATAATAACTTACAAAGAAGAGAAAGAGTTGATGATGTTGGTGGTGCAAAAATAAAACAAGAAGACAAAAGTGTACAAAAAAGAAGAAAAATTAAAAATTTAGGCTTTGATCTTTTGTTACATCCACTCATATTAACACATGCATCTTCTTCATCAACATAAGTAGCTATTGTGACACCTTTTCTAAGTTGTATATATCTTTGATAATGCACCATTTTTTTTGCAACTTTTTTTTTTTGTGTACAAGTACTTTGGAGGGAGAGAAATGGGAAGAAACTTGAGGGAAATGAAGAAGGGTGAATGGGTTTTATGGAGGGTTGTTTCTTGTAGTGGAAGATGGAGAAATGAGCTGGCAAACAGAGATGCCAAGTCAGCCATTGGTATGTGAGATATGAGTTTTTGACAGTCAAAACAGCGATGCGTATAGGGGATGTTGAATGTGATTTATGATTTGGACCCTTCAGGTTTACGAGTTAATGTTTTTAGTCCCTCTATAAATTTGGCATCTACTCCCTTTATGGAGTTTTGAGTTTTTCTCAAATGGATAAGTTTTTTTTTTTTTTTGTAACTTTAGATCTAAATTCGAAAATAGATCTTGATTTATTTAATTATTCTCTACGCTTCCATTAATGAAAATGATTGTTACTTGTGTTGTTTTGGAAGAATGTGTTCTTTCTTCATTCTTTCACACTATAAACTATAAAAACATACGGAGTATTAGAATATGTTTGAATATTTGATTGTTCTATTTTATTTATCTTTTGAAAGAATGGGCATTGTGTGTATGGCCGTATGGGTGCCTTGTATAGACAAATTCTTTTCGATGATAGCAAAGTACGGCACATCTGTATCTATTTAGTTATTTAATTCATGCTCAATTTGGTGAGAGTTTTTGATTTTATTACTAAACCTTGATTTTTGATTTAGTTAGTAATCAATCAATGGAATTTCATGATAAACTTTTTGTAAAAATTATCTAAACAACTTGAATGATTCTCAAATCAACAAACCCTAATCTAATCTCAATTAGATTTATACCAGAAAAACAACCACACTCGCTAATCGATTGTGATTCAATCAACTTCAATGTTGATTGTTCTATTACAATGAATAATCTCTAAAAAACTAATTATTATTACAATAATTTCTGCAGAATAATAGAGAGGATAATATATAACGAATAATATGAATATATGTGTTGTGTGTGAATTAGGGTTTCATAACCCGTATTTATACATAAGCAACTATCTTCGGTAAACATCTTTAGCCCCTGAACTTTGTCATCGACTTTACATTAAGTCCTTGACTCATCTTTTTGTTGCAGTAACACTTTCAGTCCTTTACTTCATTATTTCTTTCATCTTCAATCCTGCACATTCTAATCACACACTAAGAACACATAAAACAAGTATTTTGAGATTAAGATTATACTTTTAACATCCCCCCTTAATCTTATTCTCAAATAAATCTAACATTCTTAACTTAGAACACAACAAGTTGTGAGAAAATTTATCCAATCCTTTTGTAAGGATATCTGCTATTTGATTAGCAGAATCCACCTGCACAGTTTGAATTACCCCAGCCAGAATTTTTTCCCTCACAAAATGTAAATCAATTTCTAAATGCTTGGTTCGTTCATGAAATATAGGATTGGCTGCAAGTTTAATTGCAGATTCATTGTCACAAAAAAGGCTAACAGGAAGTACATTGTCAATTTGTAAATCCTTTAAGATTTTTAAAACCCAAATTATTTCACAAGTTACAGCAGCCATTGCTCTATATTCTGCCTCAGTAGAAGATTTTGAGACAGTGTTTTGTTTCTTGCTTTTCCAAGAAACAAGAGAGTTACAAAAAAATAAGCAATAGCCTGTAACAGACCTTCTATTAACAACACATTTAGCCCAATCTGAATCAACATAAGCTTCTAAAGAGATATTAGAAGCTTTAGAAATTAAAATACCTTTACCTGGACTTCCTTTTAAATACCTCATAACCCTCATAGCAAGTTTTAAATGAGAAGTCAAGGGTCTGTGCATAAACTGACTCAAGCAATGAACAGTATAAGATATATCAGGTCTAGTATGAGTAAGATAAATAAGCTTACCAATAAGTTTTTGATACTCAGAAATGTTATCAAGAACTGGATCACTATCAGTTTCAACACTAGTGATACTCAAATTTTGCTCAAGAGGAGTATTCATTGGTTTGCTAGCAAGTAAACCAAATTCAGACAACAAGTCTAAACAATATTTTCTTTGATTTAAACATAAACCATCTTTAGTATCCAAAACCTCAATTCCAAGAAAGTATTTTAACTTTCCAAGATCTTTAATCTGAAATTTAGTTCTAAGAAACTCTTTAACTTTTTCAATTTCAGGAATATCATTTCCAGTGATGATAATATCATCAACATACACAAGCAAGGCAATAAACAAATTATCATTACTCTTTGTAAACAAAGAATAATCACTTTTACTTTGTTCAAAACCATTTTCACATAAAACATTGGTTAATTTAGCATTCCATTGCCTTGGTGCTTGTTTAAGTCCATACAAGGACTTATTTAACTTGCACACTCTAGTATCATTATCATCAAAAAAACCTTGAGGCAAATTCATATAAACATTTTCATTCAACTCACCATAAAGAAATGCATTATTAATATCAAGCTGAAATAAAGGCCAATCTTTCTGCACAGCAAGAGTTATTAAACATCTCACTGTAACAATCTTAACAACAGGAGAGAATGTTTCATCAAAATCAACTCCTATTCTTTGACTATAACCTTTTGCTACAAGCCTAGCCTTATATCTTTCTATTTCACCATTGGCTTTATATTTTATCTTATATATCCATTTGCAGCCTATAGGAGTTCTGCCCTTAGGTAACTCAGTGATTTCCCAAGTATTATTCCTATACAAAGCTTCCATTTCACTACTCATGGCATCAATCCAATGCCTATCTTTACAAGCTTGCAAATAAGTTTGTGGTTCAACACTTTTATTCAGTTCAGACACAAAACAATAACAAGTAGGACTTAAATTTGCATAGCTGACATATCTTTCAAGACCAAACTTAACCTTACTACCAACAACATAATCATTATATTTTATAGGCATAGTAGAAGTTCTGTTTGATCTCCTATTCCCTTGATCATCAGTATTAAAAATATTTTCATGAATATTAACACTACCCTCAGGATTATTATTATCATCAATAGCAACAGCTTCATCCTCACTAGAACTCTCTATAGAACTACTGCCAGAATTAGTATGATCCTCTATATGTGTAGTACCAGGACTACTGCCTAATGAAGTATATTCATTGGTAGCTGTCACAGGATTACCAATATTATGAGAATCATGACCATTGGTAGATGTCAAAGGAGTACTAGAGTGAGAAGAGCCACTACCATTATTTCCTGCTTCTCTCTCATCATCATTGAGTAGGTTAGGATACTCATTGTTATCAAAGAAATTTAAATGATCAAGTTGATCTTGTAAATCAGAATTTTCAGAAACAGAAGAAGAAGTAGAGGTTTTGAGAGGAAAATTTTCTTCAAAAATTTTTACATCTCTTGAAAAAATAATGGTTTTATCATTTAAACAAAGAAGTTTATAACCTTTTTTACCACTTGAGTATCCTAACATAACACATTTTAAAGATCTAGAAGAAAATTTATCATGATTATTTAAAATTTTAGCATAACACAAACAACCAAATGCTCTAAGATGAGAGAGATTAGGAGCATATCCAAAAATTAACTCAAAAGGTGACTTACCATTTAGCACAGAAGAAGGCAATCTGTTAATCAAATAAGCAGCAGTCAAAATACATTCAGTCCACAAATTGAGGGGAATACCCCCTTGAAACAACAAAGACCTAGCTACATTTAAAAGATGCCTGTGTTTTCTTCTTCTACAATTCCATTCTGCTGTGGTGTGTAAGCAGCAGAAGTCTGATGTATAATTCCATTTGTTTCAACAAAAGTAACAAAAGATTTGTTCACAAATTCTGTCCCATTATCAGTTCTTAATGTTTTAATGCTTTTTCCAAATTGATTTTTAAGTAAATTGAAAAAAACTTGTACATTTTCAAAAACTTCACTCTTGGATTTTAACAAGTAAACCCAAACAGCCCTAGTATAGTCATCAACAATAGTTAAAAAGAATCTGAAACCACCTCTGCTAGTAACTTTGTAAGGACCCCAAACATCAAGATGAATAAGTTCTCCTAATTCAGTACTTTTATGATCACTTAATGGAAAAGGTTCTCTGGATTGTTTAGCTTTATGACAAACATCACAAACATTGAGTTTAGAATCTTTATATTGTAAAGAAGCATGCAATTTTTCAAGCACAATATCTGCAGGATGACCTAATCTAGAATGCCAGACAAATTTAGACACATTACAAGTTGATATCACATTATTACCTGAATCAGTTTCATCTATATAATAAAGGCCATCAGTTTGTCTACCAGTCCCTAGAATCTTCATTGTTCTCAAGTCCTGATGTAACACATAGCAAGCATAAACATCAAAAGCAATAAGCATTTTACTATCTTTTGCAACTTTATATACAGATAACAAACTAACACAGTATTCAGGAACTACAAATACATCATAAAGAGTTAAATAATGATTTAATTTCAGATTTCCTATTTTCTGAATATAAGCAACAGTCCCATTAGGATGTCCAACTTTAATTTTTAAACCAGAAACATCAATAACATCAACTAATTTATCAGCAGTGAAAGTAATATGATGATTTGCTCCTGAATCTGTAATCCAACCTTTTCTTTTAACATGAGAAACAATTCTACTTTGAGAACAAAAAAATCTTTTAAAATTGGAATTGAAGATTTTACTTTTATTAAAAAACACACCTGACATATTAGCATGAACACCTTTTTCTTGCTCAGAGTTATCCTTGATCAGACTCATGAGTTTATTAAGTTGATCAGTAGTCAAAGAAACAGAAGAAGAATCATTATTAGAACTAGAAGATGAGATACTACTATTGGAAACCTTTTTATAACCATTATTATTAAACTTTCTTTTTCCAAAATCAGCAGGATATCCAATCAACTTAAAACACTTCTCTACAGTATGTCCATTAAATCCACAGTGTTCACATACCACATTAGTCTGACTCTTAAAATTAGAACTAGGTTTGAAAAATCTTTGAGTATTATTAACAGACCTAGAACTATTATCTTTATTAACCATTTTAGAGACAAATGCAAAAGACTGAGATTTCTGAGACACACCAGTTGAAACAATACCCCTATGACTCTCTTCTCTTGATATAATAGCATAAGCACTTTTCACATCAGGCAAAGGTTCTCTAGTTAGAATATTACTTCTGATTGGCATATATATATCATCAAGACCCATTAAAAACTGCATTAACTTCAAAAGTTGATTATGTTTAGAAAAATCAGCAGCAGCATGACAAGTACATCTAGGAAGTTGAACTAAAGCATCAAATTGTTTCCATAATGCATTCAGCTTATGATAATAATCAGCAATAGGCATACCATTCTGACACATTGAATTAATTTTATGATGAAGATTAAATGTGACAGAACCATCTACTTTATCATAAGTTTCTTTGAGTTCTTTCCAAATTAAAGATGCCTTTCTAGAGAAAATCTGACCAAGATATAATTCTTCAGCAATAGAATTTAGAATCCATGAAATTACAACAGCATTGCATCTATCCCACTGTCTACCTAAAACCTCATCAGTATTAGACCTTCTACAAGTTCCATCAATAAAACCAATTTTATTTTTAGCTTCCAAAGCAAGAATCATAGCACAACTCCATACTTTATAATTCTCAGTTCCTTTTAGTTTGATAGACACAATTGACAGTGTACTAGAATCATTAGGATGTAAATGTAATGGACTACCAAGATCAAGTTTACTTATTAAAGTCACATTATTATCACTCACATCAGAATCAGTTTCATATTCATAACCATGATTTATATTATCATCATCCATTTTAGAATAAACAGAATTCAAATAACAAACACACAAATAGCAGAAAAAAACTAGATCTAATCTCAATTAGATCAAATAAGAACACACAGATAATTTCAATTATCTATAACAAAAACCAGATTAATTCTCAAATTAACCCTAAACATAAGAACAATAAAAATAACAGATTATTCCGTAGTTCTCAGGATTCCTTGCCACTCAAGTGGTAGGTCAAGAGCAAAAGAATAATCTGGATCTAAAAAGTTAAGAAAGAGCGTGAGAGGTGTTACAGAGCCCTTTCGATGATAAGCAGCGGAAGAAACCCTAATGTTTAATCGATTCACTTAGTCGATTAAACCCTTCGAATCAATCGAACACGAACCAGAAGTTCAGAATCACTATTATAACCCAGGATCTTCAACCAGAAACCCTTAGATCGAAAAAGCCCCAAATTAGAAAACCCTAACTTGAAGAAACCCGATCTAAAACAAAACCTAACTTATTATTATTTGTGATTAAGAAAATAATATCAGATCCAGTAACCTGGCTCTGATACCATGTAAAAATTATCTAAACAACTTGAATGATTCTCAAATCAACAAACCCTAATCTAATCTCAATTAGATTTATACCAGAAAAACAACCACACTCGCTAATCGATTGTGATTCAATCAACTTCAATGTTGATTGTTCTATTACAATGAATAATCTCTAAAAAACTAATTATTATTACAATAATTTCTGCAGAATAATAGAGAGGATAATATATAACGAATAATATGAATATATGTGTTGTGTGTGAATTAGGGTTTCATAACCCGTATTTATACATAAGCAACTATCTTCGGTAAACATCTTTAGCCCCTGAACTTTGTCATCGACTTTACATTAAGTCCTTGACTCATCTTTTTGTTGCAGTAACACTTTCAGTCCTTTACTTCATTATTTCTTTCATCTTCAATCCTGCACATTCTAATCACACACTAAGAACACATAAAACAAGTATTTTGAGATTAAGATTATACTTTTAACATCCCCCCTTAATCTTATTCTCAAATAAATCTAACATTTTTAACTTAGAACACAACAAGTTGTGAGAAAATTTATCCAATCCTTTTGTAAGGATATCTGCTATTTGATTAGCAGAATCCACCTGCACAGTTTGAATTACCCCAGCCAGAATTTTTTCCCTCACAAAATGTAAATCAATTTCTAAATGCTTGGTTCGTTCATGAAATATAGGATTGGCTGCAAGTTTAATTGCAGATTCATTGTCACAAAAAAGGCTAACAGGAAGTACATTGTCAATTTGTAAATCCTTTAAGATTTTTAAAACCCAAATTATTTCACAAGTTACAGCAGCCATTGCTCTATATTCTGCCTCAGTAGAAGATTTTGAGACAGTGTTTTGTTTCTTGCTTTTCCAAGAAACAAGAGAGTTACAAAAAAATAAGCAATAGCCTGTAACAGACCTTCTATTAACAACACATTTAGCCCAATCTGAATCAACATAAGCTTCTAAAGAGATATTAGAAGCTTTAGAAATTAAAATACCTTTACCTGGACTTCCTTTTAAATACCTCATAACCCTCATAGCAAGTTTTAAATGAGAAGTCAAGGGTCTGTGCATAAACTGACTCAAGCAATGAACAGTATAAGATATATCAGGTCTAGTATGAGTAAGATAAATAAGCTTACCAATAAGTTTTTGATACTCAGAAATGTTATCAAGAACTGGATCACTATCAGTTTCAACACTAGTGATACTCAAATTTTGCTCAAGAGGAGTATTCATTGGTTTGCTAGCAAGTAAACCAAATTCAGACAACAAGTCTAAACAATATTTTCTTTGATTTAAACATAAACCATCTTTAGTATCCAAAACCTCAATTCCAAGAAAGTATTTTAACTTTCCAAGATCTTTAATCTGAAATTTAGTTCTAAGAAACTCTTTAACTTTTTCAATTTCAGGAATATCATTTCCAGTGATGATAATATCATCAACATACACAAGCAAGGCAATAAACAAATTATCATTACTCTTTGTAAACAAAGAATAATCACTTTTACTTTGTTCAAAACCATTTTCACATAAAACATTGGTTAATTTAGCATTCCATTGCCTTGGTGCTTGTTTAAGTCCATACAAGGACTTATTTAACTTGCACACTCTAGTATCATTATCATCAAAAAAACCTTGAGGCAAATTCATATAAACATTTTCATTCAACTCACCATAAAGAAATGCATTATTAATATCAAGCTGAAATAAAGGCCAATCTTTCTGCACAGCAAGAGTTATTAAACATCTCACTGTAACAATCTTAACAACAGGAGAGAATGTTTCATCAAAATCAACTCCTATTCTTTGACTATAACCTTTTGCTACAAGCCTAGCCTTATATCTTTCTATTTCACCATTGGCTTTATATTTTATCTTATATATCCATTTGCAGCCTATAGGAGTTCTGCCCTTAGGTAACTCAGTGATTTCCCAAGTATTATTCCTATACAAAGCTTCCATTTCACTACTCATGGCATCAATCCAATGCCTATCTTTACAAGCTTGCAAATAAGTTTGTGGTTCAACACTTTTATTCAGTTCAGACACAAAACAATAACAAGTAGGACTTAAATTTGCATAGCTGACATATCTTTCAAGACCAAACTTAACCTTACTACCAACAACATAATCATTATATTTTATAGGCATAGTAGAAGTTCTGTTTGATCTCCTATTCCCTTGATCATCAGTATTAAAAATATTTTCATGAATATTAACACTACCCTCAGGATTATTATTATCATCAATAGCAACAGCTTCATCCTCACTAGAACTCTCTATAGAACTACTGCCAGAATTAGTATGATCCTCTATATGTGTAGTACCAGGACTACTGCCTAATGAAGTATATTCATTGGTAGCTGTCACAGGATTACCAATATTATGAGAATCATGACCATTGGTAGATGTCAAAGGAGTACTAGAGTGAGAAGAGCCACTACCATTATTTCCTGCTTCTCTCTCATCATCATTGAGTAGGTTAGGATACTCATTGTTATCAAAGAAATTTAAATGATCAAGTTGATCTTGTAAATCAGAATTTTCAGAAACAGAAGAAGAAGTAGAGGTTTTGAGAGGAAAATTTTCTTCAAAAATTTTTACATCTCTTGAAAAAATAATGGTTTTATCATTTAAACAAAGAAGTTTATAACCTTTTTTACCACTTGAGTATCCTAACATAACACATTTTAAAGATCTAGAAGAAAATTTATCATGATTATTTAAAATTTTAGCATAACACAAACAACCAAATGCTCTAAGATGAGAGAGATTAGGAGCATATCCAAAAATTAACTCAAAAGGTGACTTACCATTTAGCACAGAAGAAGGCAATCTGTTAATCAAATAAGCAGCAGTCAAAATACATTCAGTCCACAAATTAAGGGGAATACCCCCTTGAAACAACAAGGACCTAGCTACATTTAAAAGATGCCTGTGTTTTCTTTCTACAATTCCATTCTGCTGTGGTGTGTAAGCAGCAGAAGTCTGATGTATAATTCCATTTGTTTCAACAAAAGTAACAAAAGATTTGTTCACAAATTCTGTCCCATTATCAGTTCTTAATGTTTTAATGCTTTTTCCAAATTGATTTTTAAGTAAATTGAAAAAAACTTGTACATTTTCAAAAACTTCACTCTTGGATTTTAACAAGTAAACCCAAACAGCCCTAGTATAGTCATCAACAATAGTTAAAAAGAATCTGAAACCACCTCTGCTAGTAACTTTGTAAGGACCCCAAACATCAAGATGAATAAGTTCTCCTAATTCAGTACTTTTATGATCACTTAATGGAAAAGGTTCTCTGGATTGTTTAGCTTTATGACAAACATCACAAACATTGAGTTTAGAATCTTTATATTGTAAAGAAGCATGCAATTTTTCAAGCACAATATCTGCAGGATGACCTAATCTAGAATGCCAGACAAATTTAGACACATTACAAGTTGATATCACATTATTACCTGAATCAGTTTCATCTATATAATAAAGGCCATCAGTTTGTCTACCAGTCCCTAGAATCTTCATTGTTCTCAAGTCCTGATGTAACACATAGCAAGCATAAACATCAAAAGCAATAAGCATTTTACTATCTTTTGCAACTTTATATACAGATAACAAACTAACACAGTATTCAGGAACTACAAATACATCATAAAGAGTTAAATAATGATTTAATTTCAGATTTCCTATTTTCTGAATATAAGCAACAGTCCCATTAGGATGTCCAACTTTAATTTTTAAACCAGAAACATCAATAACATCAACTAATTTATCAGCAGTGAAAGTAATATGATGATTTGCTCCTGAATCTGTAATCCAACCTTTTCTTTTAACATGAGAAACAATTCTACTTTGAGAACAAAAAAATCTTTTAAAATTGGAATTGAAGATTTTACTTTTATTAAAAAACACACCTGACATATTAGCATGTACACCTTTTTCTTGTTCAGAGTTATCCTTGATCAGACTCATGAGTTTATTAAGTTGATCAGTAGTCAAAGAAACAGAAGAAGAATCATTATTAGAACTAGAAGATGAGATACTACTATTGGAAACCTTTTTATAACCATTATTATTAAACTTTCTTTTTCCAAAATCAGCAGGATATCCAATCAACTTAAAACACTTCTCTACAGTATGTCCATTAAATCCACAGTGTTCACATACCACATTAGTCTGACTCTTAAAATTAGAACTAGGTTTGAAAAATCTTTGAGTATTATTAACAGACCTAGAACTATTATCTTTATTAACCATTTTAGAGACAAATGCAAAAGACTGAGATTTCTGAGACACACCAGTTGAAACAATACCCCTATGACTCTCTTCTCTTGATATAATAGCATAAGCACTTTTCACATCAGGCAAAGGTTCTCTAGTTAGAATATTACTTCTGATTGGCATATATATATCATCAAGACCCATTAAAAACTGCATTAACTTCAAAAGTTGATTATGTTTAGAAAAATCAGCAGCAGCATGACAAGTACATCTAGGAAGTTGAACTAAAGCATCAAATTGTTTCCATAATGCATTCAGCTTATGATAATAATCAGCAATAGGCATACCATTCTGACACATTGAATTAATTTTATGATGAAGATTAAATGTGACAGAACCATCTACTTTATCATAAGTTTCTTTGAGTTCTTTCCAAATTAAAGATGCCTTTCTAGAGAAAATCTGACCAAGATATAATTCTTCAGCAATAGAATTTAGAATCCATGAAATTACAACAGCATTGCATCTATCCCACTGTCTACCTAAAACCTCATCAGTATTAGACCTTCTACAAGTTCCATCAATAAAACCAATTTTATTTTTAGCTTCCAAAGCAAGAATCATAGCACAACTCCATACTTTATAATTCTCAGTTCCTTTTAGTTTGATAGACACAATTGACAGTGTACTAGAATCATTAGGATGTAAATGTAATGGACTACCAAGATCAAGTTTACTTATTAAAGTCACATTATTATCACTCACATCAGAATCAGTTTCATATTCATAACCATGATTTATATTATCATCATCCATTTTAGAATAAACAGAATTCAAATAACAAACACACAAATAGCAGAAAAAAACTAGATCTAATCTCAATTAGATCAAATAAGAACACACAGATAATTTCAATTATCTATAACAAAAACCAGATTAATTCTCAAATTAACCCTAAACATAAGAACAATAAAAATAACAGATTATTCCGTAGTTCTCAGGATTCCTTGCCACTCAAGTGGTAGGTCAAGAGCAAAAGAATAATCTGGATCTAAAAAGTTAAGAAAGAGCGTGAGAGGTGTTACAGAGCCCTTTCGATGATAAGCAGCGGAAGAAACCCTAATGTTTAATCGATTCACTTAGTCGATTAAACCCTTCGAATCAATCGAACACGAACCAGAAGTTCAGAATCACTATTATAACCCAGGATCTTCAACCAGAAACCCTTAGATCGAAAAAGCCCCAAATTAGAAAACCCTAACTTGAAGAAACCCGATCTAAAACAAAACCTAACTTATTATTATTTGTGATTAAGAAAATAATATCAGATCCAGTAACCTGGCTCTGATACCATGTAAAAATTATCTAAACAACTTGAATGATTCTCAAATCAACAAACCCTAATCTAATCTCAATTAGATTTATACCAGAAAAACAACCACACTCGCTAATCGATTGTGATTCAATCAACTTCAATGTTGATTGTTCTATTACAATGAATAATCTCTAAAAAACTAATTATTATTACAATAATTTCTGCAGAATAATAGAGAGGATAATATATAACGAATAATATGAATATATGTGTTGTGTGTGAATTAGGGTTTCATAACCCGTATTTATACATAAGCAACTATCTTCGGTAAGCATCTTTAGCCCCTGAACTTTGTCATCGACTTTACATTAAGTCCTTGACTCATCTTTTTGTTGCAGTAACACTTTCAGTCCTTTACTTCATTATTTCTTTCATCTTCAATCCTGCACATTCTAATCACACACTAAGAACACATAAAACAAGTATTTGAGATTAAGATTATACTTTTAACACTTTTGTTCTTGAATAATTGAGCTTTCATTAAAAGAAAAATGATGTTAAATACAGTCCTTCAGACTCCGCTTAACATGCATAAAAAAATTAGTATAATCTTCGTGTCAGTATCTTTATAAAAGGTTGGGACATTTGGTAGAATGATAAAAATGTTAGAATAAGTTAAAATGTTGGTAATTAATCATGAATTGAAATGGTTATTGACGATGATCACTTGAATTTAAATATAAAATAAAACTTACTTTAAAAAGTTGAAAATGTAGTAAAAGGTTAAGCTTACATTCATACGATTAGGAAGTAAAATTTGATATGTTTTTTTTCCCCATTAAGCTACCATCATCAGAATGTTGAGAATTTGAATGCAAAGCAATGTAAGATTAAACCACTCTAGTAGATAAACAACAAATATGAATGTATACAATATAATAACATATCATCAATGTGGATAAGTGATTTTCCTTTTTCTTATACAAAGATATAACATAATGATTGAAAAGGATATAAAAACAAGCAACGTTACTTATTTTAATCTATGTATTCAGAATAGTACAAATAGTAATGTACTGTAATATTGTAACGTGACCCCTTCAAATTGACATTTCAGTAATGATGCCAAATCAAGGAAGTGAGTTATTGTTTTCAACATCAAGGTGAATTTGTACATATTCAATAATTGAGGGGGGTTAACTTTGAAAATTATCTATGTGGCGATCGTGAAATTCACGCGCCTTGGGAATGGTGAAGTGTCCTAATTGGGGGCAGGGAAGCCAGCTAAGCGTGCAAGCGAGTAACGGGACAATTTTCTGTGGTAGTCTAGTATTCTAGCCAATTAAATTTTGTAGTACTCGTATTATGTTAGTGTTAGTGGGAATATTTCATTGTCATTAGTCGTTTTAATTAGGGTGTTTGTTAAACATACCTATGGATCGAAAGGAATCTACAACAAAATTGTTCACAATTAGCTAGAAGTATTAGTGTAGGTTGTAGCTATTAGGTATTAGTCAAGATTATGTTATTAATTTGATATGTTTTGGATAAAATTTCGAAAGTTTTGATAATAACACGTGATAAAAGGTCGTCTTTGAGAGATGAAATAGTAACGTATTGCAAACGCAGCCATCGTTAAATGCCTAGTGATTAAAACGACATTCACACACACGACTGTCATACGTGAGTTAGTGATTGTGACGTCACTCGCGACACAACAACTACCTTTTTGCTGGTGGTGTAAATGGCTAACAAGTCATCCGCAACGCAACTAACCAATTATGTCATCTCTTACTTAATATTCATAAAGCAAATTTATAATTTATAGTGTAAATACCACATAAACAAATCTTCTAAAAATAATAAACCAAGTGTAAACTATAGGCACAAAAATTTATCACCCATGATTAAATTAAAAAGTTAATTTTTATAAATAGGTAGATATTTATTTATTTTAAAAGAAAAATGTTTATAAAAAGACAACCTCAAACTCTTAAACAACTTTATATGTAGCCAAATTCATATTCATATAATGATTTATTTTTGTTTAATGAAATAAGTTGTATTGCTTTAAGTAATGATTTCCTAATGATAGTTCTCATAATTGATTTCAACAAACTGCTGATTAGGATTTAGGTATATTTAGGTAAGGGTGATGGTATCCCCTCCACCCACCATTCACTCACCACTCACTTCCAACCAATCATGTTATGTCACCTCAAATCCACCACTCACTCACCACTCAGCCAAATTTTGTTGGCATTGCCACCACTCACCTACCACTTTCTACAAAAAAAAGCATCAAACAACCGTTAGTGTAACACCCGTCATTTTAAAAACCTGGATTTCAAAAAACTTTTTCCAAACGGCGTTTAAAACGTAGCGAAAATAGGATCACTTAAAAAAACTGCTTCATCCGTAACGGATGGTACCTTTCATTAAAGTTTGGTGTTACTAATAGCATCATCGTAATAGTCAAAGTAAAATCCAAGTTATGGCACTAACATAATTGCCATCAACACTACAAGTGACGTAAATCATAAATAAAGTAGCCGAACATATGGCTATGGGTCTTTACCCCCAACCAATCTTGCTAGTAGGATTAACAATAAAACAATAAAGCTAGAAAATTCTCTGCTCTGATACCATAAAGTGTGTGTGTGTGTAGGATCGTGCAGAGAATTAAAGCTAGAAAATTCAAACTGCAAACTATATTAGATGTTTAGAGAATTATCAGATTGAGTGTTTCTCGTCGTGATGAAACTCTAAGTAAAACATACTATATATATAGGCCTAAGAGTGATAATAGTAGAGACCGGGTGCGCTTTCTGGGCCCCATAGGCATCTCTTTCAACTTTACCACTTTACATACTGGCCGCACACGTATCAATCCTAGTTGCACTCATAATGTGCATTATTGAAAATAATTTACATAGACGCATTATTAAAGTAGATGGAATCAAACAAAGAGTAGTGGACTGGGCCCACCATTAGCTTCCCTGATTGATATCCATAATTGAACTAAAATGCGTCATGCCTTACGTCATTCTTCTAGAATATGAACCGGGTTTCTTCAAAGACTTTGTATTGGGCTTCCATGTTTCTAAGCTGGGCCAGGTTGTTATAGTATTCTTCGGACTCTTCGTTTCTTGGGCTCTATTGATTCCCAGTGTAATGTAGGCTTGGGCCAACAGTATTGCGAATTCATTTGTGATTCTTTGTTTTTGGTCTTGAAAGATGTTGAGCATTTGTTGTCTTTCTTTGAAGCTTGTATCCAAATTTCTTGGTCCTGGTAACATGCTTTCTTGGGCCAATCTTTTGAATTCTTCCATTGAATCAATAGTGAACTCATGACTTCCCCTGTTTGTTCTTCTTGTTTGGAAACATTGTAACCCATATTCTTCCCAGTTTGTAGCTCTGCGAAAATATATTCCAGCTGGTTGAGGGGTTCCGTCATCGAATTTGGGTCTTGTTCTTGACATCCTTCTGCACAAAGAACAGTTACTAACCTTGATAAGTTATCAGCTAAAACATTGAGTTTTCCTTCAATGTGTTCTAACTTAATGTTAACTCCTGTCCCTGTTAAGAAATCTACAAAGCTTAGCCAACGAACTCTTGATGGTTTGTTTTGTGTGGTTTTGTTGTAAAAGCTAATGATAGCTTGACAATCTGTTCTGAGAACTGCTTCTTCCCTTCCAATATAATACAGCTTGAAAGATTTAAGTCCTTCCATGGCTGCATATATTTCTGCATCAATAGTGGATTTTATTGGATTGAATTTCCCACTAGCGTATGCACAAACTTTTTCAGATGATCTGGGGTCATTCTTCCTTCTCTTCCATTTGCAGATGGCACCCCATCCTTCCATACAACCATCTGTTTCAATAACAATGTAAGCATCTTCAGGTGGGATTTCCATATCAGGTAGCTTTTGAACCTGATCCTTAATTTGTCGCACAATCTCCCAATCTGACTGCTTCATTCTTTTATCTCCATGGGGATTGGTCTTTTCATACAAAGGGGCTAGCAACTTTTCCAAGCCCAGGTATGTATGATCTAGCATAATTTAATATGCCTAACCAAGACCTTAATCCCTTCTTTTCTTTCAAGGTTTCTTCTTTAAATTCCACAATCTTCTTGATTACATGTGGTTGGAGCTTTATTTTACCATTTCCAATGATTGCTCCTAAGAACTCTATCTCCCTTACAGCAACCTTCATCTTGTTTTCTGATAGAACCAGCCCATTTTGTCTGCATACTTCAAGCATTCTTTCCAGGTGTTGAGCATGACTTTTATCATCTTTAGAAAAGACAAGAATATCATCAATGTACACAGCAATATATTCTTCGTGTCCACGAAAACAATTGTCCATTTTCCTTTGAAAAATGGCAGGCGCATTCTTTAAACCAAATGGCATAACTAGCCATTCATAGAGACCGTCTGGTGTTATAAATGCTGTCCATGGGATGGATTCTTCATCCATTGCTACCTGGTGGAAACCACTTTTGAGATCAAACTTTGAATAAATATTCGAGTTTCCCACCTTTTGCTTGATCATATCAATACTAGGTAGAGAGTATTGATCCTTGTAGGTGTTATCATTTAAAGTACGGTAGTTAAATACCATACGCTCTTTTCCTTTCTTTTCTTTGCCTGTTTTTGGATCAACCGATGTTCCTGAATTTACCATCATTGCCATAGTTCTGTGACGACTTTTACTTGGTCTAATTACTCCTAGCCTGAGTAATTCTTTAACATGCTTCTGGAATTGCTCCTTCATTGCAGGTGTCACTTGGCTTAATGGTTTGTCTTGTACTGTTACATCTGGGTTTATGACTTCAAGTTTACATTTAACCTTGTTTTGTTGCCAATGCTTAAGTGGTTCATCACCAATGTACCTTTGATCCTTTAAACCTTGTAACAGGGGCTGAAACCTCAGTTGGAAGTTTTGACTTGTATGCCCCAGGTTAAAATACACAGATTCTTTGATCGATATGTATTCGTCTTCATTCATTTCCAGCTCTTCAATTGCGAATCCAGTAACTTCAGTATGTTGTGTTGTTTCAATTATGGTTACATTTTTGTAGAAAGTAACCACATTGCCTTCCAATCTAACACCTCCTTGCATGTTTCTGATGAAGTTACAACCAATCAGCATCTCAATTCCATCACTTATTTCCATTTTGAAAATATAAGTGAAAGGAATTCTGAATCTATTATCACCAATCTCCATTTGCCCTTGCCTCATCTTCTTGTCAGCAATTTGCACAGAATTTATACCCGTAAATTTTACAGGTAAAGGGCAATCTTCTAATGCTTCTTCTGGGACAATTCTCATATTGGCACTACAGGTTGTGCATCCTGTGTCCAATATTGCTTGAATAATAAATTCATCCATTCCAGGAATGATGAATTTTACCTTCATGTTGTATAATTTATTCACCACTCTTCTTGCAACACCATGTTTAACAACTTCTATTTCTTTGAGATGGCCTACTACTTCTGTTACTTCTTGAGCACATTTTTCAGCACCTTCTATTAATGAATATGCTCCTTCTTCTTGATACACTGGTTGTGGTGGCATTGGTGATAAGTTTTCCTCTTTGGGTATATCTTCTGGTTTGATACCCCTCCTGGCCATTGTTCTTCGATCTCGTTCATCTTTAGGATCTAGGAATACTTTATCAGAACTTGTTTCAGCTATTTTGAGCGATTGGTTCTTTCTTTTGGCCATTTCTTCTTTGAATTCTTTTTCTAGATCCTCTTTCTCTTTTTCTTGGTATACCCCTTTTCCTTTGAGATCTTCGATATCTTCCTCCATTTTCTCTGTAAGAGCCCTTTCCAGCCTTTCATTTTCTAATTGCAAATGCATGCAATATAGTGTTAGTTCTCTGATCAGCTCATCCTTATTTCCAAACACTTTCTTTTCTGGTGGGGCTGGTTTTACTTGAATCTTTAAGTAATGCTTTGCACACATAGGGCATGCTATGAGTATGCATTTAGGGCAATGTACACGCATTCTTTTCATCGTTCTAAGCCCACAATATGAACATGGCTCGCTTGATTCAATTTCCCCTGTGATTTCTTCATTTATTCTTAGATCATGGGGACTGCACCCGATTTGTTCCCTTTTTAAAGGAAGTGAAGCTCGCCATTGTGGTGTAACAGTAACCGGTATTGGTGTTTCTTCAATATTTGCATAGCCAAATTCCTCTGGTAATCCTGAGATTAGAGTATTAACAACATACTCTGTAGTTTTTCCAGCTTCTCCTTCTGACAGACTGCAAATATGGTCTGAATCTTGATCTCCCAAATCCACAGACACTATATCATAGTCGTCTGGAATTTCTGCTTCTTTAAGAATGTTTGCTCTAACCATATTGCCATTCTTTGAAGTGCAGTCTCTGGCAAAATGACCTTCATGTCCACATATAAAGCATTTGCATTTTCTCATTTGCCCAGAGTATTTCTTCTTGAAAATTCTCACATGTGAATCATGAGGCTTTCCTTTGTAATTCTTTGCCTTTCTTAAACCATACTTTTTACCAGAAGAGTACTGTCCTGGTATTGGTATCTTGTTGCAGAAAGATAAATCTTTGATGCTTCTTTGAAGTGCTGCTTGTTGGCACATTTCTTTCAAGTAATTGTAAGTAAAGTAGATCACAGGTACCACAACAACATTTGTAGTTGGGTTCTTAGCATACCAGGCATCTCGAACTGCATTTCCCAATAATGGTGGCATCTTTCTGAATAACTTCTCAGTAGTCTCTGGAAAGAAAATTCTTCCAGACTTTGCAGCCAATATCTGAAACTGTCTAAGATATTCAAGAATATCTTTAGAATTTTCACAGTTTAATCTTTCCAGATCATTATAGGCTCTATTCTGCTCTTCTGTATTTCCTTGAAAAGGATCTTCTAACAGGAACATTCTTTTTATTTGCGAAAGAACATTCTGCGTTTCATCTGCGGTTTCTATGACAATTTTATAGTCTTCTGGGCACGCCATTCTCCATTGAATCCATATCTTCTTTTCAACTTCTCCCAGTAGATTTTCAATAAACATCACCTTTTGCTCATTACTTGTCCAGATCATATTTGGATGATCTACAAGATTCAGAGTGACTGATTCCCATCTTGCAATTACTTCACTGTAAAGCCCTATATCAGCTGGTAGGATTAACATGACTCCTTGACCAGTTTGTGCTGGTGGTAGAGTCCACATGTTACTGCCATACATATCTTCCATCTTTACTTTTGACAATCTTGCTTTTACGCCATCTGTATTGAACTTTGGCTGATTGTTTGCAATAGGGTAAACATTTGCAGGTGGATAATTGACAGGGCCAGTGGTAGCTTGTGTTGGTGGTGTATCCATTCCGGATAAGCTATACTGTTTTTGATTTGTGAGTTTTTGAACTTGTTGTCTTAGAACAGGATAGTCCCAATTGACATCTTCTTCTTCTTCTAGGACAAAACCAGCTTGTGTGCTTGCACCTTCATCAAAACTTTCATTAGAGTCTTGCTTTATCTTCCAGAATTCATCATCATCGTCGCTTGATTTTGAACTGTTTCTCTTTCTCCTGCTTTTTCGTGTTTTCTTTGTATACTTTGGTCTTTTAATCTTAGTAACAATATCACGACTTGCATTGAAGCATGGAGTAGCAAAGGTTTGATTATTCTCATATCTTTCTTCATAGTCTCCTCCGATTACTTGTGGGAGAGAACAATCTTCATCATGGTAGGTTTGGACAGGTATTGAACTACCATGTACCGGAGTATTCTTAGGAGTATAAGGATCCTGTGAATATCCAGCTATGTAATCTTCATCCTGAGAATCTGCACCTTTCATCAATTCCTTCCCTTGATAGGACACTGAGGAACTAGATACTAAATATCTATCCTCACCTTTCATCAAGTTTTGGTTTTGATAGGACACTGCAGGAAGAAAGTAACCCGTTTGAGTGCTTTTTGGCTTACTTTCTTCATACTGGTTGCAGAACATACTATGAGAGCCATTCTTCCCTGAGCAGTTACTACACAAGTTTTGGTGAGGATTTTGGTGAGAACTATTCCCACCACCTTCCGTATTGAGATGATAATTTAGAGAAATCAACTCATCTTTCCATTCTTCTTGTTGCAGTCTCTCGGCTATTTCTTCATCAGTGTTTGTTCTGCTAGAGTATGCATATCGGGCCATTTCTTTTCCAAAACTGGTTGGTGACGATCCCTCTGATCCAGAGAAACCAACACAAATAACCTTGGTTTCTTTATCACCATTTTCATTTTCTTTATCATCTCCCCATCCCGTTGGCTCAATTTCATTTATATCAATGTCTGAACTTGGTGGAGAGGAATATTTGACCATGTAGTCAAACTTTCCTGATGGCTGCCCAAGAGTATCCCAAACTTCTTTCCTTTTGGCTTTATGTAACTCACAAATAACCTTGGTTTCTTTATCACCATTTTCATTTTCTTTATCATCTCCCCATCCCGTTGGCTCAATTTCATTTATATCAATGTCTGAACTTGGTGGAGAGGAATATTTGACCATGTAGTCAAACTTTCCTGATGGCTGCCCAAGAGTATCCCAAACTTCTTTCCTTTTGGCTTTATGTAACTCTTCATAATTTCTTATCACTTCTGGGCTCATGCCATTTCTAAGAAAATAACTTCTCTCTTGTTTTGTGAAAACACCAGCAAATTCTTCTGGCATAGCTTCTATGTCTTCTTGTGAATATGAAGGTCTTGGAGCAGCTCTGTAGCCTTCAAATTTCATTGATTGTGACCCATCATGTCTGGAACTAATACTAACTCTTTCAGGTACTATTGATGTTACCTTCTGAGTTGGTTTTAGTATCCATCTTTGGCCTTGTAATTCTTCAGTCGTTCTTGTTTGACCAGCTACTGCTTGAATTCCATTTGAAGCCAAATGTTCAGAGACATCTTGTATGTTATATCTGAACCCAGTAACACTAGTATTTGTTATTCTTCCAATCAAAGCTCTTGTGATTAGTAAATTCGACTCTCCTGCAGTCCATCCTTCATAACCTCTTGTCTGAATGGCAACCTGGATATGATTGTAAAAATCATGTACTGCCATCATAAGGTCTGGAGCCATGTATACCAATTGAGTGCCTCTAGACATATCAACTTCCATGGTGCCAATTATTGCTCGGTCATCATCCCATCTTGTATCTCTGAGGACCACAAGAACATTTGTACCATCATTCTTTCTATGCAAAGCATGTATCCTTATAATTATTAGACCGATATGGATATGTTACATACCAGTGTTTACCAGAACTCTATATGAGGTTTCATTAATTAACCCCATATCTAGTTGTTGGCCTTCACCAGTAACTAGCACTCTTTCTTCACTATAATGCTGATAAACTCTGTGCCTTGCTTCCGACCAACCTCTTGATTCGTACAAAACTTCAGCAGGAACCAAATTTGCACGTCTTCTGTTTGAGATATCCAGTTCTTTTTCTGGATCTATCTGACTTTCCAAGCTCCTATTGTAACCACGACTTCTTAGAACATTTGGTAGTCTTCTTTGTACCATGTGATTTATTCTACTTTGTTGACGATAATCTCGTACTTGATCTTCTTGGTTGGGGGTCTGACTAGTATTACTACCAGTTCTAACCCTTAAAGATCCTGATCTATTCATTTTCGTTTTGACTTCTCCCACTCTTTTTCGTAAATCTTCTTTGGGTCTTCAAACACGTAAAAAGGGCCTTTCTTCTTTTCTACCAAAGGCTTGCTTGTTTCACCAGGCTTCCAATTTTCAAGCTTCTTTACAACGTCTTCAAGGGTATCTGTTGCTTCTTTGTTTTTGAGCAAAGAACTAATCCCTCTCTTGATTTCTCCAAGTTCTTCTTTGGTATTCTTGTGTTCTTCTGAAATTGTAGATAATAATTGTATAATCAAGTTGTTCTGCTTGATTATCTTTGAGATGTTGGTTATGTTTCCTTGATCTACTTTAGTAAATCCAACTGCTGGTGGATCAACACTTTCTACTGCTTGCAAAGCTTCTTGATAAGATTCAGTCTGCTGGGTAATTCTGTACCCACTCATGAAATGAGTATGTGCTTGATTTCCAGGAGAAGCTTTTCAACTCCTCTAACCTGTTCGTTCAGGTTTTCTGTGGATCTTGACGATTCTTTCCTAACTATCTTTGGTTGTTTGGTTATTTGTTCTGCAAGTTCTTTAACTTGCTTGGCAGTAAGTGGTTTGTGATTATCGACTTCTGTGGTGAGTTGGGTTATTCTTTTGAGGATTTGATTTTGGTTATTCTTGATGATTTCAATTTGAGCTTCGTGGTTCTCGAGGGTTTGGTGGATTTGATGAATGTGTTTAAGACACGCTTTATTGCCACAATTAACTTGATCAAAGACTCTACTAATATTATTTTCTAAAGAAAATAGATTATCCGTAATGAAATTTAAATGTGAATCTAATCATAGGGAGACTAATGCTAATCTTCCTTTATTCTTCTACCCATCTCACGATCCACGCACTTCACTAGCTTATACCTGCTTATCCTGAAGGACACAACATTTTCATAAAAGCAAGTGTTAGCTAAGTAAGATACACACATTTTGATAAAACGTTCTTCATTTTACTTTCATAAAACTTCGTCATATTTTACTTATCAAACGTAACCACATTACATATCATCCACAACAATCATAGATCAACCCATACATCCCTTTTCCCACATTGTATCACATTTCATTTCATATCAATATATACATCATATCATCATATACCCTCTTCTTAATCAATATCTTATATCATATCAACATAGACTTACCACTTAAACATAACTTCATATCATATCTTGGCATTTCACACATAAACTTGTCACACGTATTCATATTAGCACATATTCTCACGTCACATCGTGATCTCACAATGTAAAGCACATATATTTCTTTCACACATATCTTATTATCAACTTAATCAGCTTAATCAACTTCATCTCACGTCTTACATATCACACATAAACATATCGCACATATATGTATAGCACATGTAGGATATATACTCCTAATTGTGCCTATGTATCGTTCTTATCACACGTCTCAACACATCTCATTAAATCCCACATCACATTGTAATCCCACGTCTTAAATTACATGTACATCTTTCTCACATATTCATATATTTATCTTAATCAACTTATTCCCACATCTTACATCTTTAATCAGTTTACATATTACGCACTAGCTTTACAACTAGCACGATTTCCCACGTCTTAAATTTTAGGAAAAGCAATGCCATTTCCATAGTATCCCGTCATGCTTTTAACATTGGTGGTTAGTCACTCCACCCGGAAATACTAGTCCCACGTAACTATGCCGCAAGGAGCCACTCAAGCGACCACGTACGCACTAGCTTGGCATAAACTAGCACGGGTTAAGCTTAACACTTCCCACATCAATCTCACGTATTTGCTATAGCATTTCCCACGTATTTATATCTTTCTTACTTTTACGCACTAACACTAAGGCTAGAACGATTTCCAACATTTCACACTTTACTTTAACATTAGGTATATTCATTACCTAACTAATCCTACATCTACTTTAACGTTTAATCCCACTAACGTACACAACTCATAACATTTCTTACGTATATCTAGTGAACTAGACATTATCACACTTAAGTCTCACATATAATTCATCACGTGTCATCGTCAAATCATAACATCAACATCATTAATCCCACATCTACTTTAGTGTTTAATCCTACTAACGTGTACATATCATAGCATTCCTACGTGTAACACACTTAAATCCACATATATTTCATCATATATCATAATCAATCATAGCATCAATATAATAACATCACTCAA